>CP136064.1:203118326-203858304 GCA_032622095.1 Siphonodentalium dalli
TATTCAGTCAATTCACAATTGTTTTTTGTGCGACAATTATAGGAGTCCATTTGCACTGATAGACCGAGAGCCGATTCAGCAGTGTGAGTATATAAAGCAATAAAAGGTCTGCCGACCACAGGGTCCCCCAAAAACATGGCAAGTTGATGCCGCTTTATTAAAGAAATTAAAAAAAAGTCGAAAATGGTTAATAACTCTGTATAAAAAAAAATAATTCCTGTATTTTGATTTGAACGACCCACATAAAAACGGTATTTGCAATTAAAGGATCCAAACTTGAGATATATCATCCGGAAACCGAAAAAGTGAGAAATTTTCTAAGTAAAAAACAAGTTGAAAAAAGGAAAATAACTCCATAAAAGAACATCGGATCAAACCCAGAATTGCAGAGCACCTGTATTCTTGGTTGAGACACCTACATACCAAGTTTCAATCAAATCGGATGATCATTACTGGAGTTATAACTCCGGACAGACGGACGCGGCTGATTACAATAGTCCCCCGATTAAAATGATTCAAATACACAAATCTTTTTATGGATCATAATTAAGTATTTATCTGGAATCAAACTACCCTTGCCATTGCTGGGCAGCCGTATGTGTGAGATACAACTCGTCGACTGATACAGCAAGGGCCCTGCATCTCATGACTTCACACTCATTCATTTGTAGGAACGTTCAGATTTTAAGGACAACAAAAAGTATTATTGCACCAAAAATGTGTGCCATAAATGATTCATATACAATAATAGTGGCCTCAACCAGCTTGACAATTTCAATCAGAAATCCTTCGGCATCATAAATTATGGACGATATTCATTTGTCTCAATTTGAATTTGTCTCCTCTTGCTAAATGAAGTCGAAGAGAACCCACCAGGAGTAAATGGCGTTCATGATAAATTCATGCTGCTTATTTCTATCCAATATCTCATGTCAACTCACAATTGAACAAGCTAAAATCTCAGATGCACTTTTAATTTATAGTAGTACTAGCTAGACCTCAAAATATGGTGCTGGACATTTGCTGAATGGGGTTTCCAGAAGGTGAATTTAGTGACGCTATACCCGTACAGTTGGCTAGCATCACTGCTTAGGCATCATCCTCTCTAGGAAGTATCTTTCTTATCAAAGTAACAAGATTTTTAGTTTCTTTAGAAAGTCTTTAGAACAATTATTTTTCCTTTTGAGTTAGTTTCTCTATATACCCAAATTGGCAGATGACATAATGAATAATAGAGAATAGTACAGACTATGCAGGACTGAGGAAGACACTGTATCCGTCCCCTATCGTCACATCTCCATTCTCTACTATTCCAGTGCATACAATTTCGAGATTTACCTTATTAACCTACATGCAGGTAATGTGGTTAACCCATTGTTCAGTCAATCAGGAAAAAATGGAGATTACACAATTTTTTGGGCCAATGGTCGTATCGTAACATAAGAGGAGACTTGAATTCACGCTACATCATTTATTTATTAATCCTCCCAATTTTAGAAGACATCTACATAAGACAGTGACTACCATGGTCCTATTCTTAACTCTGTGCTGGAACATGTCCCAAGTCCTAGACTCACCACTCTGACATGAAGGAAAAGATTTAGTAACAATCAGTCCTTCGATTGTGGAAAATGCAGTTGCGCTGCCGATTGCGCGGCACATTAAAGTTTGCAAGAACTATTTTTGGAAGTTGAATTGTATAATAATTATCCAAAGAGGGACAACTATTTTGAAAGATAATACAATGTTATCTCAAACAAAATCATTGTTTAATTAACCATAGCATTCTGCCTCATTAATAGTAATACTTGCTGGGACAGAAAATAAATGTAAAACTGAATTAAATGAATTTAAATCCTTCATCACAATGTGTGTACAATACATTCTCGAAATATCAGACAAGAGGTGGCATCAGAGATGCTGTGTCTCGTTTTCGGTGGCTTACCGCCGGTGGCTACCGCCAATTGGTGTGCATCAGTATCGGTAGACTAATTAATAGGTAAAATCGAAAAATGACTAATTAAGGGCCATAACTCCATCAAATTTTATCGGGCCAGGCTGGTTTTCGAACTCGTCCAAAATATTCTTGGCAAGTATGTCTATTCCAAATTTTAAACAAATCGGAGGACGTTTGTTGAAGTTATCGCGCTAACGAGCTAAAAATTCACGAAAAATGACTAATTAAGGGCCATAACTCTATCAAATTTTATTGGGCCAGGCTGGTTTTCGAACTCGTCCAGGATATTATTGGAAGACACTTATATACCAAATTTTAGTTGAATCGGATGACGTTTGTTGAAGTTATCGCGCTAACGAGCTAAAAATTCGTACAAAATGACTACTTAAGGACCATAACTCTATCAAATTTTATCGGACCGGGCCGGTTTTCTAACTCGTCCGAGGTATTCTTGGGAGACACCTATATATCAAAATTTCAATCAAATAGGATGATGTTTGTTAAATTATCGCACTAACGAGCTGAAAATTTGTGAAAAAATGACTAATTAAGGGCCATAACTCTATCAAATTTTATCGGACCTGGCCGGTTTTCGAAATCGTCCGAGATATTCTTGGGAGACACCTATATACCAAATTTCAATCAAATCGGATAACGTTTGTTGAAGTTATCGCGCCAACGAGCTGAAAATTCGTGAAAAATGACTAATTAAGGGCCATAACTCTATCAAATTTTATCGGACCTGGCCGGTTTTCGAACTCGACCGAGATATTCTTGGGAGACACCTATATATCAAATTTCAATCAAATCGGATAACGTTTGTTGAAGTTATCGCGTTAACGAGCTGAAAATTCGTGAAAAATAACTAATTAAGGGCCATAACTCTATCAAATTTTATCGGACCAGGCCGGTTTTCGAACTCGTCCGAGATATTCTTGGGAGACACCTATATAACAAATTTCAATCAAATCGGATAACACAATCAGAAACCTTATAACATATGACACAACATCTGGCACCAGTGAAGGAGTGTCTGACAGGGACAATTTCAGAAGGACATTTTCTATTTCAGTGTCTGGCTTCTGATAACGAGGTTTGAGACACGATGTGAGACTCATTATGGTTCTCATCAAATAACATCCAATAGTATCAAAAGCATCTAATGAAATTTGGCATTTTGCAGGATTCCTCACTTCTGAATAGGCAATTTATTCCCAAAACAGGGAACCCTATTTTTAAAGCCTATATATTTCAACCATTACGATTAACAATGTGTTAGCTAAACAAAAACTTGATGTAAAAACAACAACCCAATTTTAGCAGCTTAATAATTTTTTATCTTCATGTGGATGATAATAACCCTTCTGTGCCTAAGCAAAATGATGTCCCCAGAGGGGGAATTTAGTGATGCTAGCCAGCTATGCGGGGTAGCATTACTAAATTCATCCTCTGGGAACCTCATTCTGCAAATGTCCAGCATATGACTATCATGAATATCTCAAGTTTAATTTTCTGCTCGCAATAATGGAAGTCATTTCAGTGACTGTGTTTGAATGGGCTTCCCATCACTATATAAAACTCAAATCTTCAAAATATAAAGTTGTGAATCCACTTTAAAAAGTCAATTAAAATTATGTCTGGTTCCTAAATGTAATTTCAGTTAAACACACCATAACAATGACATAATAATCTTACCTTAATGAGGATATAATAATCTCATATCAGTTGTCATACCTGAGTCTGAGACTCATAAAAATAAAACCGATAAAATTACCTCCATTAAATCCTGCCTTCTGAAAGGATTGTTGACAGCGAGTGAAAAACTGCTGGCTCGAGACGAAACAGGCAGTTAATGAAGTATTGAGATCGGCGACCAAAATCAATTCGCTAACACTCCTGGAGTCCCGCCACATGAGTTATTTGTGGTGCCCATGGGTACTCTGGGTTACTCAACATGATATGGAGAGCAGCAGATAATGATGACCAAAAAGTCAGAGAAAATTTTAGCAAGGATTAAGAAAATTTAGCTAGAAATACGACATGTGAGTGGGATTTTGATAATTATTTCACTTATTAAAGACATATTATGGACATGTTCGGGTGTGGGAAACTGATACGTTATTTTCAGATGCTCTGCCAACTGGAAGAATGCAGCATTTTAGTAACATCGCTGAAAATCTCAAGCAAAACGACCGTACAACACCATAGAAAATACTCTCAATTGTAAATATTTATTTCTCGATTCGGGACACAACTATCTGCGATAAACTAAAGAAAATGTGAGAGCTTTCCGATGAATGACAGTTAACAAGCCATATTTCCGACTAAATCATGAAAAATTACCCATAATTCTGCTGTGGTTATATAAGGAGTCGATTATTTAGGGCATTTAAGTTATTCTCCGCTTGACTATTACAGTCTGACTCCATGACATACTCAATACAGTAATGCTCTAATTAATCGACTCCTTAACCACAGCAGAACTATGGGTAACTTTTCAGAATTTATTCGGAAATATGGCTTCTTGCCATTCATCGAAAAGCTCTCGGGAGAGCTTTCTGATGAATGGCAACAAGCCATATTTCCGACTAAATCCTGAAAAGTTACCCATAATTCTGCTGTGGTTAAGGAGTCGATTAATTAGAGCATTACAATACATTTCAGCCTGTCGATTAACTCTTACTGTCAGATGTCTATCAAAACAACAAATCTTTGGTGGGCATCTGAAATGTTGTATAAGTCGCTTCTGCCCGAAAGCACTTTTTTGCATGTTTAGAATCTATGGGTTCGATTACATAAGTTACTCAGATAACTTGCCAATTTTTAAAGTATATAAATGCCTTTTTTCAAGGAAAAATTGTGCTCTAAAATATTGTATCTGGGTTTCCCGCAAAATTTCTATTTTCAAAATAGTTCCTGGTAGGATAATTCTGATTGGATTGTTTTGAAGAGGAATGGCAGGAAGCGGAAATTGTCAAAACTAAATGTCGAATCTCACAGCTTTATCATTTTTACTTCTAAAATCATGTAAAATGTCATATAATACCATACAATAACGGTTTTTTTTTCATAAACTAGCATGTATATGCATATGAAAGTTTATATTTTATAACAACTGTGATATAATGGATGTCTTTGCAAGAGGTAAATAGTTTTTTATGTAAAATGTGATTTTTGGCAGATACTACAAAGCCCACCACAAAATATTAACCATTTGAGGAATAAATACTCACTGAAGAGTAGCTCACTTGAGGAATGTTCAGATAAGAAGTTTAACCCTTTCATAATGGGAGCTGATGTGGCATTCAGATCCTGTGCCAGTGCATTCTCTTATATATGCGAGTCTCCCATATATAGGGAGCCTCACATATTTAAGAGAACTCATGGCTTACAAGGTCAAGCTAAATATTGTCAGGCCAAAGTATTCTCTAATATATGCGAGGCTCCCAATGGGAGACTCACATATATAAGAGAATGCATAGGTATAGGGATTCGCAAAATTTCAGGATGCTTGAGTCATGGATTAATATATAAGGGTTAATAATAACAATATATAATATATAATGGCCTGAAGGCCATCTGTTGAACTTATTATCTGAACGTTCTCTCCAAATGACTTAATAGGAATCATGTCTTCTGAACTTATATTATCAAACATCTCTCCAAATGAATCCCAGATCATTCCAATGTGTACATTCATAACTGAATGGGGGAATCCTTTCACTAATCAAATGGTCAAATGTGTCATGATCATAACTACATGTATGTAAATAATGGATTCAATTGAAATAAACATCAGAAAGTATGCTGACAACTTCATGTTCCTAGATTAGTCTTTTTTAAATATAATTTATTAATCTTTTTGGTACAATTTGTTCAAACAGTTAAAGGTAGATAATCCGATTAGATGGTTCCCATATCATCCAGTTACAAGAACAACAGAATTTCAGCAAAAGCCGATTTTATTGTTATCCAAATTAGTTTATTACCAATCAACACTCACAACAATACAAATAACGATATCATATTTGCCATAGAAGTCCTACAATAACAGTTTTCCTTGGCAGTTTGAGGTGAGCGTGTGTGGTTTACAACTTCCATATATGGTGATTCCTAATTCAAATTTGAATTCCCCAACAAGTGTTGTCACAAATGTAAACACATAATATTTCCATGTGTAATCAGCATGGTGCCATATAACATGTCTATTTGCATGGATGAAACATGATTACCGATTCGTAAATAAGTATAATGCATGTATCCTCACATCAACTATCACAGCATACTGCATTCTTGTTGATGGTGATATTTTTCATCGACTTCTATTCCGAAATTAATCAGTCACCACTGATCGCACATAGAGCCGAGCCGCAACCTTGCGTGACCTCTAGTAATACCGTGAGCGAATGTCTGTACTAATTCTATTAGAAGTCAGCTAATTTTTGCGAGGCCGCCAAATATTGCAGACAGTGAAAAATGACCAATTTCAAACATCAAAATCTCAATTAAAATAATTTTTACCCCAAAAGCCTAAGAAATAGTAATTTAGGAGCGTTTCAATAATTGGATTATGCATCTTTAAATAAAGTGTATATAAATATGACTTAAACAATATTAAAGTGAGTTGGGTCACAACGACCAGTTCGATGAGACATGGACAACTATAGACATGAAAGATAGTTCTCCACATCCACCCAAAATGTCAGCTCAGCTAAGTTATAAATTGTGGATACAGACACAACGTTCATATTATTGGCTATCTGACTCAGTCAGTGTGATTAATACCAGCGAGATAAATTATTTTCTAAATAATGTATTTTTTTAGTATTTGGGGTTTTCATATGTTAATATTATTAACTGACAATTAAATTCAGTTTGGGGAGATGGCAGAGGTGGGGCTTTTTTATGTTTTTGATTTAGTTTCATTGAAAGGCAAAATTCTTGGTAAAAAAATTCTGTTTACAGGTGAAGTCAGTTATTGGAGAGTGTTTTTTTATTGGGCTAGGATACTAGGTGTCCCACTTCTTTCCGAATGTTATTTTTTATATAATGAATTAGCATTTTTTCAATTTATTAGTCTTGAGTGTTTCCATACATCACCAATCATGAGTGAATTTTCAACAAAAAAATTATGAACTAACAGTTAAACCTCAATATTACTGGCATTGAAAACAAATAAAATAAATGAGTGAAAATGTTGACTTCAAGTAAATACACAGACTGTGGGACATACATGGCTTATATATTAAAGTGTCTTAATTTCTGCCAAATCATATCCTCTAATGTGACTATGTTTACATTTTGAAAACACCATTTGTGATAATTCAAGTGCATAATTTGGAAAATAAGATATGCCAACACCAAAACACTAACTTCAGGTAAATATACCTTATATTAAAATGAAAATTTATGAATATAAACATCAGAGCCATACCTGAGTATCAGTGAAATAAACTCAATAAAATTACCTCCATTAACTCTGATGTCCTCTGAGTCGATTGTCTACGGTAAGCGGAAAAACTGGCAACTCAAAGGCCAACAGTTATTAAGAGAACTATTAAGAAACAAATCAATTCTCCAATGCTGCCGTATTTCCGTCACATACTGGCTTCAGGGAACTCCAATGTTAGCATGCATGACAGGAACCTTCAGTAATTACGTAACGAATTAACATCCAGCAGAAACTCACAAAGAATTCAGAGGCAAAAACTCACGAAGAAATCAGATGCAAAAACTCATGGAAAACTCATTTTATATAATTAATGCCTGACATATCTGGGGAAAAATGAGAAAGTCAAGCATCGATCACAAGATCTCAGGACAAATTAAGAAATTCGTTGCTCTCAAAACACACAAAAATGTGACGGGAAGGTCTCACACACAAACTCATAATGTTCAAGGAAGAGGCTTAATGATTGAACACAATGCCATTATATCGGAATGTCTGTCTGTCAAGCTGTCATTGAAATATTATATAATTCAGAATCGGGAGCAAAGAATATTAGCTTTAGAGCCGGGAGGAAGACGTTCATCTCTAATTTATGAGTTATGATATTAACTCTTTATATTCTAAATACTCATTGACGAGTAGTTATCCCTTAGGAAATGTTCAGATAATAAGTTCAATATCTCCAATAAATAGGACTCTTTCTGTATTATTATTATATGTCATCTGGTTATTTTTCCCGAACACCCCTTCAGATGAATATTAATAGACAATTCCAATATTTTATAACTGAGAGGGAGAATCCATTTAATATAGAAAGGATTAATATACTAAGATTAGATTCATTGACATGAACAATGCTGCCACGAAAGTCCTGAACAATAACTTGAATGTAATGAGACAAAACACAATTGTGAATTGTGATCAGGGACGCCTGAGCAGGGTGTAAATATAGGCAATAGTTTCTCCAGCTCTCAGACTGGAGGAGCAAGGGGCAAATGAGTATTTTATCTCTCCTGTGTTTTCTCAACTTGTCAGTCAAGTCTGCAAATAGCGTGCCTGTCATTTGCAGAATGAGGTCCCCAGAGGGTGAATTTAGTGATGTTATCCCGCACAGCGGGCTAGCATCACCAAATTCACACTCTGGGGACCTCATTCTGCTTACACCTCAGCAGAATGAGGTTCCCAGAGGGTGAATTTGGTGATGCTAGCCCACTATGCGGGGTAGCATCACCAAATTCATCCTCTGGGAACCTCATTCTGCAAATGACAGACACACTATTTCAAGGCTTGAACTTGTCAGTCATTATTTATGTTGTTATATTCATCCTGTTCTCCAAAATGATCCGATGCCACTCACTTTTATATCTAACTAGCTCATTTGCCTGACTTTGTCCGGGGTATTCAGGGATTTCTTTGTGATCGCCTCCGTCTGGGCAGAATATACAGCGTCTGGACAAACTATTAATCGATCGGTCCAGAAACATGTCTATATGAGCATAAATGAGTGCAGGACATGGTCGCATATGAAATTGGAACGGCCCATATTATTCTCGGGAACAAAATAGGCCTACATACCAAATATGAGTAGGATCAGTTGAGGTCCAGAAACATACCTGTATGAGCGTATAGGAGCGAGGTCAAGGACACAGTTGCACATGAAATTGGACCCACCCATATTGTTCCTGGGATAAAAGTAGGCCTACATACAAAATTTGAGTCGGATCGGTCAAGCAGCTTTCGAGTCTATTACACACACACATACATACAGACATACATACAGACAGACAGAAGTTCCAAAATATATATAAATAGATCAAATATGATCTGGGAGAGTATATATAGGCACCAACAGACAGTCTTATAATGTTTGTTGAACATTAAGTCTGCAAATAGTGTGTCTGTCATTTGCAGAATGAGGTCCCCAGAGGGTGAATTTAGTGACTCTATCCTGCACGATGGGCTAGCAAATTCACCCTCTGGGACCTCATTCTGCTTAGGCATCAACTGCTATGGGAGACCTAGGATCAGATTTGAAGTTCAGTTGAAGTTGGTGATGTTCACCCATTAGTCAACTCGATTATGCATTTTATCTTCTGCAAATTAGGGGATATAGAAACTTCCCAGAATGGAAAAAGTAACTAAAACAATGTTAATTTAAGACTATAGATACTTTCCAGAAGATGAGGTCTAAGCAGAATGAGGTCCCCAGAGGATGAATTTGATGATGCCAGCCAGCTGTGCAAGATACCATCACTAAATTCACCCTCTGATAACCTCATTCTGCAAATGACAGTCACACCATTTGCAGGCTTCTTGAACATCATCTGAACATCCTTACTAATTTATGTATGGAAATAAAGTAAAAACCCTCCATCGAGGCCTGAAAATATGGTGACAGACATTTGCAGAATGAGGTCGAGGGTAGCATCACTAAATTTACCCTCTGGGGTCCTCATTCTGTATGGTCTCATCATAAGGGACATATATTTAAGTTCCCAGTTGGTGAAGATGGTGATGTGCATCCACTGGTTTATCATATTGATTATGCATTGTGTTGTCGGCCAATTTGGGGATATAGAGAACTAAACTAAAAAAAAAAAAAAAATTCTCAAGAAACTGAAAAAAAACTTGTAAACATTTGACAATAAAGATACTTTCCCACTGAAGATGAGGTCCATTAAAGCAGAATGAGGTCCCCAGAGGGTAAATTTGTTGATGCCAGCCCTCTGTGCGGGACAGCATAACTAAATTCACCCTCTGAGGACCTCATTCTGTAAATGTCCAGCACCATAATTTCAGGACTGCATCCATCAGAAGAAACTTTTTTTGAAACATAAAGATATATTTAGACTTTAGACCATGCAATTTTTTTGGAACCTGTTTTACTCTACATTTTAAGATTCAAGTTTATAAAGTAACATGTTTAGAATGAGAAGTGCCACTCAAATCATGCTATCTTGTTTTATATTGAATTTTCTATTCATTCATTTAATTTGCTTACGCTGTTTTAGGACAGAAATGATTTTGTTAATATTTTAATAACAAAATAATAATATTTGGTGTTTATATGTTGTTATTTTGTTTTCAATATTTTTCAGTGAAAACAAAAACCGATGTTAAATTATAATTTTTGTATGTTGTTGTTGTTAATAATTATACAAGGCATAGCCAGTCGCTATTCTCACCATTGTTATTTGTTCAGGTCCAAGATGGTACTTGTTGGGAACAAAACCATTTGGAATTGAATTGAATTTTTTCAGTGAATTTCATTATTATAGGTCGTCCATCATGATGTGTTGGGAGAAATCATAAATCTGTCAGAGAATAATTATTTTTATCTGGTCTGATGATTGATTATAAACTGATGAAATGTGAAGCATTCTTCCCTAAAATTTGTAGAGGCAATTTAATAGGACCTGGACCCAAGTTTGTGATGTCAGGGTTTTCAGGGACAAATATTCAACTTGAATTACAACTGTTCTTAGATCACAGAAGTTAAAGGCCCATTTAATTTTTGAGTCACTGATAATTGTTGATATAGTGCTTTGATATACGGTTTTAATAACAATCTATGACATAAAATATGATTACAATTCTATAATTCATTACCATCTGGAACATCTGTGTCTCAGAAGATGCCCATAGAGTAATAGAAAATACAGCACTGCTCAAATTAAGCGACCTTTTTTAACGAGGTGTACATGCGTTAATACCGCGGTGCAATACCGCGACATACCGCCGATTCGCGGTTGCACTACCACGCGCGTACCGCGGAACCACCGCAATGTTCGCGGTACCACCTCACTACCAGCGGTAACGAATGTTGGTACCGCGGTGGCACGCGGTAATGTACCGCACAAACGCGGTGACATTACCGCTATACGGTAGCGTTTTTGTAATGAGGTTAATGACGGAATTCGATGTCTGGACGTCAATCTTCCAAAATAGGATGGCCGTTCTCACGATCTCCGTCCATGATTGTGTACCGCGAAGTATATTATTAAAATATTGAAATAGATGAAAGCCGAGTATCGGGGAATATACCCGGCTTCCAGATTAAGTAAAGGTAAGTATAAGTTAAATTGAGAAAGTAATTTTTAAATTAAATGTGAATATTATAATAACACTTCTAGTCTTGTTTTATTGCCCAAAAACCCCATGAATTACACTATTTTGTGAGCAGTGTGGGTTATCGGGAAGGGAACAAATGATTTTGGCCATTTTAGACAGCTCGGTAAATCCCGTATATATAGTCTATATCAATGTTCAGATGTACGTGATCCCCAAATTGAATGATAACGATAATATTTAAATAGTTCTCAGAATAAATATAGTTGTAACTTTATTGACATTCATTAACTTCAAATCACAAACACCATTTGTTCGTATAAAGGGAATTATTGTCCTAGCAATAAAAGACACAAAGTGGAACTGCCGTATATCCAGGGAAAACAAATACATTCTGTGCAAAAGCATGTGTCACTGATTACGTCATACTCCAGCTGGTATAGACTCTGTTAATATAGGACACAGGACACTTCAGATGTCGTCATGTCTTTTTATAACTGGCCTCAATGGGTGAAATAAATATTTGTGTTTTGTTGATGGTGCTATCAGTAAAACTACACATGTGACGCGCGAATAGTTGTTTTGTGTTTTGGACACTTGTATTTTCATTACTTCAATGCGTCCGTTTAGCTTACATAATGCTCGTAGAAGGTAGTTGAGATATTTATCAATCTATTTTGGTATTGCGAATAATATGTGTATTTGGGGAGCAAACCGCCACGTGGCTTTAAGCAGACAAGGCTCATTCGATCTTTAAAATGTTGTGCACGTAATAGCTATTTATAAATATTTGTCGCACAAAAGTGAGACAAACGCTCTTTATTGCTACCATATCGGGAATCACTTTTCAACACCATGAATGTTTTTCTTCCAAATCACGATTAGATAGGAATATGTGATATAATTTATACTGCGACCCACCGAGAACTACAAGTGCACGCCCTCGCAAAAAGTTGCAATTTCACATCAAACAATGCCGCCCGACACTCGTAAGCTCAATGAATGTTCACGTAACAAAATCAAAGACTGATTTGACAACGTTAATTGTGTCTTTCAATGTTTGGTGTTTTGCGTGTGTCTTTTGTCGCGCACATTGGTGATGATAACAACTTTGCTGCATGACATGTGCCACGCTTTCTTAGTTATTCATTTTATTCCCACCGACAAGAAATCGTGAGGCGCAAATGTTTGTAAATTGCTTTACTATTTCACGCATGCGTACAATCGTACGTCTTGACGACAATATACTATTTACGCGCCGATTATGTTTGGCATTTGAACAAACTATATATAGATTTGAACGAATATGAATATTTCTGCAATGAACGCCGCCCTTGCCTCTAAGACTAAAATCGGACTATTACTAATGCACCGTCCCCGCTGGTTTCGACCAAATTCAGATAAATAGAGGATTTACTTTTCCAATTTTATAAGAAATTTAGATTTCGGAAACACAAAAAAAAGAGTGGAAACCTATATAGGAATCGGGTGCGTAAATCGTTTGACGATATGTAAGATAGATGCCAACAACAAAACTATTTACTCCACGATGCTTTGCGTAATCGTCATAAGCAACTATAGCTGAGTTCAAAAACCACCGA
Organism: Siphonodentalium dalli; assembly: GCA_032622095.1. Classification (NCBI taxonomy): domain Eukaryota; kingdom Metazoa; phylum Mollusca; class Scaphopoda; order Gadilida; family Siphonodentaliidae; genus Siphonodentalium; species Siphonodentalium dalli. The sequence continues at coordinate 203,131,402 of CP136064.1, forward strand.
CGTGGTTAAAAAATATTATAATAATCTGATTTTCTGGTAAAAATATTTCATATATATACATGACACGAGATTAAACGTGATCTACGTGTAAATTTGCAATATTTTACATGTAAACCTGACATGTTCATGTACTTTGCCCATATGTACTCAGATTGCATTATTATTCAGTTATATTCATTACGTATACATAATTATGTGCAGCTTACAGGTATTCATTCAATACACAAGTTATTCATAATCATTTACCCACGATCTGAGGCCTTGTTTCCGACGTGTTCTCTCTCCGCGGTGGAGCGCCGTTAGTGGTAAATTGAACGCGGTCACGAAAAAAATAACGCGGTGTACGATGGTAACGACCACCAATATAGCGGTGACCTGCAGTAACCAACGGTAAAAATACCGTACCAGTACCGCGGGTCAACCGCCCTCCGCCACGGTACAGAATGATTACCGCGGTATTTTGGTGGTATCACCGCGGTAAGTACCGGCCCATAACCTCGTTAAACAGGTCGCTTAATGAGAGCATAGCTGTAGCTGAAATCATAGAAAAATTTCCTCCGTTTCACTCCCAGAATGCAAACTAAGATATAGAGTTATTCCCCTTCCATTGAAAATAATAGTCATTGCAGTACAGTCCAGATGAAACTTAAGCACAGAAATCACATAGTTACACAATTTATTACACCAGACATTAAGTTGATAATACAATGTTCTGGAGGTTCCTCTTTCAAATGGCATATAGTATGGCATATATTTTATATAATTTGATCTGGAGGTTTGAAAATTAAGTGGGCCTTTAAGCAACAAGAAGCCAAGTTTCAACTGATATCTGATTCAATCAATAAATTTGAAAAATGATCAAGGAAATATGGGTTGATACAAAAATCGGACTTGGCACTGAAAGGATTAACAGACTACAGCTCCATATACATACCCCTGCAGCAGCTTTAGTGACTTGTCTTTCTAGAATCAGTCTTTCTCTCGCTGCTTGCTTTATAATGTTCACCAACTCTTCCCTCTCTTCATATAATTGAGCATTCTGCGGAAAAAAGAAAATATAATGAATTTTATTATATGCTCAATGGTGATTTATCGAGATAGTCACAGTTAATCAAATTTTCACGGATATCCACCAGAAAGGAATATAGAAGTTTTCACTTGCACAATAGCACACATGCGTGTACCAATGGGGTACCAGAATATTTCAAAATTCACGTGAATCATTAGAGTTATCATTTACTCTTATTATCATAATTATAATTTAAAGCTATTTTATTTTGAGATTCGACACAATTAAGGGAGAAATAGACAGAAGAATATGGGAACTATATTTTTCTATTCTGCAGATTGTGAAGTGAACATGCAGTGATCAGTTGTTGGCTTTGATACAACGATTGAAGGCGTTTGTGAGAATATTTATTATTGTAAATTGTTTATTTATTTACAAGCCACTCGCGAAAATAAACATCTGTCTCGCTCACTCATGACATAATTTTCAGTATCCTCTCAAAAACACTAGATATCCTCTACAGTAATGTCCTAAATAATCAACCCCTAAACCACAGCAGAATTATAGGAAATTTTTCAGTATTAAGTCACAAATATGGCTGCTGCCATTCATCGGAAAGCTCTCGGTGAGAGCTATCCAATGAATGCCAACAAGCCATATTTATGACTAAACCCTTAAAAATTTCCCATAATTCTGCTGTGGTTAAAGGGTCTTATATATACTTCGGGCATTACTGTATATATAATACATCTGATAATCAAGGCTCAAGTATAATACTTCACTTGTCAAAAGGTCTAAAATTATGTTGAAACCATAACATTTCTAGACCTTTCTATACTAAAAACTCAATGATGAGTAGTTCCCTAAAAGGAAATGTTTCGATAATAAGTTATGGTCGTTTGTTGAACTTAATTAGTTATTATCTAAACATTTCCCATCAATGAATATGAATTCTTCTGCACTTGTATTATCATTTCATCTGGCTATCGTCTGCTTACATATCATTAACAACCCTCAAAATGAATAACAGACCATAGTCACCATTTCAATGTATACTTTTATAACTTGATGGGAGAATCAACTCAGTATGGAAAGGGTTAAAATTCAAGATGTATTCAGGATTCCAGTCTAATTTTGCTTCAGACACATTGCATTCAATCATCAAGACAATATCTTGAAGCACCGGCATCATAATGAATCATTACAGCCCGAATCAGCTGTGACAGGCCAAGAGTTAACACTGAAATACATGCAGATTATCCAACCAGTGAAAAGAAAATTAGATTTCTCCAATAGGACTGTTATCTTATGCCGAGAAATCGCAATTTAAATGCTCTGCAATTGACCGAGAAACATCCAAGCAATAATTTCTCTAATTATCTCTCCCTAAATTATTATAGATTTTCTTCGAATGTCCACAATGATCGAAGAAATTGCAATGAACGAAAAGTAAATTAATAAATTGATCAAAGAAAGAGGAGATTAATGTTACCAGTACCCACGAATGTGTCAAGTGGAAGCTTGTGATGTTTTCATTGTTTAATGTTTGATGTCATCCAAGCTCCAACACTCAGAATTGAATTTTAACTACAGTGGCATTGGCACCTCTTATACACTGTGTCTACTGCAAAGTTGGTTTTTGGTCACTGATTGTGTCTACAGCGAAGGCAGTGTTTTTGGTACATGTAGGAATGCTAAATAGCAAACTAGGGTTTACATACAATGAGTGTCTGGAAAGAAATATTTAATTTTCACGAGCAGCTACAAGCAAAAACTTTGCCTTTTTTCATGATCTTTATTCTACCACTGAATATAAAGCAAGCCCTTTTCTGGAAGTTGTCCACCTCTTTCTCCCGCTGATGCTCAGGACTTCCGATTGGTCTAATTTGGGCACATCAGGGTGAACCATGGGTTTGTCTTGATATCAGAATTTTATTAATTTGAACCAAAAAACTTGAAATCCTTACAAATTAATTTCTGAGAATGTTTGATTCCAAGATAATATTCCATTGATATAAATCTGGTATTATTGTAGTGTTTCTCAGTAATATATAGTCATGGCTATGAAATGACATAAAGTGCATAAATTTTCATTTCTATTTTGGGCACATTTCCATATTTTGGGTACAGCGTTTAACAACTTGAAGTTAAGAGAAAATAAACACCTGCTGATGCTTCAGATGTCCCTTTCACAATGATGAAGGTGCCGCACAGTATTGTTAGTACCATACAGAAAAGCCCACACAATCATGTACAATTTCTTTGATCATCCCATAAATAAATACACCCACACAATTTTACATCAATGAATGTAGCAGACAAAAACTTCCACTAGGAAAATCAACAATGAATAGACCTTGAGGGAGTGGAATACACACACCTACTATTTCAGCCTAAGGATATCGAGAAATGAATATAGCAGATAGAATTCCGAATAAGGAATGCAACAATGAATGACGGCAAGAGGTCAAATTATATATGCCCGTCCAAGGCTGGATATAGTGTGTCTGACATTTACAGAATGAGGTCGCCAGGGGGGATTTAGTGATGATACCCCACAAAACCAAATTAACCCTATGGGCACCTCATTCTGCTTTAGGCCTCATCGACTTCTGGGCAGTATCTGTAGTCTCAAATTAAAATTGATTTTAGTTACTTTTCCCTTCTGTTCAGTTTCTATATCCCCTAATTTGCAGAAGATAAAATACATAATTGAGATGACAAATGAGTGAACATATCAACAACTTTAACTGGGAAACTTAAATCTGACCCTAGGTCTCCCATAGCAGTTGAGGCCTAAGTAGAATGAGGTTCTTAGAGTGAATTTGGAGATAGGGGCCTATACAATACCCATTAGACCGAAATTGGTCAAAGGGCCAAGAAATGACATGGGTGTCCTAATCGCACCCATCTGGGCGGTGGCCATTTTAGTTCAGGATGGAGTGTGTGCTGTGTATGGAAAGGGTGTCTTGCAACTGCTTCTAGCATAAACAGGGTTCGTGCTACCACTTGCCAAATTTGTCAATGGCAAAAATAATTCACATTTGGCAAAAAATTTGGCAAGACACTTTTGATTCCTCAAGAAAGATTAATAATAATTGCGTAAACAATATTTTATTCAAAATCAAACATATACATAAACACAATACACATACAGATACATAGAGATTAAGAACAAGGATAGGACAACAAGCTGCAATGAGGCCAGTTCGCATCAGGACCAACAAAAAAAATATTTCAATAGAAATCACCTGCATGTATCAGTCGCGACCACAGAGGAGAAAAATGGGACATATAACATACATGGTATCTGGCTAACTGGCTTGGATGGCTGGTGAAAAGGTGTTGAAATATGAAACAATGTGAAAAAAATCGAAAATCAAAGGTGGCGAGACAGCAACTAATTAAACATTACATATAGGTTTACCAAATTGGTGTGTGAAACTGCCTCTATTGGTGCATATAAATCCAACGGGAAGAGACAGACTCTCATACACAGCCAGGCCTGAGAATATGGTGCCAGACATTTGCAGAATGAGGTCCCCAGAAGGTGACTTTAGTGATGCTACCCCAAAAAGTGGGCTAGCATCACCAGATTCATCCTTTGGAGACCTCATTCTGCATGGCCTCATCTGCTAAGGGAGACTTAGACTTATATTTAAGTTCCAGATGGTGCATGATGTGCACCCATTGTGCACCTCGATTATGCATTGTGTCATCTGCCAATTTGGGGATATAGAGAAACTAAACTAAAAAAATAAACAAGACGTGGCATCAGAGATGCTGTGTCTCGTTTTCGGTGGCTTACCGCCGGTGGCTACCGCCAATTGGTGTGCATCAGTATCGGTAGACTAATTAATAGGTAAAATCGAAAAATGACTAATTAAGGGCCATAACTCCATCAAATTTGATCGGGCCAGGCTGGTTTTCGAACTCGTCCGAAATATTCTTGGCAAGTATGTCTATTCCAAATTTTAAACAAATTGGAGGACGTTTGTTGAAGTTATCGCGCTAACGAGCTAAAAATTCAAGAAAAATGACTAATTAAGGGCCATAACTCTATCAAATTTTATTGGGCCAGGCTGGTTTTCGAACTCGTCCAGGATATTATGTACAAAATGACTACTTAAGGACCATAACTCTATCAAATTTTATTGGACCGGGCCGGTTTTCTAACTCGTCCGAGGTATTCTTGGGAGACACCTATATATCAAAAGCAGTGGCCAAAGCCAAAAGTGGTCGGGTACCCCTACCCACGGTAGAACAAGTTAACACCAACTTTTTTTGAAGGAGAAATATATACTGTAGACGAAAATGATAGTGAAAAATAACGGAATTGGTGGTGGCTATTCTCAAATCGACGATGAACGATACCCACCAGTGACTTTTCCCAGAAATTAACGATTTTGGTAAAGTGAGCCCTGGGGCTATGTCCTAAGTTATTACCCCGCATTGTAGGCGTTAAAATGACTACAGCATACCATATCTGTACCTGATATGCAAGAAGTGTTGGTTAATTTGGATTTTGGAGCCGAAACATTTATTTTTTGTTGAAAAATCGCTCTTTTTCAAAAACATTATAGATTTCGAACATTATCATTCAAACGGATATTGCAATAATATTGAAATATTTAGTCCATATAGTGTAGTAGTTATCTGTCAAGCATATGAAGAAAGAAGTTAAAAAAAATTTGAACGGTTTGCGAGATATTGGATTTTAGCTACCCCTCCCCCAAACACGTTTTTGGTCGAAAAAAATACATATTTTTGATAATGACATTACAAACATTTTCGAATTGATCTGAATGGGACCCAATATGAATCTTGTATTGAAAGTGTTGTCTAGAGATGCTGTTTAATCGATTACAGATGTGTTCAGGCTTTCAGACCCCCCAGTTACAACAACAGCAATTATTTTATTGATAACAGTTAATTTTGCATGCATTAACATCGATGTTAAGTACTAAAACCTTTGTTATAAACAATACGTGACCAACTATATAATTCATATGGCTCAGTAGTTATCTGAACATCACAAGTAGAAATAATTTGACAGAAATTGTCAATGGTTTTCAAGATATTGGAATTAGGTACCGCTCCCCCGGACGCGATTTGGTAGAAAAACTACATATTTATGATAACAAGACAGACCTTTCTAAATTATTCTAGATGAATATTCGTGTGATGAAAACCTGATCCGTAGACACCGCGAACCTGGTTTTAGATGACCTCAGGTTTCCAATTAAACCCCCAGTTACAACAACAACAACACAATATTTTATTTATGACATGTAATTTTATATTAACACATATCGACTTTGAGCAACTGAAGTATTTGTTCTAAACGACACATAATATAGACTAACATAATCATACAGAACAAAATCATTATTGCTCCCCCGCCCTATTAGACGTCCTGAACAGTGAACACACCACGGACTGAACAAAATATGATCTCAGTATTAAGAATCATGTAATTATAAAGGACAATTACATAAGGAAATATACAATGTTTATGGATGGGTTTGTTCCCGAAACAGTGTGGCACTTTGCTTGGCAAATATGAAGGGCGAATTTGCTATATTTTTCAAGAACACTCTACCCAATTTAAAGACTTCAACGCAATACGAAATTATTAAAGCTATATGATCTCTAATTCTCTATATTAACCGAGAGTGTGACGGGAATGTACTTCTATGAGAGAATACATAATTTGTATGGATGGGTTGTGCATGTGTCACTTTAAACAAAGTGGCTGATAAATAAGAAAGACGAATTTGCTGTTTTAGGCACCCCTACACAATTGAAGTGTTAAAGTTGAACAACTCACGAACTGGAATGATTGCTGTTAATATTAACTGAGGATGTGGGCAAAAATAGTAATATCGGGGCGCATACATGGTGTTGATGGATGGGTTGGTTGGATCCCGAAAGCCTTTAGCACTTTACGAAAATCAGATGGCAAACTCCAAAGGCGAATATTTTTTGTTTTGTGGGACCCCTTTATATGCCCATTTAAATTCTTGAACACACCATGCGCCGAATATTCATGCTTTTATTATTAAATCACAGTGTGAACGAAAGGTAGTGCTATCGGGCAATATACATGTTATATGGGTAGTTTGGTTCCCAAAATCCCAGGGTACGTTACAAAAGGCGGCTGGCAAAAACACAAAGCTAAATATTTTCTTTGAGCATCCTACCCCATTTAAAGTCTTAAACACACTAATGGATGGACATGTTCTCAATACTAACTGGGGTGTGGACAAATGGTATTTAATTCAGGAAATATACCTCTTCATTGCACGATGGTTGGTTGGCTGGCTTCCCAATGTCTGGGGCACTTTACAAAAAGTGGCTAGCAAAGAGAAGGCGAAATCTCACTGTTTTGGGTACCCATAACCCTTCTAAACTCTTTAGCACACACTGAACCGAATCTATATGCTCTCATGTATTATTTACAATTTGTATGGGTGGTTTTGTTCTCGAAATCCTGGAACACTTTACAAAAGGCGGCTGGCAAATACGAAATGTAATGTGTTAGGCCACACTACCCCATTTGCAGTCTTGGGACACACAATGAACCGAAAGGATGTGCTCCCATTATTAACTGCGTGTGTAGAGAAATGGACGCTATATAAAGAGTATAGTATACCAGGGTCTTGAATGTCTGGGTCACTTTACAAAAAGTTGTTGATGAAAGAGAAAGGCGAATACTCACTGTTTTGGGGGGACCCCATTAACCCATTTAATATCTTGATCAGAGCATGAACTGAAGTTATATTCTCTCATACTTAGCTGAGTGTGTGATCATAAGGTATTGCTGTCATGGAATTATTAATTGATATATGGGTGATTTGGTTCCCTCGAAATCCTGGAACACTTTACAAAAAGCGGCTGGCAAACAAGAAGGCGAATTTTCTATGTCTTGAGTACCCGACTATCCAACTTGAAGTCTTAACAAAATTATATGCTCTCAATGTTAACTGAAGGTGTGGACAAATGGGATTATTATCTGGCAATACGAATCTGTTATGGACGAGATGGTTCCCGATAGCCTATGGCACTTTACAACAAATGGTCAGCAAATGAAAGGGCTAAATTTTACTCTCAGGGGACTCCATCCCTATCTGAAGTCTTGAACACAACACTAGCTCAAGGCATAAGCTATCCATATTACCCGAGATTGTGGCCGAATGGCAATGGTCTCGCGAGCCCGCCGTTCGCGAGAACACCGTGGCACCTTACACAAAGCAGATGGCAAACGATGAAGGCGAATTTTAAGGGACCCCTACCCCATGTAAACCATTGAACCTACCACGACGATATGGACAAATGGCTATTCTATAAAGAAATACACAATTGTTATAGATGGGTTAATACCCGACAGTCAGGGACACTTTACAAAAAGCGACTGAAAAATAAATAATGCGATTTTTCAATGTTTGTATTACCCCCTTCCCAATTTGAAGACTAGAACACACCACGGATTGGAACGATATCATCATTGACTGCGTGTATGGACAATGGCGAGTTAATTGTACAAGGACGTAAACAATGTAAATAGATGGATTTGGGTTCTGAAAGAATGAGCACTTAACGAAAAGTGACTGGAAAATAAGAAAGGCAAAATTTTGAGGACCCCTACTTTATTTGAAGTCTTCGAAGACACCACATGGTGAAATGATATGACCCCAATCTTAATTGAGGGCTTGACCAAAGGTTAGTTTTTATCAGAATATACATATGTGTTGGTTCCCGAAAGTCTGCATCATGTGGCACTCCAAATGAATTCAATATCAACATATATTGTGGCGAAACTATGCGATATATAAGTATGTGGTAGTTCTATCCGGAGGTAAACAATTTATCTGGGAGGGAGATTGTATGGGGAAATTTAGGATGTAATCCAGTTGTAACTGATTGGATACAATGATATACACATAGTTTTGTTGGAGCTGATTGGACGCAATGCTACATAGCACCTCCAGATTGCAGACGATCTGGAGGTGCTAAATTTCGCGCTCAACAGGGTTTCAATGCTTTTCACGAAGTTTTAACAAATGACAGCATTATGGAATTCGCTTTGTTTTCGAGATAAATGTCTGAACCCCGTCAACTATTTTAATATTTTCGCGCTGACTGAGTTGCTGTACATAAAAAGAGTATTTCTGATAAAAATTACATTCAGTATGGCGCATAGAAGTTCAGTCTTAGGACCACTGTATTCCAAAAAGTAATGATATGCTTTTTCTATTTGCCAAAATGACAGAGAGGGGACGTTTTAATGTGCTTACTCAATTGGCCATAGTTCAAACTACTGTTCAATCTTAAACGCGAATGGAGTACTTATGCATCTATACGTCGGACATGCTGGGTTCTCCAGCTGTCCATTTATTGTAATCTCTGTATACCATTATTGGTTTTTTGAGAATAAACTAATGATTGGTTGATTGATATGCGACACTTATTGTATGTAATAGCAAATAAAATATGTTGTTGTTGTAATTTGGGGTCTGGAAGCCTGAACACGTCTTTAATCAATTAAGCAATGTCCCGGGGCTCAATTTTCAGCAAAAGAATTATGTTGGGTCCCAGTATGATCAATTGGGAAATTTGGTAATGTTCTGAACAAAAATATGTAATTTTTCAACCAAAAACGTGTTTGTGGGAGGTGTAGCTAAAATCCATTATTTCGCAAATTGTTCTAAATTTCTGTTAACTTCTTTCTGCACATGCTTGGCAGATAACTGCATCACCATAAGAATTAAATATTTGGGCATTATAACAATATCCATTTGAATGATAATGTTCGAAAAATAATATTTTTGTGAAAAAGTGTGATTTTTCAGCAAAAAATAAATATTTTGGCTCCAAATGGCAGGAAAATCTAAATTAACCAACACTTTTTTTCATTTCAAGTAGAAGTATGGTATATTGTAGTAATTTTAACCCCAACAATATGGGCAAATAGGCTAGGACACAGCCACAGGGCTCGCTTTACCAAAATCGTTAATTCTGGAAAAAGTTACTGGAGGGTATCGCTCATCGTCGATTTGACAATAGCCACCACCTATTCCGTTATTTTTCAATTTCTGTCAAATTCTTTCTACTTGTGTTGTCCAGATAACTACTGAGCCATATGTTATATAGTTGGTCACGTTGTTTATAACAAAGGTTTTAGTACTTAACATCGATGTTAATGCATGCAAAATTTACTGTTATCAATAAAATAATTGTTGTTGTTGTAACTGGTGGTCGGAAAGCCTGAACACATCTATAATCGATTAAACGGCATCTCTGGACAACACTTTCAGTACAATATTCATATTGGGTCCCATTCAGATCAATTCAAAAATGTTTGTAATGACATCAAAAATATGTAATTTTTTTTACCAAAAACGTGTTTGGGGGAGGGGTAGCTAAAATCCAATATCTCGCAAACCGTTCAAAATTGTTGTTAACTTCTTCCTTCATATGCTTGTTAGATAACTACTACACCATATGACCTAAATATTTCAATATTATTGCAATATACGTTTGAATGATAATGTTCGAAAAAATATAATTATTTTGAAAAAGAGTGATTTTTCAATAAAAAATAAATGTTTCGGCTCCAAATGGCACGAAAATCCAAATTAACCAACACTTCTTGCATATCAGGTACAAATATGGTATGCTGTAGTCATTTCAACACCAACAATGTGGGCAAATAACGTAGGACATAGCCGCAGGGCTCACTTTACCAAAATTGTTAATTTCTGGGAACAGTCACTGGTGGGTATCGTTCATCGTCAATTTGAGAATAGCCACCACCAATTCCGTTATTTTTCACTATCATTTTCGTAAAGAGTATATATTTCTCCTTTAAATAAAGTTAGTTTTAACTTGTTCTACCGTGGGTAGGGGTATCTCGAAAACTAGAGCTCTTTTTCGATTTGGTCGCTGCACTATGATGTTTGTTAAATTATCGCGCTAACGAGCTGAAATTTTTTGAAAAAATGACTAATTAAGGGCCATAACTCTATCAAATTTTATCGGACCAGGCCGGTTTTCGAACTCATCCGAGATATTCTTGGGAGACACCTATATACCAAATTTCAATCAAATCGGATAACGTTTGTTGAAGTTATCGCGCTAACGAGCTGAAAATTCGTGAAAAATGACTAATTAAGGGCCATAACTCTATCAAATTTTATCGGACCAGGCCGGTTTACGAACTCGTCCGAGATATTCTTGGGAGACACCTATATCCCAAATTTCAATCGAATCAGATAACGTTTGTTAAGTTGTTGCGCTAACGAGCCTAAAATCAGTGAAAAATGGCAAAGGGCCATAACTCTGTAATAAATGTGCGGACGAACCTGATTTTTTGTCTGCAGCTTACGTGCATGGATATGTACTCACACACCAAAATTTTTTAATCCGTCAATAAACGGTTGAGTTATAAGCAAAACACGTCGCCCAAAGCCCGCCCGCCCGTCCGCCCGTCCGCCGCCCGCCCACCGTCCCTCATCAAACTATAAGTCGAGTTTTGGAAAAAAACTCGACTAATAAAACACTTTCTAAAGAAATTTCTAAAGGGTCTAACAAAAACTTATTAATTTGATAATAAAGATACTTTCCAGAGAAGATGAGGCCTGAGTAGAATGAGGTCCCCAGAAGGTGAATTTAGTGATCGAGTCCTGCAAAACTCTGTGGATCTCATTCTGCAATGTCCGGCACCATATTTTCAGACCGGATAACAGTTTAGCATATAACATTTTGATGATGCTAATACATTACCATAGTATAGTGAGTGGTCATTAAATTTTTATTGGTTCCTTGAATAAAGTTAAGGAGAGTGTGGGCACAATCATTTTTTATGTTTTTAGTAAAAATTGTGCTTATTTGGGTGTTTCTCCATACAAAATGCTTGTAACAGTATTGTTAAAACATCAATATGTGGCTGTCATTTTAGTCCACAGGGGCGTATCAAAATGGCACATAGGAGTTCGGCTGTACTGATCTTCTATACTTTGTCCTGCGAGGATATATCTCATCTGACATTAAAATGGCGTATAAGATGACCTTTCCCAAAGAAAACCATAGCAAAAGCCTAAAATAGGAACATTATCTCAATCTCGATTAACAGGATTTTACTCACATTTCATCGGCAAAGTACAATAATCAATCAAATGTCGTCGTGTCAATATCACTGATCCCACTATGACAACAGTCCTGATAACGTTACTATCCTCTAATACCCCCTGAGCTTCTGTGGACTAACTCAGTGGTATCAGTGGACGTTCGATGGGAAATTCACAATCAAATTGCCAATAATTATGCATTTTATGCCGGGATTGACATTTATACTGATGTCAGTTCCTTTATCTTCATGATATCATGCCAGACTCAAACGTAATGTTAGTACACATGAAACGGATACCACAGAGACCTATATGCAGGAGATCAGTGTATAACTGGATAGTATTGGCTAGCCTTGACATATTCATGGAAATGATACTCACACTTATAACTAGATAGTATAATCACAGGGCTTTGGAAGCAGGGCACACAATGGTCAGAAAATGCTCTTATGGGCTCTTCCCAATAATGGTACAAAATCATCAGCCTTTATTAGTTTTTATGTATCACACCATAATTGCTATTGATCAATATCATAGTTTAGCATGAACTTTTTTCAGTAATAATATATACTGATAGATAATAACGGCTGCAACGATTCATCGTGATTTCAATTATGCATCGTAATGCACATCACATCGTAATATAAACATTGTGATGCACATTGCAGCCCTTTTAGAATACATATTTTCCAATTTTAACCTCTTCACTGCACGTCGCGTGCTATATGGTCTGTAATACCTACAGACCTACTTCAGCACACTAGCATTAGGCCATTATTCATAACTGGAACTCAGAGATTGGTGCATCGGAATAACTGTATCTCGATATTTCAATTAGTGTATGATATTCCACGATTGTGAATGATAATAGCCTTTCAAATGAGTCAGTTTTATGGTTCTTGTGATATTCCCGTTATATTTTTTCACTGGAAAATGGCATTAACGTCAACAGCCCAGCAAACGATGTCATAATGTCATTTAGCAGCAAATAAGTTAGCATATCATTCAAGGGGTAGGGTGGTTGAGGGCCATAAATGTCCACAACAACTTCACTTGAACTGCACCAAGCTGTCAGTCTGCCAAAATTGTCCGCAAATTTTGACGAACTGCAAAGTTTATCAAGAAAACACAATGTTGGTTATTTGAAGAAGCAAGGCCATCGAAATGTATGCTAGGTAATTTCCAGGAATAGAAGACAATAACTAGGCATAGAACTTAACCCTTTCATGACTGTAGCTTCCTGATTTGTGACAATGCATTCTCTTATATATGCGAGTCGACCACAGGTCTCCTCACATATATAAGAGAATGCATTGGCCTAACAAATTTTAAATTATTTTTAATAATTGTTAAAGAATGTAAGAAAAAGTTAAAAAAAAAAGTAAAACAAATTGTTAAAGAATATAAGAAAAAATTATAACAATTGATAAAGAATGTAAGAACAAATGATAAAAATTGTTAAAGAATGTTAAGAAAATTTGTATACAAATGTTAGGTCAATGCATACTCTTATATATGCTAGATGACATATGGTCGACTTCCATATATAAGAGAATGCATTGGCACAGGGTCTTTAAATGTTGCTCCAGCGCAACTCCCGTCATGAAAGGAATAATATATTGAAAAGCAATGATAACAGCCAAATGAATTTTTTGTGCTAAATCTTATCGACCTCGTGTCTGCTCAATTTCCTGGTAGCCCCATTTTCCCGGAAGTGGGATCAATAGGGTGAAATGTAAACATTAATGCCGAAGACAACATTTCCCACTAAAACATCATTCTTTGATAGCTTACTATATCAGGGCATCAAGATGTTGCATAAATAACTTAATTGAACAAATCAAATGAATTATCACAATACTTTGATGAAAAACACGTATAGAAACATATAGATAGTCCTTACCGAAGGTGTGAATTGAATAATCCTCTTTTGAACAATATTCCACGGTTTGTGATAGTTTCTCCGTAATTTTTCAAGAGCCATGTTTATGATCCAAAGACACTGAATATCCACACACACACAGCATGGGGATAGATGTTTGTTTGTTGAGAGAAAAACTCATAAGCAGATATGTTTGCACATTTTTCAAGAGGATTAGTGGAGATTATCAGACCTTGTAACACTAATCTATGTGGTGTGTTGAGACATGCAGGTTTGTTGACAGATGTGTGAAGGTAAAATACCTTCACATAATCCCACCAGTCCTCTCAGGTAGAATAGTGACATAATCCAATCTGCCAGGGATTTCTCGGCCCTATTTTTAGGGGGGGGGGGGGGTGTCAGGTAGACTTAAGTGACACAACAAAACCACAGGAATTCACCTGCCTTATGTGTAGGGGGATTGGATAACTTGACCTAGCAATAAATCTATTTTAGTTCTATATTGCACTTTGATCACAAATATGACAACTGTATAATTAAATTAATGATTATATAATTGACCTTCATTGAAATTGGTAATATTGTCCCAGAAATAAAAAAATTTGCCTAGGCAAGTTCTCCTGCCTATTAATGAATATTGTCTGAAATTTTTTCTTTTGCATTAAAGGCATGGATGACCTTCACGGTGGGTATGCTGTTAAAATAGTCACACCCATTAAAAATGCCATAAACAGGAAGAATTTAAAATTATAGACATGTTTTGTTCTTATACCAATCATAAGTATCACATAAATATTAATAATATTGTAGAGTTCATATGCTGTGTTATGTAAACAAAAGTCAGGTTCTGTAACGTTTTTGGCTTTTGTTTACATAACAGAGCATACAAACTTGACAAAAACATACTATTTATGCGATATTTATGATTGGTATAAGAACAAAATATGTCTATATTTTAATATTCTTTCTGTTTATGTCAGTTTTGATGGATGTGAATATTTTGACAACAGTTATCCACTGCAAACGCTTACCATTTATTTAATTCCCAGGACTGCACACAAATATTCAAGAAATGAATATAGTGTAGTTGTGTTTTAAATATATTGTATGACCCGAGAAGCGATACCCATTAAAACTTTCTACACTATATGGATTCTCTCACAAAGTTAAAAATAAAAAACAAATTGCACATTGGAATGTTCTATTATTGATTTGGAATGATGTACAGGTAATATGTGACCCGCCATATCAAATCCAGTCGTAAGTCGGGATTTTTTTACCCTGTGCCAATGCATTCTCTTATATATGCAAGTCGACCATAGGTCGCCTCGCATATATAAGAGGATGCATTGGCCTAACAATTTTTAACAATTTTAATAATTTTTTCTTGTATTCTTTAACAATTTTATAATTTCACCCATACAGAGCCCCAGACAAACATGAGCAGACGACACTCTTCTATATGCTTCTATATATGTGTGGGGCTCCCTGCAGGGTAATGGATGTTTTTTATTTTATGTCCTAAAAATTGTAAGAAACATTTATTTAAAAAAAATGATAAAAAATTGTTAGGCCAATGCATTCTCTTATATATGCGAGGCGACCTATGGTCGACTCGCATATATAAGAGAATGCATTGGCACAGGGTAAAAAAAATCCCGACTTACGACTGGATTTGATATGGCGGGTCACATATAATAAGACAGATAATAAAAGTGCAGAAGGAGTACTCAATAAAATGCATGTGTGCAGCTTTTTTGCTCATTATTCTCATAAAATTATCTGAAATAATTACTTTATCTCTTTCTGAAACATGTCCCGAGTTTGTACATTATCCCATGCAGCACCATAATAAAACGATTTTTGAATATGAATGTGTTGTATTGGGTATGAATCACTTGACCTAGTTGGCAATTAACTAGTCGGCAGACAGGATTTAATGTGAAATTCATGGACTATGTAAATATAACATGTAACATATACAGTAATGCCCTAAATAATCGACTCCTTAACCACATCAGAATTATGGGTAATTTTTCAAGATTTAGTCGGAAATATGGCTTGTTGCCATTCATCGGAAAGCTCACTGAGAGCTTTCCGATGAATAGCAACAAGCCATATTTCCGACTAAATCCTGAAAAATTACCCATAATTCTGCTGTGGTCAAGGAGTCGATTATTTAAGGCATTAGTGTAACATATAACACAATCTCACCTCAGGTCCTATGTATTCAGCATTACTGAGCTGGTCGGCAAGTTCTTGGCATTTTTTGCGTAGATCTTCGATTTCTCGATCTTTGACGAGCATGTTTTTTGCATGCTCAGCCAAATCCTTTGCTCGCTGTCTAGCAAACAGCTTCTTTGATTGGTCAATTTCATGCTTGCTCTCATCTTTGGTTTTCTGTGAAATAATAGAACATGTAAGCCTGAGGACTACACTGTGTTATTAACTCATAATACTGTTATTATAGGCTAGACTCTCCAATTCTATATTAAACAGATTAAAAATATGGAATTCAGTATTAACCCTTTCATGATGGGAGCTGCGCTTAAAGCATTAAAGATTAAAGCATTAAAGGTCCTGTGCTAGTGCATTCTCTTATATATATATATGCGAGTCTCCCATAGGGAACCTCACACATATAAGAGAATGTATTGCATTACAAAGTCAAGGTAAATATCGTTAGGCCCATGTATTCTCTAATATATGCGAGGCTCGCTATGGGAGACTCAATTATATAAAAGAATGCAATGGCATAGGGTTTTTAAAACTTTCAGGAAGCTCCAGTCATGGAAGGGTTAATAGGTCACCAAAATAGATGAAGATAAATCGACCTACCACGGGCCTCCTCTTAGGTCCTCTCCACACATGTAAGATAAATCGACCTACCACGGGCCTCCTCTTAGGTCCTCTCCACACATGTAAGAGAAATCGACCTACCACGGGCCTCCTCTTAGGTCCTCTCCACACATGTAAGAGAAATCGAACTACCAAGGGCCTCCTCTTAGGTCCTCTCCACACATGTAAGAGAAATCGGCCTACCACAGGCCTCCTCTTAGGTCCTCTCCACACATGTAAGAGAAATCGACCTACCACGGGCCTCCTCTTAGGTCCTCTCCACACATGTAAGAGAAATCGACCTACCACGGGCCTCCTCTTAGGTCCTCTCCATACACGTTAAGACTGGATGTCCATTTAGTGTACCTGAACTGAGTTTGATTTGACTCTTCACTCAGGAAAATGATACGATACGCATCGATGGGTTTTCATAATCCTATTGTTTTGACACACTTTCCCCACTTGTTTCCACTTGAATAGACCTTTACTCGATTAACATTTTGTTATATAAATAACTTTTATGGAATTATTATTGAAACCTGATCTGATCGTATATATATACCGTTTTGCTGTAATTCAGGGTCGTATAAAATCTTACTCAGGGCAGTATGAAGACTATTGTTAATTTGTTATCGCAAAACAAAATATGGACATGCAAGTATCCAAAGTAGGCAGACATGGCCAGTTTTCAAACTCGATAAATATATTGTTGAGCAAGTCTCATATACAAAATATCAACAAAATCAGTTTATGTTTGATCAAGTTATCACCAATCTGTAGACATCCCCCCACTGCTTATGAACCGACCTCACCAAACTATAGGTCATGTTTTAGAAGAAAAAAATTTACAACAAAATCTGACCGAGGTAATAATTGCAGGTGCATATATTCCCATAGTAGGAAAAATCCACAGATGGACCGACAGACTGACAGACAAGCCATTTGCAGTATACCCCCCCACAACTTTGTCCCTGGGGGTATAAAATATATTAGCACAGCACTATGATTTGTGGTATAGTGATTCAGGTTCTACTACTGTGATTCATGTTCTGGGGATTCAGGGTCTAATGACTCATAGTCTGGTGATACAGGTAGCAATACACAATTCCCAGCGATTTTGGCCAACTTGGGATGGGGTACTGTACTTCAAATCTATGCTGAGCCATTTATTTTTGGCTTAGACCACATCAAGCATTTTTTTTATTTCAACAGAAATAGTAGGTGTAAACAACTGTCTGTACTTCGGCTTGTACGTACAATTTGTCACTGAGATATGCCCCTTGGTTTGCACACACAAAACATCAAATTTCACCCATTTTTTTACTAAAATTGACAATTTTCAACCCAGCAGACCATGACAGAGCGAGTGTCAGTAAAAAAAAAAGAAGCTTCTTCTACAAGATGGAGCAATGGTAGAACTGAGAAATATTTTAAATATAAAAAAATTTACAATAACAATTACAAAGTATTGTCTTGCAAGCGCATATGACACAATTCAGGGGAGAGTAAACAGGCTATTTTCCTGTAACCAAATACACAAAGTTGGCCTGCACTGAATACGGATCAAAATAATGATACGCATCCAAATATTTCTGTTTTGTAAAATTTTAAACCATCATAATGTCATATTTAACATAAGCTACACTGGCAGTTATGCCACCCAGATACTTATTTTTCTATATTTCAGACCACGTACAACCTGTGAAATCATGATTCTCTAAATAATCGACTCCTTAACCACAGCAGAATTATGGGTAATTTTTCAGGATTTAGTCGGAAATATGGCTTGTTGCCATTCATCGGAAAGCTCTCACTGAGAGCTTTCCTATGAATGGCAACAAGCCATATTTTCGACTAAATCCTGAAAAGTTTCCCCATAATTCTGCTGTGGTTAAGGAGTCGATTATTTAGGACATTACTGTACAGATGTTGTATCACTGGTCATTGTACTGGTATAGAACTTTATCATTTGGCCTACTCCAGCCATCATTAAAAATACATACACATATGTTACATGCTTCCGAAATCAAAGACATGGTTTGTCTCAAGGATAGTTAAGGAGTGGATTATTTAGGGCATTACTGCTACCTCAGGATCTAGGGATTCAGGGTCTGGTAGGAAGCACTAATCTAGTCATGCATAAAACAAGGGCTGTTCAGTGGATCAAGTGTGATAATGTCTAAACTGAGACATTTTAGTAGCATGCTAGAGTAGCTAGACAGTTACTATAAGATCTGTGTCAACCATGTGACAAATGTCTTGACATGGAAATCTCTGGAGGGATAATTGAATTCAGTATATAAAAGCTTTATTCTTATCAGAGTATACACACACTTGAATGTCTGGATAACCCACTGATAAGCACTGGTCTGTATGACATCTGGAAAGCATTTTAAGTATGAAAAGGGATTGCTTTTGCCTGAGGGAGCATGATCTTAAATTGTTTGCATCTTAACCCTTTCTCTACTAAATGGATTCTCCCATTCAGTTATAAAAGTATACATTGGAAGGGTCTAGTTATCATCTGGAGGGTTGTTCAGGTAATAAAAGATAACACAGATAACAAAAAGTGCAGAAGGAATCCTGTTCTTTGGTGGTAAATGTTTGAATTAATAAGTTCAACAAACGTTTGTTGAACTTATTATCTGAACATACCCCAAGGGATAACTAATTGTCAATGAGTATTTAGTATAGAAAGGGTTAACCTCTTGACAATACTACATATCCATATTATGAGTACCAACCTACCAGCAGTCGGCCATCTTTCATAATAATTTTGTATGATAACAGTCAGCATTTAGCCATATATAGGGTTTTCGTCATATTTTTATTATAAATTTCCACAGCAAAATGGCCATAATATCAATGGCCCATGATGTCATTCAGGAGTAAAGAGGTTATTATATATAAGCTGCACTCTGTATCAGCTAAAAATTTCCTTTTGTATATATGCATTTATGTTTTTGTCTATCCACAGTGAATTGTTATAATAATTTAAGACCTAAATTTTAGAGTTATTTGATTTCCATTTATTTGTTGTGATATTGTATTTAAAGGGGTACTGTACACCAAACTGGCCATTTATAAGACTATTTCCTTTTATAGTCAACAGAATATATGCAACAAATGAATGAAATTGAGCCATGTATTAGTGCAGAATACACTCATAACCTCTATGAACGATGCGAACAACATGGAAATTATAATGAAAATGAATTTATGAATCCAGCCATTTATTCATTTTCATTATAATTACCATCTTGTTTGTATCGTTCATAGAGCACATAAGTGTATTTTGCGCTAATCCGTGGCTCAAATTCATTCATTTGTTGCATATATTCTGTTGAGTAGAACAGATGGTCCCATAAATGGCCAGATTTGGTGTACAGTACCCCTTTAACACTTTCATGATGGGAGCTGCGCTTGTGCACCATTAAATATCCTGTGCCAATGCATTCTCCTATATATGTTCACGAGTCTCCCATAGAGAGCCTCAAATATATAAGAGAATGCACTGGTTTACAAGGTCAAGGTAAAAAATGTTAGTCCAATGTATTCTCTTATATATTAAGACTTATATATAAGAGAATGCATTGGCACAGGGTTTTCACAAAATTTCAGGAAGCTCCAGTCATGAAAGGGTTAAAGTTTAAAAACATCCTTAACCTCTTCGCTGCTATGACGTCCGTAACTATTACGGACGTAAAAGTGCACGTCGTGTGCTATATGGTCCGTAGGTACTACGGACCTACTTCAGCACACTAGCAGTAGACCATTAATCATAACTGGAACTCAGAGATTTGTGCATCGGAATAACTGTATCTTGAAGTTTCAAACAGTGTATGATGTTCTAAGATTTTGAACGATATAAATAGCATTTCAACTGAGTCAGTTTTATGGTTCTTGTGATGTTCCCGTTATATTTTTCCACTGGAAAATGGCAAGAACGTCAACAGCACAGCACACGACGTCATAACGTCATTTAGCAGCGAAAAGGTTAATTTGTTAAGGATTTACAAATAAATGTAAAGGGGTTTCTCTTATTGCTGTCTACTTATATCATCTCAACAACCCTACAAAAGAATAATAAACAATTCCTTTGCATATTTTCTTGACTGAATGAGAGAATCTATTCCGTAATCAAGGGGTTTGTAGTGTTCATTCTGATGTTCAGTCACACCAAACTTATTTAGTGTAATTAACCATCCGACAGCTCAAATATGATCTGTTTCATGTGTGTGACCAGCATCAGAGATGACCCAGGGGAGATAACTGAACTATGTAGATACAAACCCCTTACAGCTAGCATATCACATATAATTATATGGATACCTCACCCAACATATCTATAGTCTCTACAAGACATTCATAAAGCAAATTTGAGGTTCTCAAGTAACATTGTTATTTAGACAAGATGTGCATTAACCCTTTACCCAACAAACCGGCCAAAAACGGCCAAATAAAGCTGCAACAGCCTAAATTATCTTGGGTCTGTCTCAATAAAACCATACAAATATGGATATCATTGGAACCGGCTCATTGACCACATTGTGATGGTTACAGTTATGCCCTGTGCCAATGCATTCTCTTATATATGCGAGTCGACCATAGGTCGCCTCGCATATATAAGAGGATGCATTGGTCTAAAAACAATCTTTTTTTAACACTTTTTACCATTTTTTCTTACATTCTTTAACAATTTTATAATTTTTAATGTGTTAAGCCAATGCATTCTCTTATATATGCGAGGCGACCTATGGTCGACTCGCATATATAAGAGAATGCATTGGCACAGGGTAAAAAAAAACGTTCTGTTGGGTAAAGGGTTAAACCCCAATTTTTCACATCATCTCTCTCTCTCTGGCAAATGCTTGAATTGTTTTCAATTTCTTTCAATTAACTTTATTGATTCAATCTGTATTTCATCAATTGATAGATTTATTTTAATGCCTCTCCGATGGGATTGACCCTTCATGAATCCACTTTACTGACTTACAGGGGAGTTAACATGGCACATTCCAGAGGGAGACACGAGATTAATTGTCCCAGATATGTGTCACTCCCAAATAAGCATGTTTATAGAAATAGAAAGCAAATAATGTATATTAGTGCTATTAAAGGATTAAAGGGGAACACTATGCTGGATTGATCAATTAGGATATAAACATACTCGAGTTGAACATTTGGGGAATCGAGCATGGAAATAGTTCGCGAACAAGTCCATTTGCCAGTGAGTTCACAAACTATTTTCATGCTCTAATCACTTTTTGGTGCAATATTATTGCCATTTGCAATATATTAGTGAGAATTTGTTTTCTTCTGGAAAGTCAATGAATCTATTTTCTTAGTATTTATTATATTTTCTGCTTGAATCGTTTTCACATACAAAACATGTGTTTGTTGTACACCCATTGGTTTTTTTTGTGCAAAATACAGAACATTTCAAAACGTTAAATAACAAAATTAGACTTGTCCTTCAACAATACAAACCAAATATGTTCAAAATCATCATTGACGAAGTCAACTGTAACAGAAAATGTCCTTTTTGATGCAATATTATTGCCATTTGCAATATATTACTGAGATTTTGATAATGTACCAAACGCCTTCAATGAAATAAATGGCTAACACCAGATAAGCCCTAAAAGAAATAGTGATGTTTCGGTTAACATCCAGACCTTCATCCCTACTAATAAACACAAAAACAAAAATTATCTCTGATTGTAGTATTAAAACTGTGCCGATCAGTCGCAAATCTGCATTATTTACATCGGAAGTCCCATATGGCCAGTGTACACAGATCAGTTTGATAATGTGATGCGGCTTCATTATTCCTTCCAATATATACCTACAGTCCTGTTGTATCATTTGTGCTGCCGGGTGCATTTATTCACAAATATAGGGAACGGACATTACCCAAAGGGTTAATTTCAGTGGATAGCCGGTAATGATTATTAAGGGTTAATACCACTGAACAGTCGGTAAGACCACTTCGTTATCAATGAGTTGCCACTTGAATAAGTATGCCGTGCATGGCTCATCCACCTGTACCAGGAGGAGTAACTCTATACAAATGGTACCTTTTGGTTTTATGCTGTAAATGCTTTGCATTCTAACTCTAAATTATACCTTTTGGTTTTCTTGCTGTAAATGTTTTGCTTTCTCTTCCAATCTTCGAGCTATAGCTGCTAGTTCGGCATTTCGTTTTTTTAGGGTCTTGATTTTCTCTTGTAATGGCTTTTGATCCTCTTGTTTCTTTTTCTGAAAAATCAATGAAACTATTTTCTTAGTATTTATATTATTTTCTGCTTGAATCGTCTTCACATACAAAACACGTGTTTGTTGTACACACATTGGTTGATTTTTTGTAAAATACAGAATATTTAATAACTTTAAATAAAAAAATTAGCCTTGTACTCAAAAATACAAACCAAATACGTTCAAAATCATCATTGACGATGTAAACTGTAACAGAAAATGTCTTCACTAAATTATGAGGTACAGTATAGTCAACATATTTCACAAGTTTGTTCGACCTAAATTTCAGTATACTACAATTAAGGTACATACCATCTTCAATTGTAGTTCTCATTTTACCATCGCCACAATAAACTCGTGGAATGACATTAACCAGTTCACACACTTGTGTCGTTTTATCCTATACAATTTATTATGTCATGAGAGAAAAATTCTGAATGATGTTATCACACTGCTTGAGACAATGCCATGTGACAACACAATTAAACCCCATATTGTTATTGCGGAAGCAATTTGCAACAAAAGCTTGTGATGGGGAAGAGAGGATTATGCAAAATGGTGCTATTTCAGCAGGCTGACTACTACTAGTATGTAAGTTTGCGATTTGAGAGCAATTATAAGGTATGTATGTTGATTGCCTGGAATTTCATGTGATATGATTACTAGTTGATCCAATAATTTTATGAGTGGAATGCTTTCCTATTACATTACGTCAAATAAAAAAATAGTTAGGGTTTCCTTACCGACCTAACATTTGTGGTTGCTGTAATTTTACTGACTGAACAGAGAGTACATCTTTAGCAGGTGTATACAGTAATGCCCTAAGTAATCGACTCCTTAACCACAGAAGAATTATGGGTAACTTTTCAGGATTTAGTCGGAAATATGGCTTGTTGCATTCATCGGATAGCTCTCAGTGAGAGCTTTCCGATGAATGGCAATTAGCCATATTTCCGACTAAATCCTGAAAAGTTACCCATAATTCTGCTGTGGTTAAGGACTTGCAATTACTTAGGGCATTACTGTACACTCATAAGATAATAGTGATCTCGCACCAGGAAACCTACACTGTAACTAACCCAGTTTGTCATTCCATCTATCATCCTGTGATGAGTATATACTGTTAGTGGTAACAACTGGGACATACACAACGCTAATCAAGCTGTATTTTTTCCACACAGTGCTACAATATGTACAATGTAATGGCCACACTCGTCCTATTTGACACAACATTTGTACATATGATGAGTGCGATGTGATGATTCTAACAGAGGAGATTCTAAGGATTCTGTACATATTCTATTCCCAAAAGTTCAGCAAGTATAAGATATCCTCTAGCGGCACCTTAGAAAATTATAGAATGAAAATCGAGAATACAAGTACAGTAATGCCCTAAGTAATCGACCTCTTAACCAAAGCAGAATTATGGGTAACTTTTCAGGATTTAGTCGGAAATATGGCTTGTTGCCATTCATCGGAAAGCTCTCGCCGAGAGCTTTCCGATGAATGGCAACATGCCATATTGCCGACTAAATCCTGAAAAGTTACCCATAATTCTGCTTTGGTTAAGAGGTCGATTACTTAGGGCATTACGGTACAAGATCAATCTCAACGACTCGGCCATTTCCATTCGTCGTTGAGAATGGTACAAGATGACAGAAAGCAGTGTCAGTCCTGAAGATATCTCCATGCCAGCATTTGATTATATATTTTTTTTTAATTTGAAAATCGTAAAAGGACAATACTTCCTGATCCGAGGTCTCCTATAGCAGTTGAGGCCTAAGTAGAATGAGGTTTGCACAGGGTGAATTTGCTGATGCTTGGCAGCTGTGCGGGATAGCATCACTAAATTCATCCTTTTGGGACCTCATTCTGGAAATGTCAGAAACACTATTTCCAGGTTTGATACCATGCTGTGATATGGAAGGCTTAACCCTTTGGAAAGTAGAGCGACATATATGTCCCTATATGGTTCAAGAGTGGAACGACATACATGTCGTTTCAGGAAGTGTCATTTTTATGTAGACATAACTTCAATTAATCATCTGATTTATAAATGAATTGTATAGGAGATATTTTGATTAATATAATATCTCGATGTTATTGGACCCTTTTGACCCAAATTTGTTAATAATTATTGCTATGACATTGATGTTAAGCTCAGGCATGACGTCATGTATATGACGTTATAAATACTCTCGAAAGGGTTAAGGTTTATGTGATTAGGTTGAACTTAGGCTCCAAGCTGTCAATGTCATACCATATCAATATCAACTGCAAACAAATTTCTGCTGATATTTATTCATGGTCACTCAATTATTTGATTGGATGATCAGAGTACAAGATGCCAAATTCTCATACTACATGGTCTCCCGATAGCATTGTCCAAATTAAGTGGCATACAAAGCAGCAAAACTTCGAGAGATGAAAAGAGTCTAGTAATGTGTATAATAATAATATAGTTTAGAGCCTCATATCCAGTGGTTGGTGATCAGGTTCATTACAATGAAATCTTCAATGGTAGAGGCCTATTAAATTATCTGGGAGATGGTTCATTAAAATAGAACTTATGACAGAAAATGCCGATCACAACCTGTGACCAAAATACCTGCTTCAATCTTAACCCTTCCATGACTAGAGCTTCCAGACATTTTGCGAAAAACCCTGTGCCAATGCATTCTCTTATATATGCGAGTCTCCCATAGGGAGCCTCGCATATATAAGAGAATACATTGGCCTAACTATATTAACCTTGACTTGCATATATAGGAGAATGCACCGATACAGGATATTTTATGCTGCACCAGCGCAGCTCCCATCATTAAAGGGGGTTAATTTAGTTTGCCCTGGATGATCTGAGACCCTATTTGACAGGGACATAATGTAATAGTAAACTAAATAGTTCAAGAATGTACGATTCTATGTCGAAAAATGGCAATAACTCTGCCAAAATGAGTCTGACCGAACTCAAGATCGCAGGTGTGCAGGTTAATATATGTGCCAAGTTTTTTTTAAATTGACCAGAAAATGACAGAAGACATTGTATCTAATGAAATGCAGAAGCCTGCAAAAATAATAAGTTCAACAAACAACTTATGGTCAGAATTTATTAACTGAACATTTCCGACAAATGAATATGAATCATTCTGCTCTTGTATTACCAGTTTTGTTTGTCTGTTGTCTGCTTTTATTACAAGAATAATAATAATGAAAGTGTCAATGACACTGTAGCTCAACTTAGGTAGGGGAATAATTTAATGGTTGACAGTAAATGGAGGAATTAGGAAAGGAGCTAATTGAAATGTCTAAGTAAGACAAAATGTAAATGTGAAGAGAGAACAATACCCCCAAAATGACTCGTTCCCATCTACATGTCAATATCAACATTCATGACAAGTTTCATAATGATCGGATCAGGGATGTGGTCTGTAGGGTGTGCCAAAGGATTTAGTGATGCAAAGAGTAAATATTAAAATGGCCACCGGCGGCCATGTTTTTTTGCCGAATGACCCCAAAATGACTCGCTCCCATCTACATGTCAATGTCAACATCCATGACAAATTTCATGAAGAACAAACAAACAGATCAGTCTATAACCCATGCTAATGGATTTTGTAGAAATATTTAGTCATACAAAGAGTAAAATCCAAAATGGCCATTGGTGACCACATGTTTTTGCTGAATGACCTCAAAATGACTCGTTCCCATCAAGAGGTCACCCCGATGATTCATTGAAGTTTGGTAATGATCAGATCAGGGATGTGGCATGTAGGGTGTGTCAAAGTATTTAGTGATGCAAAGAGTAAAATCCAATATGGCTGCCGGCAGCCATTTTTTTTGGCCGAATTACCCCAAAGTGATTCGTGCCCAACTAGGGGACACCCCAATGATGAATATGAAGTTTGGAGATGATCGGATCAGGGTTGTGGTCTGTAGGGTGTGTGAAATTATTTAGTGATGCAAAGAGTAAAATCCAAGATGGCTGACGGCGGCCATGTTTTTTGGCCAAATGACCCCAAAATGACTTGTTCCCATCTAGAGGTCACCCCGATGATCCATGTGAAGTTGAGCTAATAATAATGACCAGTTTTATATAGCGATTAACCAATTACTTGCTCTCAGGGACGCCGGAGAAGAGGGGCATGCAGAGGCACTTGCCCCCCTTGCCCTGACCCAGGGGGTGTCCAGTGGGTACCCGAATAGTGCCCTCCTGACTGGTTTGCCCCCCTGCCCATTGGTGCTTCCGGCGTCCCTGCTTGGCTCTAACACACTTGGTACAATATTACCCCAGTCATTTGTACAAGCCAACCAATGAACCAGCTGCAGCCATTGCAGGCGCTGCTCTAGTTTGATCAGAACATGCTCTGATACTCATCAGTATGACAAGCTGACTGGTACTCTATTAACGCATGAGTGATGCAAAGCCGACACAGTACAAGCGACCTTGCTCAAGGGTCACATCTTGGCGCGGGTTTTCGAAACAGCGAGCAATCCGACAATGGCACGTCGCTCAAAGCAGCCAAGCCACTGCTATGTGGAGACTCAATGACCGGCGACGTGCTGCGAACCCATATCGACGTGTTTACAGCGAATACAAGTCCGACACGCTGACCACTGGACCACGGAGCTCCACACAAGAACATCCCCCCAAATGAATAATAGACCGTTCCAGTGTGTACTTTTATAACAGAGTGGGAGGATCCATTTAGTATAGAAAGGGATAATCGCATACCAGAGCATCATTCTCGGTTTTCAAGATGGCTATCCTCCTCTCGAGCCTCTGGACGTGAGTCTGTAGCTCGGTCACTCTCTTCTGCAGCTGTCTGTCTTGTTTCTGTAAAAAAAGTATTAGAAATCTGTGAGTAATTGTGACCATCTGTCATTATTTATGTGGGATCAAAACACTCGAGGTTGCATGCAAAACTCTGTCACTCTATAGAGTATTGCACCTTTGACAATTTTTACCCTATATAGTCTTGGTGCAGATCAGTACACGGGTGTCACCTTAGATCAGGTATCAACATTAATGGCAGTATTGTGAACATATGCCTGAGGTAATACTGTATTACGCACATGTTAAAGAACCCTATCATGGGTGTGAAAAGAAGGAGCGAGCCTGAGCCAAGCGGGATAGTGTCACTAAATTCATCCTCTGGGGACCTCATTCTGCAAATGACAGGCAAACAAAACTCAGGCTTGAATAGTCATCCCATATCATTAGGCCGATTAATCTCAACAGACTTATCGAACAGCCTGAAAACCCATGTGGGACTATTTAAATTCATACCCATTCCTTGAGGACAATAACATATTTTACATGTGTCCATTTTGCTATATGAATTTCAACATCATGTCTGATCATGTGAGAAATAGTTGCTGTTTTCTTATATGAAAACAAGCCATGATATTATTATTATCTCTGAAAATAAAGATTATTGTATATTGTAATACATGTACGACCTTTCATAAACCTGCATACAACGTTCATCCTGATTGTTCAGTAGCCTGTATTCCCATGGATATACAGTAATGCCCTAAGTAATCGACCTCTTAACCACAGCAGAATTATGGGTAACTTTTCAGGATTTAGTCGGAAATATGGCTTGTTGCCATTCATCGGAAAGCTCGACCGAGAAAGTTATACCTCGGAAAAATATATTCCTCAATATATATCTACTTTATACTTCTAGTACGATGATATATGTATGCTAACCATATTACTTCTGTGTCATTTTAACAATTCAACATACTAATAATTCCTGAGGAAGACATGGTAAGTCAAAACTTGTCAAGGAAACAGATAATAGATCTATAATAAAGGTGTTATAGTTTTTATTTAGACAACATTACCACACTGCCTCCTACATACATAATTTATTCATATAAATTGAGGTTTATACTGGAACATTGCGGTGATGTAGTCCTGATGTCACATGCTGCCATGGTGAAATTCCTACACCCACAGAGTGATCACTATGCTTGATATAATTTTAAATACATGAACACTTTGGAACCTATAGAGACAAATACTATAGGAAATGAAATTGATATACATAATGCCCTAAATAATCGACTCCTTAACCACATCATAATTATGTGTAATTTTTCAGGATTTAGTCGGAAATATGGCTTGTTGCCATTCATCGGAAAACTCTCGCTGTCTCACTGAGAGCTTTCCAATGAATGGCAACATGCCATATTTCCGACTAAATCCTGAAAAATTACCCATAATTCGGCTGTGGTTAAGGAGTTGATTATGTATATTTTTATGGAAATTGATACCTTCTGCTGATAGGTGCTTTGTTGACTGACTCCTTTAATTAATCCTGAGCTCATGGCAGGAGGGAAACAATAATATCCAAACATCGTAGAAATAAGACGTAGAAATAAGACGCTGAACAAAACACTGTCACTTCATTAGGGTTTACTCCGCTATGAATCACCTTTAGAGAAACGCATTTGCGCTGGGTTTTTTTATTTTACAGTAAATCTTCAACTGCATGACATCAAATACTGTGGCAATTAGCAAACATTAACAAGTGACATATAGAGCTGTGAATTCACATGAGTTCATCCAGTAGAAATCCTCTAGTGTTAATGTAGCCAAAAAAATAAATTTGAAAATTCCAACTGTTATGTGCACAATTGATTGATACCCATCAGTGTGTGTATCCCAAACATAACAAGTACCCATGAGCACACACATTTCACAACTCATTGCCTGCCTATCTCTCTGAGTGATATAAATAATATAAGTCTGACAGCATGAAATTTGGGAATATAGTTATCTATATGCCTCATCCTAATAAACTAGCTCATTAACCCTTCCATGACTGGAGCTTCATGAAATTTTACGAAAACACTGTACGAATGCATTCTCTTATATATGAGAGTCTCCCATAGGGAGTCTCGCATATATAAGAGAATACATTGGCCTAATAATATTTACCTGACCTTGTAGCCAGTGCATTCTATTATATATGTGAGGCTACCTATGGAGGACTCGCATATCTAAGATAATGCACTGGCACAGGGTCTTTAAAGATGCACCAGCGCAGCTCCCATCATGAAAGTGTTAAAGGGACTCACGGTCTTCGAAGGGTTCATGCGTAAATATTACAAATTAAAAAAAAAGACAGATGTCATTAACGAGTACATGTACAAATAGATCAACTTTGTTCTTAATAGTTTCATTATTAGTAACTCTCAAATAATTAGATTTCGCATATCAAAACCTTCGTAATGTAAACATTACCGTTACAGTGGCATTACCAATCACAGTCCAATTAGTCCAATAAATACAAAGTTTGATCAAAACTTGGTGGCAAACATTGGAAAAGGTCAAAACATTGAAACATATTCTGAAAATCATAATTAGACTGCAGTAATGCCCTAAATAATCGACTCCTTAACCACAGCAGAATTATGGGTAATTTTTCAGGATTTAGTCGGAAATATGGCTTTTTGCCATTCATCGGAAAGCTCTGTGAGGGCTTTCCGATGAATGGCAACAAGCCATATTTCCGACTAAATCCTGAAACCACAGCAGAATTATGGGTAATTTTTCAGGATTTAGTCGGAAATATGGCTTGTTGCCATTCATCGGAGAGCTCTCAGTGAGGACTTTCCGATGAATGGCAACAATCCATATTTCCGCCTAAATCCTGAAAAATTACCCATAATTCTGCTGTGGTTAAGGAGTCAATTATTTAGGGCATTACTGTAGGTATAATATATTAACTAGTATGCGATTGGGGGTATTTGTTGACAAATCACTGTAACAGTTTTGTTTACATAACAATGATTTCAACACGCAATTTTTTACTGGGGAGCTATCAATAATTAATATAAGATCAAAGTTGATCTATTTCTCCATGTCCTTCATGGTGGTGATGTCTTTACAGACTTTTATATTGTTTGCACATTTACCCACTGCAAGAGCCTTTCATCTAAACGATAAAATAATAATTCTGAGCCAAAGGCACATTTCAAGCTTTTGTCACTAGTTTTGAAGTTTTCTTTTAAATTGTTTTAACCCTTTACCCAACAGAACGGCCCTGTGCTAATGCATTCTCTTATATATGCGAGTCGACCATAGGTCGCCTCGCATATATAAGAGAATGCATTGGCTTAACACATTAAAAATTATAAAATTGTTTTGGCCGGTTTGTTGGTTAAAGGGTTAACATGACAAAAGTGGGAATTACTAAGTGTAATTTAATGAGCAATTTAAGGTTTAACATTGCCTTTAAATTCAACCTGTTACCAATGACATGTTACTCATATCTTTCTTTGTATAGTAGCCTAAACAGCTGGCTGTTTCACCAATGGCATGATGCCTCTTTAGGCAGTGTAGTAATGCCTTCAGTAAACTATTGGATGTAACACCAGGGATTGTTTTGATGTATAAGCAACATTTCACCAATACTTCCAATTCAAAGGAATTACCAATATATTGATTTGATTTAAGTCTGGTAACTGTTAGAATCATTGTTGGTCATGACTAGATGCATTACTTTAAGAAGCTCACTGTGGATATCTAAGGAAAGCATTGAACAATTGCCAGATGTTCAGGTGCAAGCCTATAAGGCCTGAGAAAGGCTGAGTTTAGTACGCCTGTCACTTGCAGAATGAGGTCCCCAGAGGGTGAATTTAGTGATGCTATCCTGCATAATGGGCTAGCATCACTAATTTCACCCTCTGGGGACCTCATTCTGCTTAGGCCTCATCTTCTCTTGAAAGTTTCTTTATTATAAAATTTCTATAGAAACTTCTTCACATAGATTCTATTTCTTTTTTAGTTTAGTTTCTCTATATCCCCAAATTGGCAGATGACACGTTGCATAATCGAGGTTCCCAATGGGTGTACATCACAATATTCATCATTTGGAAACTTCAATCTCAGTCTATATATATATATATATGTCTCCCATAGCAGATGAGGCCATGCAGAATGAGGTCGCCAGAGGGTGAATTTGGTGATGTTAACCCGCTGTGCGGGATAGCATCACTAAATTCATCCTCTGGTCACCAAATTCACCCTCTGGCGACCTCATTCTGCAAATGACAGGCACACTAAACTTAGGCTTGTTCAGGTGAGCTCAGAAATGTGAGAGATATGGAAACTCTATAAACTCTTATGCCTGTCACTTACATATAAGGTAGGCAAAAATTAGTAGAAAATCCAAAAAAGTGACCGAATATTTTAAACTGCTTTCACTATTTGAACAGCTTTCAGACAAATGTTATTTATTTTTTATATATTGTATCAGGAAATAACTGATCCTGTTTTTCTTTTGAAGGTGATAATTTTTGGAAGCAGTCATTTTAACAAACAAAATTGATGAAGTCCTATCATGCAAGGCACATTCTATGTCACTGCAAACTATAATGATTTTTTCCTCTTGAAATTTTCTGCAATGTACCATATTGTCTCATTCAAAACAAAAAGAGCATTTTGGCTAATTACACCCATGAAACTGTATTTCATGATGCATAGACAAGGTACCCAAGGGCATTTCTTGATAATTTTGAAGGTTTTCACTCAGCTGACAGCAAGGCTCTCAATTCTAAAATACAAGGCCAATTCTTAGAAATTTACAAGTCTTTTTTTCCAAAATATCGTAAAATACAAACCAGAATCAATACAATCATTGCTGAAATTCAAGATTTAATGCAAGGACGGCCCTTATGGCACATTTCAGGCCTTGAATGACTAATTCTCAAATTCAAGGATTCAAGGATATTCCCGATTTTCAAGCCCTGCGAGAACCCTGAGATGAATGTCACAGCTGCAATAACACATTTATCTAAAATACTCAAGGTTGTTGACACATAAAACCCTCAACTGACATTGAATGATAATGAACTTTGACTTTAATAGCATGTGGATGCTCCCTCATTAAATTATGTGACATGTTTGTTCTCCGTTTATACACGGCACAGTCATCAAGTGTAAGGGAGAAGAGAAATTCCTGACTCGTCACCTGTCACCAGGTATTGTATTACTATGATTGAATGTCAACTGTTAATAGATTCTCATGAATATAAATCAACAGGTGATAAATGCATGTTGTAGGCATAACATGGTATATTAGTATTAGTATTTCATTAATTTATGAAAACAAAGGCTCTATGTGTGAACTTTAATGGTTTATTAAATTCATACTTGCTTATGTGTACTTGCTTCACTCCTATTCATTCATTTGCAAGACAAGAAATATATGTGGTTTAGCCACTGGAGCTCGGCCAACGCATGCGGCTATCGGGTGATTTCCACAACATTTCAAACCAAACATATATCAATGGGGTTGCGGCCGACGCAGTTAAACGCAACCAATTTCAAAACTTTTTGAAATTGGATGGTTTGACTGGGTCAGCCGCAACCTTAGTCATATATGTATGGTTTGAAATGTTGCGTCAGTCACATGTCTGAGAAAGTATGCTTATTAATTTCTGGAAAAATTTCCACATTGTGTCGTGCTTATTTGGGTCCGTATGTTTAATTAAAAGTGGGATTGTCTGGCAGTCTATACTGCAGGCCAATACAAAATTGCTGGAGCTGTTACTCAGATCAGAAAAACATAGCACAAACATGTTGCTGGAAGTCTGTTTGGTAACTCATATGACAACAAGAGCACGCCGTCGGGGCGTGGCGTAATACACATGTTTCTGGAGTTGAGTGGGGCAAGGTTTAATTCATTTGTTTGAAATCTTTGACTTAAATTAAGACTGATATGTATTTTGGGGTGGTAAACTAATATACCAAATTTGGTTCAATTCACTTGATTCAATCTAAAGTTATCATCCAGAAACCGCAAATCAGGTAAAATCTAAGTCGAAAAAGGGGCATAACTCAGTCAAAATCATGCGGACGAAACCCATATTCGAACTTGATCTGTATTTTGGTGTGGTAAACTAACATACGAAATTTGGTTCAGTTCACTCGATTCAATCTAAAGTTATCATCCGGAAACAAAAAGCGGACGGATGTACGTACAGATGGATGACAGACGGACAACCCATTTACATAATACAACCTTTTTTCAAACGAGCGTATAAAAAACAGAGCAGAATTGATAGCATTTCTGATAGACTTGAAATTGCCACCATGTACTGTTATTTCGCCACATACTCTTATTGATTATACCAGAATTGTCTACCCAGTATGCTTATTTGGACAGTGAGTAATTACGAAAACATAGGCTGTATATCTGCACTTTATGACGTGTGCATAGCATGGCATTACAGTGTTCAATATGAAAACAGGGGAGTTACATGTGTACTTTAACTACTTTAACCCTTCACTGCCAGGGGGCCGATCTCATTGGCCCTAATTTACAGTCTGTAAAATCAGCCCTAAAAAAAATTAAAAAAATTAAAAACATTTCTTTTTATTTTAGATTTTTTTTAAATTATTAAAATTGTAAAAAAATTGTAAAAAATAATAACAAATGATGAAAAATTGTTAGGCCAATGCATTCTCTTATATATGCGAGGCGACCTATGGTTGACTCGCGTATATAAGAGAATGCATTGGCACAGGGGTATATGGGTTGATACAAAAATCGGACCTGGCACTCAAAGGGTTAACCCTTCACTGAAGTGATACTCTCATTTGTAGTGATCTCCTGCTGGATTTCCAGATAAAACCTTAATTTGTTTGTTGAACTTTTATCTGAACATCCCTCACAAAAGAATGAATGGAAATCAATGTCATTTATCACTCTGCTGTGCCTGTCCGTTGCCTCTCTGGCAATACTTTGCAGGTAATTTTAAGACTTCATTTTGTTCTATCTTGAATAAAAATCAGTATTAGTAGGTAGCCATTCTTCATGTATATCTCTTTCTTCAGTCTTAGGCATGATGTTAGCATTTCAGAGATGTTAGCATTTCAGAGATGTTAGCATTTCAGAGATGATAACAATATACCGGTAATTGCTTGTTTTCACATCAGAAAACAGTGACTATTTCTTACATGATGTTGAAATTCATATAGCAAAATGGAAACATGTAAAATATGTTCTTGTCCTCAAGGAATGGGTATGAATTTAAATAGTCCCACATGGGTTTTCTGGCTGTTCGACAAGTCTGTTGAGATTAATCGGCCTAATGATATGGGATGACTGGTCCAATTGCAGTCATTGCAATTGCTCCTATTAAATCCTTCATTAGTGTGCCTGTCATTTACAGAATGAGGTCCCCAGAGGGTGAATTTAGTGATGCTTATGCTCCCTCACAGCCGGCTAGCATCACCAAATTCACCCTCTGGGGACCTCATGCTGCTTAGGCCTCATCTTCTCTGGAAAGTTTCTTTATTATAAAATTTCGATAGAAACATCTTCACATAGATTCTATTTCTTTTTTAGTTTAGTTTTATATCGATCTATATCTGAAAATTGGCAGATGACACATTGCATAATCGTGGTTCCCAATGGTGAACATCACAATATTCACCATTTGGGAACTTCTATCTATCAATCACCCATAGCAGATGAGGCCATGCAGAATGAGGTCCCCAGAGGGTGAATTTGGTGATGCTGAGAATAAGCCCAATATGCGGGATAGCATCACTAAATTTACCCTCTGGGGACCTCACTCTGCAAATGACAGACACACTAAACTCAGACTTAGGCATTTGTCACTCTGCCGTCTGTTTATGAGGATACAACCCCCCTTTTTCGTACGATAGACTCAAAGTGTTTTGGAGCTTTACGCCAGATTCCAACTGCATAACTGGAATATACAGGATCCTGTCATTTTACTTCATATTCGCCAGAATATTGCTCTTTTCATATCGAGTAAATACATACATGTAGATATCAATTGATCTGAAGTAACATAAACCGTTCCCATGGCATACACCAGATATGTTAACTTAAGTTTGGGCCTATATTATCTGCGCCTGTTCCCTTGCCTTTCTTTGTTCCCACCCATTTTTTTGCCAGATCCTTTTTTTTACCCCCATTTTGCTCTGTGATTCTGATATATGTCTGGTTATTTACTCAGGTTCCAAGACATACAGTAAATGCCCTAAATAATCAACTCCTAAAAAGTTACCCATAATTCTGCTGTGGTTAAGGAGTCGATTATTTAGGGCATTACTGTATGTAATTAATGTAAATGACTGCTGTGTACCTGAAGTGATGATTTCTTGTGCTCCTGAAAAGTTACCCATAATTCTGCTGTGGTTAAGGAGTCGATTATTTAGAGCATTACTGTATGTAATTATTGTAAATGACTGCTGTATACCTGAAGTGATGATTTCTTGTGCTCTTCTTCCTCCAGGTATGGCAGAACTAAGTCCTTATAGAGTCCTTTCTCAATGCCATTCATTGTGCATACAAGTCAGCATAGTCACTATGTACACATGTACTCACTATTATTAATATTCCAATATATTCCCTTATTTGAATATCAGAATGTCACATGAAGTATTAAATCCATCTAGCTAGCAAGGAGAGCAATTCATACGAAACAATCCACGGATCCAGAGGAGACCAAGTCGCACGAAAATATCCACCTATCCCGAGGAGACCAATTCACATGAAGTCACATGAAAATACCCGCTGAGCCAGTGAGGAGGAGAACTGCTGAGCATGGAGCAGGTATATATAAAGGTTATCCTATGATGCCATCTGGTACCATTACATGTGAAGAAATAATAGAGAGGAATCTGGTGTGTATGGTTGAGTTCATAAACAATGCACACATGCTATGTGTTTATCATCAGGAAATATGTGCAGTTCATAATCACAGGTACACCACGCAAGCCTCTAATAATGAATGTCTCCACACTGCCATTTAACAATGCTCTTGAGATAACGCCTTTGAATTTCTAGTGAGAAATACCTATGGATGTGAGAAAAATTATATATAGATCTAAAGTGAGGAAAAATTAATGAAAATAATAAAATCTGATTCAGTGGCAAGACTGACAGGGTTGTTAGAATGCAGTGGTTTCAGGTAAAAAATACCACGACTTTCGCCAAAATATGTTTTTTTACTTCCATGAACAGACAATTCAATTGACACATGCATATCTGTAACATGTCTGTGGCAATTATAAGGCCACAAAGTATGAATCTGGGTAGGAGGAGCTGATTTTGAAAGTAACCAAATCCTTACTGACACTGACACACAGACTGATTATATGTCCTATAGCCTGTGAGACTGGGGTGGGGGGTCTACCACCAGCAGATTAACTGACTAACTATTCCAGAACTTATAAGATGAAATCTGGCACTAAAAGAAATTGTGATTCAATGATGAAACATCATGAAATATGAAGAACTAACAATAACTGAAGTTATCATCCATAAACCAAAATAATCGCAAATCTATGTTGACAAGGGTCATAACACCTGCAATAATTGGCAGACCGAAACCAAATCCGAATTAAAGTTATCATCTAGAAACAATCCGGGATGGACATACGGACACCGGTGATTTCTATAATCCCCAGAAAAAACATTTGTGGACAATAATTGCAGTCATCGGACGCCAATACGCATGTAAAGCAGCCAGATAGAAGATCACCAAATTATGCCCATATACAGTGCGGTACTTAAAATGAGGGACACTATCAAAGTCAGCGGAGAGATAAATATATTACCACTGAATAACAACATGGGACTAACAGGACATCATTTTATTTGCCAAATTGTTTACAAGAAACACACTCTAACAGTCAGTTCTAGAAATGCAAACTATTGGTCAAACGTCTCAGTAAACTGTCCTTGTAAACATGTAAATAAATCCAAAACAGACGTGACCTCGGTAAGAATATTAAGAATGGATTTGAAAGCACATATATCCATGCAATACCTGGATATCACATGACGGGAGCTGGTGCAGCATTAAACACCCTGTGCCAGTACATTCTCTTATAAAGGCGAGTTTCCCATAGGGAGCCTCGCATATTTAAGAGAATTCACTGGCTTAAAAGGTAAATATTGTTAGTCCAATTTATATATGCGAGGATCCCTGGCATGTATAAGAGAATGCATCGGAACAGGGTTTTCGTAAAATTTCAGGAATCTACAGTCATGAAAGGGTTAAGATGGTGCACACATGACCTTTTCAAAAATCTACCTAAACACACCTTCAAATGAATAACAGACAATTCAATGTATTCTTTTATAACTAAATAGGAGAATCCATTTGGTATAGCAAGGGTTAATTAATAAATTAGTTTTAATGAAGTGCAAGTTGAACCAGCACCAACGAAACGATATCAAATTTATCGAAAAATATAAGACACAAAACATGTATTTTCTGCGCTATAGTGACGCATTTGTTCGGAAAGCTTCCATGTAGGTATGTATTGAAAAACTTCTTACCAAATTATGTATACATAATTTTCGGGTTCGAATGAGCCATATGTCCGTTTACAAATTTGCAAAGGTGAAAAATGCCACCACAGGTCCACCTTAAGATAACTACAGGTTACAGATAAGATCAAATGCCTTTAATAATTACCAATACCCGCCAATCGTTTACACATTGTTGAAGTGAGATTACATCAATGCAGTTATAAAATGCTTAAATTCATTATTCATGTAAGCAAAAGTAACAAAAGGACAGATTCGATAAGACTGAAAAAGTGATTCACTGTGACCAGCGATCAATATGCTGCCAATGAAAGAATAGGAGGAAACAATAGAAAATCATGACCACCCTGTGCTGCAACACGATGTTAACATGAATGGGGCGGTAAAGATTCCCGAAGAACTGGATCACATATGAATAGAAAATAACAGGTCGTAGGAAAAAACAGGACGTAATCCTGAGTGAAGTTAAAAATTGCATTTCGTTCTTAACTTTAATAGGCCAACATCCATACACTACAAAAATATTTGAGAGATTAAATTCTAAATAATTATGGTTAAAGCAAAAGAAAATCTGCCAAACAAGACTGGATATAGTGTGTCTGACATTTTCAGAATGAGGTCCCCCGAGGGTGAATTTAGTGACGCTATCCAGCACAGCGGGCTAGAGTCACCAAATTCACCCTCTGGGGACCTCATTTTGTTCAGGCTGCTATGGGAGACCTAGCTAGGATCAGATTGAAGTTCCCCAGTTGAAGTTGGTGATGTTCATCCAGTAGTCACATTGATTATGAATTTTTATCTTCTACAAATTAAGGGATACAGAAACTGAAATGAAGGGAAATACTAGTAACTAAAAACAGTGTTACTTTGAGACTACAGATACTTCCCAGAAGATGAGGCCTAATCAGAGTGAGGTCCACAGAAGGTGAATTTGGTGATGCTAGCCCACTGTGTGCAGGATAGCGTCACCAAATTCACCCTCTGGGGACCTCAGACACTATACCCAGGCTAGCTGCCATTGTATGAAACCAATATTTACAACAATTAACTCATTAAATCCTAATTGACATGTTTTGACATGTTAAAGCATATCGAGCGAGCTTTAATTCTTCGCCTTTATACCATCAACATCATCAAATCATTATCATTGGGAATAGTGTGATGAGATTGAGAAAATGTAAAAGTGAACTATGTTGCTTAACCTCTTCGCGGCTAAATGACGTTATAATGTCGTGTGCTGGGATTTTGGCATTATTGCTATTTTCCAGTGGAAAAATATAATGGGAATATCACATAAACCATAAAACTGACTCAGTTGAAAGGCTATTATCATTCACAATCGTGGAACATCATACACTGTTCGAAACTTTGAGATACAGTTATTCCGATGCACAAATCTCTGAGTTCCAGTAATGAATAATGGCCTAATGTTAGGGTGCTAAAGTAGGTCCATAGGTACTACATACCATATAAGACACGACGCACACTTTTACATCTGTAATAGTTACGGACGTCATAGCAGCGAAGAGGTTAAAGTTAACTTTGAATCCTTGCATTTGTTTCCTGGGTTTGATGTAACTTTTTTCCATAATAACAATAAATGAAATATAAAGAGCGTTTCTGTTAAGAAATTTGATTTGTTGAACTAAATATAAACTTAATTAAATATGAGAAAGTATTGATAGTAAAACAGCAATCTTAAAAGTAATGTAGTGTTTATACTATGATTTTATAAAATGAAATGTAACTATTTCAATTGTTCCAAATATTACTACCTGTACATCTATTGATTCTAAAATAACCTATATCATTGATATGTTCAGCTTGCAACAAGTGTCATACAGAAAAGAAATACCAAGAGAGTTTATTTCAAATAAAAGAAAGAACTGTGAAAGTTGGCGAGAAAGTTCCAAATGAACACAAGAATAATCTCTATCATCAA
This sequence comes from Siphonodentalium dalli, assembly GCA_032622095.1. NCBI lineage: Eukaryota > Metazoa > Mollusca > Scaphopoda > Gadilida > Siphonodentaliidae > Siphonodentalium > Siphonodentalium dalli. The sequence continues at coordinate 203,171,792 of CP136064.1, forward strand.
TAAGTATACTATGCAACAGGTGTCAGATAAAAGAGATGTTGGAAATTAGCATTCCATGTTTGTATTTCAATGAAATTCAAACAAACAAATTGAGATCAACAGGTAAATAAAAGGTCTGCAGAAAAAAAAATATTGCCTGATTTAAAATAAACAATAACTTAATAAGATGGAAATTAAGACAAACATCTGGCTGCGTGCATATTGGATAAAATAGAAATATTCCATAGGAATCCAGAAAACATTATCCTAATAGAATCACATCAACATACACTATTCCTTAGAACAAGCAACATGTAACGTATCCGAACATGAATAAGACAGAATTATAACGAATATGATCCAATCCAGTGTTGAGGCAGTGGATTAATTGCGATCTTGTCAATGAGTCAGGCAATAAAATCGGTCTGCAACACCTTGCATTGCTTTACACAGCACAAGGCAGGCATTCGTCAGGTATGTTATTGGACACACGCGGAGAGAGATTCAGATCAATATTTGAAAATATACCAATTTTACAATAGAAAGAGGTCACATGACAGTACAGATGTATATAGCTCATAAAGGATTGTGTGGCATGCATGTGGGGTCTGTGACACTGGACAATACTAACAAGGATATATTGTTGGAAAACAGTATTAATTTAACCATCCAAGGCCAATAACTCATCTAATATTTCCTTACATGGGGAGAACTGAGAAACAGTCCAGAATTACAGATTTAGACATGCATTCATAGTCCTACAGGCCAGGGGTGGGGGGGGGGGGGCTGCAGCCCCAAACTTTTCGAACGCTCAAAATTTGGAAAATTTTCAGGCAAACTGGAGATATTTTTGGTTAAATTCGGGCTAATCAAATGGTATTTCAGGGGCAAATTATGGAAAATTACAGTATTTTTTACATTTCTGCCTGAATTATACATATTTAAGGTTAATTTTAATCTATTTTGTAATATTTCTGCGTATATACAAGGATTATTCTACAAAAACTGTGTTACAACCATGAATATATCATGTAAACAAAAATTCGACCAAAAAGTCTTAGCCCCCCTCGTAACTAAAAATTTAGGTGCCTGTATGGCTATGCATGCATTTCTATGCCATACTAGAATCCTATCTTATGACTTGAGTGATAAATAACAAGACTACGGAGATTTAATAGTAACTACACCAGAATAAGTCTGAAAAGTTTCATTTGTCTGTTCAGTTTATTATTCACAAAATTTCAAATGTCAAAGCTTCACAGATATAGAGCAAGAAACTTTCAATGAAAAAAAAACCCATCTAGTGAAATTTTCAGCATGTTATGGGAAATAACATTTCAATTCAACATTTTCTCATGTGCACAGCATCAACATAGGCCTATACATGTACAACGTTCAATAAATGTCACCATCAACAGTGTTACTTTGGTCATCCACGGTTCACTGAAGAAACTTATTTCATTATGCACCACTAACTACCTTAATTAATGAGATACATCTTCTAGTATGTCCTGGTATCTTTGAGGAAAACATACACATATACAGATTAACCTATATCCTCTTAATTACAAAGATATGCATCATTACATGACTTAATTAGTCATATGTGGTATTTTTACTGCTTCTAATGTAAAATGTTGCATCTCACGATAAATAAAAATGCTATTCTGCCTCAAGCAAACTTTGCAAAGTATTAATTCGCAAACCCATACATAGAATATTTTAATGCAGATGTGTGTTCAAAATTGATGACAACCTTTTAATTTGATGTGAATATAGGAATGTTGAAAAATTGAGAACAATATAAAACTTATATCCAATAACCAAAAGTTACGTTTAAAGGGGCACTTTGATTATTGCGATATAACCAAGATGCGGGCCCCGTTGGTTCAGAGTGCCCGGATGAAGATAATTAATCGAGTGTGCTTCTCACAGTAAGAGCTAACTGCATGGCCTCCTATAGCCTGATATCGGAGTACGCTGTGTATGTCTCTTTGGAAAGCAGACGAAATTTCTAAACGATGTCGATGTACATCTGTTAGGAATTTCGTCGGCTTTTCTAAGACAGGCTATTTGGCCATGCGTTTGTCAAAACAGACCTGTTTCTTACGTGCATGCATAATTCGCGTTTATTGATAGTAATGATGAAAAGAGTAACGGCTTGTATTAATCGAATAATATAAATGAAGTTAGTTTGCCGCGTATCGTAATCAGGATGGACTTTATTTTACCTATATATACGGACCGTTCATTCTTGAAAGTGCATGCAGCCTGTACTCGTATAGTAAAACTCGGAATTATGCTTTCAAGATTCATATCAAGGCGACGTCCAGTCGCGGGATGTTGGTCAGTTTCTGTGCCGATGCCAGGGGCGTACACTAGCAATGGCGGGGTGGTTGACGGGGTGTCACGCGTGCAAATATATACATGTATACAGTGACATTAGCACTAACCTTTACTATTGAAAATAAATTGAGTTCGTGTGTCCGGATAAAGGCGACAAAACGACTTAACCCCTCTGAAAATGTGTACATAGGGTCATATCATGCACGTAACCCGGCGATTAAGGGCGCTAATAATGTTTATGACTTTGGCTATATATGGGCGATCAAACGGAGGGGCAGATCGGCAGATTAAAAAAAAAATCGAATTTTTTTTGGAATTGGGAATAGATTTTTACAACTTGTTTTGCTTCATCCTATTTTATGGATGTTAGTGTTGTAGACTATTATAATATTTAAGGAAGTGGCAGTCCTGTCAACAAGTTTGGTATTTTGATAAAAATTTGATTTTGAAGCCATTTTCACCAAGCTTGGTGTTATTTCTTTAAAATGGGGAATTTGACCTTAAAAATAATATAATAATAATAAAATTTCCCGGACCCCTGTGTCTTATATATATGTACTTTTAGTATTATGACCAATTTGTGCCAGGGGCCAGTGGTTGCACTATTCATGTGTGTTTCCGAATACGTTGTTCGAATAAATAGGATTATCATTATTTGTGGCTGAGACATGAGAAGCTGCATAATTTGATAAATAAAACGCTATTTCAGAATGCATTTAAGCTGCTGAACATGAAAATTCAAGTTGAGATATTGCCAATTTCCCATGGGTTGGAATCCATCGCCAGTGGTTTCCGAATATAAGTACGTCCGTCGACAATTTCCATTGGTATAGGCTACGGGTTGTAACTTTGGTCGGATCATTATGAAATTAGGCATGACTGTTGGAATTGGTAACATATAGATCGGGAACGAGTCATTTTTGTTATGGGCCAGCCGTCGACAAAAAACTTGCATCATATATCTCAAATTTCAATATAGTATACGGGCTAGATGCCGCCACCGAAAGCGACAAAATGTGCGATATTAGCGCATGTTTCGGCGGGCCGAAAGCGACAAAAAGTGCGTCGTAACGACGCACATTTTGTCGCTTTCGGCGCGTTACTAATGGCGCACTTTTTGTCGCTTTCGGCGCGCACCGAAAGCGCCATTAGGAAGTGGCCATAATAGTATTCCATATAATTGATATTCTAATGCAATTATTATGCTGATCGCCTCATCATTCCTTGTGTCTGGCGAATTACAATTCATGCTAATGGCAGACATTTGTATATGGCGCTATCACAACGATCATGACATTTGGAACTTATTCCCTATATATTCCTTATTTTCAAAAATGTCGCTTTCGGCTGACTTGACGGCATGGGTGTGTGGCCCGCCCCAAATACCACATAGAAACACCCCGACCTCCACCATCACCCCCCCCCCCCCAGTGGTACCACCCCGAGTGGTGAAAATTGGGTATGGACCATTTTCGAGAATGGTAAGGATTTCGACCGATTTGACCGAATGTGTGGGTGGCCCGCCCTAAATACCACCTAAAAACACTCCGAGCCACCACGTATCACCCCCGGGTGGTAGGCCTACCACCCAACCCAAAACATATGATAGCTTACTATTTTGAGACTGGGACTCATATAATATATAATAATATATTAGTCCCAGCTACATGTAGCTAGAAATGTGAACAGCAGACATCCTGAGATACAAACAATATATATTATTGATTGTTTGATTTTCCAACCAGTATTTAGTGGGGGAATGTGTTGTTTTTAGACCAACAGCAGTATATTCTTCTACTTTTGGTCCAAAGTTTGGTCGGAATGGCTATCGGTTGAACAATTTAGGTTTAGAGGGTGTCATGTTTGACATTTCCGTTGGAAATGTTTGAGGTACCATTTGGAAAGTTCAACTGGGAGGGGGGTTGCAAAGTAGTATTTCGAGAACATTTGACTTTGGTCTGGTTCAAGGTACATACATTTGGAAATATCAAGGTATCTACATGTACAAGTAGCCACCTCCCCGGTTATAAGGTATACCGTAAGAACACATTGGCTACATGGATGCGACTAGAGATCTCCATTGTGGGGGGGGTCTCCAACGATAACTTACTATTATTATCACAGCTCTCAGTTAGTGGCCAAGACATAAATGCAAAAATAATGAAAAGCACCATCAACTATAGTATAAAATTGCACAAAACCTGTTATTTATCAACATTTTGTTCAACGAAATTTTACCGGTTTGTCAAATATCTGACACAAAAAGCCACTTGATTTTAGAGTTATCCATCTTTGCCTGCAATTTGGTCAATGAAATTCTTCTCGATGACTCTATTTTGCCGGTTTGTCAAATATCTGACACAAAAAGCAACTTGATTTTAGAGTTATCCATCTTTGCCCGCAATTTGGTCAATGAAATTCTTCTCGTTGACTGTCTATTGGGCCACTATAATTAAAATAATAGATGTATAACATCGATATCTGATCACTCTGAGCTGTGGTGGTTCCTCGACTCGAATCAAATATTTTTTACCCCCGAAGTCAAGGAAATAGTAATTTGCGACCGTTAATTCGGATTGAGTACCTTTAAGATCTAACAGCAACCATATCTAAACCCCACTACAATCTGGGACTAATATATGTTATACATGTATTAGTCCCAGCTACAATCAGTGAACCTGATGAATAATTTTAACAGCATCTGAAAATGAAAGAAACATCCCACACCTTGTCTACGATATAATGAAAGCCATAATTGTAAATCAATCAGCTCTTCGTGTACCGGTATACATGTATATGTACACATATTGGACCCACATGAATTGCTATATTCTCCATATTAATTTAAAACGAGCGCACCACTTTAACAAACTCATTATTGAGTATTATATCAATAGCGATGTGTTTGTTAAAGTGGCAAGGTCATTTTAAATTTATACTCCTTTTAACATCAATAGGCCTACACAATCATTCGTTGCATAACTTTCATTAAATTTTCCTAGTACTGAATATAAACAGTACTGGTACAATAACACTAGCAGTACTGGAACCGACCATACTGTAGGTGTCTGGCCTGTTTATTACCTTTTTAATTTGTTCTGATACATCAGGTTATTATAATAAGATGATAGTTCATTCAGACAACATCCTCTAAGTTGCCTAATAATAGAGACAAACTAATAATAGTGATGGTGGGATTTTTTAGCTACATGTAAAATTAATAATAGTAACCACAGCAATTTCACTCTATGTCTCTTTAAAAGTGATCTGATCATGGGAAGTGTTCTCCAAATATAATAACAGTGTTGACACTATCATATTATTGACACTATTATTGCACATGAGAGTACCGGTACCGTTACTAGTACATGTAGATGCTAATATGAGTAAGTCATTATCAAGTCTGGCTCTTCTTCAATTCAACTATCATAGTGATATTCAACTACATGTATTATATCTTAATTGTACTACCATACACAATGTATACTGGTACGGTATATACGTAAACTCCAGGTTTTCTCTATTTTTACTAAAACTTCATGGAATCATCTCACTTCGTAATGCACAACCACTTAAAATGTACATGTATATAACACTATAATTTTAACAGAGCAAATGAGAAGGCATCATATTCCAATATAAAAAGAATTCTACAGCTTATTACAGGAGACCTGTTTATTTCATAATGGCAGAAGTACATGTGCATGTACCGGTATGCCATTTGAATGACATTATAAATAACTTCTCACCAAGATGATTTCAAAATTCTAACTACTAGTACAAGTAAATCAGTTAAATAATCAAAAATGCCAGCACCGATATATATACTGTACTTAGTACATGTAGTAAGTAGGTGCCGTACATGAGATATTTTCACCACTTCATAATAGTTGAATATATACGGTACATGTACCGGTACAATGGAATTCAAGTTGTGTCAGACCTGTTGTTTGGCATAAACAATGTACCAGTAAGTGACTTTTGTGATCACTGTTAGTCATTGATTTTGATAACATAAGTTCATGATTTTTACAAAATAATTTTAATGAATCAAAACCATGTGCAGCCGCATGTGTAACATGTAACTGTCTTTGTCCATTAGTCATTATCCAAGTCTGGTTTAGTCTTGATCAAAGGCGGAATGTTACTAGTATGTACCGGTAACTTATGATCATGATCCGGGAGTCTGGTGAATTATAATCCATTTCACAGCATTGTCCATGTCTGCATGTTTCATGACATGTTTGGTAAACATCCTCACTCGATTCACTGACACTGGTGAGTGGTGCCATTGCCATTCTGATTCTCCAATCTCCATATCATGTTCTACCCTTCACAAGTTCACACACATGTAGCTACTGTACTTCTAATCAGTCTAATGTACTATGCAGAATGATAGAATCTGAATGAACATTCAATGACCTTTTACGGCATCAGCGTTGACTGCATTTCAGCGTTGACTGCATTTCAGCATTGAAGGGCTGAGGAGTCCAGAATAGAACTATAATCATCATATTTTGCAATAATCATTACATTCACATTGTTTGCATTCTTCCATTGCCTTGGGTCAATCAGTGCTATTCACTTATTCGAGTCAATGTCCATGATAATAACAGTTGAATACGGCATAGCCTGACCTGCCACACTCAGTGACTCACACACAGTGTCTGTGACCAGTCCAGTGTTAGTTCAGTCATGAACGTAGTGCGTATCCTTCTACGCTGGAAGCAGCAATCTGCGAAAGCGGTCATGTTGACCAACTTCACAAAGTCCAGTGTGCGATATTCGGATTGGTCCCGTCACTTCACATGATATTTTCTGATAATTAAGCGGTATTTCTAACATCCAAACGGGTTAAAACAGTCTATATCTAATCCGTTGTGTACACGAAAGAATGAGATACACATTTTCTGCGAATAATGAACGAAACAAGCAGATATGACAGATGAAAAAACTATTTATTTTTAACACATAAAAATTCCACACCGGAAGTGCAGGGTGGCGAATACGGACAGTGAAATAACGTACTAACTCTGGGAACAATTTATCCCCAATTTCATGCACAAGAATGTTTAAACATTATCATAACATATTCGACTTGTTTTTAATTTGTTTTCATGAAAAGGAATGATAAAAGGCACAATAAACATATCTAGAACGACAAATAAATCCAAATTAGCCATTTCCCTGTAAAATTTCGGTCAGGCAAGCGAGGTACAAAAATGTATGAATCTGAGTACGAAAGTCAGAGTGTTCCTCTATCGTATTGCAATAATCGCCAACCTATTATAATATAAAAAAGCTATGCAGGGGGATAACTCGGAAAAAATTTTATTGTTGCGGAAAAAGTCTCATTGTGAGACTTTAAATCATTTAATTACTGAAATCATATTGTATATGAGTTGTTCAGTAACTCATCATAACTAAATTGGAACCACTTTGAGTATTCACTGAGAAGTTATGTGATTTTAGTTAATCTCAGGCCTCAAAATATTGAGCTGGACAGAATGAGGTCCCCAGAGGGTGAATTTAGTGATGCTACCCCACACAGCGAGTTAGCATCACCAACTTCATCCTCTGGGTACCTCATTCTGCATGGTCTCATCTGATATGGGGAAACCTAGACACAGATTTAAGTTTCAGAAGAAGTTCCCCAGTTGAAGATGGTGATGTGCACCTATTGGGCTCCCCGATTATGCATTGTGTCGTTTGTGAATGTGGGGATATAGAGAAACTAAACTAAAAACGAAAACAAAACTTTCTATTGAAGTTTATAATGAAACCAAAAAAAAACTTTTAATTTGATCAAAGAAGATGAGGCCTAAGCAGAATGAGGTCCCAGAGGGTGAATTTAGTGATGCTTGCCTGATTTTCGTTGCTTAGATTACATACTAAGTTGGAGGGTTGATTTTCAAACACTGGATGTGCCCAAAGAAAATGCTATGGGAAATACCATGGGAGCAGATTGAAATCTCCTCAATTTATAATAATAGATCCACATGCATCGGGGATTTATTAAGATTTATTTGATGAAGGTTTTCATATAAGAAATAAACAGGGTCCATGCGGAGTCTGCTTAATTTGTATCATTTATAAGTTGAATATACCATTTATTATTTATATTTAAATACTAAACTTCATCATGAATTAGCATTGTTTTTATAACTTTACCACTATTTATTCAACTTCAATGGTATCTGCGGAGTGGCTAATCTCTCAATTCTTCCAATCGGAACACATATTATTTTTTTATTTTTGTTATATTAATTTTATTCAGATCATATATGTATCAGATTAATATGGAGTATGAGTATGAGTGTTCATTTCTTCAAATGTGATTGTTTCAGAGAGCGTGAACAAATTCTCATTTCTTATTGAAATTGTCATGTATCGATTGGAGTGGCACAATGATATGTCCCTCAATTCAGATCAATGTTGAAAATGGGGATTGGAACCTTGCCAACTTCATCTAGACCAGATTGTGATGATCTTAAGGGCCATGACCCGACCGCCTCGGTTATGGGGATGTCCTTATAAAAGGAAGCCCTTTCAACAAGAGTTGGGAAGCTCAATGTAGTTCATAGGTGTATGATCACATTGACTCAGGGAGCATGTCTATCGTAATGCTATACATACATACAAATGTATAGAGAAAAGCGGAAGCAATAACAAGTGTATGTAGATAAACTACTGTGATTAGTTGGTGTTGTCGATGTCTAAATCATAAGATGCACGTGTTTCTCTAAATTTGAAAGACCCTTGATGCAGGAGCAAGCCAAGAGGGTAACTTGGGAGACATCTTCTCCCTAAAATGTGCCCCTTCTCCCAGGGAGAAGTGACTTCTCTCCATATACTAGTATGCATACCGGTATGTCCCAACAGCATATTTAAAGTATATTTACAGATTATAAATTATGTTCTTACTCACTATCATGGTTTTATAAATGGGCTAATACTTCTCTCTGATAACAGTCCACTTCTCCCTAATAACCAAACAGGGAGAAGTGACTTCTCCAAATTTGAAACCTCTAGGCTGTTACCCTGCCTTGAAGAAACTTAGTGCTTGAATATACCACACAGTTTACACTGGAAGAGCTTGCAAGCTATTTTATCAAACTAAAAAGTCTACAACATGCCATTACCAGCCAACCAAAGAGGTCTTGAAACTCTGCTATTAAACACAGGCTTATAACCCATACATCCTGTTTGATAATGCAATGCACACACACAAACTTTATAGGATTCATATGAATGTATTGAAGGGAAAGTGCAAATATTTACTCAACGAGATTTAGTCAACCTCACGAAATAGTATCCAGATATAATGTACCAACAAACTCTATTTAATAGTCTCTTCAAATAGGAAAGGATTTTTAATGTGTCCTCATATTGTGGTTTGAATCAAATTGAATGTTGAGATAACAATGTCTTCTTGCATGAACATGAACAAACATATCAATGAATTCTCACCAGAGTTTTCATTTATTATTAAGAATTGAATGTAGCTTGAGTGTGTTTTATTGAAGAACATACAGTAATGCCCTAAATAATCGACTCCATAACCACAGCAGAATTATGGGTAATTTTTCAGGATTTAGTTGGAAATATGGCTTGTTGCCACTCATCAGAAAGCTCTCACTGAGAGCTTTCCGATGAATGGCAACAAGTCATATTTCTGACTAAATCCTAAAAAGTTACCAATTCTGATGTGGTTAAGAAGTCAATTATTTATGGCATTACTGTAGCTCTCCGGATATTGGGCACTAGATTTGCTCCAACGGCCACCATGACATACCCCTCAATAAAACACACTCTAACTACATTAATTTTTTATATTTATAGAGCTTTTCCTTTATAAATTTCTACAAACTCAGCTGATTTTTTTCTGAAATCAGTCTGCAGTTTGGATATTATACAAAGCTTCACTATAGGTAAAATAGCCCACTATTATATACAGTAATGCTCTGAATAATCGACTCCTTATATATAACCACAGCAGAATTATGGGTAATTTTTCAGGATTTAGTCGGAAATATGGCTTGTTGCAATTCATCGGAAAGCTCTCACTTAGAGCTTTCCGGTCAATGGCAACAAGTCATATTTCCGACTAAATCCTGAAAAATTACCCATAATTCTGCTGTGGTTAAGGAGTCGATTATTTAGAGCATTACTGCACCTATGAATTATCGATCAATTAGTCTATAGCCTCACACTTAAAAATATGCCCAGTTATTCTGTCCACCATTTTTAGTCATCTTGGTCAACAATGTGTGACGTTGGTTCATGTTATGTTGTGTTTCATTGGTATATGATGACAATTAATTGGCTGTAACTGTTGACCAATGACCAAACAGGATTTAATAGTGTATCACACAGGCTATGTCGATATAGCTTTATGAATTCCACATTGGGGTTATACAGTCATATAAATGTATATGAATTTTAATGAAGGCGCCGGGCGGACATTATGGTTTGACACCTGAGATATCAATGTCTTCTTGCATGACTGAATTGTCTGCACATTTATCATAGGTTTATGAATTCCACATTAAGAGCAATATATTCACATAAAGTAGTGCCCTAAATAATGACTCCTTACCCACAGCAGAATTATGGGTAATTTTTCAGGATTTAGTCGGAAATATGGCTTGTTGCCTGTGAGGTATTCTTATTAAGAGGACTATTAAGAGGAGTGAAAGAGGAGTGACCTTGACCCTTCTGACAGGAAGAGCCCGAAAGGGAACGTGGTGACGAATCGAACAACGAAGACACGTAGACATTTTTTATGTTGGTTAATAAGTTTATTAAAGAGTTAATTGAACCAGAATCTCGACGAATGATTCCCACATTGCCCATGAATGGCAACAAGCCATATTTCCGACTAAATCCTGAAAATTTACCCATAATTCTGCTGTGGGTAAGGAGTCGATTATTTACGGCATTACTGTACATGATGTATATGAATTTGTGGGGACATTATGTCTTGACTATGGATATAAAAGTGTCTTCTTGATCAATGATTTCCCATTTATCATAGGTTTATTAAAGACAAGTAATAAGGGCATATATATTTCATTTGCACTGACTGATCCTTGTGTTACCTAATGTGCCATAAATCCCAAATCATTAGTCAGAGGTACACCGATTTGCTTTATTTCCCCATATAAAAACCAAACAATGAAGGACATAACACACAGGTGTGCTCTCTGTTACTGGCTATCAGTTATATGGCCCGGGTGTGATGATGTAAGAATACAAGTAGGGGACAACAGGTCAAAAGAGTGCTACACATTGTTTTTGCTACATGACTGACTGGGAAGTATCTATAGACTCAAATTAAAATCGTTTTTAGTAACTTTTTCCTAGCTGTTCATGCAATTTCTATTTCCTTTAATAAGCAGAAGATAAATTGCATACTCGAGGTGACTAATGGGTGAACATCACCAATTAAGCAGAATGAGGTTCCCAGAGGGTGAATTTGATGATGCTAGCCCACCGTGCAGGATAGTGTCACTAAAATCACCCTATGGGGACCTCATTCTGCAAATATCAGACAAGTTATATCCAGATGTGATGTGATCTAAAGTCTGCTCCATAATTTTTTTTCTTCTGAGGTTCCAGTTACGTTGTCAAGTCGAACGTGATGGGTGAAGTTGGTGATGCTACCCCACCATGGGGATAGCATCACTAAATTCACCCTCTGGGGACCTCATTCTGCAAATGTCAGAATATAATATCCAGACTTGATCAGATCGATGTAATCTGAAGTCTGCTCCATAATAAAAAATTTCTGAGGTTCTGCAGTTACGTTGTCCAGTTGAACGTGATGGGTGAATTTGGTGATGCTAGCCCACTGTGAGTGTCACTAAATTTACCCTCTGGGGACCTCATTCTGCAAATGTCAGACAAACTATATCCAGGCTTGATCAGATCGATGTGATCCAAAGTTTGTTCAATAATTATTTATTCTGAGATTTCGTTGCCAAGTTGAACCTGATTTTGTCTCTGATCATTTTCATTCCACAAAGTGAAATAGCTTTTCACTTCCTTCAAGCAGTTTTGTTTTGAGTTTTTGCCATTACTAAATGCTCTAACCATGGACGTAAATGATATATACATCGCTGCTCTAACCAACCCAACGGCCATGCAGACAGCACACAGAATGCGTCATTAACTCAGGTAGTTGAGCAGCAAGCAACAGACTATCACCAGACATGATATAAAGCTGTTGGACAAAAAATGAAAATGATCAGACTTACAGCAGATATAATTGATCTTCAAGGCATACTGATCATTTTAGTATTGATTGAATCGCTGATCGATTAAATTACAGTGCTTTGAATTTGATGTTGCACCATATTAGTTCCAGTGGCAAAGTAAGGGAAACACCCAGACTACATTTGATTACCCAGTCTGACAAGTTTAGATATCCTATATAATTGAATCTGTATTTTGGTCAAGTTTGGATATAAATACATGTTTGACTCGAACAATGCATTTTCATATTGTCAAGATATTGTTGAGTCCAGAAGAGGAGTAATTCCATTACTGCTGATGTTAGGTTTCAATGTGATATAAAGTAGTGCTCTAAGTAAGCGACTTCTTAACCACAGCAGAATTATGGGTAACTTTTCAGGATTTAGTCGGAAATATGGTTTGTTGACATTCATCGGAAAGCTCCTCTCGACACAAGTAATCAAATTAGTGGGGCTTATAAGCACTGTGCATATGTTTGTCTTCTGGACAGATGTCACAGAGAACTATTTCCCGTTTAGAGGCCTCTATGGGGATTGACCTCAATGTGCATACATTTGGAACATGGAATCTCTAGGTTACGAATGTCGACTTGTGGTATAAAGCATGGTAAAAGTGCCCATTTGGTAGTAGGTCGAGGTAGTATAAAAGGAGCTGGGTTTTAAGTTTGGGTTCAATGTCAAACAGTGAGGTCAATTAGTTCATGAAGATGGAAGGTAATGGGACCCTCCAAATGGGACTAAGGATATCCCCCCCCCCCAAGTTGAAAAAGTGAGATAACTCCACAAAACAAGTTGGATGGACCTCATAAATGCAGGTGCACAGTTGCCCATGGTACTAAATATCTGTTCCAAGTTTAAAAAAAATTCTTTTGAATGCAAGCTCGGACAAAATTGTGCATCTTGAGAAAAGTTACTAAGTCAAAAAAGGGGATAACTTCACACAAAAATGTCAGACAGATCTCATTATCACAGATGCACAGGGCCCCATGGCAGGGGCGCCAGAAGCATCCAAGGGCAGGGGGTTAGAGCCTACAAAAAGGGCACTTTTCCGCAAAAAAAGGGCATTTTCTCCGCAAACTCGGGAAAATAACCATAAATTCATTGTGGCAAAAATCCATATTTTAATGGTATTTTTCAGTTTTTATGGTCGTTTCGTGATAAAATTGACAAAAAAAATTATATTCCTTGTGAAATTGGTGGTATTTGGACCAAAAAAGTCACAATTTGCTATAAAAACACGAGATTAAACACACAAAAAGCATTTTCTGTCTCCAGAAAAAGGGCAAGTCCTGCCCCTGCTCGCCCCCCTTGGGCAAGGGCAGGGGGGTCAGCTGCCCCCCTCTGCCCCCCCTCTTCCGGCGCCCCTGCCCCATGGTATGACAGTTGAAGAAACGCCAGAATAAATTCAAACAGATTAACGCTGTTTGTTGAACTAAATAGCTGAACCGCCCAACAAATGAATAAATAGCAATCAGTTAATTATGAATCAGCTACAATTCAATTGTCAACGGGTTAAAAACTTAAGGATCAATTCCACTGGTTTGTTTATGATTGACGCCCAGATCAATTGCTTGGTTGAAGCTAAATTCAACCAAGAAGCTGACAATCCAGCAAGGCCACTGAGACCATTGATCATATATGAACCCTGATTCATCAACAAATGGATCGTCACATCAGCCCTATAATAATGTGGAAATTTATTTTAAAACAAGAGAGCTTTGAACCGCCAAGTAAATAAACCAAACAAGTATAAAGTCACATCTCTGTGTTTGTTTTAATTTACTCAATTAGGATGATCTAATTGTTGAAATTCTTTCGAGTATGTGTGCATCTATATCCGGAATATAGACAAGGTCCCATTATCGTTTCATCCTCACCCAGCTCGAGCACATAATGCTGGATACACGAACTGACCTCATGGGGTCACAATGAATCACTCTTTGAAATTTGAGATTATTTTAAGGGGTTTTTTTTTGTAATCTGTTGGATGGGTGATTACGAATAGAGGAAGTTGTCAGGTGTCAGCCACGTTCTTTAACCCTTTCAATACTAAACAATCATTGATGAGTAGTTATCCTGAAGGAAATGTACAGATATATATAATAAGTTCAACAAATGACCATACATTGTTTGTTGAACTTATTATCTGAATATCTCCCTCCAATAACAGGATCTCATTATGTACTTGTATTATCTGCCATCTGCTTATATTATTACCTGTACATCCCTCCAAATCAATAATAGACCATTCCCATGTACACTTTTTTAACTTGGTGGGAGAATCCATCTACTATAGAAAGGGTTAACCAATTTACTCCTGAATAGTATCTACCATTCAGTTCTAAAAGTATACATTGGAAAGGGAATGGGGCGATTCTAAATCATATGTAGCACTTGTGCCCAAATCCCTTTGTCAATTTATTGTAAAAATTAGTTGGCAAAAATATGGTTAAACCAAATGACCTATTTCATTTTTAGGGATGTTCAGATAATATAATTAGATGCCAGATGGTCAGAGAAACATGGTTTCCCATTATTCATTTGTGTTCAGCAATAAGTTTTTCATTTGTAGGGATGTTCAAATAATGTAAGCCGACAGCAGGTATAGAAACAAGTACACCACATCATTCGGACGTTTAGAGCAATAAGTTCAACTTATCAGCTGTACATCAGTAATTGAATCATTAGGAATCAAGTGACAACTCATGTCTGATATTGCGAATTATAATGGAAATTCTGTGGCAGGGACTAGATAATGCCATGAATCTCTACTCTGGCTTACACCAGTAGAGATCATATTCCACAAGTACAAAACCTTGGAATTATTTTATGTTTTGACACGTATCTGTTCCTTAATATTGTACTTCACTGAAGTTCCCAGCTCAAAATTTCATGATTTTAGTGAATTTGCGATTTGACATTGTTTTTCGCGATATCGGCTCACAAAATTCAGAGAAAACCATGAAATTTCAAGCTCGGACCTTCACTTACAGTGAAGTACATTATGAAGGAACAGTTGATAACTAAGAAATGTATTCCCCGCATTATGTTTTGACTTTATAAGGTTCTACGTCTTCAACTTCAAAAAGTTCCAAGGTTTTGTACCGGTGAAATATGATCTCTGCTGGCATTAGCCAGAGTAGAGATTCATCTCCTGATCTATGGCAGGGACCAGCCTAGATGGTGACTCCCTAAAATATGCCACTTCTCCCTATTTTTGTCCCAGGGAGAAGTGACTGTTCTTTTCCAATTTGAAACCACTAGGGGGGGGGGACCCTGTAATTTGTGGTGCATTATATTGTTTTATTAGTTCTAGACACTAAACGGCCCTCATTTTCAAGCAAAATAATCTAATTCAATATGTATATTTTGCAAAAATATCCAGTGTCATTTACAGAGAATATAGATACATATTTATTACAAAGCATCATTAGTAATTTCTCACCTCACGTCAATACACTGTGGGGACTCATTATTTGTACAAGAAATTAAAACTCTATGGCGAATAACAGGACCCCAACATTCAGTAATTCACCACAGGGATGTCTCGTTAAAATATTTAATTACTAATGAATAAAAATGCTTTAAAATTCACAACATACGATATTAATTACACTGAGAAATAATATTCTTCTCAGAGAATCTTAAATTCCAGAAAAATATTTCACACTATTGAAATCAAAAATATACCTGTACAACTCGATGTTTAGGTGTATGCAATAATAATTTACCTGTACAACTCGGTGTGTTTGCTGTGTATTATGTTCTTCCAGAGGATACCTGGTAGGTGATCGTAAATCCTCGTAATGGTTAAAGTATGGCGAATCAAAATCGCTGCGACTCAAACGAGCTTCAAAGTCGTCCCTGAGATATTCATAATGATTTTCACTCTCAGCCGCATAAGAATGAGGTCGCTCAAGTTCATAATCCATCTTTCAGATAGTGGATTCACCTAGCAGATTAAATCCACAAATAATGAAACTGCCATATTCAGGAATAGATCCACAAGGCGAGAACGTTATAGTCAGGAAGGCACAGCTAGTCAAAACGAGAGACACAGCTAGTCAGAGAAGCTCAGCAAGAAGTAATTAAATCCTAAACAATTTACAACTCCAACATGGTCCAAAAAATGATATCTTGAGAATATCCTCATAACATGTGTTTTAGTATATCCATTGAAACCTTAGAAAGAGAAGCAGCTAGCATCTACCAAAAGGTACATCATCAAAACCTCCCCGTTTCACAGTATTCCAACAATGGTCCATACTGTTACAGGCCTAGCATGCTCCGAAGTGAATCCCAGATAAACCTTATACACAGGTCATGATCACCTTACCGGTAATATCCACTAATTTCCTGAAATTTTTATCAACACAATAAAAAAAACCTCACATTAGTGACCTGCCATTAGTTGTGTCAGGAAACACTATCCAATAAAGCAACCTCCGACTCTTTGTTGAAAACAGCGTGAAAGTGTAGTAGACACTGATTATTGAGTAAACTTTTGTCCCAATGTGAAAATATTTGAGTAGCATTGATAACAGAAATTCTTTTAAGCAGCTAGGTAAGCAGTCTATAAGGCGACGACACTGTGAACTGCTTCATCCGTTACATGAACAATAACACGATCTGCGAGCCAAATGACACACTTGATAGATTAATTACCTAGCTATGTTATTAATGCGAGTCTACGCTCATGTGTATGGGCTTGATTACGACATTTTCTTATCTTGACACCTAATTGCCATATTTGGCCTTGGGGTATTTTGATATGTGGTTTCCTAGAGAGCGTTCATCCAGAAAAAAGCCAACGGATAACCTGAATAATCATACTGAACTTCACTGAACTACGCCTCTCTTGATTCTAAGGTTGACATTATTTTGCGTGTGGATACATGAATTGACATAAATATCAAAATTAATTTACTTTTAATGCACAATTATGTAAGAGCACTGAGTGATCAGTATGTTGTAGTAAATTTTGGCCAAATAACCAGAGTTGAATCTTAAATTAAGAATTATAATAAAGTTTTTTGGTTTGCAAACCTCCACTTTCAAAATGCATATTTTTTATCAACACTTTGCTTTACTATCAGTGCTATCACAAAAATAAATAAACAACTTGGTGAAATCAAAGGAAACATAAAACTATACTGAACTTTTGACTCATCAAGAGATTGCACCCTGGATGCCGGCATACTCCGAACCCACAGTGCCAAATTTTAAGGGTCAGCGTACAAGCCTGAGTTTAGTGTGCCTGTTATTTGCAGAATACATGAGGTCCCCAAAAGGTGAATTTAGTGACACTGTCCTGCAGGCTAGCATCACTAAATTCACCCTCTGGGTACCTCATGCTGCATGGCCTCATCTGCTATGGGAGACATTGACTCAGATTGAAGTTTCCAAATGGTGAATATTGTGATATGCACCCATTGGGCACCTCGTTTATGCAATGTATCGTCTGCCAATTTGGGGATATAGAGAAACTAAACTAAAAAAGAAATAGAATCTTTGTGAAGAAGTTTCTATAGAAATTTGATAATAAAGAAACTTTCCAGAGAAGATGAGGCCTAAGCAGAATGAGGTCCCCAGAGGGTGAATTTAGTGATGATAGCCCATTATGCGGGATAGCATCACTAAATTCACCCTCTGGGAACCTCGATCATTCTGCAAATGACAGGTACACTAAACTCAGGCTTGACAGGGGACATCAACTGGTATCAAACTGGAAAAAAAAATTGTGTTAATCTAAAATTTACAATTAATTGCACACCAGTTGACCCATCTGTAAAAGATGCAGAAAAAACATTATACATGTAGATGGCAATTGTATAACAAAAACATGAAATTTACCTTGAAAACAACAGCAAAATTTCTTGTTTCAAATAATTATAAAATGTGCTATTCTTCCACTAAAATTATTACCCATTCAGCAAATAAAAGTGATGATAAGGTAAGTGAATCCAAAAAATTATTTTTGCTTAAAAAAAAATACATATTTTGCAGCAAATAATTTCAAGTTGCCTATTCTCATGGTAAACATGTGGTTCTGGTCATATCAAGAGAGGTCCCCTGATCCTTAACACGCCTCTGATCTGAAAGCCCTATTGATGGTACAGCAACACCTTATTTCATTGAGATATATAATCTCACAACCCATGGGCGAATTTAAATATCGAGAAAACCATTATTTCCATATTAAGGATCTTGACATAACTAGAATCACATGTTTACCATGCGAATAGGCAACTTGAAATTATTTGCTGCAAAATATGTATATATTTTTTTAGAATAATTTTTTTTTTTTGGATTCACTTACCTTATTATCATCACTTGATAATGGGTAATAGTTTTAGTGTAAGAGTAGCCAATTTCATAATTATTTGAAAATTTAGTCTGAGCACTTCTTTGCAGTGAATCTGGAAACAAAACATTTTCAAGGTAAATTTCTTATTTTGTTGTACAATTGCCCTCAACAATGTTTTTTTCTGTATCTTTTACAGATGAGCCAACTTATGTGCAATTAATTGTAAATTTTAGATGGACACAAAGTCACAAACGTTTTTCCAGTTTGATACCAGTTGAGGTCCCCTGACCCTTATCGAAGAAGGATAACTCTAGAACGGAAACAATTAAATGACATTGCATAGGATTGCTTTTGATGACAAACCTCTATACCAAAGTTCACTGAGATTCGATAATAGATGGCTGAGATATAATATATAGCCGACAGACAGATGGACATATTCAATCCAGTAAATGACCCCCCCCCCCCCCCCCCCCCTCAATTTATCTTGAAAAAATGAGGGTAAAAAAATGTCCCCTACTCCAGCTTCTGTATATTTTTAAAGCTGCATTTAAATATACTTTGCGGACAGATTAAATGATAGCACAGGCATCAGCTAAAACACCTGAACACAACCCACATTCCAAAGTATCAATACACAGAAATCCATTTAAATCTTTTAAATTAACAAACAGTTATGAACCGATCATGCAGAACGAAATAATTCAAGAAATGAACAGAGCACACTTAGACTACACATTATGGGCAGTTACGATCGATTAGACATAATCACTTAATTCATTTCTCTTTATAGCAAATGCATTAAATACAGCGATCACTGACAAAGCACTTTTATTCTCAATGTTAATAACAGTAATAACCACACTGTTAATAACAAGTTCCCAAATACATTTTAGCTGAAGAAGAAAATTACAAACTCCAAATTTAGGCAAAGAATGAGTCCCAACACACTTGGGTGGTTACATTGTCAGCAGTTTGTAATGGCCTGCTCCCCAAAGAACTTTGATATTCACGGGCTCCACAGGTAAGACAGGTATTAAAGCATACCTGGGTGACAATACACATGGACTAGTAGAGGAATGCACACATGACCAGTCTATTGTTATGAGCTGTATGTCATATGCTAGACAAGATACCTCTAATTGTTTACAGCCCATCACAGAACAAAATGCTCATTAAATAATTATGATCCGAAAGATTGAATGTGGTTATCAAACAGCCTGAGGAGTCAGGGATGAATAAATAATGACGTGCCTGGAGATATAGTCCTTGAAACACCTCTCCTTAATTCACTTCAGGAGCAGCCAAAGGGGGCTATTTTCAGCCTTTCCCCCACCCCTTCCCCACCCAGGAGCAGGTAAAACCTTGTGACTTGATCTAATATTTCACCAATCCTTTAAACCACATACCATAACTCACATCTGGACTACTAAACCAAAATATGGCTAACTCTTGTAATAATTGTCAGTTGAATCAGACGGAATTTTCCAAGTTGAACAAGAGATTTCACTAAAACTAACACTAAGACGTTTTATGACGATTTACAAACCATACTTTGCACTAAATATTGGTTCGAAAATCCATCTGAATTTCTACCTGTTAAAAGAATTAGTAAAGTTGCAACCCCCTCCTTTCTTATTATTGTCATGTCCCTGCTGTCAGAATTACTGCGACAATTCTGGTTTAATCTTTCAGGCAAGTCCAGCAAAATGTTACACTAAGATTATACAATGGCAGACCCATGTACTATGAGTGTACTTTGCAGACGATAAATCTATTTTTACATATCGTCGCGGAACTGTATTTACTACTATTTAGTCACCTATTATCTTGTTTTGACCACCAAATTTTTTTTAAAGTTTGCAATAATGGTAATTCTTTCGGTATTGATAAGAACAATATGAACTGAGCCAGACATAGACAATTTTAATCCTAAAACATAAGAACTAAAAACACGTAAGAATTCCTTACCAATTAATGTCATTATGGCAGTAGTATCTCAGCAGAGCGATGGGAGATAATTAACTCTGCCTGGAGTTTGTGTTTTATAATGATGCAGAGTTTTGTTATACAATACTTCATGCTTTTGCACTGCGATTATCATTTCCACTATAGATATTGGATTTGAAGCAGCCATTCTGTTTACCCTGAGTGACCTTGGCAATGTTGATGCACAGCTGGATTCCACATCCACTGACTTCATCTATCTCTGTCATTGAAAAGGTGCTCGCCATGCCATACATGTATGTGAATGCCTCAATGATATTATGTTTGTCCTAACACAGAATTCGCCAAGACCGTGACACTAGAGAAAGTGACCCCCCCAATATATCCTCATCTAACAGCATTTCCCGTTCCAATTAGCCACCACCCCCTTCTTTAACTCATTCAAATTTCTGGAAATGAAACAATTTAACAAAATGACATGAAAGATGAGTCCGACACCATAATATCAATTGTTACAAGGTGCAGTCCATTTGAGAGCATTATGCACATGATGGAGTAGTGTTACAGTAGCTCTGGGGGTGACAGTCATTTAAGTATTGACTTTCATAACTTATCTTAATAACCTATATAATATCCCCATAAAACAAGCCCTAATGGACCACATTACCCAAGCTTTAAGCATATCAGGTGACCTAAGGCCTCTTTGTCTAACCTCATAAACATCAATATATCGGTTGATTGATGGGCTGGGTGACATAGTTATGTTTTCATGATGGACAACTGATGAAGAATCACGTATATAAGTGACAGGATTTAACAATGTCTATGCCGATTTAACCCGTTGAATTCTCCAAGTCAGTTATAAAATTTATTTCAGAATGGTTTATTCTCCCATTTTCTTGCATGTTTTCAGCTGATGTTTTGGTCAATTTTCTACTAGGTGTAAATAAACAAGAGGCCGATCATGATCGTCAGATGTTTAACCCATCACTAAGCGATAGTTAATAGAATCATAATCTACAGTTTTTATGTTGATATATAGACTATACTATCGTGTACAGTAATAAAGTAGTATAGACAAATGTACATAATAACACAAATTCTCAAATTATTGGTGCTTAGGTCCAATTTTTCACTAGTGGTGTCAATTTGACATCAGTAGGCATATCATAACATTGGAATACCCTAGGACACCTAACCTGAGATAAACTAGAGATGGGCCTGTCCCATGTGTGACTAAGGTATATCCCCCCCCCCCCCCCCCCTGTATTCAACATTCCAATGAAGTAGCCATTATCAATGCAATAAACATGTTGTTTAAATTTTCAAAATCAGTCAAATTAAATGAGCAGCTCAAATGATTGACCCCTGTAGCAAATTTGATTCAAATTGAACAAGAAATTAGATTCAAATTGAACAAGAAAATTCTGAGAAAACGTCCAGACAAACAAAACCTCAAATCTGCAGAATTCTAAGTCGAAAAATAACTCAGTCAAATATGTTTGGACCGAACTCCAAATCACAGGAGCCCAGGTTCCCATAATGATTGACCCCTGTATCAAATTGGATTCAAACTGAAGAAGAAAATTCTGAGAAAACATCCGGACAAAATTTGTGGAACCTTGTATATCTGAATATTTAAAGTAAAAAAATTGAATAACTCGGCTAATATGAGTTTGTACTGAAGTCCAAATCGTAGGTGCACAGGTTCCCATGATGATTAACCCCTGTAGGAAATTTGATTAAAATTGAACAAGAAATTCTGAAAAAACATCCGGACAAAACTGTGTCCACGGACAGATGGATGGATGAATGGACAGACAAATATCCTGATGGAAGGACAAGCCAATTCCAGTATACCCCCCACAGCACATCACAGGGGGTATAATGAACACAGTCCATACCTTGGTGGTCAGTATACAAGAGGATGCTGACTGGCCCCTTATAATGACCCATAACTTGAAGCAGATTACGACAGTTCACATAAAAGACAGAAAGTAGCCCTCAATAAAATGGTTTGACACATTACAATAGCTTGAATGCTAAAATCCATAACCTTCAATGTTAATCTTCTAAGCATTCTGTGGCCCCTAAAATTCAATCAACCATGACAGCATGAACAAATTGGAAACTATATATATGGTTCATGGCAATAATCCACACTTGGACTGGAGAAAAAGATTAATGTTATCTGACCCTTATGTGGCCTCCTGTCTAGGACCCCATGACATAATAAAACTGAAGGCAACCCTTTTACAAATGCTCTGTGGTACTCAATAGATCTTTTTCATACATAGTGCATTGATTTCTGTTCTCGCGATAAAATCCATCAAAACCCCAAACCCTCAATGTTAATGTTCTGACCCCTCAGTGGCCACCTAAAGTTCACTCAACCATGATGAACAAATTATAAACTAGGTCTTATAGCAATTCTCCATACCAAGTATTAAGGAAATCCACCCAGTGGGGCTGCAAATGACTTTCGAAGTATTGCCCATAAATTGAAAACATATCCCAACAAATGAACAATTCCAATTTATACTTTTAGAACTGAATGGGAGTGTCCATTATGTCATGAATGGGTTACAGCTTACAATATGGTTAACATGATAGCTAAAAATAACTCAATTTTACCCAATAATTCACAGCTGATAGGAATTCTCTTAACCCGTTGAACCCGTAACACCGATATATAGGTGCAAACGAACCGTGACTATATCCCGTAACACCGATATTTCGGTGCAACGACGACATGATTCGGTAGCAAATTTATATATAGTATAACGAGCGTCAGACCCACTGATTTATATTTAAATTGCCCCCACATATGTCGGCGGCGCCCATGGTTCGTATGGAATGGTTGGCCGCTAGTATCGGGTAGAAATATATGCGCATGCGCATAGCATATAATCTACAAAAACATACGATATTTTAAGCGAACTGTGCCGCTATATTTAGGGCATATAATTTTGTGTTCCCCGTGTGTGTACAGAACAGACATAATTTAGACACACAATTTCAGTTTAAATTACCCTCGCGTATATTAGTCAGTGTTCTGCTACAAATGTGGAAGGGTCTATCGCATATCAAGTTGATTTATTCGCGCATGCGCAGACCAGCACAATGACAAATATATGGTTTATAACGTACTTATACACGACATACCAACTAATATATATATTTAAATGGGCCTATTGAAGTCAGCGCTGGCAAAGGTGTGTATATGGATTGGCTGCCCGCTACAAACGGGTAGGAAAATATGCACATTGGCGCAGGCTATACTTCATTTTGAAAAATGCGTTTAAGTGAATTGTGGCGCTATATATGACATATAGTTGCATGTTTCACATGTTCAGTAGACACAATCTAGACAGCTTACTTGAACAATGGGGCCACGATATGTTACGGGAAATTACGTTGTTTCTGCATGGTCTCTGTAATATCAGTCTCTGTTATGCCACATGCGGCAAAAAGTCTATCGCATATCACGTTGACTTACTCGCACAACATGGTCAGTTATATCTTAAATTTCACATTAGGATATTGGTTGCATCGAAACGCAATTCGCTGATGTATAATTACAACGTTAAACGCTAGAATTCGTATATCCTGCAAATTTCGGGTAGTTGCCTACTAACCGTTTCTAAGGAGAGATCGGGTGGCAAAGTATCCCGGTCTTACAATGATCAGTGGTCCATGCATGCATAGCATGCCTGTACAGTTTCAGTTATGTGTCCCCTTTGAACATAACCAACACCACGCGACTATAGACACTGTCTAAATTAAGGCAAAACATACCACTGAATAGTTAGTGCAATGTCATTCGATCATTAGTGATATTTGCTTAGCAACCGTTGCTACCCATAAATGGGATATTTGGTTCACTATTCTGGTCGGGTATATCTCAAATTTCACGTTAGGGTATTACCTGTATCAAAAAACGCAATCACTGGGGTTGAATAACGATGCTATAAGCTATATTTACATTTTCCAGTCAATTCCGGGTAGTTGCCTAGCAACCGTTACCAAGGAATTGCCGCGAGGCAAAGTCTCGCGATCTTATAATGATCGCTGATCCATGGGGGACTAACCTGTAAAGTTTCAGACCTGTGTCACAGTTTGAACATAATCAACACCATGCGACTAGACACTGTCTAATTTAAGCGGAAATACCACTGGGAGCCCCGGGTCAGGGTGTCGATCACTGTGGGGCGTCAGGGTTCAAAGGGTTAAATTCAACAGTGGTAGCCTGTATCTTAGGCCACTGTTTTTTTATTAGTTGGTTCGCGGATCCGCCAAGTCGTTTTTTTTCTGTTTTTAGAAAAAAATTAAATTGTGTTCCGAACTTTTTTATTGCTGCCGACCCGTTTTTTCCGCACTAAAAATTTTATTTTATTAAAAAAATGAAAAAATATCGCTTTGTGTACCGTTTGTAGGAACGGATTAATTTTGGCGACGTTTCGCATCCGTGTTTTCTGCATCACTTCCGCTACTAGGTAATCTAGAGTGACTTCGAGATCGGTCGCAGCTAGCCACAGCCGGATTTGGGACCTCGAAGTTACCATGACCAGGATATGTGACATCACGTTTCCACCAAATCCTGGTTGCGAGTTCCCGTACTACTGATCAAATCACTAAATAAATGAAAAAGACGGACGATGATTGAATGAATGAAAAAGCTAATCTGTAGTTAATACGTGTGGATTTGTATATTTGGGTTCGATGGTTGCTTTAGGAAAACACATATCTATCTAATTTTATGAAACTATTTTTGGAATGTCGATGCTTTTTTACTTTTTATATGCCTAGGCCATATAACCGCCTGTATATTCACACCTAGGCCTATATAAACTAATAATGTTTATTTATATATAATTAATTCTCTTAAAGTATAAAATATACAGCATTGGGTCTTATCAACAGATAACCCTATATCGTTTAAGCCCCGGTTCCATATTCCCGATTTTCAGTCCCGAATTAGTATATTCGGCACCAATTCGGAACCAGATCAAATCGGCAGCATTCGAGAGAATTCTGGACGAGTTTTATTCCAAAAGCCGCCGAACTGATGACAAAATTTAATCGTCCCGAACATTGCCGAGTATGCTTCCGAATTTCTTCCCGAATGATAAAGAATTATCCCGAACTGATACCGAAATTTCGTGCGAGTAGCTGTCGAATTGCCCAGATTACTACCGACTTGTTGCCGAATACCCCGAATCGATGCCGAACTGGTACCGAATTGATGCCGAATATATACCGAATTGGTATTCAATTGCTGCCGAACGTCCCGAATCGATGCCGAATTTTGCAGATACACCGGATCTCAGTATAAAAGCAGCCACACATGGCGAATTCGGGAATAACCTACCGAATACTGCTGACTACTCCAGAATATCCACCCGAATATTGCCGAATACTGCCGACTACTCCCGAATAGGTGCCGAATTGCTCCCGAATTTCTCCCGATGATTGACAAATCGGGAGCGATTCGGCTTGGTTCCCGATAGTTTTGAACATTTCAAAACTGTAGGGAGGGAGTCCAGAATCGTCCCGAATCGACCCCGATAGCACCGATATCCCCGATCATGTTCGGGGGTAAAAATTCACTGTCCCGAACTTACTCCACGATTTTTGCTAAATTATGATTCAGGAGTCATTAGGGAACATTCGGGGTGGAAAATCGGGGATATGGAACCGGGGCTTTATGATACCAGACCCTCAAATTCGATGAATAAATTACGGAGAATTCATGTTGTTTGTAGTCACGGTGGCTATTGAAAGTGACGTTGCGGCTGCAGCCGCGGTCATATAGTCGTTCCGAGATTCCTCGGATATGGACATTCGCAGACTTATTTCCTATATCGGCTGTGACCGAAGCTGCAGCCGATCTCGAAGTCACTCCAGTAACAATGCTAGGCTACTTTCGTTTTTTTTCGAAATGGCGAAAGTATATCTGTGTGCAGTTGTCATTTCGGAAAACAAGACCATAAGAAAACAGCTCAAATGTGTTTATCCCGAAATAACAGTTCGAGAGCTGTTCTCGTTTGTCGAGGCATTCATTCGTCGTGACTACTTTTGTGGTCTTACCGAACAATTTACTGAGGGGTCACCGGAATCGAGGAACCCGACGCTCCAGTGTCGGCCCTCACTGGCCTCAGTTCATTTGGATACAAGTACATTTCTGTCTTACACTCTCATTTGTGTGAATTGCTTGTTTAAATTTCCAATGTATGTAGCTCAATTGAAGTATTTAGTTTGGTCTGTGAAAAATTGTTTATACGTAAGTCCCATATATGACCTTGTTGAATTCAATCATATCGCCTCTCTTCTATACTTTAAACACATAAGAACTGTTTGAATAGTTTGTCCTTAAATGGTCAGTTCCAAAAAGTTTGTATCATGCTCACGCTTGTTGAGTTGACGATTTTATTTGACATTTATAGCAAAGTATATTTGACATATTATACACATTTGATATAATATAGTGTGACATAGATGTAATATAAATTCACATATATATTACACCTCTATGGCACTATATTATATTAAATTCATATAGTATGTAAAATGTATATATAATACTGTATAATGTCAAATAAAATCAACATCTAGTATTGTGTTCTTTGTTTTCGCTATGTTTAAAGAGTATTAAATGTGATTACAAACATATATCAACCTTGTTTTTCTAGTCAGATCAAGTATCTTGCTGTATATTAAGATGGCAGTAATAGACGTAAGATAATAGGTATGATACAAAGTTATCTTCAGACCATTTTCCTTTTATTTGAAAATTTGTATATTTGAGTGTTTTCTATTTTTTTTTTTTTTTTTTTTCCGACCAACCGAACCCAACTTTTCCAGAAAAAATTCCGCTAACCAACTAATAAAAAAAAAAGTGGCCTTATATATATAAAAGAGTAGGATCTGTCTGTCCGTCTGTCTGGCTGTCCGGATTTTTCTCCAAGACCCCTGGACCGATTTCAACTAAATTTGGTGTGGTGACTCGGGCTACCCTGGCAGAGGTTATAGCGGCATTAGTTTTTCTAAATTTTGATTTAAACAAATTTATTTAAACAAATAAATAAATAAAAATAAAAAATTGTAAAAATTTTAGGGCCAACTATTGGGTTGGGGGGGCTTTATATATTAATGGAGTGGGCAGGTATAAAACAGTTTCAACATGAAGATGCGCCTCATGTGCAGTGCGAAATTGATACATGGGCAGGACGGAAGCCAAATTTAAAATAAACAAAGGAAAAGTAACTCTAAAAGGGAAATACGAACATCACCAACACTTCATTCATAGGCTTTGTGAGGGTACATTAAATATCCAGGATACCGGATACTGAGATACTCTGGCAGAAGGACATATAACCACTATTGCTAGAAAAACAAAGAAAGATAACTCTAGAACGGAATATGAAAACAAGGTCAATATGGGCACTCGCTTGAAAGAACTCCCGATGGCGAACCACCATAAGAAATTTCATTCAGGTCCGATAACCCTGACTGAGATATGTTCTTGCGGATGAACAAAATACCAATATTTCCAGATAAACAAAGAAGGATAACTTTAGAATTAGAATGTTAAAGACAAACATTATTGGCCACTCTTTTAAAATGTGATTCCGTTAAATATATGTTTATATAGTGCAAACATTTTTTATTGCCAACAATATTTACACAATTGACAACTGGATTGGGGCACAATTTATTTGTAGCACATAGAATCAACCACTTCCCTAGCCAGCTTAAATACATGTGCTTGACACTAATGATTGTGGGAAGATAAATAACTGAATTGACATTGATTATGTGTTTAATAGGTATAGTAAAGGCTCTTATGTACTCCCGTGTGCACATTGTGAAGAAATATAGCGACTATGCCAATGACGTTGCTTGATATCTCAGGCACCAGAAAACAAATGTTAGACACCTTGGGTCGCGACTGGGTGGATTTATGACGTCATCAAGATGGCCGCCGTACACAATTTCACAGTATGCACTGAGTCAGTTTGATTAATATCTACTTGTAACTTTATTATAGAAATTTGATTATCTCACCACTGACGTGAAACTAATACCCCATACTTCCATTTGACAGAAAAAGTGGCCACCATAAACCAAGATGGCCGCCAAAATGGCGACCGAAATTCCAAAAATTTATGATTTTTCACACTTTCCTCTTGAATCATTAACCGATGTTTAAAATTTGTCACGAATAAAGACCTACATTTGAATAAATTCTAGTATCCAACCATTTCTACAACATAATATGTCATATTTCGGATCTCATTCCTGCCAGCTATCTTTAAAATGTGAATTCAAAAATGTGCTATGAAAGTTAACCAAAATTCAATTATGTGATTCTAGCCAAGAGTTGAACAGAAAATAACTGAATTTGATGAAGATAATGTAAAAATGTTTTAAATATGTGAATTGCCATATAGTTACACTGAAAATAGTGCATTTTCGTTTAAGATGGCGGCCAAGATGGCTGCCAAAATGGAGAAATCACAAAAATCTGTCCAATTTTTATTGATATCACTCGTGTGTTGGGTAAAAGTAAATATGTGTGAATATGTGCTACTTTTTCGCGGACATCCATCGACTTATGGAATGATTTGTAAATTTGGTGAACCATATAGCTGCTTATACCCGAGAATTCAACAGAATTATACCACGGAAATTAAGTCAAATCATCTTCATGGCAGCCGCACAAAATTGCAGAATGGGCACTGAGTGAGGAAGAAAATGAAAAATATTTCTACGGCAGTGATAAAATTGCACCAAGCTTCCTTTTGAAAGAACAAGATTGATAATAAAAAAACAAGATGGCTGTCAAAATGGCGACCGAAATATAGAAATGTGTTGAATTGTTACACATGCCCCTTACATCATTTTCGATTATTTGTAAACTGTGGCGAGTAGGACTTGTCTTTGTTTTTATCAGTCATGACACCAAGTACTTTGGAAAACATATTATGCTGTAATTTGTGTCTAATTGTTGTCCATACTCCGAAAAATGCAAATTAAATAATGCGCTATGTAATTTCACAAATAAACTTGCTTCTCGAAGTTCTAGATTAACATTGGACAGAAATAGGCATAATAAAATAAAAAAAAGTGTACACAGTTTTAAATATCGTTAGTGTCATTCAATTACACTCGACATTGATCTATTTGACCCAAGATGGTCGCCAGAATGGCCGCGAAAACTCAGTTATAAAATGTGACAAATGTTTATATTCTCAAACGGCATTTAGCAAAGGAGTTGGATATATTCGCCCAATCTAAATTAGATACTATCATGTTAAGGTATATTGTGACTATATTTGACATAGTTTGTTTATAATCGAGAATATATCAGAATGGACTTTTAGAAACCTAAAATGAAATTGCCCAATATAATTTGAACGATCCTGCCCTTTTCCTGGGAAGGAAGTCAAACCGGATATGTGCTGACTGTATCATTATAAGAGCATAACGAGTACTCGAAAGCAAAAGAATCCCTGCAGTCATAATACAGGCAGAAATTCAACTTTATGGCTATATTATTTCGTTTGGGGCAGATCTGCTTTATTCGTTGCCTATTCTTGATGAATTGTTGACCACGTTGATTTCGCCCGGCCACAAAAATTTAGAAGATTCAGGAAAAATATAACACCTTGACTTCATCGAAGTCGAAGTTGCATTGCTATCATACTGCCACCGGGAAATATAATTGCTCAACTTAGAAATACACAGGCATTACATGTTAGTGCAAACATTATTTCGTATCTAATTATGAAACAGTTGTGTCTAATAAGATACAATAAGGGGAGATTGCATTGTTCAGTTTCTTGTTTTTGGCATATATGTGTTTCATCACCCGAAATTCGTTTGAATAGTTGAGACATTGTCACACTTCTCAAGACGTGAGTCAGCACATGTACCACTCTTGTTACTTCGTCCAATAGATGGTCTATCTACAACCAACTCACCCCAGCAACTAAAGTTGAATTACAAACTCATCTCGCAAGCTAACAGAGCTCACCACAAAACTCTCCGACTGTATATCAGAGACTCAATATAGAATGTTTGCTTCGGTTGTGGAATGGAGAGTCCATAATACAGATTTAATAAATAAATGTCAATACGGCCGCTGACCTCATAGCAGATACGTTGCATGTTCACTTCGATGTAGTATAACATATGTCAAAACATCAGTATCGGGCAAAAATAGCCTAAGGTTTGTCATTCTCCGTGTCGAGTCCAGCAAGTGACAATAACGGCTTCTCAACTTCTTCCTGGTTGTCAACGAAAAAAAATCGTGAAATAAAAATGCCTATGCCTAGTGCCTGGATATTTAGTGATGAAATACCTCATCGAAACACCAGTAGCTCATCTTTGGTGCATGCCATATGATGGCGCATCGAAGTAATGGATACAGTGACGGGTCATCAAGATCATTTAATGGAACGTTTATTAAGATTTCTTGCAAAATGTCCACACGGGGACATTCATTAGCATTATACATCAAATGTTAGTTCACAGAAAGTAAAGATCTTCGAATCACAGAAACCCCGCAATCTCGAACGAAATCCTTTAATTGTCCATCGAACAAATGTAGTTTATAGAATTTGCTGGCAAACCGTACAACCATAATAGTCGGATCCACAAGTAGGCCAATAACAAGCTTGGAATATAGATACTGCGCAAAATTTGGAAGTAATAGATAACAATGTTGTGCTTGAATTGAGAGAATATTGTGGATTTTTAGCTATTTGAAGAGTCCATAACTGAAATTTACTTCAACTATTGCTCTGGAATGTATAAGATTACAACGTTTAACGACCTGAGTTTTCTGCAGACCTGATTTCATTGTAGTGGGATATCAAACGTTTCTGTATAAAATAAAATGTCGGTGAGTTGAATTGCCTCTACAGCCAAGTCGAAATGTGCATTTGTACGAGAAATTATTATCAATTTTATCTGGAACATTGCCGATAGCCGATACTATTACAGAAATGCAGGCATTTAAAGAACATTTGGTGTGAATATGTTTCTTGTATGACATTTTGATGAGACCGCATAACGCAGGCATGAAAGAACTTCGATAACACATGTGACAAATATGACATAAGTGCATAAGTTCTGCACCGGAAGATGGGGATCATACACGGAACGAACTTGCAGTATATGCGATGTCCAGAAAACTATATATGTGGAACTCAAATACACATGTATACCAATTGAACTCATTATATGATGCTATCTTCCTATCCTAGCTTGATCAAAATCAGCCACGCTTTCGCAAATCTTGGGTGTGGAGTCAGTGAGTTGACCTATGAGCTGTCCAGAGCTCCACAGCAGTTTCTGTTTTGGTACGAACCTGAACATAATTTATCTCTAGTCGCTCTATATCGCATGTAATAAGCAGAGGTCTGGTAGAAATCCGCCAATGCGATTCTTCTTCGCAGACACATAGAGCTCACATCTGAACGCTCTCGTTTGGTAGTCTGCGACAAAGCAATTAATGTCATATAATCCCCTGATGCACACACAATATGAACTAGATGTTATTCAAGGACGAGCAATTGTAAATTTTCTCAGTTTCACAAAAGTATACCCTGTGTTTTCGTACATGTATATTAATAAGAACGAATCACACAAATATTAGCTCCTATTCTTATATTTGGACTTAGTGTACACTAATTATTAAGCTTGTTAACATGGAAGATGTCTGTAATGTCAACGCATTATATGCCGCTACTGTTTTTGGGTACTGCATTGTGTGATGTCCATTCAATCAATTTCCGTGAGCAGCTGAATTTCGGTAGAATTTACTTATTATGATGGCATAACATGAGCAATACAGGAGTCAAGTGATAAATTCTTAGCCAAACCCCATAAGGGGGGGGGGGGGGGGCGACATCAAGGGGAAGTAATTAAAGTATTGCTCAATACCGACATCCTTATTGTTGAGGTAGGGATTTTTCTCCAGTCGAGTCACCCAATCAGGACATTTCCGATGTACATGTAATGATGGATTTAATCAGCATATATTCAGATTTGGATATTTTCAAATAGGTCAACATCAGATGAAGTTATCTACTTTTCATGGTTTCTGTTTCCATTCTCATGAAATCTCGGATATAAGCAGCTACTGTTCGCAAAATATTCATATTGTATCAGCATTCCTGGCACTTTTGTCAAGAGGGGAACAAATGTGATTACCAGTAGTCACTGAAACCGACATTAGGAGCGTTATCAATGAAAACTAGCAAATTTGGATGATTTCTCCATTTTGGTAACCATCTGAGTCACCATCCTGAATTTAGATTAATATGGATAATAATATGTTAATCTAACATATCATGGTTGTCGAATGATTAGATAGTATAATTCATTCAAAATAAGGTTGCTAGTAGCCACCGATTTCAAACCGCTGTGAATAATTTAAGAGGCGAGTGTGAAAAATCATCAATTATTAGAATTTCGGTCGCCGTTTTGGGAGCCATCTTGGATTTTGAGGTCCAAATTGCACCGCCAAGAGGAAGTGTGATCCAATGGTATTATTGGTCGCGAAACATAATCATTTCACTATCTAAATTTTCCTCCCAGACTCAATGCCAACTCTGAAATTGTTCATGGTTGCCATTTTGATGATTTCATCTAATTTTCGTCGTTTCATTCTCTCGAATTCTTGAGTATAAACAGCCATTGTTCACAAACTATTCATATTGTTTCATATCTCCATGTTATTACGCCAACACGGAGCAAATATATTCATCTATATTCACTAAATCGCACATTAGGGGTGATATCAAAGAAAATTTGACAAATTTTAGTGATTTATCAATTTTGGCAACCATTTTGGTCGCCATCTTGAATACAGATGCACTTTTTTTGGTTGTAATTATATGGCAATCTATATGTTTAATCCTGTTGCAACTGTTTGTCATCAAATTCAACTATTTTCTGGCTAACACTTGGCTTGAATTACAAAATCGATATTTGGTAAAATTTCATAGCATATTTATGAATTCACATTTTGACGACATTTTGTATGAATAAGACCCAAAGTATGACATATTATCATGTTCAAATGGTTAGGTATTCAAATTTATGTAAAATTAAGTTGCTATTAGCCACCGATTTCAAACAACCGTGAATGTTTTAAGAGACATGTGTGAAAATTCATCATTTTCCCGAACTTCGGTCGCCATTTTGGTGGCCATCTTGGTTAAATGTGGTCAATTTTTCTGTCAAAGTGAAGCCTGTTATCATAGTATCACAACAGTAGAGAAATATTATACTTCCTACCATAAATTCACTACTAGCTATTAATCAAACTGATTCAGTGCCTACTCTGAAATGTTGGATGGCGGCCATTTTGATGACGTCATAAATCCACCCAGTCGCGACCCCCAGGTGTCTAACATTTGTTTTCTGGTGCCCCAGATATCAAGCAACATCATGAGCATAGTGCATGGCTATATTTCTTCACAAAATGCACACGGGAGCCAAAAAATGGACATAAGAGCCTCTACTAGTAACGATTATAGGTACAGTAATGCTCTAAATAATCGAATCCTTAACCACATCAGAATTAAGGGTAACTTTTCAGGATTTAGTCGGAAATATGGCTTGTTGCCATTCATCGGAAAGCTCTCAGTAACTTTTCAGGATTTAGTCGGAAATATGGCTTGTTGCCATTCATCAGAAAGCTCTCAGTGAGAGCTTTAGAGCTTTCCGATGAATGGCAACAAGCCATATTTCCGACTAAATCCTGAAAAGTTACCCATAATTCTGCTGTGGTTAAGGAGTCGATTATTTAGAGCATTACTGTAATTGGGAGTCTGACCATATGACACATTTGACAGGGTCAGCGGAAATCACAACTAGCATCCTGTGGTGACAGTAGCAAGTCAGAATGAGGCAGTGCATGCTTTCTGTTTGTTAACTTAGATTTAGACCAAGAACAAAAATTTCATAAATCCTAAAAGTCATATAATTTCCCTACC
The DNA here is from genome assembly GCA_032622095.1 of Siphonodentalium dalli. Taxonomy (NCBI): domain Eukaryota; kingdom Metazoa; phylum Mollusca; class Scaphopoda; order Gadilida; family Siphonodentaliidae; genus Siphonodentalium; species Siphonodentalium dalli. The sequence continues at coordinate 203,206,639 of CP136064.1, forward strand.
CAATGAAGGTGGGTACATAAATCCATGGATGAGATGAGAAAGGGGAGGATGTCTGCAAAGCATATTAAAGAGAAGGGGCTCATGATATTATGACAAGGTCCCAATTTATTGCCGACAAACTGCTCTTCATTCTCATGAAATAAATTGTGAAATAGAAGGCAGGATCCTGGAGCAGTTTATTGGAATTTTAGAAAGAAAATTGGAACATATCAACCAAACCATGAAATTTTGCGAAAACCTTGTGCCAATGTATTCTTAGGGAGCCTCACATATATAACAGAATACATTGACCTAACAATATTTACCTTGACCTTGTAAGCCAGTGCATTCTCTTATATATGCGAGGCTCCATATGGGAGACTCACATACAAAAGAGAAAGCACTGGCTAGCACAGGATCTTTAATGCTGCACCAGCACGGGTCTCGTCATGAAAGTGTTAAAGAGAAGGGGCTATAATGCTATTATGACCAAGGTCCCAATTTATCACAGATAACTTGTTCCTCATTCTCATGACATAAATTGTGAAATAGAAAGCAGGATCCTGGAAAGTTTTAAAAGATTTCTGGAATGTACCGGTCGACTGAATATATTCTGTTAAATATTTGTGTTTCAAACTAACCATGTGTAGGATAATAAATAACAACATTGAACTCGATTATTGGCTTTGAGCATCAGCATCACTTTAATGGATTTTGAAATCACTTTAGATGTACATACAACACCACTGGTAACCCAACCTTTGTGTCCAATGTTTTTGCTAGGAGACTCTAGGATTAGCCTTGTTTAACATGAGATTGCTGGTGTTGACCATTGCGATGTCATGTTATTTATACAACTCATCAGGGTTGGAGGTCTAACATACCTTCAGCCATACAATGTGGGACAACATACAACAGTGACATCTCCCATCACAGTACACACTGAATGGCATGTGACCTCTCATCTAGAAAGCACCTGCCACAGACATTGTGAACTTTATAAGATGAAACTTGCCTGCCCTTCTATGAGTACCTAATCACATATTTCTTCAGAGAGAAAACTGAGTACAAAATTGTTGCCTACTGGATTCGAACCAATTACTACAATCATCATAATAGAATTGGAGTACATAATATACCTTTAATATTTTATTGTTCTTTGTTTATATAAATGACACTTCAAATCAATGTGTACCATTGAACATTTTTCAAATCTCTTAATAGAGTATCAACATCACTTTCAGAGAAAAAAAGCCAATATATATGTATGGTATCATATTCTGAATGCCTTTATGTAGAAGTGAATAGGGTCAGAGCAACTACAGGCCTAAAGTAATTGATTATAAATATATATATTTTACAACTCCGATGAATACCCAGACAATTGATTACTTTTTTTCATCAAGTATTCTATTACAAATACTCAAAAGTAATTAAATATTTTTTATTCCATCAGATTATTTTGCTATGAATTAATTAAAACTAGCCATATTTAATTTTTTTATATTTGTTTTGATAATCAAGAACTGCCTGCAAATCGTATTACCTATTCAAATTCTTCACTCAATAGTAATTATTCATACAAGCCCCACCCAATAGTTCTAAAAATAAGTATTACCGAAGCGGAAATTCTAGATGAAAGCGAGGCTACGCTAAAACAATGGAAGACTTTAGCGAAATAGAAATTCTCGAAATTGCAATTAAGAACGTTTTAAAGAAACTTTGTATTGATTCACTGAAACAAGAACAGGAGTTTATTCTGAGGAGTTTGTTGATAACCAGAAAAGATGTGTTAGCCATTCTCCCTACCGGTTACGGCAAAAGTTTGCCGCATCAAATAACTCCAATTGATGATTGTTGCCGATTTGAAAAGTAAACATTCAGTTGCTATATTTGGAAACATGAATATTAATGAGCTATCGCCAGATGGGAATTCCCCGTTCATCGCGGAAATGAAATTTGGTACCGGTGTCTCTAGACTGAGAGTTGACTGTAAGGAAACCTTGGTCTAGTTATTACTAGACTGGTCATTATCCTGAAGTTAAATATTCCTTCACCAGAAGACATCACAGCCATACGTAGCAACAACTAATAAGATGATTATTCTGCGTTTAGAACTGAAGTAATGAATGTTCAAGGAGGGGTAACTCCAGTGTTCGCGCTGTCGGTAGCCAAATTAGCCAATGGCTAATCTTTTTCGAATTTGGCTAATAAAAATTTCATTTGGCTAAACTTTTGGCTAAACTTTTTTTGACCCCAAATGGAGACTGAAAGCATGGAGTCAGAAAGCTAATTAATAAAAGCGCTCAATAGATCGACATTCAAGACGAAGTTAGGTGACGAAAGTATTTCATTATTTTCGTACTTATGAAATATCGTTCCGTAGCAGCAAAAGGTAAGCTCTAACATTTAGTGATGTGAACGATCTAGTCCGAAAACAACGAAAGTGGGACTATATCGCCGACTGTACAAAGGGAAACCCGATCGCGGACAGTACAAAGGGAAAGCCGATCGACAACTCTATCAACCAAGCGATCATAAAGTGATATGCAATCATATTTAGTGTTTTAATCTGGAGAAAGATTACGTCACTCTGCACGAAACAACAAACGGTTATTATTTTACATTTAATCCCCTAATCCCCCATTGTCTGTCTGGTCACTCACAATGCATGTTTATGATGACATTGTATTTGTGAACGTCGAGGTTTATGAGCACCAAGTGTAAGACAATAGCTTAATCAGCCAAATGTGAATCACGATAGATATTTTGTGGCTATTTGTCGTCAATATCGATACAGTCAAAATAATATGCATGCTTTTATGACAGATTGTAATTTGATAATTGCGTAACAATATTCAGTTATTAGTTTCCAGATGTCACTTACATGTAGATATTTTCGCAAGGATAAATATTTAATGATTTAAAAAAAGATATTGATATAAAACAAAACAAAAATTAAGGACAATCCCGACCAGAAAGCGATGATTTAATTTGGCCAAAGTTTTGTTTAATTTGGCCAAAAAACATTTGGCTAAAGTTTTTTTCATTTGGCTAATAAAATTTTCATTTGGCTAAACTTTTGGCTAAAGTTTTTTTCGGTCCAGCGCGAACACTGGGTAACTCTATGGATGATGAATGATATTCTCAAGGCTGAGATTACAAAAATTCTCATAACAGCTGATATAACAGGCTAAAATTAATGAAATAATGGTTAGAGCTCTAAAAGAAGCTATTTTCCTTGATAACATATTTTCTATTAATTACTTCATATCATTTCAATGTTTTATAACCCTTTCTATACTAAATACTCAGGAAATGTTCAGATAATAAGTTCAACAAACGACCAGATATCATTCTTTTTTTGTGTGTCTGTTATCTGCTCAACTTTTCTGGACACCCCTCCAAATGAATGATAAGACTATTCCAATGTATACCTTTATAATTGGATGGGCGAATCCATTTCATATAGAAAGGGTTAACACGTTGATTGCCGACTACAAGTTATCTCGTACTTTTTGCATGTTATTGAATGGGAGTTGTTAGTCAACATGTTAAAGGGACACCAAAAATTATTTTGTTAATTCTTCAATGGCAAAATGAAATCCTTTCATAAATGTGGGCTTAGTTTTACGTCATATTTAGCTTTTCTTTTCAACAGAACAAAGTGGAGGACAATTATAAATTAAATGTCATGTTGTTGTTGTTGTTGTAGCTGGAGGCCTGGAACACTGAATATATTTTTAAGGCAAACTCATTATATTTTATTTTATCCATTAAATGCAGTCAACATTGGTATAGCTAACTGACAAAATGTTGATTGAAAATGACTGCATTAACTTTAACCCTTTCATGATGGGAGCTGCGGTGTGCAGCATTAAAGATCCTGTGCCAGTGGATTCTCTTATATACGCCCTGCCTGTTTTATTTTCTATGTGCCAGGTAATCAAATTGATATGGGCAATAGAAGTATGAAGAGCCATGTGATGGACTCTGTTCGGAAAGGCTATTGGCAGTGGTCGTGGGGCACGTGACAATATAAATGCTTTCCATGTAAATGTGCTTCATTCGTGTGTGAAGTCTATTCGCCATATCAACGGTACGAAAGGTCTGGACTCATATATAGTTGAAATTCATTAAGACTCCTGCTAGTCAATGAATACATTCAAAACTCCTACCATGCCCTTTATGAACAATGCACGCTGTATTGTATGTACAACCTGTTCGTATACCAAGCTCACATTTGATATGGTTATTTGCCATAAATAATGTCCCCCCCCCCCCCCTCGCATATATAAGAGAATGCAGTTACTTACAAGGTCAAGGTAAATATTGTTAGGCCAATGTATTCTCTCATATATATGAGGCTCCCTATGGGAGACTCGCATATATAAGTCATGGAAGAGTTAAATCGCAAGAGGGAATTAATTTCACGAATATCTCACATTTCATTTCATTCTGAAAACAATGGGTTCCATATTCAATAAGTTTGTAATAATCTATGCACTTATGTAATAGTCTTATCTTCATAATGTGAAGTAACACCCCTACAGTAATGCTCTAAATAATGTACTCCTTAACCACAGCAGAATTATGGGTAACTTTTCAGGATTTAGTCGGAAATATGGCTTATTGCTGAGAGCTTTCGGATGAATGGCAACAAACCATATTTCCGACTAAATCCTGATAAGTTACCCATAATTCTGCTGTGGTTAAGGAGTACATTATTTGGAGCATTACTGTATGAGTGCCTTTAAGTTTAACCCTTTCTTTACTAAATGGATTCTCCAGTTCAGTTATAATAGTATACATTGGAATCAGGGTTTCCGCCAAGGGGAAATTAATGAGTCCGTATTGGGGAAACACATAACGCGACGGAACGATGGTTCGTCCCGTCGGGCGAACATTTTGTTATTTGACACTGAAAAGTAGCCATTTCCTTGCATCTGAGTGTCCCACAAAGCAATCCAAAGCTACGTATATTACGAAAGTCAATCATTTTCCGTGGGTGCATTAATTATGTTGATGGTATCCAGATAATTAATCATGTAATTACGTACGTAAGACTGCCGTCTGATTGAATACTATATCAAGCTACAAGTTACAGTGTTTAAAAATTTATAACTTACAATAAGATTCCGTATAATGAAACTAAACACTAACGAGAGGCCGATCACGATCGGCAGATGTTTAACCCATACCTTGGCGATAGCGACTAGCCATAACTGATAATTTGTCAAAGATATGATCACAGGAATTAATCCATATATCAGTACCCAACTTGAAATCAAAAGCTCAAATAATTTGTCTTAAGAAAGGGTTAAAGTATTTGGGTTGGGGAGGAGTAGTTTTAAATCTCATAACTCTGTCCCTATTCACACAAGGACCTCTCACTGTGAGATCCAATGGTTTAATGATTTCGGAGGACATGTTTAGGAGTTTAAGTTAACTCATTGGAAGCAAAAGTGATAAATCCCTATCTTTGCCACTTTTGACATGCCAGATATTCAAAATTTATTATTCACTTCTAAAGAGAAATTATAATTGTTGACTGCTTAGAACGACATATATGTAGGGGATTCCATCTCGTATTTAAATGGTACTTTAATTACTCCCCCCTTCCCCCATTCTCCCCAGTTATTTTGTTTATCAAACATGGACAGATATAAGATCAGATCTGACCTGTGTATTAAATAAGATTAAGTGTTTCATAACAGGGGTGTATGGTTTTCAAAAATATATGTAGTTTATACAATTCAAAAGTATTATCTATATAATGTTATACAGACATAATATGATGGGGATGCTGGCCCCTATGACCACTAAATCGTTCATATAAAAGAAAGTAAGTTAGCCCTCATTTGAATGGTTTCACACATTACAATGTTTTACAAGTAGCTTGGGCACTATAAGCCACAACCTTCAATGTTAATCTTCTAAGTGCTCTGTGGCCCCTAAAATTCAATCAACCATGAAAATGTGAACAAATGGGAAAATAAGGTGCCTGGAAATACTAACATCTACCATATTGATTTTCAAAACAAGTCATCACTTACAATAGTCATGTATATTTATCTGCCTGTTTCCCATTGCATAGATAAATCATATTGGCTATCAGCTGTTGTTTTAATTTCAAATTGAAAGCACGTGTCTGAAGGGTTAATATATTTTTCAAAAATCAATTAATCAGTCAATACCAAAAATGATAGAAGTGAATAGTGTGCCAAGATACCCAATAGATATTAAGAGATATGAGGAAGAGTCCATGTACATTATAGCATGTGTCTATGGAAACCTTGGAAAGGGTTAATTATTTTTGAAGCAAATTAATGGAATTTAGAAGACACTTATATAGGTGAGGGGTGCCCTTATCTCACCCTGTAATGAAATTTCAAGAATAGGAAAAACACCAGTCTTGTGCTGCCATGAATCAATTTGACAGTTAGAATAAACAAACAGCCAACCACCAGTGTTGTTTATCTTGCTTGACCCACCAGAGCTCTGTATCATATGTCATCACTCATTTCATAACAGATTTCACTTGGAATGACAACATCTATAAAAATCCTCTCATATACTCAGGATGTTGGATGATCACATGGTAATTTATTGATATCATTATATTACATGAAACTATTGCAATAAAATCTTCATATTTTTCAAAACAGGATATCACACCTAATTAATCGTAAAAAAAACTAAAATAAATGAAAGCGTCAATTTTTTTTTATTATTTAATTTTTTTTTTTATTGTTATTTGTATATGCTACATTTAGCAAGGAGCTAAATCTAAAAAAATTGAATTTAAAAAAAAAAAAAAATTCTCAATTTTTTTTCTCGAAAAAGGGTCGTAACTCCTTTAAAATTAATCGGATCAAACCCATATTCGAACTCGATCTGTATTTTGGGCTGTGAAACTCACATACCAAATTTGGTTCCAAAAATGTTTGAGTTATGGCAGAATGCGTGAATTCTAAGTTGAAAAAGGGCCATAACTCTGTAACAAAATCTCGGATCAAACCCAAATTCGAACTCGATCTGTATTTTGGGCTGAGAAACCCATATACAAAATTTTGTTTCGATCGGATAAAAAAAGTTTGAGTTATCGCATTACTCGTAAAGTGTCTACGGAAAGACAGACAGACAGACAGACGGACGAACGACGAGTGGTCAATCCGGGCAACGACACTATGTTTACCATACTATGGTATGGGTAAACATAAAAAGCATCTATGCATTGTCCAATACTACCTAGCTGGGAGAAATTGAATTAAGTATTTCCTAGAATTTCAAGTAGCTTCCGTGAAAATCAAACTGACTTTTCCATGTATTCTGTCAATCGTAAAACTATTTGTGCACTGTGGCGTCATATATACTGCAGGGTTTGTCTGCAGGAGATATATATAGCGGCAAAATACGAATGGTAGCCAAATCTTTCAAACTCGGAACGCATAGCTTGTCAATAGTCTGTATTAGTCCAACAACTGACGACCACTGCTATAGAGTTTTAGCCAACGTGTTATAAAATATAATTGAGTTTTGGCGGGAAATGGGAACATATGTGCGCCGTTGTTTGTGTTTGGGAACCCAGGCGAGACAACGAAACTATTATTGATCGTACTTTTTTGACTTTATCTCCATATTGGGGGGGGGCATGTTTTTTGTGTTTATCCTCCATGCATTTAATATGGGTCAAATGAATGATTTTGTCACTATGAATTTCCGCTATAAAGACTGATTTGGGACAGGTTCCGTATTACGATAGCACGGGATCTCGGAGGTAGATACCTCCTTTGGTAGGAGAACCGGGCCCCCTGTTGGCGTATGTTGATCCCTACTCTGCCTAACTCAGCAATTCGGCATTCTTTGATCAAATTATGTAATCGTACGATAGCACGGGATCTCCGAGCATGAGTAGTTTCAACCACAGAAATCCCGTGCAAAATAATATCCGTACTCAGCGAGTCTGACATTCTTTGATGTTACCGCGACATTTATTACGCTGTATATAACGTCGTTATTTCAATGCACACCAAACATTACGTTGTAGTTTTGATTTCAAAGGGTTACGCTGTACTGGTAACACACTGTGCTCAATTGACCTGCTTTTTCACCAGTATTCTGTTTAACCCCCCGAACTCCCGTTGCAGCCGGATTTTTGATGACATATTGCTACTGACTTTTGGTACATGTATGAATCAAACAGATCATCTGCGAGGGGAATAAGTCCGTGGGACGGACCCCCAGCCAGCCTGGCGGAAACCCTGTTTGAATGGTCTATTATTCATCTGGAGGAATATTCAGGGATAACTACTCGTCAATGAGTATTTAGTATAGAAAGGATTAAAAGGCATATTCAGATTTATTTAATTTTGTCAGTGATTGTACGTGACAAGACAGCTGATGTTCATTTCATGTGGTATCTAGATCACATAAAACCAATGTCAATATTCCATTTCGTTCCTTCAAAATAAAGATACTGATCTTCTAACCAGCTTTAAATGGGTAAACATAGCAATGTTCCAAATGTATAACCAATTTAAATGGTATGTTCATTGTAGAACATTTATTGCTTTATAATAAGTCTTAACTGTGCTTCTATATGCTGCCGACTCTAATGATCGTTATCAAATATTATAAGGCTCAGTAGAGGTAAGCTATTATAACAGCATTACTAACGACAGCCACATTCACCTATTATGAGTCATATTTTTTTGCTGAATAGGGCTATTATTGTGACTCCCTCCAATGCTATAGATAGCAGACCCAGCAGAGGTCTGACACCGTTACCAGAGCCCTTGAAATCAGTGACAATTTGTTTCTAGACATACTGTGTCTATGAGCTGAGCGTCACATGATTTGTTAGAAAATTTGCTTCATGCAGGCAAACAGCCATGTTTTTGATGGACTATCATTAAAATTTGATAACTCCCATCTAGAAGTGATCCTGAGCCAAATGAAGTTTGGGGTCAATTGGATAAAAATGTTGGGTGGAGGGCATGTCGAAGAAATTAGTGATGCAAAGAATAAAATCCAAGATGGCTGCTGGCAACAATGTTTTTGATCAGTTATCGTTCAAACTCAATAGCTACCATCTAGAAGTTATCCTGAACATGTGTGTAATTTTCCAATCGTTTCTCTAATAAATGTCGGCTACAGGGTGTTCCGTTGGATTCAAATGTGAAATGTTTTTTAATACAATTTGAAAAAATTTGATGGCTTCCATCTAGTGGTCACCCGGAAGATCCATATGGAGATTCAGAGTGATGATTGGATGAGGGATGTGGCCTGTAGGGTGTGCCAAAGAATTTAGTTATGCAAAGACTAAAATTCAAAATGATCAATGGCGGCCATGTTTTTAAATTTTTTTTGGAAAAAATAGATAGCTAACATCTAGAGGTCACCCCAAAGATCCATATGACGTTTGGTGATGATCGTATGAGGGATGAGACCTGCATGGTGTATGTAAAGATATATAGTCATGCAAAGGGAAAAATCCAAGATGGCTGTGGTGTGCATGTTTTTCAACATAATTCAGAAAAATTTGATGGCTCCCAATTAGTGGTCAGCCAAAAGATACATATCAAGTTTGGTGATGATTGGATGATGGATGTGGTCTGTAGGGTATGTGTGCCAAATGATTTAGTAATGCAAATAGTAGAATCCAAGATGGCTGCCAGCAGCCATGTTTTTCATTGAAATTTATTCTAATTTGATAGCTCCCATCTAGAGGTGATCCTAAACATGCCTATTATATTTCAAAACAGTTCTCCAATAAATATGGGCTGGAAGGTTACAATGCCGATGGATTCAAATTTGTAATCCAAGATGGCTGCTGGTGGCCATGTTTTTCAAAGAAATTCGGTAAAAATTGATGGCTTCCATCTAGGTCACCACAAAGAGCCTTATGAAGTCTGATGATGATCGGATGAGGGAGGTGGCCTGTATGATGTGCAGAAGGATTTATTAATACAAAGAGTAAAATCCAAGATGCTCAATGGCAGCCATGTTTTTTCAAAGAAATTCAGAAAAATTTGATGGCTTCCATCTAGTGGTGACCCAAAAGATCAAATTTTGGTGACGATTAGGGATGTGAATGGTCTGTAGGGTTAGCCAAAGTATTTAGTGATGCAAAGAGTAAAATCCAAGATGGCTACCAGTTTTTCATCGAAATTTTTTCAAATTTGATAGCTCCCATCAAGAGGTGATCCCAACCAAGGCTGCAAATTTTCATGTGTAAATAAAAGTATGCTCTGCATTTACATGCAAGTCTGAGTTTAGTGTGCCTGTCATTTGCAGAATGAGTTCCCCACAGGGTGAATTTAGTGACGCTATCCTGCATAGTGGGCTAGCATCACTAAATTCACCCTCTGGGGACCTCATTCTGCTTAGGCCTCATTTTCTTTGGAAAGTTTCTTTATTATCAAATTTCTATAGAAACTTCTTCACATAGATTCTATTTCTTTTTTAGTTTAGTTTCTCTAAATCCCCAAATTGGCAGATGACACATTGCATAATTGAGGTTCCCAATGGGTGTACATCACAATATTTACCATTTGGGAACTTCAATCTGAGTCTGTGTCTCCCATAGGAGATGAGGCCATGAAGAATGAGGTCACCAGAGGGTGAATTTTGTGCATTCTGCATTCTGCAAATGACAGGCACACTATCTGGAGGCTTGTTTGCATGTTATAACTTGGAACATTTTTCAAACTCGTTTCTTTCTCTGTGCATTTCCATCTTCAACTCACATTTTTTATTATCATTTCCACCTCCAATATTTCACTTGTCATTCCAATCACATTCACTGGCTACCTCTTAATTCATTCTTCTTATCTGCTTATTTATTCTAATCTTTGCATTCTTCTTGGCTGGCTAATTTATCAATTTTAGTATTTTATATTTATTCTAGCTACTATAGTTTTTAATGTGTTTGGTATATATATCTGTTTGTCATGCCTACATGTAACATGTACATGTATATGGTTTAAATATATGGATGGCCTTTGCGGTGGGTATATATTGCTGTTAAAATAGCCACATCTGTTAAACCCACCATAAACAGAAAGAATATTAAAATATAGACATATATTGTTCTTATACCAATCATAAATATCGCACAAATAGCATGTTATTGTCAACAACATATGCAGTGTTAGTAGACAAACACCATGTTATCAAATTTCTATAGAAACTTCTTCACATAGATTCTATTTCTTTTTTAGTTTAGCTTCTCCATATCCCCAAAAGTACAGTACTTAAATAGTATATGATGAGCAAAACACTCAACACCAGGGAAATCCCAATAATTGAAACTGTACCATGTTTTTGACAACATACCGTTATAGTGCTCACTAATCCTCGCCACTCAATAGTTGGGTGTTGAATGGGTCACCGTGAATCAATCTCCCAAAAAATCATCACGCTGTTGAGTGGTTTGCTTATCGCACACTCTTCATGTGTTGTATATAAACAAATGCTCGGCTCGCGCAGGTGTGTTTTGTGAATAATATTGTATTCATACTATCATTATACTATACTATTAGTATATTCTTGAGGATATTTTCATAATTTGGTAACTTTTATTTCAAAATTTTAACCTACAACCAAGGCCTTCCGTCCCTTTAATTAGTTGGAATTTGCAAAAAAACTAATTTTGCAAGTCTGTGGTCCTGCATATATTTATATATAGTTTTTACTATGTCACATGCATATGAACAGTTGTATCTGTATATCTCTACACGCTAGGTCACACGCCTATGGATGTGTTGTATAACTTTTTCCCCCATGTTTATAACAGATATTTTTCGGCATCAAACTGAAGTTTTGTAATCTATGTTCCAGGTTGAAATTATAGCATATTAGACAACAGTGGCGTGGTTTCTCCTGACTATATCCTAGCAATACACTGAGGACAAAGTGCTAAATGTACATGTATGTTTAAGTGGATCATGGTCGGCCATAAATTGTCTTGCCTGGCCTTTTCACTGGGCTCAGTTTGCAAGCTGGGTTCAAATGGGCTTGGTTTGAAAAGCAGGTACATATAACCCCTCGAGAAATACTAGTACAGGTGCCAATCCCAAAACATACTTTACATGAGACGAATAGTACTACTTAACTTCAAGCGATTTCAAATAGTTTTCTTCAAATCTATTGATTACACCTCCATTCATGTCAGTACACTATAACCAATATACAGCATAAGTAAAGCTAAGTACCCTGTTGTGAAACAATCACAGAGAGGTATTTATTCAATTTATTCAACCAATAGTACCACCTTACGCCTACAGTCTGCATTAACAGGTCTTCATCAAAGACTTAATAGCCTATGTCTTAAATGTCCTTAACCCTTACTGTACTAAATGGATTCTCCAACCAAGTTATAACAGTATATAGATATGGCTCCCATCTGGAGGTCACCCCAAAGATCCTTATGAAGTTAGGTGACGATCTGATGAGGGAAGTTGCCTAAAGGTTGTGCAGAAGGATTTGGTCATGAAAAGAGTAAAATCCAAGATGGCCACTGGCAGCCATGTTTTTCAAGTAATTTCGGAAAAAAATTGATGGCTCCCACCTGGAGGTCACCCTGAAGATCATATAAAGTTTGTTGATGATCGGATGTGGTCTGTGGGGTGTGACCAAAGATTTAATCATGCAAAGAGTAAAATACAAGATGGCTGTTGGTGGCCATGTTTTTCATCAAAAATCATTCAAATTTGATAGCTCCCATCTAGGAGATCCTTTATGCCTGTAAATTTTCAACACATTTCTCCGATATATGTGGCTACACGCTGTGCCGATGGACTTAAATTTGAAATACAAGATGACTGCTGGGGGCCATGTTTTTAACAAATTTGGGGAAAAATTGATGGCTCCCATCTAGAGGTCACCCCGAAGATAAATATGAAGTTCAGTGATTATCAGATGAGGGATGTGACCTGTAGGGCATGCCAAAATTGTTGATGGATGGATGATGGATGGCAACCCATGGCAATAGTACAAACTTGCCTTTGTCAAGTTGAGCTAATAAGTAGTGTTGAAACAGTTAGGGATTTTCAGGAGTCGACTAGTCGACTGAGGTAATGAAATACTAGTTGATTAGTCGGACCCCTCCCGAAATTTCCTGTTCTATGAGCAACGGTGCAACAATCTTTTTTTTCTTTTCTTGAAAATGTTCTGCCTTACCATGTCGGCATCGTCATAGGAACAAATCAATAAGGCTTTAGCGAGTTAATTATGTGTTAACAGTTTCAGTGATAATATGGCCTTGCAACAGCGCTGTTGTCGTGAACTTAGAGGTGTAAGAAATATTCCGTTTTGTGGACTCGTCGTTAGTTTGCTCTCACGTGTACCAGACAGAGTCCATGCGCTACCACGTGTGTGTGGAAATAACCCGAATGTTTCTTCTGCCCAGAAGTAATAAATTGTCTTAATTTCGGTGGATCAGTTCTGAGAATTATTGAATTTTAACGAATGTTGATTTCCGAGTTTTCTGGCTTTCCAAATATGGCACACTACTCAAGAGTCGTTCCAAATATGGCAGACCGCATGGTCGGCTTTCCAAATATAGAACACCACGTGACTTCTTCTCCTAATATGGGAGCTGAATTCCCGTCACTTTTCCCAAATATGGAACACTTTTCCCAAATATGGGTGTTTGCTCCGCCTTCTTCACCAAATTTGGAATCCTTTCCCAGAATTCCTCCTGGCGAAGCTTGCGCGAATTTTCACAAGGATTTTGGGAAAAATTATTTCCCAAAAACCTAATTTCACAATTAAGCACAATACGCAAGCTACCACAATATAATCGTAGTAGCGTGCACACATTTATCGGAGAGTGTCATCCCTCTCCGCAAGAAGAATAAAGAAGAATCTTCACTTTTCCAAAGTCAATCCTTTGAATTTGGAATCACAGAGATTTCGCTGTGAGTCCGTGAAATCCTTCGACGAATCCTTCTCAAAATCACGATTTTAAGAATTTGTCGACGGCGTCAATTATAGTAAACTTACTGGTATTGACGTGTCGTGGCGATCAATCCTCCAGTAAGTTTCGATCCACGATATCGCTCGTAGATGAACGTAGCTTATTCAGAGATATAAATCAATCTGGGTTCCATTTAGGAGTAAGGTTTCGTTCTGCCGTCACGTGGTCCTGACGTCATTGGCTGCCTTCTTGGGGATTAACCCTGCCCGATTCGCCACTTTACAACAGGCCTAAATTAATTGATTATAAATATATATATTTTACAACTCCGATGAATACCCAGACAATTGATTACTTTTTTTCATCAAGTATTCTATTACAAATACTCAAAAGTAATTAAATATTTTTTATTCCATCAGATTATTTTGCTATGAATTAATTAAAACTAGCCATATTTAATTTTTTTATATTTGTTTTGATAATCAAGAACTGCCTGCAAATCGTATTACCTATTCAAATTCTTCACTCAATTGTAATTATTCATACAAGCCCCGCCCAATAGTTCTAAAAATAAGTATTACCGAAGCGGAAATTCTAGATGAAAGCGAGGCTACGCTAAAACAATGGAAGACTTTAGCGAAATAGAAATTCTCGAAATTGCAATTAAGAACGTTTTAAAGAAACTTTGTATTGATTCGCTGAAACAAGAACAGGAGTTTATTCTGAGGAGTTTGTTGATAACCAGAAAAGATGTGTTAGCCATTCTCCCTACCGGTTACGGCAAAAGTTTGCTGCATCAAATAACTCCAATTGATGATTGTTGCCAATTTGAAAAGTAAACATTCAGTTGCTATATTTGGAAACATGAATATTAATGAGCTATCGCCAGATGGGAATTCCCCGTTCATCGCGGAAATGAAATTTGGTACCGGTGTCTCTAGACTGAGAGTTGACTGTAAGGAAACCTTGGTCTAGTTATTACTAGACTGGTCATTATCCTGAAGTTAAATATTCCTTCACCAGAAGACATCACAGCCATACGTAGCAACAACTAATAAGATGATTATTCTGTGTTTAGAACTGAAGTAATGAATGTTCAAGGAGGGGTAACTCTATGGATGATGAATGATATTCTCAAGGCTGAGATTACAAAAATTCTCATAACAGCTGATATAACAGGCTAAAATTAATGAAATAATGGTTAGAGCTCTAAAAGAAGCTATTTTCCTTGATAACATATTTTCTATTAATTACTTCATATCATTTCAATGTTTTATAACCCTTTCTATACTAAATACTCATTGATGAGTAGTCCCCTTAGGAAATGTTCAGATAATAAGTTCAACAAACGACCAGATATCATTCTTTTTTTGTGTGTCTGTTATCTGCTCAACTTTTCTGGACACCCCTCCAAATGAATGATAAGACTATTCCAATGTATACCTTTATAATTGGATGGGAGAATCCATTTCATATAGAAAGGGTTAACACGTTGATTGCCGACTATAAGTTATCTCGTACTTTTTGCATGTTATTGAATGGGAGTTGGTAGTCAACATGTTAAAGGGACACCAAAAATTATTTTGTTAATTTTTCAATGGCAAAATGAAATCCTTTCATAAATGTGGGCTTAGTTTTACGTCATATTTAGCTTTTCTTTTCAACAGAACAAAGTGGAGGACAATTGTAAATTAAATGTCATGTTGTTGTTGTTGTTGTAGCTGGAGGCCTGGAACACTGAATATATTTTTAAGGCAAACTCATTATATTTTATTTTATCCATTAAATGCAGTCAACATTGGTATAGCTAACTGACAAAATGTTGATTGAAAATGACTGCATTAACTTTAACCCTTTCATGATGGGAGCTGCGGTGTGCAGCATTAAAGATCCTGTGCCAGTGCATTCTCTTATATACGCCCTGCCTGTTTTATTTTCTATGTGCCAGGTAATCAAATTGATATGGGCAATAGAAGTATGAAGAGCCATGTGATGGACTCTGTTCGGAAAGGCTATTGGCAGTGGTCGTGAGGCACATGACAATATAAATGCTTTCCATGTAAATGTGCTTCATTCGTGTGTGAAGTCTATTCGCCATATCAACGGTACGAAAGGTCTGGACTCATATATAGTTGAAATTCATTTAGACTCCTGCTAGTCAATGAATACGTTCAAAACTCCTACCATGCCCTTTATGAACAATGCACGCTGTATTGTATGTACAACCTGTTCGTATACCAAGCTCACATTTGATATGGTTACTTGCCATAAATAATGTCCCCCCCTCGCATATATAAGAGAATGCAGTTACTTACAAGGTCAAGGTAAATATTGTTAGGCCAATGTATTCTCTCATATATATGAGGCTCCCTATGGGAGACTCGCATATATAAGAGCATGCATTGGCAAAGAGTTTTCGCAAAATTTCATGAAGCTCCAGTCATGGAAGAGTTAAATCGCAAGAGGGAATTAATTTCACGAATATCTCACATTTCATTTCATTCTGAAAACAATGGGTTCCATATTCAATAAGTTTGTAATAATCTATGCACTTATGTAATAGTCTTATCTTCATAATGTGAAGTAACACCCCTACAGTAATGCTCTAAATAATGTACTCCTTAACCACAGCAGAATTATGGGTAACTTTTCAGGATTTAGTCGGAAATATGGCTTATTGCTGAGAGCTTTCAGATGAATGGCAACAAGCCATATTTCCGACTAAATCCTGATAAGTTACCCATAATTCTGCTGTGGTTAAGGAGTACATTATTTGGAGCATTACTGTATGAGTGCCTTTAAGTTTAACCCTTTCTTTACTAAATGGATTCTCCAGTTCAGTTATAATAGTATACATTGGAATCAGGGTTTCCGCCAAGGGGAAATTAATGAGTCCGTATTGGGGAAACACATAACGCGACGGAACGATGGTTCGTCCCGTAGGGCGAAAATTTTGTTATTTGACACTGAAAAGTAGCCATTTCCTTGCATCTGAGTGTCCCACAAAGCAATCCAAAGCTACGTATATTACGAAAGTCAATCATTTTCCGTGGGTGCATTAATTATGTTGATGGTATCCAGATAATTAATCATGTAATTACGTACGTAAGACTGCCGTCTGATTGAATACTATATCAAGCTACAAGTTACAGTGTTTAACAATTTATAACTTACAATAAGATTCCGTATAATGAAACTAAACACTAACGAGAGGCCGATCACGATCGGCAGATGTTTAACCCATACCTTGGCGATAGCGACTAGCCATAACTGATAATTTGTCAAAGATATGATCACAGGAATTAATCCATATATCAGTACCCAACTTGAAATCAAAAGCTCAAATAATTTGTCTTAAGAAAGGGTTAAAGTATTTGGGTTGGGGAGGAGTAGTTTTAAATCTCATAACTCTGTCCCTATTCACACAAGGACCTCTCACTGTGAGATCCAATGGTTTAATGATTTCGGAGGACATGTTTAGGAGTTTAAGTTAACTCATTGGAAGCAAAAGTGATAAATCCCTATCTTTGCCACTTTTGACATGCCAGATATTCAAAATTTATTATTCACTTCTAAAGAGAAATTATAATTGTTGACTGCTTAGAACGACATATATGTAAGGGACTCCATCTCGTATTTAAATGGTACTTTAATTACTCCCCCCCCCCTTCCCCCATTCTCCCCAGTTATTTTGTTTATCAAACATGGACAGATATAAGATCAGATCTGACCTGTGTATTAAATAAGATTAAGTGTTTCATAACAGGGGTGTATGGTTTTCAAAAATATATGTAGTTTATACAATTCAAAAGTATTATCTATATAATGTTATAGAGACATAATATGATGGGGATGCTGGCCCCTATGACCACTAAATCGTTCATATAAAAGAAAGTAAGTTAGCCCTCATTTGAATGGTTTCACACATTACAATGTTTTACAAGTAGCTTGGGCACTAAAAGCCACAACCTTCAATGTTAATCTTCTAAGTGCTCTGTGGCCCCTAAAATTCAATCAACCATGAAAATGTGAACAAATGGGAAAATAAGGTTCCTGGAAATACTAACATCTACCATATTGATTTTCAAAACAAGTCATCACTTACAATAGTCATGTATATTTATCTGCCTGTTTCCCATTGCATAGATAAATCATATTGGCTATCAGCTGTTGTTTTAATTTCAAATTGAAAGCACGTGTCTGAATGGTTAATATATTTTTCAAAAATCAATTAATCAGTCAATACCAAAAATGATAGAAGTGAATAGTGTGCCAAGATACCCAATAGATATTAAGAGATATGAGGAAGAGTCCATGTACATTATAGCATGTGTCTATGGAAACCTTGGAAAGGGTTAATTATTTTTGAAGCAAATTAATGGAATTTAGAAGACACTTATATAGGTGAGGGGTGCCCTTATCTCACCCTGTAATGAAATTTCAAGAATAGGAAAAACACCAGTCTTGTGCTGCCATTAATCAATTTGACAGTTAGAATAAACAAACAGCCAACCACCAGTGTTGTTTTATATCTTGCTTGACCCACCAGAGCTCTGTATCATATGTCATCACTCTGACATTTCATAACAGATTTCACTTGGAATGACAATGATCACATGGTAATTTATTGATATCATTATATTACATGAAACTATTGCAATAAAATCTTCATATTTTCAAAACAGGATATCACACCTAATTAATCGTAAAAAAAACTAAAATAAATGAAAGCGTCAATTTTTTTTTATTATTTAAAAAAAAAAATTATTGTTATTAAAGTTCAAACAAAATTTAATATTTGTATATGCTAAATTTAGCAAGGAGCTAAATCTAAAAAAATTGAATTAAAAAAAAAAAAAAAAATTCTCAATTTTTTTTCTCGAAAAAGGGTCGTAACTCCTTTAAAATTAATCGGATCAAACCCATATTCGAACTCGATCTGTATTTTGGGCTGTGAAACTCACATACCAAATTTGGTTCCAATCAGATAAAAAATGTTTGAGTTATGGCAGAATGCGTGAATTCTAAGTTGAAAAAGGGCCATAACTCTGTAACAAAATCTCGGATCAAACCCAAATTCGAACTCGATCTGTATTTTGGGCTGAGAAACCCATATACAAAATTTGGTTTCGATCGGATAAAAAATGTTTGAGTTATCGCATTACTCGTAAAGTGTCTACGGAAAGACAGACAGACAGACAGACGGACAGACGGACGAACGACGAGTGGTCAATCCGGGCAAAGACACTATGTTTACCATACTATGGTATGGGTAAACATAAAAAGCATCTATGCATTGTCCAATACTACCTAGCTGGGAGAAATTGAATTAAGTATTTCCTAGAATTTCAAGTAGCTTCCGTGAAAATCAAACTGACTTTTCCATGTATTCTGTCAATCGTAAAACTATTTGTGCACTGTGGCGTCATATATACTGCAGGGTTTGTCTGCAGGAGATATATATAGCGGCAAAATACGAATGGTAGCCAAATCTTTCAAACTCGGAACGCATAGCTTGTCAATAGTCTGTATTAGTCCAACAACTGACGACCACTGCTATAGAGTTTTAGCCAACGTATTATAAAATATAATTGAGTTTTGGCGGGAAATGGGAACATATGTGCGCCGTTGTTTGTGTTTGGGA
This sequence comes from Siphonodentalium dalli, assembly GCA_032622095.1. Classification (NCBI taxonomy): domain Eukaryota; kingdom Metazoa; phylum Mollusca; class Scaphopoda; order Gadilida; family Siphonodentaliidae; genus Siphonodentalium; species Siphonodentalium dalli. Next base: position 203,226,186 of record CP136064.1, read on the forward strand.
ACCCAGGCGAGACAACGAAACTATTATTGACCGTACTTTGACTTTATCTCCATATTGGGGGGGGGGGGCATGTTTTTTGTGTTTATCCTCCATGCATTTAATATGGGTCAAATGAATGATTTTGTCACTATGAATTTCCGCTATAAAGACTGATTTGGGACAGGTTCCGTATTACGTTAGCACGGGATCTCGGAGGTAGATACCTCCTTTGGTAGGAGAACCGGGCCCCCTGTTGGCGTATGTTGATCCCTACTCTGCCTAACTCAGCAATTCGGCATTCTTTGATCAAATTATGTAATCGTACGATAGCACGGGATCTCCGAGCATGAGTAGTTTCAACCACAGAAATCCCGTGCAAAATAATATCCGTACTCAGCGAGTCTGACATTCTTTGATGTTACCGTGACATTTATTACGCTGTATATAACGTCGTTATTTCAATGCGCACCAAACATTACGTTGTAGTTTTGATTTCAAAGGGTTACGCTGTACTGGTAACACACTGTGCTCAATTGACCCGCTTTTTCACCAGTATTCTGTTTAACCCCCCGAACTCCCGTTGCAGCCGGATTTTTGATGACATATTGCTAGTGACTTTTGGTACATGTATGAATCAAACAGATCATCTGCGAGGGGAATAAGTCCGTGGGACGGACCCGCAGCCAGCCTGGCGGAAACCCTGTTTGAATGGTCTATTATTCATCTGGAGGAATATTCAGGGATAACTACTCGTCAATGAGTATTTAGTATAGAAAGGATTAAAAGGCATATTCAGATTTATTTAATTTTGTCAGTGATTGTATGTGACAAGACAGCTGATGTTCATTTCATGTGGTATCTAGATCACATAAAACCAATGTCAATATTCCATTTCGTTCCTTCAAAATAAAGATACTGATCTTCTAACCAGCTTTAAATGGGTAAACATAGCAATGTTCCAAATGTATAACCAATTTAAATGGTATGTTCATTGTAGAACATTTATTGCTTAATAATAAGTCTTAACTGTGCTTCTATATGCTGCCGACTCTAATGATCGTTATCAAATATTATAAGGCTCAGTAGAGGTAAGCTATTATAACAGCATTACTAACGACAGCCACATTCACCTATTATGAGTCATATTTTTTTGCTGAATAGGGCTATTATTCTGCCCTATTTGACTCCCTCCAATGCTATAGATAGCAGAGCCAGCAGAGGTCTGACACCGTTACCAGAGCCCTTGAAATCAGTGACAATTTGTTTCTAGACATACTGTGTCTATGAGCTGAGCGTCACATGATTTGTTAGAAAATTTGCTTCATGCAGGCATGCAGCCATGTTTTTGATGGACTATCATTAAAATTTGATAACTCCCATCTAGAAGTGATCCTGAGCCAAATGAAGTTTGGGGTCAATTGGATAAAAATGTTGGGTGGAGGGCATGTCGAAGAAATTAGTGATGCAAAGAGTAAAATCCAAGATGGCTGCTGGCAACAATGTTTTTGATCAATTATCGTTCAAACTCAATAGCTACCATCTAGAAGTTATCCTGAACATGTGTGTAATTTTCCAATCGTTTCTCTAATAAATGTCGGCTACAGGGTGTTCCGTTGGATTCAAATGTGAAATGTTTTTTAATACAATTTGAAAAAATTTGATGGCTTCCATCTAGTGGTCACCCGGAAGATCCATAAGGAGATTCAGATTGGATGAGGGATGTGGCCTGTAGGGTGTGCCAAAGAATTTAGTTATGCAAGGACTAAAATTCAAAATGGTCAATGGCGGCCATGTTTTTAAATTTGTTTTGGAAAAAATAGATAGCTAACATCTAGAGGTCACCCCAAAGATCCATATGACGTTTGGTGATGATCGTATGAGGGATGAGACCTGCATGGTGTATGTAAAGATATATAGTCATGCAAAGGGAAAAATCCAAGATGGCTGTGGTGTGCATGTTTTTCAACATAATTCAGAAAAATTTGATGGCTCCCAATTAGTGGTCAGCCAAAAGATACATATCAAGTTTGGTGATGATTGGATGATGGATGTGGTCTGTAGGGTATGTGTGCCAAATGATTTAGTAATGCAAATAGTAGAATCCAAGATGGCTGCCAGCAGCCATGTTTTTCATTGAAATTTATTCTAATTTGATAGCTCCCATCTAGAGGTGACCCTAAACATGCCTATTATATTTCAAAACAGTTCTCCAATAAATATGGGCTGGAAGGTTACAATGCCGATGGATTCAAATTTGTAATCCAAGATGGCTGCTGGTGGCCATGTTTTTCAAGAAATTCGGTAAAAATTGATGGCTTCCATCTAGGTCACCTCAAAGAGCCTTATGAAGTCTGATGATGATCGGATGAGGGAGGTGGGCCTGTATGATGTGCAGAAGGATTTATTAATACAAAGAGTAAAATCCAAGATGCTCAATGGCAGCCATGTTTTTTCAAAGAAATTCGGAAAAATTTGATGGCTTCCATCTAGTGGTGACCCAAAAGATCAAAATTTGGTGACGATTAGGGATGTGAATGGTCTGTAGGGTCTGATAGCTCCCATCAAGAGGTGATCCCAACCATGGCTGCAAATTTTCATGTGTAAATAAAAGTATGCTCTGCATTTACATGCAAGTCTGAGTTTAGTGTGCCTGTCATTTGCAGAATGAGTTCCCCACAGGGTGAATTTAGTGACGCTATCCTGCATAGCGGGCTAGCATCACTAAATTCACCCTCTGGGGACCTCATTCTGCTTAGGCCTCATTTTCTTTGGAAAGTTTCTTTATTATCAAATTTCTATAGAAACTTCTTCACATAGATTCTATTTCTTTTTTAGTTTAGTTTCTCTAAATCCCCAAATTGGCAGATGACACATTGCATAATTGAGGTTCCCAATGGGTGTACATCACAATATTTACCATTTGGGAACTTCAATCTGAGTCTCCCATAGGAGATGAGGCCATGAAGAATGAGGTCACCAGAGGGTGAATTTTGTGCATTCTGCAAATGACAGGCACACTATTTGGAGGCTTGTTTGCATGTTATAACTTGGAACATTTTTCAAACTCGTTTCTTTCTCTTTGCATTTCCATCTTCAACTCACATTTTTTATTATCATTTCCACCTCCAATATTTCACTTGTCATTCCAATCACATTCACTGGCTACCTCTTAATTCATTCTTCTTATCTGCTTATTTATTCTAATCTTTGCATTCTTCTTGGCTGGCTAATTTATCAATTTTAGTATTTTATATTTATTCTCGCTACTATAGTTTTTAATGTGTTTGGTATATATATCTGTTTGTCATGCCTACATGTAACATGTACATGTATATGGTTTAAATATATGGATGGCCTTTGCGGTGGGTATATATTGCTGTTAAAATAGCCACATCTGTTAAACCCACCATAAACAGAAAGAATATTAAAATATAGACATATATTGTTCTTATACCAATCATAAATATCGCACAAATAGCATGTTATTGTCAACAACATATGCAGTGTTAGTAGACAAACACCATGTTATCAAATTTCTATAGAAACTTCTTCACATAGATTCTATTTCTTTTTTAGTTTAGCTTCTCCATATCCCCAAAAGTACAGTACTTAAATAGTATATGATGAGCAAAACACTCAACACCAGGGAAATCCCAATAATTGAAACTGTACCATGTTTTTGACAACATACCGTTATAGCGCTCGCTAATCCTCGCCACTCAATAGTTGGGTGTTGAATGGGTCACCGTGAATCAATCTCCCAAAAAATCATCACGCTGTTGAGTGGTTTGCTTATCGCACACTCTTCATGTGTTGTATATAAACAAATGCTCGGCTCGCGCAGGTGTGTTTTGTGAATAATATTGTATTCATACTATCATTATACTATACTATTAGTATATTCTTGAGGATATTTTCATAATTTGGTAACTTTTATTTCAAAATTTTAACCTACAACCAAGGCCTTCCGTCCCTTTAATTAGTTGGAATTTGCAAAAAAACTAATTTTGCAAGTCTGTGGTCCTGCATATATTTATATATAGTTTTTACTATGTCACATGCATATGAACAGTTGTATCTGTATATCTCTACACGCTAGGTCACACGCCTATGGATGTGTTGTATATAACTTTTTCCCCCATGTTTATAACAGATATTTTTCGGCATCAAACTGAAGTTTTGTAATCTATGTTCCAGGTTGAAATTATAGCATATTAGACAACAGTGGCGTGGTTTCTCCTGACTATATCCTAGCAATACACTGAGGACAAAGTGCTAAATGTACATGTATGTTTAAGTGGATCATGGTCGGCCATAAATTGTCTTGCCTGGCCTTTTCACTGGGCTCAGTTTGCAAGCTGGGTACAAATGGGCTTGGTTTGAAAAGCAGGTACATATAACCCCTCGAGAAATACTAGTACAGGTGCCAATCCCAAAACATACTTTACATGAGACGAATAGTACTCCTTAACTTCAAGCGATTTCAAATAGTTTTCTTCAAATCTATTGATTACACCTCCATTCATGTCAGTACACTATAACCAATATACAGCATAAGTAAAGCTAAGTACCCTGTTGTGAAACAATCACAGAGAGGTATTTATTCAATTTATTCAACCAATAGTACCACCTTACGCCTACAGTCTGCATTAACAGGTCTTCATCAAAGACTTAATAGCCTATGTCTTAAATGTCCTTAACCCTTACTGTACTAAATGGATTCTCCAACCAAGTTATAACAGTATATAGATATGGCTCCCATCTGGAGGTCACCCCAAAGATCCTTATGAAGTTTGGTGACGATCTGATGAGGGAAGTTGCCTAAAGGTTGTGCAGAAGGATTTGGTCATGAAAAGAGTAAAATCCAAGATGGCCACTGGCAGCCATGTTTTTCAAGTAATTTCGGAAAAAAAAATTGATGGCTCCCACCTGGAGGTCACCCTGAAGATCATATAAAGTTTGTTGATGATCGGATGTGGTCTGTGGGGTGTGCCCAAAGATTTAATCATGCAAAGAGTAAAATACAAGATGGCTGTTGGTGGCCATCTTTTTCATCAAAAATCATTCAAATTTGATAGCTCCCATCTAGGAGATCCTTTATGCCTGTAAATTTTCAACACATTTCTCCGATATATGTGGCTACACGCTGTGCCGATGGACTTAAATTTGAAATACAAGATGACTGCTGGGGGCCATGTTTTTAACAAATTTGGGAAAAAATTGATGGCTCCCATCTAGAGGTCACCCCGAAGATAAATATGAAGTTCAGTGATTATCAGATGAGGGATGTGACCTGTAGGGCATGCCAAAATTGTTGATGGATGCATGATGGATGGCAACCCATGGCAATAGTACAAACTTGCCTTTGTCAAGTTGAGCTAATAAGTAGTGTTGAAACAGTTATGGATTTTCAGGAGTCGACTAGTCGACTGAGGTAATGAAATACTAGTTGATTAGTCGGACCCCTCCCAAAATTTCCTGTTCTATGAGCAACGGTGCAACAATCTTTTTTTTCTTTTCTTGAAAATGTTCTGCCTTACCATGTCGGCATCGTCATAGAACAAATCAATAAGGCTTTAACGAGTTAATTATGTGTTAACAGTTTCAGTGATAATATGGCCTTGCAACAGCGCTGTTGTTGTGAACTTAGAGGTGGTGGTTTTTCCTGACTAATCGACTAGAAATTTCGGGATTGACTAATTTAATAATCATGTCGACGTCGATTAGTCGGATAATCGTTTCAACACTACTAATAAGTCCTAGCGGCCTGGAGCCTGTCTAGTAAATAAATATGAACACGTAGAAAATCATTATAGTGATTTGAGATACTCGTTGCAGAAAGATGCCAGGACAGCAGATAAACAGTTTCATCCCAAAAATAAGCATGCTTATAAGTTATAGTCACATCTAATGGCCTGAATTAGTCACTGGCGAACTCCAATAGATCATGGAATTTTACCATTATAGACCTAATTATATACAAACTACTTTTTTTGTGATAGGCCTAATGCATTGACCAAATAAACATAATTTGATGATGAAATCTTGGTGGTTTATTTGATCCATTAATCTTTTAATATTGAGATGTTATGTTGTGTAAGGTCGAGATTTTCTATTAAGCTACTTTTTTGCAAACAGAACCAAATTTCTGAGTATATGTGATATACAATCCCCAGAGAGATGTGACAATGACTAATTAAGCTACATCTGACATTGTAACCGATACTTGTTCACCTAGATGTATCATCTAGGAAAGATGGTTTCAAGGTTCTCATGATAATGATGGAAGAAAAAAATGAGAGCTTAACACATCTGACATGCTGAAGTTGAGTTGTGGTGGCATATTAACATGTGTCTGTTTTGGTACCTGTTATAGGATTGGACGTCCAAAGGTTAGAAGCCCAAATTTCCCAAAATTCACAGTCAATCTGAATTTTCAACTTTTTCAAGGCAATCGTCCCTAATTTCAACAAAATAGTACAATAGTAAATTTGCAGTTGCAATAGGGAGACTTTACTTGCATGTTCAAGTATCCAATAATAAATATTATGTCATCTAAAAGTATATGGGGATATCTTCAGCCAGAAAACAGTTGTTCCCGAAAAATCTCTGGATTCTTCCCTGGCTTAAGTAGAAGCTACAATCCCAATTTTAATACTCAAAATTGGATGATGTTCGATGGAGTTATAATTATGAAGCTTTATGTTGTAGAATAGACATGAGGAAAAAAATTTGAGAGGCAAATTAACCTCCTTAACCCTTTGAGTGCCAGGTCCGATTTTTGTATCAACCCATATACCCTGTGCCAATGCATTCTCTTATATATGCGAGTCGACCATAGGTCGCCTCGCATATATAAGAGAATGCATTGGCCTAACAATTTTTCATCATTTGTTATTATTTTTTACAATATTTTACAATTTTAATAAAAAATTTTAAATCTAAAAAAAAAAAAAAAGTTTTTTATTTTTTTTTATTTTTTTAGGGCCGATTTTACAGACCGCAAATTAGGGCCGATGAAAGGGTTAAATAAAGTTCAGAAAGTACTGGTTTCCAAACTCATCTACAATATTTGTGAGTGGAAGCCATGAACCAAACTTTGTCAAAATCGGTTGTTTGTTATCACACTGACGTCTGGAAATGAACACTTGGGAAACGGAGCATCCTGAAATTTTTTGAAAACCCTGTGCAAATGCATTCTCTTTTATATGCAAGTCTCCCACATATAAGAGAATACATTGGCCAAACAATATTTACCTTGAACTTGTAAGTCAATGCATATATAAGAGAATGTCCTGGCACAGTACTTTAATTAATGCTGTGCCAGTGCAGCTCCTGTCATGAAAGGTTAAGGGGCATACATCCTGAACTAATATTTGGCCATGAGATTCATTAGCATAAGTCATGAACCAAATTTGGACACAATCGGATGTTTGTTGAACAAAGCACTTACATATACATGATTGACCAAGCACATAGACAAAAGGACTGACCATCATTCATCAAACAGCAGGTCGACTTATATTAAAAAACTCGACCAAAATTGTTGAACCTAGCTAGATCAAAACTATATCAAAACAGTTAGTATAAACAGTATACACCTACCATGGATGCTGTGATAATCGGAGCTGATTGACGCCCTGTGTTGTCTAGCGGAGCCGTCGCATATGATCTTGAAGCTCGCTTTTCCTCCATGAAAACATCATCTTGCAGTGGAGTAGATGAAGGTGTGGTTACAGCCGAAACCTCAAGTGCAGATATATCCAATCGTCCGAGCATAGACATCCGACTTGTCGCTCTCTCGGAAAACATCGAAAAAACGCTCTCGATGTCATCATCAGAATTATCAGCCTCGGTTAAAGCTATCTCCGCAATCTTCAACTTCTGTAAATTCCCGATAGCAACTTTCTTAGATTCCGATATAATGGACCTCAGCTCACGGTCGTACCCTTCTTTCATCTTATTGAACTCAACGTCCTTCTCTTTCTCCTGCTCGCACTTTTTCGAAAACATTCTCTTTAACTTGGAATTTTCATGCCTCATCTCTTTCAGCTGTTGCTCCAGCTTACTCAACTCTTCTGAGTTGTCATGAGATTTCTCATCCTTTAGCTTCTCGATCGCTTGTTTCAATGCTCGCTCCTTATCCTTTCTATACTCGTGCCGCATCTTCTTCAACTCATCATCTTTGTACTTTAAAACCTGTTGTAACTCCACATCTTTGTCTTTAACCAGTAAATCTTTCATGTCTTCAATTTCTTTTCTCTTTTTTTCTTCCAGTTCTGTTTTCGCTTGATCAAGCTCGTTCTCTTTCTCCGTTTCAATTACTTCCTTCAGCACTGTGAGCTCCTCACATTTTTCCTTCTCAATTTGCTCTCTTCGATCATGCTCCTTCAGCAGGTCTCGCTTCAATTTTGATATTTTCTTTTTATAATACTCTAAACCATGGTTGTGCTTCTCTCGCTTCTCGGACCTGAAACTGTGTGGCGTGGAAGCCCGACTCGCGTCGATATCATTCTCAAACTCCTCCCTCAGACTCTGCCGACTGCTAGATCGAGCTAAAAACTTTGATCTCTCTGACTCCATACTTCAGAATGTGGCACTGGTAAACAAGCGTCCCAGCCATGACACCATGTGTGCACCAATTTAACCTTACATCCTCTTTTCAAATCTATTAACACCTTTTCGAGGCTAATGTCCAAATAGGAATAGTCCAGCACATATATATCTAAGTCACATGTTCTTTTATTTCTTGTGGCTGGTAATTATTTGTTGTTATCTCAGAATATGGATTCTTTTTTCTGACGCAAAATTTCTCTTCAGTATGCTAATACACATTCTTGATCCTGCAATAAAAGAAACGTCATAAGTTAATGAATAATGCATGTAAAAGAATATTCTGTTCAACTCTGAGAAATTCTACAGCGGATTAAAATAGTCACCACTCCCTATTCATTAATTTATTTTGGTTAATTTCTATCAAGATGAAGTAAACTTTCCTCCAACACTAGTACTAGTATCTTCGAAGCAATATCTACAAATTTGCATAAGGTTATACACTTCAGTTCAACATAATTATTCCACAATTTCTAGATATTAACACTTCCATGACTGGTGCTTCCTGCAATTTTGTGAAAACCCTGTCCCAATGCATTCTCTTATATATGCCAGTCTCCCATAGGGAGCCTCGATATATATAAAATAATGCATTGGGCAACAATATTTACCTTGACCTAGTACATCTTAAATTTTTACATGTAATCTGACCATAGATAAATGAAAATTTCTACATGTAATCTGACCATAGATAAATGAAAATTTCTACATGTAATCCGAGTCCGTAGATAAATGAATATTTCTACATGTAATCCAAGTCCATACGAAAATTTCTACATGTAATGTAACCTGAGTCCATAGATATATGAAAGTTTCTACATATAATCCGAGTCCATAGATAAATGAAAATTTCTACATGTAATCCAAGTCCATAGATAAATGAAAATTTCTACATGTAATCCGAGTCCATAGATAAATAAAAGTTTCAACATATAATCAGAGTCCACAGATAAGACTGATGTGTGCTGTCAACTTTGATATAACATTTATGAGAATAACTACTTTCATCAAGATTATCCACTATTCCAATCTAATTACCCCAGCGGAAAATGTCTTTAAATGTCTCACAGTATCCTAATGATTTCATGACTATTTTTTGGGTAATGTGACATAGATAAATCAGTTCGATCAAATTTCTCAAAACGACATTGTATGTTCACATCAGACTGACATGCATCAGGAAGTCAGAACTGCAAAGGCTATTGATCCAAGAATTTATCTGTTAACAGCCACAATAGACTAGCATTTAAAATGTGCAGCTATATATCATGCAAGGTTGGGTTCAGTGATCATGGAATAGTATATCTAACGGGATGGCCATCTCAGTCAGAATCAATGTTGCAGCCTGAAAGTCTTAAGAGAACTGCACCATATATGTATATGATAGTAGTATAGTGGTATGGACAGGATATATGGGAGTTTGATGGCCCAGTGGTTATATATAGCATGTTCGACTTGTAATGGTATTAATACACCGGCATGATTTCTCCACCCACCAGTGGACCTTCAACAGGCCTTGGTCGGATTAAGCAATGTGTGGCAGCTGTGGCTGTTCAAATCTCACGCCAAGTTATGACCCATGAGCATAGTCACGCGCGCTGTGGTTCATCATACCTAGATGCCAAATAGGTACCTAGCGGTGTTGGCCAAGCGTAAGTTCGTATATACTAGTATAAGAGAATACATTGGCCTAACAATATTTACCTTGACCTTGTAAGCCAGTGCATTATCTTATATATGCGAGGCTCCCTATGTGAGACTTGCATATATAAGAGAATGCACTGGCACAGCTCCCATCACAAACAGGTTAAACAACTGTCAATATGCCAGTCCCTCAAATTTTAAATATGTAGGGGCAAAATAGATCTGTTTAATGGTTGCTAATTATCAGCCTTAACCATTTCTTCGGTGAATTGATTCTCCCACCGGTTATAAAAATATGCAAATGAATGATTAATGTTTCCAAGCTAACTACTTGTCAATGAGCATATATGTAGTAAAAAAGGATTAACAAGAGTTGGACTGTGATCTGGTGCATACCCCCATTTGGCATAACGCCTAGTGTGGACATACCCTGGATCTGCATGCTCTGTGAATATCTCTTAGCAGTGCTGCTATAATACTGAACTCAATGAACCACACTTCCATACCTGAAGCCATTTACCCCCCCCCCCCCCATTCACAGGCTTATCATGCTTAATGATGTCCATAAATTAGCTACACACATTGACCCCAAGACAATAAACACAAACATAAAACTGGTCCCATCTCACTTCAAGTGTTGCATCATAGTGCAGACCCCTCCAATAACCCCCTCAAGGCCATAAATATATTCCCAGCCCTCTGTCTTGAGTTACAGAATCATTATTACTCACACAATAAATTTGGCAACTTTTTGTATAAACTACTCACTATGACTTTCAATTCAAAAATGTTTATTGGAAAGAAGCACATGTTTATGCATATATGCTTATATATGTTTTCATATACATGTATACACATATAGCATGTTTGCCTAATCCAACTGTAAACAATATAGTACAACAATACACATTTAAAATCAAAAGTATGCTCATACGCCTGCATAGATAATCTGAAGTTATATGAGTGATATTCTGGTTGTGATATGAGACTCTAAAGAATTGCAACATTTGATGTTTTATTTAATATTACACACTAGCAAACTCTTTCCTTATATCAAAAGTCTTTAAGGAAGTTGCAGACCCGTGTCGTTTCCATATAACTTGATGGGTTCAATATTAATCATAATAAAAGGTTATTTGGTACTTCTGGAAATAAAGATTTATAAGATTCTCTCAAGTTCTGAAACAATGAACACTCAACTAAAAGTGTTTCTCATTTTCAACTTTTTGAGGACAATTTCCACAATATCGTTTTATATGCATCAGTATTGCTCAAACTTGAGTTTAATGTGCCTGTCATTTGCAGAATTAAGTCCCCAGAGGGTGAATTTAGCATAGTGGGCTAGCATCACTAAATTCACTCTCTGGGGATCTCATTCTGCTTAGGCCTCATCTTCTCTGGAAAGTTTCTTTATTATCAAATTTCTGTAGAAACTTCTTCGCATAGATTCTATTTTAGTTTCCCTATATCCCCAAATTGGCAGACAACACATTGCATAACCGAGGTTCCCAATGGGTGTACACCATAATATTCACCATTTGGGAACTTCAATCTGAGTCTATGTCTCCCTTAGCAGATGAAGCCTAAGCAGAATGAGGTGAATTTGGTGATGTTAGCCTGCCATGCAGGTTAGCGTCACTAAATGCACCTATGGGGACCTCATTCTGCAAATAACAGGCACAATAAACTCAGGCTTGACATTGCTATATGACTTTCAAGTGAGCGGCAAACCAAATGAACCACACTTCCATTCCTGAAGCCATATACCCCCCCACCACAGACTTATTAAGCTTAATGATGTCCATAAACTACCTATATCTATTGACCCCAGGCATTAGACAAACATATTAGGCATGTGTCCTGTTCACGAATCAACGACTTAGGATGTAGCAGAAGATTACGAAAAGTCATAAACCATGTAATATACACAGGTATTATGGTATTAAATGCTGGAATAGTTTGAGGGTGTAATTTTTACATAGATAAAAGGTAGCTTTGTACTTCGCTACTGTCCTGCGGATCAAAATCATCATCAGAATATGATTATGGGGACTCGTGGAATGCCTGATTAGATTAATATATATGCTATGTTTAACCATGTGAGATAGCTAGCTTATTGTCAATACCTTTACTTTTATCTCATATATATTTTGAAGACCTCTGTCTGTCTGTTTGTCTGTCTGTCTGTCATTAATACAAATCTACGATTCTCGACCGATCGGGACGAAACTTGGTACGTGTGTGTAGTTTGACCAGGCGGTGGTCGTTGTCGTATTGGCGAGCCTGTGCGACGCCCGTGCAGCGCATGCGCAGACGAGATCTCGGAAACGGGTGGAGCTATCGACTTGAAATTTGCTATGTGAATGTATCTTGCCCCGGATATGAATTTTATCGGGTCGCCGAGCCCGTGCGACGCCAGCTTCGCGCATGCACAGACCAGATCTCGGAAAAGGGTGGAGCTATCGACTTGAAATTTGGTATGTGAATGTATCTTGCCCCGGATACGAATTTTATCGGGTCGCCGAGCCCGTGCGACGCCAGCTTCGCGCATGCGCAGACCAGATCTCGGAAACGGGTAGAGCTATCGACTTGAAATTTGGTTTTTGAATAGCCCGGACAACGTCGGGCTCATCGACTTGAAATTTGGTTTTTGAATAGCCCGAACAACGTCGGGCTCATCGGCTAGTCTCATATATATTTTGAAGACCTCTGTTTGTCTGTCTGTATGTATGTCATTTATACAAATCTACGATTCTCGACCGATCGGGACGAAACTTGGTATGTGTGTGTAGTTTGACCAGGCGGTCGTCCTTGTCGTATTGGCGAGCCTGTGCGACGCCCGTGCAGCGCATGCGCAGACGAGATCTCGGAAACGGGTGGAGCTATCGACTTGAAATTTTCTATGTGAATGTATCTTGCCCTGGATACGAATTGTATCGGGTCGCCGAGCCCGTGCGACGCCAGCTTCGCGCATGCGCAGACCAGATCTCGGAAACGGGTAGAGCTATCAACTTGAAATTTGTTTTTTGAATAGCCCAGACAATGTCGGGCTCATCGGCTAGTATCATATATAATGCAGAAATCGTTGATATTAAAACCATGTACCTGCCTTTGTACTGGAAACAGTTGAGTGTCCATGATAGTCGAAGATTAAAATTCTTATGTATAATATTATACCTTAAAAGGTAGAAAAATCTTACGGTATTTTTTACACATCATGTTTATCAATTTCTAATAATTTATTAATAAGAAATATTATATATCAGAATGGGTGGAGGCACTGACTCAGTATGATGTATTCATCAAAGTCAGCAGGTAGATCCCTCGGGGCCATCATATCAAATGTTCACACATATAAGGACATATGTTTCAAAACTTTTGGTAAAATTTTCCAAAATTGTGTTAGCCCAATTATGGATTATGCATCTGGTGTCTGGGGATACAGAAAATACCCCTGTATAGACATGGTTCAAAACCGAGCATTCAGGTATTTCCTTGGCGTCCATCGCTTTTGTCCGCTATTAGCCATTGAAGGCGAAATTGGTATCCAAACAAGTAGATTACGCCGATGGGTCAATATGGCTAGACTTTGGAACCATCTTATTGTCTGATGAACGACTTGTCAAAAAAGTTTTCTTATGGGATCTCATGGAAATACAAGATGGTTGGAGCGCCAATTTCTCTGATATTCTTACCGAAGCTGGAATGATATCTACCTTTGAAAATATACAAACATGTAATATTACCGATCTAGAACTGAAACTCTCTCAAATTCGTGCAGATGAATGGCTAGAAAAACTTAACTATATCCCAAAGCTACGAACTTACAGATTATACAAGAAAATCTATGAAACTGAGAAATATATCAGTATGAACATTGACAAATCACACCGATCGATCTTGGCTCAATTTCGTTGCGCAATACTTCCGCTGAGAATAGAAACTGGCAGATTTAGAAATGAGAAAGTTGATGAACGAATTTGTACTCTGTGCGATCTGCAAGAAATAGAGGATGAAAGCCACTTTCTTTTGCGCTGCCCGCTGTACACACATTTAAGGTCCCGGCTCCTGGATTCTATTCCCGTTGATATTACTATTACTAATGAAAATAACAACGCATTGACTGAATTAATTTCATATCCACGTCAGTTAGCAAAATTCCTTTTTGATGCCTTTATGAAAAGAAAAAATTGTCTCTATAAATAACTATTGGAATGGTAAATTCCATATTATATATAATTGTTAAAGATCACTCTAATGAAATATATGACTTTTCCGACATATAGATACGGATGAACGATAATCCCAAGAATTTTCAATGCAATGCCTCTGAACATTACATCACACGCATGCAATTACATACTATAAGCGTGACTTATAGGCCCCATGTGGCCGGGTGCAATATCATTATTTGTTTATGTAATATATTTATCTATTGTAGATGCACATGTCACGTAAATAAAAGATTATCTCTCTCTCTCATTGATTCCTCCTACATGTACTAGTATGCATGAACAAATTATCATTTCTTATCAAAATATCTATATATATCAAAAAGTAGGATCTGTCTGTTCATGATTGAATTTATAATAAAAAAATGTAAAATTGAGCAAGGAGTTGAATCTAAAAAAAAATTAAAGTTTTTTTTAATTAATAAAATAAATAACTTTAATAAAAATGTTCAAAAGATACAAAAAAAAGTGCATTTCGCCTCAAGCTATTACACTGCTGAATAAAGGCTCCCAAAGAATTGCCAAACACCCCGGTAGCTTACAAGTCTCGCCAAACACCCCGGTAGCTTACAAGTCTCGCCAACCACCCCGGTAGCTTACAAGTCTCGCACATCCTAAATTCAACTATTAAAAGTTAAATTTAATTATTATAGTTAAATTTGATATTGCCAAATCCACCATTTCTTTGTTTTGAATAATACATGCGATAGCTATCGCAGCGCACAGCCACATTCCCTGTCAACAAATGTGCAGCAACTGATCGATATCCAAATAAAATTTGATTCGCAACACTTTGCACCAGCCTATTTTATTTAATTATTGCACAAACATACCTTTCTAAATGACATTAACGGAATGGCATGATGACTCACTTATAACAATATTTATACCATATTAATATGTGAATCGAGACATGTTATTTTCTCAGTATAGATATAAGACACTATTTTTGTGAAATATGATTGTAGATTATGTCGCTTTTACTGAATTCACTAAAAGTCAATATACATATTCAACTATTATAGTTGAATGTAACTATAATAGTTGAATTCACGATGAGCCAGACCTGCCATAGCCATGTAGCATCTACAGTAATGCCATAAATAATCGACTCCTTAACCACAGCAGAATTATGGGTAATTGTCAGGGTTTAGTCGGAGATATGGCTTGTTGCCATTCATCGGAAAGCTCTAACTGAGAGTTTTCCGGTGAATGGCAACAAGCCATACATGTATTTCCGACTAAATCCTGAAAACTTACCTATAATTCTGCTGTGGTTAAGGAGTTGATTATTTAGGCATTACTGTATTTTGAATAATTTTTCCAATGATGCAAGATACTAATTTTGATATACTTCAGACTCAAATCGACCTTTTTTAAAAGCTTGTGTTATTTTATCAGTTAAATACACCAGACACAGCAGCCAGGTAGACCCTTAACTTTGATTCATCTTTTTACGATATGATAACAAAAGAAGTCCGGAAATTCCAGTTGTATGAAGACTGCACATCTATCGATCAGCGATCCCCTGTAAGGGTACTCACGGGTATACAAGATCAATACTAGCATTCATGTATGTAAGGCAGACAAATATTTACATTCAGTTTGATATATTTGATATGATCTGTAGCATAGAATCGACGATAGGGTATTTGACTTCATTGATCGTGTACTTCTTTTCCCCCGTAAAGGTCAATAAAATATTTAGCAGCTTCCAATGAGATTAAATATCTCAGAAAGAATAATGACAACTACGCATGCCATCAAAGAACACTGATTTCGTCTGCAAACATTCCAATGTACGGATTGATCAGTTGGAACGATGGCAAATTTAAAAACTACCTTCAATTCAAATAAATGAACATTCAGTTTCAACTATAACTTCAGCTTCTCACTTTCATCCATTTACATTAATAAACTGATACCGCTATTATCAAAGTAATTGACCAGAAAAACGGGGTGATACCCCGGTCATGACTGCGGTGATACCGATAATAAACGGTAGCGGTATCGAGACGGTCATGGCACTGGAGTTACGGTATTGGGCGATAATGATACCGCGGTCTTTTAGCGGGCACCGCATTAATTTTGTTGAATACCGCGGTGATTTTCATGGAACTCTTTGAGGGGAGGTATTTACTCACACATACTTGTTCGCATTAACAAGCAGTATCAGTACCGCGGTATTGGAGGATACCGCGGTATAATACCGCCATATTAACGGGGTGACACCACATTACTGGTGGTCAATTACTTTAAGTATAGCGGTATATGTTACACACAGTAATCCCTACCCTAGTAATATGAGCATGCATTTAAAAAGAAAATATAAATACATGTATGGACTTCATTTCTAGAAACATCAAAACCAAGTCGAGAGCGTGTGGAATGAGTATTTAAGATTTTTTCCTTGCAATGAAAGCCAGTTGTACACACGTAGCTGATATTGGTAGTTGATATGTTGTGATATACAAAGTAAATTCTTTCATAAATATATTACATTTGAACATTTTGGACAGCTCATCACTAGAATTCCCAGTACCTAAATATTATCACAACCAAAAGTCAGTTATATATATATATTTTACTCTCCAAGAAAGATGACTAATGAGACAATGAAGTTATTGTCATCACATTAGTAAGTTTAAATGGCAAGACTGCATGCATGCCATGGCAAGATCTAGTATCTGCATCAGGAATAAGAGAGCTTTTTATGACCAAACTGATTTTTAAATCAACTAATATATATGGTAAACAAATAGAATCAACCATGAAAATTCTATAATCTACATGTATAACCAGATGATCCGAAGTCAACTTACAAAAGAGAAGAAGATCCAATCAGCCCGTCAGGCTTATCCCATTAATCAATAAGATTCATCTCAGATAAATCACGAAAACATAGAATTTAGTCCGAATATTTAAACCAATTCACGAAATAAATGATGAATTCTGAACCACAACACACAACTAGCATATCAGCCGAAGAAATTAACTCACAACAAATATCATATACCCAGTTCAGGCATGAAATTGAAAAATAGGCAACTTAATGCACATTACTTCAAAGAGCTTTTGTGACGTGCTCAAACAAGCATAGCTTTCTTGTGTATTGACAGTTTAGTCACAATCAACTCCCAGCAGATACTCAGTCCTTATGTGTGTAAACTGTTAATACTCCCATGTTAGGCTTATTAAATGTATAACTATATCCAGTGGTAATTAACAATGTAGGGATTTATGGTAAACCTATTAGAATTGGGCTCTGGCTGTTTCTCTTTTGTTAGGGGTCAGGAGATAAATGGGGTTGTCCTTTATTACTAACCTACAGTACTCTGCACTAGGCACCTGTCATGAACAATGTGCTAATATTGATTAACTTCAGTTACAAAGTGAAGAGTTCCAATTTCTTATTGAATATTTCAAATACACAAATAGACAGATCTATCAGCTCAAGTACTCACATTATCATTAAAGATGTTTTCATGGTTCAAGGCCAATTTTTATGAATCATGCTTTGCTTTTTATTTAGATACTAACTGCTGTATAAAATAATACAATTGGAACAAGACTTGCCACCTGAAGGTCCCTACTGGTACCTTGTTTAATCCTTTCTGTACTAAATGGATTCTCCCAATCAGTTATAAAGTATATTTTGGAATGGTCTATTATTCATTTGGAGGGGTGTTCAGGTCATAAAAGCAGATGAGATAGAAAAATCAGACAATAGATGAGCAGAATGATTCATAATCATTGGTGGAAAATGTTCAGATAATATGTTCAACAAACACCCATTTGTGTCCCAAAGGGAACTGCTCATCAATAAGTATTTAGTATAGAAAGGGTTAATAATATTTTGTTTATCCATTTGTTTCATATAGTTTCGATGCTTTGGAGGGACATTAATAATTATAAAGACACAAAAAAAACATCACAAAATTGGAGCCCATGTACCGTAAAAGGAAATGAGAAGTATTGGATATCTACAAATACATATTGAAGGTAAAACCACTTAAAGCCTTCATGACTGTTGTTGCATATCCAGATGTATTTACCTTTTATAATACATACACTGTCAAACACCAGAAGTCCGTTGTTATTGTTGATAAAACAAGACAGTCAATGACTGTGGGGTCGCTCACCAGACTGCAAAGACTGATAAGACTGGGACTCTGGAGACCAAAACAGTCAGCACTTTTCATAATCACTTTAAAAGAAGTAGATTTAAACAGGATATGTGGCTAGAGAGACTGTAAGTATGTAGATTGGTGAAAATCCACCTTGAAATTGCCAACTGTACACTACTGATCACCCCCCATTTAAAAACAAATCTGAATTGCAGTCAAGGAAGAACATTCCATTCTATATAAGCCAAATAGTTCTTGCAAAACATATTTTAAGAATTACTATGCAGTGAAATAGTTAAGTCTCTGGCTCTGCTCTTATTTGACTTTGTGATCCCATTTTCACAAATCTGATAAGGATAAGATTTAAGTTCCCCAGTTGAAGTTGGTGATATTCACCCCTTGGGCACCTCATTTATGAATTTTATCTTCTGCAAGTTAGGGGATATAGAAACTTCCTAGAAGGGAAATTTAACTAACAACAATGTAAATTTGATACTGTAGATACTTCCCAGAAGATGAGGCCTAAGCAGAATGAGGTCTCCAGAAGGTGAATTTGGTTATGCTAGCCCGCTGTGTGGGATAGCATCACAAAAAGCGTGTATGTTCCTACATTGTGCATGCCTGGCCTCAAGCAACACAATGTATTATACAATCAAGCCTTGAAATAGTGTGAAAGTGTGTCTGTCATTTGCAGAATGAGGTCCCCAGAGGGTGAATTTAGTGATGCCATCCCGCACAGTGGGCTAGCATCACTAAATTCACCCTCTGGGGACCTCATTCTGCTAGGGCCCCCAACTGCTATGGCAGACCTAGGATAAGATTGAAGTTCCCCAGTTGAAGTTGGTGATGTTCACCCATTGGGCACCTCAATTAGGAATTTATCTTCTGCAAATTAGGGGATATAGAAACTTCCTAGAAGGGAAATGTAACTAACAACAATGTTAATTTGATACTATAGATACTTCCCAGAAGATGAGGCCTAAGCAGAATGAGGTCTCCAGAGGGTGAATTTGGTGATGCTAGGCCGCTGTGTGGGATAGCATCACTAAATTCACCCTCTGGGGACCTCATTCTGCAAATGACATTAGTCCTGATATGAACAATACATGAGAGATTGGGAATTAATGATATCTAGCAAATCTGCAGGAATGTTTATAAACATATCAAGATTGACATGATTGTGTCGGCATACCCAGCATATATACAGTTACAGCCAAAGTAAATGCTTCTTATTAATGATTCTGTCAAGAATTTGAGTAAATTTTATTTTTGAGACCAGGCCAGGGTGGCAGAAGCAGTGCACTTGAATGAAGGGCCAGGGGCCACAACCTACAGAAATGTAATGGCATTAGTTTTTCAATTATCAAAAAATGTTAAACAATATATATATATATATTAAATTGACCATGGAGTTAAATACACTTTTTTTTTTTTTTTTTTTTAAATATTCTAATAAAAAAAAACAATTCCACAGTTTTTTTAAATATTCTTTTATTTTTTAATATATCATTTCTTTTCTATTCTTTTCTTTTTTGGTTAAAGAGTTTAATCTGAATTTTTTTTTTCTGAGTTATGTCCCTGGCCCCACCCACATTTGACCCAGTGACCTCATTTGAACAAATCTGAACCCCAGTCAACCAATGATCCTTCATACCAAATATGAACCCATTTGGCCTGATGGTATTCGAGAAGAAGATGTTTAAAAGAATTACTATGGAGGGAAAGAGTTATGGCCCTGGTTTCTCAACTAATCAACCTGGTGACCTCATTTGAACAAATCTGGATGTGAGTCACCTAGGGAACATCCACACCAAATATGAACCCATTAGGCCTTATGGTTCTGGAAAAGAAGTCGTTATAAGAATTACTATGAAGGAATAGAGTTGTCGCCCTGCTTTCGCAACTATTTGACCCAGTGACCTCATTTGAACAAATCTGAATGAGAGTCACCTAGGGAACATCCACACCAAATATGAACCAATTCGGTCCAATGGAACTTTAGAAGAAGATGTTCAAAGAATTGTTGACGGACGGATGGACGGATGGACGGAAGGACGGATGGACGGACGACGGACGAGGAGTGATGACTATAGCTCCACCGGAGACTTCGTCTCAGGTGAGCTAAAAACTAAGATCATGCATACATTTCATCGTTCATTACTTTTTTATTTGAACTCTTATACATGTTACAATATAAACAAGACAGTCAATGACTGTGGGGTCGCTCACCAGACTGCAAAGACTGATAAGACTGGGACTCTGGAGACCACAACAGTCAGAACTTTTCATAATCACTTTAAAAGAAGTAGATATCTAAAGAGTTAAATCTAAAACAAAAAATTTGGAGTTATGTCCCTGGCCCCGCCCACATTTGACCCAGTGACCTGATTTGAACAAATCTGAACCCCAGTCACCCAAGGATCCTTCATACCAAATATGAACCCATATAGCCTGATGGTATTTGAGAAGAAGTCACTTTAAGAATACTATGGAGGGAAAGAGTTATGGCCCTGGCTTCGCAACTATTTCAAGTGAACTCATTCGAACAAATCTGAATGTTAGTCACCTAGGGAACATCCACACCAAATATGAAACCATTCGGTCTTATTGTTCTGAAGATGTTTAAAAGAATTACTATGGTGGGAAAGAGTTATGGGCTTATGGCCCTGGCTTCGCAACTATTTGACCCAGTGACCGCATTTGAACAAATCTGAATGAGAATCACCTAGGGAATATCCACACCAAATATGAACCCATTTGGTCTTATGGTTCCAGAGTAGATGTTCAAATAATTGTTGTCGGACGGATGGACGGACAGACGATGGACGGACGAGGAGTGATGACTATAGCTCCACCGGAGCACGGGTAGGGTGGCTGGTTGGTAATTAAATCTCTTATCTCCGCCCCTATTTGAACAAACGTTATCCCCATCTATGAGATCCATTCATTTGGTAATTTCAGACATTAGATTTTAAGAGTTGAACTGAACTGATTTTCCTAAAATGACCAAATCTGAAAAAATCTAAACCCCAGTCACCTAAGGACCATCCATACCAAACATAATCTAAATAGTCCAGATGGTTCTTGAGAAGAAATTGTTTTAAGAATTACTATGGAAGGAAAGAGTTATGGCCCTGACTTCTCACCTATTTGACCTGATGAACTCATTTGAACAAATCTGAATGTGAGTCACCTGGGGGACATCCACACCTAAATATATAAACCCATTTGGTCTTTAATATGTATCTGGAGAAGAAAACAATTGATGGACGGATAGAGACATAATGACAGATGGATGGATGGGAGAACAGTCTGACATAGAGACTGACAAATTCAATCCAATATCCCCCCCCACAAGTTTTCTTTGCAAAATCAGGGTATAATGAGTTCAACTGGATACTGGTGGTTAAGAACATAATATTCGAACAGACAAGCCTGAACAAATTGTCTGACATTTGCAGAATGAGGTCCCCAAAGGGTGAATTTAATGACACAATCCTGCAATGCAGGCTAGCATCACCAAATTCACCCTCTGGGGACCTCATTCTGTGTAGGCCTCAACTGCTATGGGAGACATAGCATTAGATTGAAGTTCTCCAGTTAAAGTTGGTGATGTGCACCCATTGGCCACCTCAATTATGCATTTTATATTCACAAATTAGGGGATATAGAAACTAAACATAAGGGCTAAAGTAAGTAAAAATGTCAATTTAAGTGCCTATATACTTCCCAGAAGATGAGGCCTAAGCAGAATGAGGACCCTGGCTAGTGTATTTGGTGATGCTAGACTGCTGTGCAGGGTAGCATAACTAAATTCACCCTCTGGGGACCTCATTCTGCAAATGCCAGATAGAAGACAAATTTAATCCAATATATACCCCCCCCCCCCCCCATTTTTCTTTGAATATTAGTCGTATGATTTCATCTGGATAAGTGGTGATTAAAACAATAATATGAAATGGCCAAACCTAAATTTAGTATGTCTGACATTTGCAGAATTAGGTCCCAAAAATGTGGATTTAATGACAATATTCTGTAAGGCAGGCTAGCATCACCAAATTCATCCTCAATCTGATTAGGCCTCAATGGCCAATAAAACCAAGGAACAGATTGAAGTCCTACAGTTGAAGTTGGTGATACACACCCATTGAGCACCTCAATTATGCATTTTATCTTCTGCAAATTAGGGGGACATTGAAACTGAACAGGTGGAAAAAAGTGACTAAATCAATGAAGTCCTACAGTTGAAGTTGGTGATACACACCCATTGAGCACCTCAATTATGCATTTTATCTTCTGCAAATTAGGGGGACATTGAAACTGAACAGGTGGAAAAAGTGACTAAATCAAACTGTCAATTTGATACTTAGGATACTTCCCAGAAGATGAGGACTAAGCAGAATTAGGTCCCTGGCGGGTGTATTTGGTGATGCTAGCATGCTGTATGGGGTAGCAACACTAAATTCACCATCTGGGGACCTCACTATGTAAATGTCAGACACACTATTTCCAGACTTGAAGAAATCAAAGCCATTCACAGTATCATTGAATGTCAGTCATCACCTAACATTGAATGGAAGCACCAGTTTGTTGTTAAATTGCTACAGATATGTTTAGATTAGAATAATACATGTCATCTGGCCAGTTTATATAATTAATGACCTGTACCTTTACAGATATATATGCCTCTGTGGTGAGAAGAGGTATTAAATTGAGAGGTGATATGGCTTGGAAGGGATGTTGGTTGATGGCAGGGTTGAGCCTGGGCCATGTGGGAGGGGGTGGGTGGGGGAGGGTGGAATGTTTCCATAATTTCATTAAAGAGTAAAGTTTCATAACTCTGCAGATGTTATATATAATGGTGTCACTTTTTTTCAAATGTTTAAAAAAAATTGTCCCAGAAGATGAGGCCTAAGCAGAATAAGGTAATTGAGGGTGTATTTGGTGATGCTAGCCTGCTGTATGGGGTAGCAACACTAAATTCACCATCTGGGGACTTCATTCTGCAAATGTCAGACACACTATGTCCAGGCTTGGAGAAATGAACAATGGACTATTCATTGTAGACTGGTAGAATAGTTGTTTAGCTAATGTCATGTCATGTAATGACAGATGGCAAACTGGTCTGAAGCAAGCAGTCTGAAGCAAGAATATCGGGTGACCACACTATGATAAATTGGCTTTTTCAATAATGCAGGCTTCAGTGTTCTCTTAAAAATTAATAGTGCATAGCAAAGAGGTCTGAATTATAAAGGGCCATAACTCTGTTAAAATATATCGGATCAAACCCATATTTTAACTTGATCTGTATATAAGTGTCAAAAATTCATATACCAAATTTGGTGTTGATCAGATGAAAAATGTTTGAGTAATCCTGTCTTGGATGAATTCTATATCAAAACAAGAGTGGAAGGGGTTAAATAAACAATACCAAAATCCATACAGATGAAGAACATGCTAAGAAAAATCTAGGTAAGAAATATGAGGCTGTGATGTGTCCTAAACAAAAATTAAAGGTCAAAATGCAAAAATAAAATTTTTTGTTTTTAAAGTTATGTCCCTGGCTCTGCCCCTATTTGACCCAGTGACCCCATTTGAACAAATCTGAACCCCAGTCACCCAAGGTATCTATGTACCAAATATAAGCTAAATCGGCCAAATATTTTTTTAGAAGAAGTCATTGTAAGAATCACTATGAGTTATGGCCCTGGTTTCTCAACTAATTGACCGGGTGACCTCATTTGAACAAATCTGAACACCAGTGACCCAAGGACCCTCCATACCAAATATTAGCTAAATCGGCCCAATGGTTCTGAACAAGAAGTCGTTGTAAGAATTACTATGGAGGAATAGAGTTATGGCCCTGGCTTCGCAACTATTTGACCCAGTGACCTCATTTGAACAAATCTGAATGAGAGTCACCTAGGGAACATCCACACCAAATATGAACCAATACGGTATGATGGTTTCAGAGGAGAAGATGTTTTTAAAAAAGTTGACGGACGGACAGACAGACAGACGGACGGACGGACAGACAGACGGACGGACGGACGACGGACGAGGAGTGATGACTATAGCTCCACCGGAGACTTTGTCTCAGGTGAGCTAAAAATGAAAGCAGATATTTAAGACGGATAATCAATGATATGATTGTTATCTTGATTGAATATTGAAAATGGCTAATATATCAATTGGAGCCATGAACTGTCGTGGGTTGTCGTCTGACCATGTAAAGCGTAGAGATTTATTTAATAGATGTAGAGCTAGGTATGATATTTCTTTGTTAATTGATACGCATTCAAGTAAAGAAACAGAAAAAAGATGGAGGATGGAATGGGGTTATGAAGCCATTTTTTCTTCATTTTCCAGTGCTAAAAGAGGGGTGGCCATTATTTTTAAAAATTCAATCCAATATGAAATACACGAAATAGTGGCTGATGACGGTGGAAATTACATCATTCTTGATATTACAATCCAACATCAGAGACTTAGCCTATGTGCTGTATATGGGCCGAACTTTTTAACAAAATTGACAAATTGGAAAACTCTTCTATAATAATTGCAGGAGACTGGAATGTACCTCAGGACTATTCAATAGATACAATCCATTATAAACAGAAAAACAACACAAAATCAAATGAAAAAATGAAGTTCTGGCAAATGAGGTTAGATTTACACGATACATGGAGGCTTCATAACCCAGGCATTAAACGATACAGTTGGAGGGGCCCAGGAAGTAAAATGGCTAGGCTCGACTACTTGCTGGTCTCCTCTGATCTTCAGTCTTTCATAAAAAAATCTGATATACATACTAGTTATAAATCAGACCATTCTCCAGTGTGCTTAACTATACAATTTGTGAGTCATCCCAGGGGCAGAGGGACATGGAAATTTAACAACAGTTTATTGAGAGACAAAAAGTATATAGAATTAGTTAAAACTATAATTGCTGAGGTAGTACACCAATATGTGAATAATAACACTGAAAATATACGCATTGGGGAGGAAAATCTTTTTAAAATCAATGATCAACTATTTTGGGAAACCCTAAAAATTATGATTCGTGGCCAAACTATTGCATACTCTTCAAATTTGAAAAAGGGAAGAAATGAATCTGAAAATAAACTTGAGACAGAAATTTCAAGGCTTTCGGAAATACTCGACAATGGTGATGAATCGGTCGCTGCAAAAATAGATAAATTAAAATCAGAGCTAATCGAATTAAGAGACAAGAAAATACAGGGAATAATTCTGAGAACAAAAGCAAAATGGAAAGTAGAAGGGGAAAAATCAACCAAATACTTTTGCAATTTAGAAAAAAGAAGCTACACTGAAAAAACTATTGCCAAACTAATTAAAAGTGATGGATCTGAAATAACTGAACTTTCTGACATAATTGAAGAACAACACAATTTTTACAAAAATCTATATGAATCAAAGATTGAACCAACAGCTGGAGATGAAGAAAATAATTTTCTTGATGTTGAAAACCCTTTTCTGAATTACTTGGATACGCAAGAAACTGAATCCTTGGAGGGACAACTAACTGAATACGAATGCACAGCATCATTAAAAAAGATAAAAAATGAAAAATCCCCAGGATCAGATGGATATACAGCAGAATTCTCCAAATTTTTCTGGAAAGATCTGGGGCAATTTGTTGTTAACTCATTGAACTATGGTTTTCGTACACAAAAATTATCAGTCACGCAAAGATGTGGAATTATAACATGTCTGCCAAAACCCAATAAACCTAAAGAATACATTTAAAATTGGAGGCCTATTTCGCTTCTCAATGTTGATGTTAAAATTGGATCAACAGTTATTGCTAATCGGGTAAAGAAAGTCCTCCCAAAACTTATTGCAGATTCACAACTTGGATTTCTAGCAGGGCGTTACATTGGGGAATCAACAAGGCTTACATTTGATTTATTAGAAAAATGCGAGCAAAGAGATATACCTGGATTACTAGTACTACTTGATTTTGAAAAAGCTTTTGACTCCTTAGAATGGAGTTATTTAGAAAATTGTTTAAAATTTTACAAATTTGGACCAGATATCATCGGTTGGGTAAAAACCTTTTATACAGATATTTTCAGCTATATTGTCAATAACGGAAACCTATCTAACAAGATAGATATACATAGAGGGGTAAGACAAGGTGACCCACTTTCTCCTTACCTGTTTATTTTAGCGGTAGAAACTCTTAGCGCATCTTTAAAAAATAATTTAGATATAAACGGGATAAAAATTAACAAAACTGAATACATGGTCTCACAATATGCAGATGACATGAACCTCTTCCTCAGGAATAACTCACACTCATTAAACGAAGCCCTTAATACAGTCCGAAATTTCGCAAAGATAACAGGACTAAAAGCAAACTTCCAAAAAACTCAAGTCTTATGGATTGGATCGAAACGGGGCTGTGGTGAAGAAATTCCAACAGAAGAAAATATCCTATGGAATCACTCAAATTCGGTCACTATACTTGGTAGTGAATTCAACCTCTTCAATGACGACTACATTGAAAATAATTACAAGACAAAAATAAAAAAGCTAGAAAATCTACTGAATGACTGGTCCTTCAGACAACTAAGTCTTACTGGAAAAACAACAGTAATAAAGACTCTTGCACTTCCAATGTTAATTCACTGTCTATCAGTACTACCTCCCCCTTCAAAAGACACATCTCTAAAAATCCAACAAATCTTTTATCGCTTTTTATGGTCTGGAAAAAAAGATAAAATTAAACGTAATGTTATAATAAATGAAATTGAAAATGGAGGCTTGAAGTTTCCACATATTGACTCGTTTGCAAATGCATTAAAAATGACCTGGATACAAAAATTGCTAGACACTTCCAATAATGCCAGCTGGAAAAATATAATCTTAGATGACTTGGAGCCCTTTGGTGGTCCAAAAGTTTGGTTCTTTCAAAATGAAGCACTGACTATTATGGCAAATAAAGTTAATCCATTTTGGAAAAGCGTTATACAGGCTTGGAGTTTGGTAGATCAAGATATCAGCACAGCCCCACAAGACATCCATTCCCAATCCATTTATTGGAATAAATATATAAAAATAGACAATCATATGCTCTTAAACACTAAATGGATAAAGCAGGGTGTATTTTTTATAAATGACTTGATGAAAGATGATGGTGGACTCTTAGACTATCCATCATTCTGTAGCACTTATAATTTACAAATTCCTTTCACACACTATCAAGGACTGTTGAATGCGATACCATCCCAATGGAGAGCATGTTTGAGAAATAGTGAGAAACTTGAATCAATTAAAAAAGCAAAATAGAAATTCTCGGGAATGCCTTAACACCATGTAAGATTTTTTAACCAATTATTCTTAGACAATATGCTGAAACACCTTCCCACATACAAAAAAAATGGTCTAATAGACTTGGAATAGCTTTATGTAATTTGGATTGGAAACAAATATATAGGAACCCATATCATATCACAGATGATACTGGCCTGATAAGTTTTCAATACAAAATAAATCAAGACATACTTTATACAAATTCAAAATTATTCAAGTGTAAACTGTCAGAAACAGAATTATGCTCTTTTTGTGGGAACACGAAAGAAACAATTATACATCTCTTTTGGGATTGCCCCATTTCAAAATCAGTTCTACTTCAACTCCAACATAAGTTAAAAGAAAAGTGTGATATTACATTCGAATTAAAACCAGAGTATACTGTCCTAGGTATGCATGGAGATATACATCCCAATGATACCCTTGATATCTGTACAATGCTGTATAGAAAATTTATATACTCATGTAAGATGAGGGCTACCAACCCAACTATAAATGGACTTCTTGAATTTTTTAAATATTATAAAAGAATTGAAACTCTAAACACATATTCCTTGAATGATAGAAGTAAAAAATATGGGGAAAGATGGGAAGCTCTGGAAGCAATTCTTAGCAATTGAAAACAAGGCAATATCTATTTCTCAGTGAAGCTATTACTCAAACATGCTCATAATATGGATTTAATAACTTCCCCCCACGACAGTTCAGAAATAAGTGATCATAAGTATCCACGTTTCACAAATACACTGATAATCCCAACAAAAAAAAAATTACTTGTTTTATATTTTGTTACTTTATATCTACAAATTACATTTAATCATATATACATGTATGTTCATATATACCTAAAAATATTTGAAAATGTTATACAATACTGAATAAGACTAATGTCACATGATGAAATTTAAATGAAAGTGTCAATGACACTGTAGCTCAACTTGGAAAGGGAATAATTTAATGTATTACAGTCAATGGAGCGATTAGGAATGTGGAAAGTTGACTGTCCAATACTAGTTTATAGACATGAAGAGAAAAGTAAAATCCAAGATGGCTGCTGGCGGCCATGTTTTCGGCCGAATGACCCCAAAATGATTGTATCCCATCTACATGTCATCGTTAACATCCATGACAAATTTTATGACGATCAGACTAAAGGTACGACCTGTAGCCTATGCTAAAGAATTTAGTCATACAAAGAGTAAAATCCAAGATGGCTGCTGGCGGCCATGTTTTTTGGCCGAATGACACCGAAATGACTCGTTCCCATCTACATGTCATTATTAACATCTATGACAAATTTCATGACGATCAGACTAAAGGTACGACCTGTAGCCCATGCTAAAGAATTTAGTCATACAAAGAGTAAAATCCAATATTAACAACCATGACAAATTTCATGATGATCAGACGAACAGTACGACCTGTGGCCCATGCTAATGGAATAAATTTTGAAATCCAAGATGGCCACTGGCGGCCATGTTTTTTGTCCGAATGACCCCAAAATGACTCGTTCCCATTTACATTCCAATTTCAACAGCCATGACAAATTTTATGATGATCAGACTAAATGTACGACCTGTAGCCCGTGCTAAAGGATTTAGTCATACAAAGAGTAAAATCAAAGATGGCTGCTGGCGGCCATGTTTTTCTGCCGAATGACCCCAAAATTACTCGTTCCCATTTACATTCCAATTTCAACAGCCATGACAAATTTTATGATGATCAGACTAAAGGTACGACCTGTAGCCCGTGCTAAAGGATTTAGTCATACAAAGAGTAAAATCAAAGATGGCTGCTGGCGGCCATGTTTTTCTGCCGAATGACCCCAAAATGACTCGTTCCCATCTACATGTCATTATTAACATTCACGACAAATTTTATGATGATCAGACTAAAGGTACAACCTGTAGCCCGTGCTAAAGGATTTAGTCATACAAAGAGTAAAATCCAAGATGGCTGCTGGCGACCATGTTTTTTGGCCGAATGACCCCAAAATTACTCGTTCCCATCTACATGTCATTGTTAACATCCATGACAAATTTTATTATGATCAGACGAACAGTACGACCTGTGGCCCGTGCTAATGGATTAAATTTTGAAATCCAAGATGGCCACTGGCGGCCATGTTTATTGGCCGAATGACCCCAAAATGACTCGTTCCCATCTACATGTCATTATTAACATTCACGACAAATTTTATGATGATCAGACTAAAGGTACGGCCTGTATCCCGTGCTAAAGGATTTAGTCATACAAAGAGTAAAATCCAAGATGGCTGCTGGCGGCCATGTTTTTTGGCCGAATGACCCCAAAATTACTCGTTCCCATCTACATGTCAATATTAACATCCATGACAAATTTGATGATGATCAGACTAAAGGTACGACCTGTAGCCCGTGCTAAAGAATTTAGTCATACAAAGAGTAAAATCCAAGAAGGCTGCTGGCCGCCATGTTTTTTGGCCGAATGACCCCAAAATTACTCGTTCCCATCTACATGTCAATATTAACACCCATGACAAATTTCATGATGATCAGACTAAAGGTACGACCTGTGGCCCGTGCTAATGGATTGAATTTTGAAATCCAAGATGGCCGCTGGCGGCCATGTTTTTTGTCCGAATGACCCCAAAATGACTCGTTCCCATCTACATTCCAATTTCAACAGCCATGACAAATTTTATGATGATCGGACTAAAGGTACGACCTGTAGCCCGTGCTAAAGGATTTAGTCATACAAAGAGTAAAATCAAAGATGCCTGCTGGCGGCCATGTTTTTTGGCCGAATGACCCCAAAATGACTCGTTCCCATCTACATGTCATTATTAACATTCTTGACAAATTTTATGATGATCAGACTAAAAGTACGACCTGTAGCCCGTGCTAAAGAATTTAGTCATACAAAGAGTAAAATCCAAGATGGCTGCTGGCGGCCATGTTTTTGGGCCGAATGACCCCAAAATTACTCGTTCCCATCTACATGTCATTGTTAACATCCATGACAAATTTTATTATGATCAGACGAACAGTACGACCTGTGGCCCGTGCTAATGGATTAAATTTTGAAATCCAAGATGGCCACTGGCGGCCATGTTTATTGGCCGAATGACCCCAAAATGACTCGTTCCCATCTACATGTCATTATTAACATTCACGACAAATTTTATGATGATCAGACTAAAGGTACGGCCTGTAGCCCGTGCTAAAGGATTTAGTCATACAAAGAGTAAAATCCAAGATGGCTGCTGGCGGCCATGTTTTTTGGCCGAATGACCCCAAAATTACTCGTTCCCATCTACATGTCAATATTAACATCCATGACAAATTTGATGATGATCAGACTAAAGGTACGACCTGTAGCCCGTGCTAAAGAATTTAGTCATACAAAGAGTAAAATCCAAGAAGGCTGCTGGCCGCCATGTTTTTTGGCCGAATGACCCCAAAATTACTCGTTCCCATCTACATGTCAATATTAACACCCATGACAAATTTCATGATGATCAGACTAAAGGTACGACCTGTGGCCCGTGCTAATGGATTGAATTTTGAAATCCAAGATGGCCGCTGGCGGCCATGTTTTTTGTCCGAATGACCCCAAAATGACTCGTTCCCATCTACATTCCAATTTCAACAGCCATGACAAATTTTATGATGATCGGACTAAAGGTACGACCTGTAGCCCGTGCTAAAGGATTTAGTCATACAAAGAGTAAAATCAAAGATGCCTGCTGGCGGCCATGTTTTTTGGCCGAATGACCCCAAAATGACTCGTTCCCATCTACATGTCATTATTAACATTCTTGACAAATTTTATGATGATCAGACTAAAAGTACGACCTGTAGCCCGTGCTAAAGAATTTAGTCATACAAAGAGTAAAATCCAAGATGGCTGCTGGCGGCCATGTTTTTGGGCCGAATGACCCCAAAATTACTCGTTCCCATCTACATGTCAATATTAACATCCATGACAAATTTCATGACGATCAGGCAAACAGTACGCCCTGTAGCCCGTGCTAATGGATTGAATTTTGAAATGCAAGATGGCCACTGGCGGCCATGTTTTTTTACCGAATGACCCCAAAATTAATCATTCTGGTCTAAATGTTGATGTCAACAGCTATGACAAATTTCATAATGATCCGACCAAAGGTACGACCTGTAGACTGCATTGTTGACGCCTTACGTACACACGTACACACGCACACACGCACACACGCACACACGGACGACGGACGACAAAGCCATGGCAATAGCTCAAACTTTACAAAGTAAAGTTGAGCTAAAAATGATCTGAATAAAACAATATTAAAAAAAAAAAAAATAATTATCTCGTGAAGAATTCAATAAATAAATGACTTCCTTTTGTAATTTTGTAGTCCAGTTTACTTATACAGTAATGCTCTAAATAATCGACTCCTTAACCACAGCAGAATTATGGGTAACTTTTCAGGATTTAGTCGGAAATATGGCTTGAGAGCTTTCCGATGAATGACAACAAGCCATATTTCCGACTAAATCCTGAAAAGTTACCCATAATTCTGCTGTGGTTAAGGAGTCGATTAATTAGGGCATTACTGTATATGTTGCATTTGGTTGTCAAACTTTTTGAGTGAAAACTTCAAAAGAGAAACTTAAATGATGTTAAATTAGATTGTATATATTTCTGTTGTAACTGGAGTCTGGAACTCTGAATTCATCTTTTACAGGGGTTGAATTCTAAAAAAAGTTATTCTATGGAATCCCATCAAACGTAGACACAGTGGTCCTGGATGAAGTTTCTGATATATTACAAGTAAAACAATTTATCTTTAAATGTTGCCGGACTCTCTACCTGTACATGCAGAAATTCGGGAAAAATTATTAGAAAATATGGAAATAAAAGTTCACTTTGTTCGAAAAAAAGAAGTCAATTTCTGGCAAAAAAACTTTGAACAAATTTTAATTTCAAATGACCTTGACTGCCAAAAATCACCGAACCATCACCATTTTCTAACTTAATGGTAGCGTAAATTATCTACATGTTAAATCTCATGAAATTCGGATTAATAATGTTGTAGTTTTGATTCGGACAACCCACACATGTTTTTTTATAATAGTCCCCCGAAAGTTTTCAAGGGAATATAAAAGACAATAGTCTCTGTCCCTTGTATAATTAATAGTTGCAATCATAGCTCTGTAATTCAACGCTGTCGATTACATGGCTACAGAAACATCAAGCCTTTGAAGTAAGTGAGAAATGATATAGTTCTTGACAAATATTTTTGTGTTCACAATGAAAACAAATGGATGCTGTTCCAGATCTTTGACCTACGACGTCATGTGTTATGTACAATTTAGGAAATCTCATGGAATCTCCATGAACCAGTAATTAGGCTTGTAGAAGAGACTCACCCTTAAACAGAGAACCTGACTTGAGGCAGAAATGTCCATCAGAAGAAACACCACAGCTGGCAGCATGTTGGTTCAGCCCAGGGCGATAATTGCTCCATGGAATATTTTTCATAACGAAAACACAGGGAGAGCAAGTATTTGCTCCTACAATTCACAAAAGGATGGACGTTGGACCTGCAATATAATCATTAGAAAGATTTTAAGATTTTCTCAGACAAATGACCAATTACACTTTTACATTTCATGATGATTAAATTGAGACTGAAAAGGACCTACAAGCAAGCTAGTACATATAAGAAATGAACGGCGGTTTCAATCTAGTCATGGGATTTTGACCGCGAGAAAAATTCAGCAAACTGCATAAACCCCAAAGGGGTTCATGAGGAGTTTGCTGAATTGTTATCGCATAACATAAATTTACCGCCGTTTATTTATATTTATATATATGTGGTCCACGTTGCTCATGTAAGAAGACCCAATAGGAACCTTACACCATTAAACGAATTTACGTTGGTCGGAACACTATATATATACTCACAACGCATTTCAATTGCAAATTAAAAACGATAATCATGCAAATGAGCAACACCATTGTTTGCGATGTTTCGAAAGTTGTGGGGTTATAAAAAGAGTGTCGTCTTTACATATAACATAGCTGTGAGGTGAGATATCTCAGCACGTTGTGCTTCTCATGACAAGAATTGTTGATATGTGGGTTGTGTAATCAGAGTAGATCAGTTTTAGGTGCTGGGTAACAACACTGATTATAGACCAAAACAAATTTCTTGCCAATATCTGGACGTGCTTAATACTCAAGCAGTCGTTCATGTCCGACTATCCCCGGTTATTTCCGGGATCAATGTGTTCATAAACCTATGAACGACATTGAAAGTGACATCACGTTACGTTCATAGGTTTATGAACACATTGAATCAGAGGGCGTGTCTACCGTAACGCTATGTGGAAATTGGAAGCGATATTAGGTATATGTAAATATATACTAATATACATATCATCAGTATGATTAATGAATTAACTTGGTATGGGCGAAGTATCACGTCCAGTTGGAGAGGTCAGATCAGGTGAAAATTCCAAGATCATACCGTAGAGATCATACTCCAAACCTGGGAACTTTTTGATGTTCTGATGCCATCAGACTGAATGGAACTTTATAACATTTTAACAAGGGTTGCGCATCAAAGATGGCTCTGGTCAATTTTTTTTGCCTGTAAGTGTGAATCTGTTCAACCGAGAATCACTAAAAATTGATTAACTAAAAAACCATATCTCAGAACTAAGGACCATAACTCAGTAAACAAGGGGTACGCATCTAAGATGCTTTTGTCGAGTTTTTTGGCAGTCGAACCAAACTTCTGCCAATAAGGTGCACAACTCCGGGAAAAAAATTCGGACGGTGGTATATTATTGCAATAGACCTATATACCAAATATCAATTGAATCCATTAATATTTCATTGAGTTATCGCACTAACGGTGATAAAATTGTTATTAAAATAGACAAACTAAAACCCATAACTCCGGAATTTTTTTTCGGACAAACCAGGTTTTCGAACTCGTCCGAGATATTGTTGCAAGAGACTCATATATCAAATATTGTTGAAATCGGTTAATATGTCATTGAGTTATCGCGCTAACGATGATAAAATTGCTAAAAATAGACAAACTAAGACCCATAACTCCGGAAAAAAATTCGGACAAACCTGGTTTTCGAACTCGTCCGAGATATTGTTCCAAGAGTCTCATATACCAAATATTGTTGAAATTGGTTAATATTTCATTGAGTTATCGCGCTAACGGTGATAACATTGCTAAAAATAGACAAACTAAGACCCATAACTCAGCGAAAAAAATTCGGACAAACCTGGTTTTCGAACACGTCCGAGATATTGTTGCAGGAGACTCATATAGTCGGTCTCACAACTGGGCTCTTTAGGGAATGTCCAACCACTTTCTGTTTGATACTGATTCGAGAGTACTTTTCGATGAGGAATTCAGTGGTGCCGACCGATTTTTGATAAAAGGGGCCCAAATTCCATTTTTAAGGGCCTGAACCCCAATTTTGGGGTTCAGCCCTTTTTTCTCAAAGTTGAGCCCCCAATTAGAATTTTAATGACCTATATGCATTAATGCCACATAGAGGTATCATTTCTGATATTTTCTATAGCATTATAAGACGGGATTGACCTTCAAGGAGCTCTTGACCCTGAAAATCCAAAATGGCCGACTTCAAAATTAGCCAAAATTTAGCAAAGTCAACAATAATTAAAATAGTGCAACATATATAATTTTTGTTCATCTTTAAAGTATCAGTACATTGTGCTTCCACTCATGAGTGCTCAACAAGGTTTTGGATGGAATGTATTAGCCGTAGAATGAAAAACTGGCATTTTCTGAATAACCAAGATTTTGACGAAATCATAAATTTTATGGTAATTGATTAGTAGTGCAAACGAGGGTAGCTAATGATATGATATGAATAAATACTTGTATTTATGAGTAGTTCATCCTTTTTATATTGATTTCACTCCCTTTGATATGAGATTGTTGCCAAAATGGCTATAGATGGGATGACATATCACATTTTTATCGTTGTAAATGAGTGCAATGTGGCATTTCATTTAAACTATAGCTAAAGGAGAACAGTATGTCTTTTATGGTTCTAATGTTGAATTGCATTTTAGTTTGAAATTTATTTTAATAAGTGAGGGTTATAGAACATAGTTCTTTACCAGAATCAATTGAGTCGAGGACGAGATCTATTCTAGAAAAGAACTATCCGCATGCTCTGACCAATTTGGGCACAATTGACCACACAAAATGGGATTAGCTGGAAATCGCTGCTGAGCATGTGTTGACCTCAACACACAACAAATGCCCTTCCAGACTTTGGACATGCCTTGGAAATTGGTGTGCTTTATCAAAAATCAGGTAATGATTGTGCTCTAATCAACTGAAATGTACAGATTGAACATGATTTTCAAAATATGTTAACAACATATAGCAGCTGATTTAAGTGACCAAGCTATGAAACATGCTAAACACTTTTGCTAAATGGAATGACCAGCTGTTTGCTTCATGCAGCAACCACAAGTTGCGATCCTAAAATTGGTATTTTATCTGTACATAGTAAAAACATGTTGTAATCAGACGAGAGATGGCCATATATCCCAGTATAAATTTCAGAAGTAATCAATTCTTCCAAAATGACTATGACAACTCATCTCACAAAAAGATTTAGGAAATGATGGAATCATCACTATTCAATCAATAGTAGAATGAGCCTTTGTCAGTCCCAGATTAATTTTGGTACGCCATGATACTTGCAGCACTTGCAGGTTGAAGAAGATGAGGGTCTATAATTTCACTAACATAATTCTTCATAATAGCTAAGAGCCCTCATAACTTACCATTTTAAAGATATTTTCATCTTTAATACCACCCCAGGTTAAGTGCTCCTGCTAATTTAATATCATGCTGATGTGTACTGCTGGATTGCTATGATGTGTGTAGGTCAAAGTGATTGTGTCAAGAAAGAGTACCATTATTTTACCTAAAGTTGGTAATTTTTTCATTGTTTGGCTAATCCGAGCGTTTTGTGCAAAAGCCAGAGTCTGTTTGAAACATTCAAGAACATATATATTTCAAAATATTTAGTAATGTGTACGTTGATGTTTGGTAAACAACATGAATAGTCAGCTCAATTATGGCCTGTTTGTAACAACCAGCGGCCATTATTAAAATATTTCACAATATACATGTTTTTTAATGTTTTCTACATGTAGTGGCTTATCCTTGATTTGTTCAGATCACTTTGCTCTACCGCAGTATCATAGCAAATTTATTAGCTTCATCACTCAACTTCGGATGAATACTGCCATATGAATATATTGTGAATATATTGTGACATATAGGGCAGTGGAAAATAATGGTTGAGTCTTTTTTAACTATAATTCTAGTACGGTTGTTGAAAACCTACACTATACCATCTCGGTCTGATAAGAGTCATGTTTATTTAGGATTATGGACATGCAGTCCACCATCTCATGAAAATTAAATGGGCTCTGCACTAGTACCATCTGGGCTCCTGGGACCCATTAATATTGACAAATGCAACACAAATGAAAAATACATCGTAACTATCCTCAAACATTGATTATAACCTGACAATGATAGTGTTAGAATCAGTCTACATGTATATATAGGCATGGCCATAGCATGTTTTTTGAAAAACTACAGAGTGCAGACCATAAATTTCACTAGAATATAGTTACTGCATGTACATCACACAACTAAAGCAACTGACACATGTACTCGCATGGTACACAATATTTGATATGTAAAGTATATATATATATCCTGTGCCTGTAACATCAAACCAAACCATTTACAGTACTTCAAAAAATAAAAGTAAATTTAAAGGGACGATATGAAAAATAAAATGGTGCAAATATAATGGAGATCTATATTTCATTACAACATCCACAGATCTACAAAAACATCTAATCTGACAAGATATGGTGTATGACTATTTGTGATTATTCACTGACTTCCATGTCTTGTATGTGTTTTTCTCATGGACAGTCTGGTATCATAAAATGAAGTTTTTCTGGGTCAGCAAACCAGTTTCAAATGGGCTCTACTTTATAAAATTTAACAACATTAAATAGTTGTAATGTGATCATTTTCACTAGATAAGTTAAAATATGAGACAGTATTGCATAGCATGGCTACCTGCAGAATGTAGATTTGTCTGGTATGTATTAATATCAACTGATGCTTGTATTTTTCTTCTAACTCACTTTGAACTCACAATACAACAGGATTGAGTTCTGAATTTCAAGCCCATAAAACTGACACTTTAGAATCAAGCTTGCCAAATAACCTCACATGAACTCACTCAGTTGAACACAAGGAACGATTGTCAAGTTGGAAAATATTCTGTATGTATGGAAGCCCTATATTTTTAATGTGTAGATTTGACTAGACTAAATGTGAAGGATTATTTTTAATCTTTATTACTGGAAATCACACCAATAACCAATAGACATACATTTATTAGTTTTAAACAGGACAATATCTTTTAATATTACTGCAACTGCATTCTTTCTTATGACTTGTTTTCTTACAAACTCTCAAAACTGAACCAGAAACAATTTTGGGCAAATATACATCTACGTGTACATATACAATGTACATACATGTTCAGATTCATAAAAAAACACTCAATCAGAATATAAGTATAAGCGATCATGCCGGGCTAGCCATTATATTTGTCCTAAAATAATGTACATGTTAAGGAAATAGTAGAACCTTTATTCAAATTGGCGGTGATGACATGTGGCCAATCAAAATTGATGTGGGACTGTTCAATACACAATCTGCTCGACTACCAAATCACACCGATTTATCGAATTGTAGTAACTCAACATTTACTAAGCCTACTTGTGGGCTGAGTATAATTCAATTCAACATTAGAATACCATAAATACATTCTATTCTCCCTTAAATTTAAAGAAAAAAACATATTGAACTCATTTATAATGATAATGTGATTATGTCATTCCATTTATAACCATTTTGGCAGCCATCTCGCATCAAAGGCCATGAAATCTAGATAGCAAAGGATGAACTACTCACAACTACATGTATTCATTCAAACTATATCACTAGGTAACCTTATTGCAGGAGTTTTAGGTTACTGATCAAAGCCCTATAATTGATGATTTACCTCAACATCTTTGTTATTCGGAAAATGTCTATTTTTCATTCTATGACCAATATATTCCATCCAAAAAACCTTGCTAAGCACTCATGAGAGGAAGCACAAGGGTGCTAATCCTTTAAAGATGAAAATAATTCTATAGGTAGCACAATTTTTAATTATTGTTGACTTTGCTAAATTTTTGCAAATTTGATGTCGGCGATTTTGGATTTTCAGGGTCAAGAGCTCCTTGAAGGTCAATCCCGTCTGATAATGGTACAGAAAATATCAGAAATGATACCTGTATGTGGCACTGATCCATATAGGTCAATAAAATTCTAATTGGGGACTCAACTTTGAGATAAAAGTGCTGAACCCCAAAATTGGGGTTCAGGCCCTTAAAAATGGAATTTGGGCCCCTTTTATCAAAAATCGGTCGGCACCACTGAATTCCTCATCGAAAAGTACTCTAGAATCAGTATCAAACAGAAAGTGGTTGGACATTCCCTAAAGAGCCCAGTTGTGAGACCGACTAATATACCAAATATTGTTGAAATCGGTTAATATTTCATCGAGTTATCGCGCTAACGGTGATAAAATTGCTAAAAATAGACAAACTAAGACCCATAACTCCGGAAAAAGAAATCGGACAAGCCTGGTTTTCGAACTTGTCAGAGATGTTGTTGCAAGTGTCTCATATACCGAATATTGTTGAAATTGGTTAATATTTGCGTGAGTTATCGCGCTAACGGTGAAAAACTAAAAAAAAAGTCATCAAAAGATGGATAACTCTTGTCAAAAAGTTTGGACGTGACCCATTTTCTACAGGCAGTAAATAGTCATTGGGAGCAACTCACATACCAAATTTTTTTTGAATACGTTGACAAATGTCAACGTTATAAGGCATTCTTTAGGTCCGCCTCCGCCCGCCAACCGTCCCTCATCAAACCATAAGTCGAGTTTTTGAAAAACTCGACTAATAAAAACAAGAGGACAAACCTGGTTATTGAACTCAATCAAGATATTGAAAGATTCATATACAAATATATGAATGGAATCGGTTGACATTTGATCAAGTTATCACACTAATGGTCATACAATTGCTATAAAAAAAAAAGACAAAAGTTTTTGCACTAACGTTCATCAAATTGATAAAAATAGACAAACTAAGGGCCATAACTCAGGTAAGAAAAAAATCGGACAAACCTGTTTATTGATATTGCTAAGAGATTTTGTTGTGAAAGATCCATATATCCAATACGAATGGAATTGGTTGAAGTTTGATCAAGTTATCACACTAACGGTCATACAATAACTAAAAAAAAGACAAACTAAGGGCCATAACTCAGGTAAAATAAATCGGACAAACATGGTTTTCGAACTCGATCAAGATATTGTTGCGAAAGGTCCACATATCAAACATGAATGTAATCGGTTGATGCTTAATCAAGTTTTCACATTATATCAGTCATAAAATTGCTAATAATAGACAAACTACATGAAAGGGAAAAAGGATCGGACAAATCTGGTTTTTGAACGTTCGCGATATTGATGTAAAAGATCCATCTACCAAATATGAATGAAATATGTTGATGTTTGTTCAAGTTATCATGCTAACGGACATAAAGTTTCCTAAAATTGCTAAAAATAGACGAAATAAGGGCCGTAACTCCCGTAAAAGATTTTGGACAGAATTTATTTTCGAACTTGATCCAGATACTGTTGTGAAAGATCCATATACCAAATATGAATGAAAATGGTTGATGTGTGTTCAAGTTATCGCACCAATGGACAGCAAATTTCTATAAGTAGAAACAATTGTGGCATAACTTTGCTTAGCAAGTCAGAGTGGACCTGATTTTCTGTGTATAGCTGTCGCAGATGACAATTGACACGCATACCAGTACCAAAATAGTCAGAATCCACGAAATAAACTGCTATGTTATATAGGTTTGTTGCTGTCCGCCCACGGCCCACCATCCCTTGCCAAACCATAAGTCGAGTTTTGATAAAACTAAAAACAATGCAGTTATATATTTCTTCATTAATACCTGTTCCTTGATGTTTTTCACAGTAGTTGAAGGTTCCAGCTCAAGAACGCATGATTTAGGTAACTTTTGAGAGTCAATTTTGCTATGCGTCGCTCATTATCATGGAATTTCACACAGGTAATCAATTGTGAAATCAGTTCACAAAAGTCACCTAAATCATGTAATCTCTAGATCGGGCCATCCCCTACTGTGAATACATTATTAAGGAACAGGTATGGATTAACTAAGGGATAATGGAATATATTCCCTGCATTGTTTTTCCAATGTTATAAAGTTCCCTGTCAGAACAGGTCAGAACATCAACGAGTACCCAGGTTTTGAACTGATGGAGTAGGATCACCTCAGGCATAGTAGCCCGAATAGAGATTCATGGCATGATATGAAAATTTCATGTCTGAAATAACATCAGTTGGAAATTTCAGACCGCAAATACATGTAGGTTGAAATTGTTCTGATGGGTTGATTTTTCAATCAGTATTTAGTGGGAAATTGTTGTTTTCGACCAAAAGTTGAATATTTTCCAATGTACGGTCTAATTTTGAGGTATCAGTTATAAAATTCTAACCGAAGGGTCCAAATGGAATTTTCCGGAA
Source organism: Siphonodentalium dalli (assembly GCA_032622095.1). Lineage (NCBI taxonomy): Eukaryota > Metazoa > Mollusca > Scaphopoda > Gadilida > Siphonodentaliidae > Siphonodentalium > Siphonodentalium dalli. The sequence goes on from CP136064.1 coordinate 203,267,875, forward strand.
TTGTGATATTGTTTCAGAGGGTTTGCAGTTGGAAAGTTGGACACCCGCCCCCCAACTATTGAGATGGGTGATCTAGCTCTGTCACTGGCAAGAGTAGGCTAGATCATGCCATGAAACTCTAATGAGCTACATGTGTGGCTTGGTGGGGATTAATTGCATAGTAAATGGAAAGGGGATTAGGTGCATAATCTATACCCCTCTCCAAATCCTATGCAAATCCATGGTGGGGGTTTATGTCAAAATTTTAAATAGTTGGAAAAGTCATGTCTGACAACAGTTTCAGACTAATATAGGGGTGCCACAATTAATCGTATAATCGATGAACCGTTGATAAAGCCGATAATCGATTACCATCTCCATCGTCGATTAATCTGCGTTATTTATTTCGGACGTCAGAAAATGCCGGGTATTATTGAATACCGTCTTTTACGCAGTTTAATCTACAACCGAGGTGTTAACATCATTTGATCGCATATCAAAGAGATTCAAATAACAAGAGTACTACTAATATATGTTGCAAACAGTCGGCAATTTATTTGATGATGCGACATGGTTTCTCGTCGGGTCGTTGTATATTCTACAAATTGGCGGCACTGCAGATTTTAACACATTGCGATGTCGTTGTATATTTATACTTGAAAGGTGGCACTATGTCTTTGAAATGTGCCGACTGTCACCGTGTTCAATGAACTGAATGCACTCGCCCTTGAATGTGATTGGACCAATGGGAAGTTGATTGACATTCTCTCTAAAACAAGGGAACCAATATATACGGCATTTTAATCAGCGACGTTAAAGACTCAAGTGTTTGTTTGTATAAGTACAAATGTATACTTAGAAGTTACTAGTAAAGGCTATCGCATATCGTGTGGTGAATGCTGAATGAAACTGACTATTATCAAATACTTAGCTTGTTCTGAGTCCTGCAATTTGCAGGTGGGGGCACACGTTTGTGATTGTTAACCACGCACTGGAAGTTTGATGAAACTTATGGTTTCTGTAACATTTGATTCCTTTTTTTAGGAACCGCCAGCGGTCCATCGTTCATTCCTACTTTTATATTGTTTGTATATTTGGCTATTCATAAAACTGAAATTAATCGCTACGTTCGTTCTAATGAACTCACAAATATTATAACCATAACATCGCCGAGAACTGTGCTGGTATTCAATACATTGTGCTCATTAGTCATTAACAGTGGTTTATGATGCACTTTATTAATGTAAAAATTTCACATTTCACATTTCACTAATTGGACTTAAGTCCAAATCATTTGGAATTAAGTCCAAATCATTTGGACTTAAGTCCAATTATTTAAGTCCAAATAATTGGACTTAAGTCCAATTAGTAAATTGATTTGGACTTATAAACCAATTCATTTGGACTTGAGTCCAATTAATCTGGTTTAAAACGATAGTCCCCTTCTTTGTAATGGTATATTCCTGCAAGTCTTGATTGACAGTCAAACTCCATACAATTGCGTCCCTTTTGCAACGTGGCTTGTTTTCGGCATCATTGAAAAAGGTTCGAACCCAAATTGGCATCTTAATAAATGCTAGCTGCATGCATGAATGAAGTAACATTAATTCATGATTTGATTCAATTGTTATTTGACAACACATAGGCTACACGCAGTTTCGTTTATTGTGTTTACAAGAATTTCTCCCCAGCAAGTGTGTTTTTTTTGTCAGCCATTATTAGTTGAGAGAATATTTTATGGGTTTATGTCGTTATGACATAAGGCGGAACACACGCTATTTTGGAGCCTCCATGTGCAACAGAACCTGTTCAATTAACAACCGGAGAAAATTGCATGCTGAAACCTAAAATTAGGGTTCAGGCCCCTATCTGTATAGTAGAGACTAAACCTAATTATGAAAGTTTTGTATTCATACGACTGCACTGCGAAATAGTCCGCTTTATATTATAATTATATTTCTAAATTGTGCAGAAAAAATATCATAGCATGGTGTGATTTCTAATAAAATCTTATGATTCGTGTAAAGTTCTAAATAAAAAAACTGAATTGTACTAGTATATATAGCAGTCATGTGAATTTGGTTGTTTATGAATGAAAATCTGAACTTGAAGTTGAGCAGTAGCCAGTAGCACTAGCACCGATATCGATAGTGCAAATTCACAAGTTCACGGAAGGAAGAATATCGTATATTTTATAGTAACAAACTTCCAGTTTGTTAATCAAGTTACAGACTTCACAAACTGAACATTAAACAATTCTATTTGAGTGCTTGTTGGGGCGCATCATTTTATCTTTTAGAAAGAGGTCACCGCCGATTGCACGAAAATATGTGTATGTTGACGTTTCTAAGGACGCTGTCGCTAACAACGGAAACCAGCTGGGTGCATTCTAATGATGCTCCATAACATGGTTACCATCCAGTGACATCACTCACGAACTGCTGGAGGTCAAGTTGTGCTCGTATAACGCCATTTGCAGTGGCGTAGGAGCGGGTACGGCCAGACGGTTCTGGCCGTACCAATATTCGCACCAGTGAAGTTTTTTGTTGATACACACATGGGAATGGTGCGATTGGGGATAGTCATAAAACACGGAATGTGGAACTTCTACGATGCCATGCTGCTTAATTTATAGTTCTTATCGAAGAAACGTCGTTGACTATATCATGTTATCCGTCTTCGATAATTAAGAGCCCCATAAATTCCCAGCAGCACATATCTTATCTTATATGTATCTCAAATTCCCTTCCCCCCCCCCCCCCCCCCCCCCCCCCCCCCCCCCCCGCTTCTCCCAGAATTTAATTTAACTTGATGTATTGATATTGTACTGCTCTTTTACTGTCTTAAGTTAGCAGATATGTGACTGTAAAGTTAATAAAAAATGTCAAGATTAAGATAGAAGACAGGTGTACCACGTTGCGACCAAGATTTCTGGAACCACCATCTCGTGCCTGGATATCACCACAGTTGTCGACAGATACAGACAGTGCTTGGTGGATGCTGTATTCTGGACATCGATATCGAAGGCGAAGAACACTATAACGAACAATGTCAATCTTGAATTATTTTAAGAGACCGAGGTAAGTTCTTCCAATAATTATTATTCTTCGTTCGTCGTTTTATGGTTCGAGCACAGCTTTAAACGTTTTGTCCTAAAGTAATATATGTATATCAACATTTAACATAACATGCTAACACATTTATTTCTATTTCTTCAGTAGCCATGGCACATCAGATGGTGGACAAGATGAACCTCCCGCGAAAATCATCCAACAGGACAGCCACACAGCAAGCTCAGTTCCTTATTCATCTCACAATATAACCAGCTCAACAGGGGTTAGCTCCACAATTCAGACCCCACCGACGACAGCAACATATTCGACCGCGGTCATCAATATAGGTGATGTGGGATTGGAGCCAAATCAACCAAACAATATTGAATTTCCTAAGCGGACATTTGGAAAGAAAAAGCCAGTACTCCGTTTATTCCAAGGGTCTTGGTTCGAAAGATGGTCTTGGATTCATTACTCACAAGAACATGACTTGGCTTTCTGCCATGTCTGTGTTAGAGCTTTCAGGGAGAAAAAACTCTCATCGCACAAAATGGAGCCCACTTTCGTGACAAGGGGATTCAGTAACTGGAAAGAGGCGTGTAGAAACAGGCAGGGATTTCACGCTCACGAAATTTCTGATTGTCATCGCGAGGCAGTAGAACGGGTTGTTACCCCTTCACGTGATGTTGGTGAGGAATTATCAATAATTCATAGGGACGAGAAGTTCCAAAACAGAAGGAATATGTTAAAAGTGATTTCCTGTTTGAGATTTTTGAGCCAACAGGGGCTTGCTCTCCGTGGTCACGATGATGAGGAATCCAATTTCCAACAACTATGTCTTCTTCGAGCTGAGGACGACTCTCAGTTCGCTGGGTGGCTCGCAAAAAAGCGTGATGCTTACACGTCCCCACAGATCCAAAACGAAATACTGGGAATTTTTGCCAACACAATTTTGCGCAATATAGCAAATGATATTCGAAATTGCGACTTTTTCGGAATATTGGCTGATGAATGTATGGACCTGTCCAACTTGCAACAGTTGGTTATATGCCTCAGATGGATTGACAACGAACTTGTAGCGCACGATGAATTTATTGGACTGTGCGATCTTGATGCTGCGAATGCTCCGTCAATTGCCGGTAGAATAAAGGATGTTTTGTTGAGACTTATGCTGCCGCTCTCGAAAGCAAGGAGTCAATGCTATGATGGATGTGGCACGATGGCAGGAAAGAAACGAGGAGTGGAACAGCTGATTAAGAATGAAGAATCTAGGTGCCTCTATCTCCACTGCTATGGACATGCGTTGAACTTAGCATGCGCAGATTCTATCAAACAAAATCCATTGATGAAAAATGCATTGGACATAACGTACGAAATAACAAAGCTCGTAAAAAAGTCACCTAAACGGGATGCGAAGTTGAAGTTAATTAAAAAACAGTTAGAGAAAGACGACGATAACTTGTCGCCTAATGTACGTCTACTTTGTCCAACAAGGTGGACCGTCAGAGCAGACTCTCTGAAGAGTATCATCGAAAATTATGATCAGCTCAGAGAGCTCTGGGAGTGGGCTAAGATTAATACGACGGACACCGAAATGAAGGCTCGCATTATAGGTGTACATTCCTACATGTCAAGGTTCGATTTCTACTTCGGATTACACCTTGGACAGATGTTACTTCGTCACGCCGACAACTTGAGTGCTACACTTCAGAAGAGGGATATTTCTGCTGCTGAAGGGAAGTCACTGGCCAACATGACCATCAAAACATTACAGCGTATCCGCACCGATGAGGAGTTCTCTCTGTTCTGGGAGTATGTGAACAAACGAGCTAAGAATGCAAGAATCAATGAACCAGTGCTGGAGAGACAGCGCAAGGTCCCACATAGATATGAAGAAGGCACCGCCGACCCAGAGTACCCTGAAACCCCAGAACAACGCTTTAAGAAGGTTTACATTGACGCACTGGACTTTCTTATAAATACAATTAAAGAGAGGTTCGACCAAGAAGATTACCACACATATTCAATGTGCGAGCTGCTGTTAATGAAAGCTACACAGGGGGAAGATTATACATCGGAATTAGAAGCTGTGATAAATTTTTATGGGGCAGACTTCGAATACGACACCTTATATTCACATTTGATGACTCTGAAATCGAACAGACCAGCTGGATGCAACAGTCTGCACGATCTTCTGGCCTACCTACGTTCCTTAACAGAGCACCAGCGATCGCTGATATCACAAGCTGTCAAACTAGTGAAGTTAGTGCTTGTTATGCCAGCTACAAATGCTACCAGCGAGCGTTCATTTAGTGCTCTCAGACGACTCAAAACTTTTCTGAGAACAACGATGTCACAGAACCGCCTTAACCATCTGATGGTCACATACGTACACAAAGAAAGGGCACAGCAGCTGAATCTGATTGATGCCGGGAATGTATTTGTGTCAAACTCGGAGCAGTATCGCTCTGCTGTCTTCGGTAAATTCAGCAAATATGACAAATCCAAGGCATCGGTACCAAGCAGAGACAAATCAGTTCAAACAATCTGATGTTGAATTTGTGCTCCCGAAAACGACTGTAAATATGTATCCTCTATTGTTCAAGCTCTATATATTCATTGGTATGATATATATCTCTTCCATTCATCAACATTAATTATCCATCGTCGTTCCTGTATTCGTATGATGGAATTTTCTTTTGAAGGAGTAATTTTATCGTGGAAACCCGCTTTAAGTTTTGCAGAACATTGGTGATTAATTTGTACAGCAACATTGTTTGTCTTATTTGTGTTACACGTGCGTCGGGATATGATTAATTCAGATGCTTTTCATGTATGGTTGTTATACCGGTGAGTATTGATGCATGTTTCATTCTTTTCTCCCAGCATGTGTAATGTAACATTGGTTACGCCAAAATGCACCATTTCAATGTTGAATATTAAAAAAATTCCCAGTTTTGGAAGGGGGGACAACCCCCTTCCATACCATCCCCCCTTCTCGGCGCTCCACGCGCCTCGGAGCCGCGCAAGCGCAGCTATGGAATTATACCTATGGGCCGTAGGAATAATTATAACCTTCCTACGCCACTGATTTGTGTAACCTAAATCGGTCAAGGGGCTGAGAAATGGCATGAGTTCCCTATTTGAACCCATCTGGACAGTGACCATTTTTGGATCGGGTGTATGTAAAGAGTGCCTTGGTGGCCACCCTACAATTAAGACCCTTTGTTTGACATAAATATAAATATTTTCGAATAAGGAATGGAAGTCACCTTCATGCCATGATTGGGGAGGGGAGGGTCACCGAAACTGATAGTGATACAAATATGTTTAGCGCTAGTTTCCACCAAATTCATACGTACGTTCTTCATCAATGATACGATGAATCAAAGTAATTGGTTCTCAGTCTTAAATAGGGAAAGTAAGTAGGGAAAGGACCATGCATGCCCATGTGTCAAAATAAAAACATTTATGGCATGTCCAGATAGGTCATGTAGTTCATACTTAGCATTTGGACTTAAGTCCAATTAATAACTGGACTTAAGACCAAATAATTGGACTTAAGTCCAAATAATTGGACTTAAGTCCAATTATTTGGACTTAAATTCAAATATTCATTCAATTCTGACATGACTGAAATACATGGCCATTATCCCACAACTCCGCCCTATGAGCCAAACCAGACCTGCTTAATATCTGATGGGGGTGTTTCTTATACAGTTGAATTGGACTTAAGTGCAAATGAATTTTACTTAAGTCCGAATACCACATAATTGTGAATTCGGCGAGGAAATAGATGAAAATATCAGTATTTACACTTAAGTGAAATTAATTTGCCCTTAAGTACAATTCCTCGCCGAATTCACAATTATGTGGTATTTGGACTTAAGTCCAATTCGCTATTTGGATTTAAGTCCAAATAAATCGAAAAGGTGAAAACGGCTTGCCATATCAAACAACCAGCGACAGTGCAGTTATTGAGTTAACCAGCACCCAGCCAATAGGCCATATTACAGAATACTTTCACTGATTATTAATATTAGGTACGATTAATCGATTATAGTCGATTATTGACGGCCGATTATCGATTATCAAAATCAATAATCGTGGCACCTCCAGACTAATAGTGGAGTAGCTTAACACAAAATCGTTCACTTTTGGATTAAAGCATGAAACTTTCAGGGTTGGTTGGGTATATGGTCCACATCAACCAGTTAGCTGGTTCCAGGATTCTGGTTCCAGGATTCTGGTGACCCCTTGACCTTCAAATTGACCTTGACATTTCGAAAATTGGATATTTAGGGGTATCTATATTGTATCAAATATAATGGCTATATTAAAGGATATATAGACACTGTTGATTGTCGAAGCGATACCATGGATGTCCGCCTTTGTATCCACATTCAATTTGTCTACGATAATCCAAAATGGCCGCCAAATTAAAAAAGAATACGTTTGTTTTTTCACTAATATCTTTAAAATCAGTTTCTGCTTTTTGGAACTGTTTGAGAATTGTAAATATATTTTGTATTGATCATGTTAACTGACCATTGGAGCAATGAAATATGCCATTCATGGGCTCCCTGCCACCTCCGATCCCTTAAAATTTTTATTTTACAGAACACGGTATAAAAATTCACCAAAAGTCGATCACCATTGGGATTCTTGTCATAATTCGTCAAGAAATGGGAAGAACCGTGCAATCGAAGTGACAAATTCCATTTCTTATGAATATTCCAACTCAATTGTACCCAAATTGTCTCAAAATGGCAGCCAAAATATGGAAAAATGTTAATATTGCCCCAGCGATGAAAAGCAACTGCATATATAGGCAGGGTTTCCGCTAGGAGTTGGGGGAATGGGGCCGTATTTTGGGAAGCACATACCAGGCGCCCTGTCGAGAGAAAAATTTGATGTTTATCACTGAAAGTAGCCATTTCCTTCCACTTGAGACAACAGGCAGGAACATTGAAGCTTTGTATAGAAACCAAATTAAAACAGATCGTCTTGCTTAGTTCTCAAGTCAATGAACTAAAAGCATGTAAGCACAACAGCATAAAATGGATACGCCTTTTATTTAAACAATAGCAATATTAAAATCCTACATCAAAGACTACCAACATCAAAGACTGCATGGGTTGGCAATAGACACATTGTATTGTCACACAGTTCAGCAGTAAGGAGATGAGCACGTGCTATACCACGTTCTGCGTCGGTGCTTTCTTTGTATTTTGTTCACAGTACCGATCAAAACTAGTTTTGTAAAATCAAAAGCCATTCCTCAGATGAAGATGACCTCATGCTGGATTCGTAACATGGATAATTTTGTAATAATTGGATAGGGAATAAATACACTGATAATAACTATTAATAATTTAATTATTTTATTTTTAATTAAACATTCCCTTGATACAGATCTTAATTTGGGGGAAAAGTTATGCACTGTTTGTCGCAGTGACTGCCAAAACTCACCTGTGTTCATTGTTGTAGCTCAGAACCCCCACCCCAATGACATATGATGTATATTGCACATTTTGAGCGGAAATAGTGGGTTAGAAACTTATTGACAGAAATCTGACAGAGAGGCTGATTACTACTAAATATTCGCCCGACAAAGCATTACCCATGATTGTGTAGACAACTGTGCACGTGCAGTTACGCGCTACTGATCATGTCTTATTCAGGCACCAAGTGTAGGATTCCTTGCAATCTGTTAATCATTAGCGTCGGTGATCGCTCATCCTGTGTAAAAAGCGGACTGAGCTAGGTCTGTGGCTAGTTTGTGACCAATATTAAGTCAAGGTTGGGGAATGCGGCTGCTGGACATAGCGGAAACCCTGGCATAGGCCTACAAGTTGTGGTTGATGAAAAATGACCATTCTGTCTTATAAATATAGAATACTATATTGCTGATGCACCTTGGTTAATTGTTACTATTTTAAACACTGACATTACCAGAACTATTGGATTCTATCATAAACTTGACATAAAAATCGGCAAAAATTCACTTTTCAGGTTAAGACAATTTTCTCGAGTAAAATGGAACTATCTTTGGTATCGAAGGTTTTTATTTTCTTGATCTGTCTTAAATGGGTCACACTGATCTGTTTTTGGACAAAATTAATCAAGATGGTTTGCAAAATGGCAACCAAATTTGGTAAAAAGGTAGATTTTTCATATATATATCCCGAATATTATTCTCTGATGTTCTGAAAAGGTATAGCAAATTGTGACTCACTTTGTATTATTTTATTGTATAATCCGATTAAAGCAATAAACTTGACATTATTTTATTTACGGAAGCGGTCTCTTCAAAAAATCTGACGCGGTCTCTTCAAAAAGTCCGACGCGTTACCGAAACAAACTTCCGAAGCGCCTGGTACATACTCTGATAATGTCGTAATTGTTTTATATCTGAAAAGCGGGACGGCGGTGTTTTAAGTTAATTAAAACATTTATTTGTGACACTCACGATGGTCAGTAACAACACAGATGCAAACATCTCATCGTGTTTTCAGCGTGTCAAAACATTCGTGATTAACATTCATTACCGCAAAGGGATCGAACAAAGGCGATTGAATAACAACACAAACAATAGGTCATATTTTATTTTTTATTTTAAAAACTTGGGTGTTTGTCTCTGCATCGTCTGTTTCTTTTTGGGATGGCCGCCACAATTCATCTATATACGGACATGTCCGGAAAAAAAAACTAGAAAAAAAAAGAAAAAAAGAAAAAAAAAATTCCCCTAAAATTGAAGGCGACTTCGATTTCGCCTTAGAGCGACGACAGGGCAAAGTCAGCGACAGTAAGGCGACAATCTCGCCCGAGTCGCCTTGTGAGCTGAGGCCTGATGACCATGTAGCTACCCTTGTTATACCCATACACCACTTCAATGACCACACAGCCACTCCAATTAAACCTATTCACCTCATGCATTAGCACTCCATGTATACCTGTATCTCACCATGAACACAACACCCATGACCATATAGACACTCCTTGTATAACTAGTCACACCATTCGTGATTATACTTCATGTATACCTATTCACATCACCTGTGACCACAAAGTCACCCCATGACTACCATGTTCACAAACATCATGTATTAAGTTGATCAATGTTGATCAATTTTAAAGCTTATTTGTGAGAGTAGCCACATAAATTGGTCCCGCTCAACTCAGTTTCGAAGTTCTGCATGCCCATTTCCGTTCAGAAACATGGCCAGAATCTCAAAAGAAGTTTTTTGTCAAAATTCCATACTGCATCCTTTAAAATGAATTTGTCCTCATAAGGTACTGGGACAACCAGAATAGAACCTATTGTTTTCACTTGATTAAGTAACATGTTTAATAACCAAGTAGGTCACAATTTGCTACCTTTTCGGAACAGCGAGAATAGTTTGGGATAAAAATCAACTTGTTAGGTGCATCAGAAATGTTAGTATTCAATCTATATTCCTCAAAATTGGGCTGAAAATATGCCCCTCATTGAATTACCGATCTATAAGTCGCAGGAGGATTTTAATAGGGCAAATTGGGTTAAAAAGATACGACTTATCCACCGGCCGGTACGGTAAGACAGAATAGTCAATTTTTGTCATCAACCACAACTTTTATGTGGTTGCATGGCAAGCAGCATGGGGCAATATTTACCATTTTCCACATTTTGCCCGCCATTTTTGCAGCCATTTTGAGCCAAAGTGACAATTTTGGTACTAATGAGTTGGAATATGCATAAGAAATGGAATGTTTCATTAAATTGCACAGTTCTGCCCATTTCTTGATGAAATATGACTAGAAATCACAATAGTGATTTTTTGGTAAAATTTTATACCGCTTTCTGTAAAATCGAATTTTTAAGGGATCAGAAGGGTTTCGGACTCCATGAATGGCATATTTCGTTGATCCAATGGTCAGTTAACATGAAAAATACAACATAAAGTCACAATTCTCAACCAGTACCAAACATCATAAACTGATCTTAAAGATATTAGAGAAAAAAATCTAAATTTCCACTTCCAGCTGCCATTTTGGTGGCCATCTTGGACAGTGAGTTCCAATTTTACCCTATAATGATGGCATTCTATTTTATCTTCACAAAAATGTATACATTTGTATACATGACAAGATTGTCTCACTATAATTTACATAAAAATGACTTAGTGACCCATTTGAAAAATGGTGGCCATGTTGGGCGCCATCTTGAATTTAACGGGTTCCACTTAACCGAAAGCTGGAACCAGCTGGATTATGATCAGGGATATAGTGGACAATAGATGTGCGAAGTTTGGTGATTAAATCCGGAAGTGAACGATTCGTCTGTTATTGTGCGCTAAGCGACTCCACTATAATATTAAGTTGAAATGTTAAAGTATCTATGAGCGAGTTCCATGCAGCCCTCTTAATTCAGATTGTTTGGCTTCGTCAATCCGCTACGGCAACAGTATGCCGTGCCCCAGTTTGCTTCAGCAAATTGCTTCGGCAATGCTGATTGCCGTAGCCAATTATGAAGGCTGTCCATGACATGTCTTTGAAGATAGTATGTCATTGATGTGTTCCTTTTTTATGGTGTATGTGGATTATCCCACACTTGTCTGTATTGAATGACATCTAGCTGCCAATCATCTTCCCACTTTTCATGTTATAGAATGTCTTAATGAATGGTATTGCAGTCTGAGCCCTGAGGATGAGGATAGTATGGTGCAGTAAACTATAGTATTATCTGCAAACAAGCGAGAATGGTGGCATGACAAGGAAGATGGGAGGTCATTTATATACACAAGATAGATACAGGGTCCAAGAATGGAGCCGTGTGGAACCCAGAAAGGAGGGAACAAGAGGACAATTGATGGTCACTGACAACAACTTTTTGTGTTCTTTTTTCGACCGAAAGTCTCAAATAAATTTACTGTTTGGTTGTTTATACCGATTCGCCTAAGGCCACATAAAGTTAATGATCTGTTTATCAGACACAACCACCCCCTTATTTTTGTTTTGCTTAGGAGCTTTTTTCTAATTAACAGGGTTACACATAACATGTAGCTATTTGATACATATATACAAGGTTGCACTATGAACAAGTTGAACCTTCCCAAGTGACAGTAGTAGTGGTGACAAAGAACAATAAAGTTTTGATCTGGTAATTGATTCGTTATTTCACTGTTATAAAATTTAATATGTATTTGTTTTTTATTGTATACATTGTACATATAGAAGATGGCCCAGTCAAGTCTGACAAGTATTACACTTAATACATTAAATTTAATCAAATAGTCAGATTAAGTACAAAACATTGGTTTATATTCAATTCGGGGATAAACAAATAAATACCTGCCTGTCGGAACATTATGGTTATAAAATATGGAAATAAAAACCTGCCTGCCAGTAACTTTTGGCCCTAAAAAAATTTAAATAGAAACCTGCCTGCTTGTCTGAGTGTCTGAGAAACAGATTATCAACTTTGTGTGGCCTAAGTTTGAGAATTATATATATTCTGTGACATCGGTCTGCTTTCCTTTGGTCATATTTTAATAGATTTCTTGAGTGAATGAGATGAGCTGGGTTTCACAACTTAAATTAGTAATTTGACCTGAATTAAGTCATGTTGATTTGATGTCAGGAGATGATTGGATCATTGGAGTCAAGATAGGATATGATTTTGGAGCCGGTGCAGCATTATAGATCCTTTTTGGATCACAGGAAAGTTGGTAGCCGAGAGGTAGCATACTGGTCTCTCGTGCCAGTGGACCGGGGATCGCAACCTGGTCAGGGTATTCTGACAAAAATCAGAACTCGGTCAGATAGCGTGCCAAGTTTGTCAGGCTAAAAAGTCTCATTCAAGATCACTGAATAAAGATCAGAATGCAAAATGCCGACTTCCCCCATTACAACATTTGTCCAGGTATATTGTCATAGGTGCAGTATGCTGTCCGATTGGGCACAGACATTAAATTAATGGCTGACCTTTGTACGCCTTGGTGTGTGCACGTTAAAGAATGCTATATACTGGAGTCACCACAGGGTTATCAAGTTACTAGGCGTGGTAGCACCTGAACCAGTGTGTCTATAACTGGAAGGTTCCTGCACTAAAATATCTACAGGTACATATATACAGATCTACAGACATGGAACCTCGCATATATAAGAGAATGCACTGGTTTACAAGGTTAAGTTAAATGTTGTTAAGCCAATGTATTCTCTTACATATATGTCATGTGAGTCTCCCTACTTGCATATATATGAGAATGCATTGGCACAGGGTTTTCGCAAAATTTCAGGAAACTCCAGTCATCCATGGGTTAATTTCAATCTATTTAGTTAGGCTATATTTCTGTGTCTATAACTGGAAGGTTCCTGCACTAAAATATCTACAGGTACATATATACAGATCTACAGACATGGAACCTCGCATATATAAGAGAATGCACTGGTTTACAAGGTTAAGTTAAATGTTGTTAAGCCAATGTATTCTCTTACATATATGTCATGTGAGTCTCCCTACTTGCATATATATGAGAATGCATTGGCACAGGGTTTTCGCAAAATTTCAGGAAACTCCAGTCATCCATGGGTTAATTTCAATCTATTTAGTTAGGCTATATTTCTGTGTACATACAATGTATGTTCTACAAAAACTGTGTTACAAACAACCATGAATATATCATGTACAAAATTAGGACAAAAAGTCTCAGACCAACCAACCAACCAACCACCCACCCACCCCACACCCCCACCCCACACACACACAAAACAGAATTTGGACGACCGTTCGACTTTGAAAAGGAGTGCATTTGGAAATTATAACACCCCCATCCCTAAAGTAGACCATATTGCCACTGGCACGTCCCTGTGAAAATCTAGTTGTAAGTTCCCTTACCGAACATAATCGCTTATTAAGCGTTTTCTTAGCGTTTCCTTAGCGTTTGGGGCAATTTGTTAGCGTTTGAACGTTATGAGAAGACATTTCTTAGCGTTCGAACGCTAAGAAAACGCTTCTGTTAGCGTTTGAACGTTAAGCATTGATGATCCTTAGCGATTTTTTTAATCCTTAGCGTTTAGAAAGTTAAACGCTAAGAAAAACGTTAATATATTTGCGATTTTCTTATTCCTTAGCGTTTAGAAAGTTAAACGCTAACATCTCTTCTCTGTTATTATAAGCATTGATAGATCTGAGCGTTTCTTTGTATTCCTTAGCGATTTTCAGCCTTTCATAAACGCTAGTAAATGGTTCTTAGTGTTTCTTGCATGACTGTGCATTTGAGGCTACCATTATCAATTCAGAAATAAACTAAGTCGAGTTCAGGTAAATTTTATTGAAAAATTTATCAAAACTTCATATCTCCTATATATTTGACTTGTTTTTGACAATCTACGTACGAGAATGACCAGAATTCTTTACACTAGAAAATGATGTAGAATTCTGAAAATATTTTTTAAATACATTTTTAATAGGTTCATGTACTGGTAGTTTGCCTTGGAAATAATTTGAATATTCCAGACATGTACATTTAAACTGAACAAGCGATAATATTTGACAAGTCTGGCAGGTATGACATATGTACCTGTACATGTACTACTGTCTAATATCTTCCAACAACAAGTACCTGGTAATTTGTTTCTTTTTGTTTTCATATCTCCTATATATGCGACTAATATTTTTGACAATCTACGTATGAGAATGGCCAGAATTAGTTAAACTGAACAATGACGTAGAATTCTGAAAATATTTTTTTTACAATACATATATTGAGTACATTTTGTTGTCTTGGAAATACTTTGAAAACTCGACACATTTAACTGAACAAGAGATAAATATTTGACATGTCTGGCAGGTTTTACATGTACATTGTACCATACATGTACCACTGTATACCCTTTCTTTAAAAAAAATCACTAAATAAGTGTAATATGTTTATGGGATTTTTTTCAAACACTAATATTTAATGTATAGTGCACAGAATACAGAGAATTTTGTTTCTTTCATGCAAGCCAGTGCAAGCAGAGAATCTCTTGTAATTAAACTAATTAAGTCCATGTTCAACAACTATTTCAAGGAAAAAGTGGGGGGGGGGGGGAAATCTATTGTTGTAAGAAATATTGGCTCATCTGTGCTTTATACATTATCAAAAGAAGTGATTTTATGAACATTATTAATTTTTTATTTTTTTTTATATATAAAATAATAATTATATTTAAAGTCAGACAGACCAGTCAATATGAGTTTCTATCACTTGAAAATATTTTTCTTTAATTATTCTCTCAGAAAATGTGGCTATTTTAGATACATTTAAAATTGTATAATTAATATGAATTGAAACTACCCCAATTCTAAATTAAAGTGAGAGAATATTTGCTTAACTAATTCAAGTAATGAATTTGTCTCACTGTACTTGCTAGTTCTGGGCATCCCCTAAAATATTCTTAGAACCAGATAATGCCTACACATAAAATTAAATCACTGCTTTATGCAATCATTGAGTCTGCATGACAATCCCCTGGGGCAATTTAAATTGTTAAGTTGGGAGAACTGGCCCATAAGCTTGGAATTTGATACTTCTTAAAATATGTAACAGATGTGTGGCCCAGTGTTGACTCTTTGTTTTGACCATTTTGTCTCTCACTGATGAATGATGTACATGTTTATGCAGCTTTATACTCTGATTTTGTTCTAAAAAGCAATGTGAAAAGAAATCATTTTTCTGTGTTTTTGATGGATTAATTTATGAAGTCTCACAGAATCCACAGCACCTGGATGGCCGGGGAAACCATTATTTGTGTCTCTGGTAAGTACTTTCATAATTCAAATTAATTTATGTTGCTTATGGCCTCATGACACTTCAAAATATGATATTTTATATAGAGAGAATGTACTGTACAATTAATATTGGCATGATCATCTTTCATGCAGTCACACACAAAGGCAATATTAAATCTTAGCTACAGGGATCGAACCATTACAAGCTAGCTTAGGCCCTCCACAATTCAACTACTCTCTCACAGATTTTTGGATTCCCTTTAAACCATGCACAACCCTGTATAAATGGGATTTAATATATCAATCTCATAAGGATAAACCAATTTGAATAAAAACAAATGACTCACATATCCAGGGTTTAATCTACATATTAATATATTTTATGGGTGGAATCAGGGGAGGGGTCAATTGTATTATAAAGTAGCCCCTGCATTGGGGAATTTAAATGCTGATGCCACCCCTGATATATTGCAATATTTAAATGAAACTTACTATGGGTGTATATATATATGCATGATGCCCATGCATGCAAATTAACTTTGAAGTGCTTAGAATTAAATTTCTACCTACAATTTTTACTCGACCAACATAATTCAATGTACACATGGCTGAAGTATATATTTTTCTTCTATGGTACCAAGATCAAAATGAAATAAAAATATGGCTTGAATAACACCAACATAGCTTTAACTATGACTTATTCTATTTCAATTTCAGAGATCACAATTTCTTTTTCAAAGAAACAGTCACAGAAGATTTGAGAAGAAACTGCATGACTACAGAAAGGAAATCTACTTGAAATGTACCAGTGCAAGGAGTCAAAACAATCTCTCTGTCAAAGTAAAGATAGCAATATTAGAAGGGTAATTAAGCTTTATACTTTAAATACAGTACAATTAATAGCTTATCAGGTCCCCTCAATATAGAATTTCCATTGTGCTAAACATGTATCTGTCATTTATACGCTTTGTTGAATGGGATTTCTACTTATAATGAATATGAACTCCATATTAAATTTTGGGTATTACCAAAAAAATTAACTTAACAGCAGAATTGATGAGTTATAAATTTTCTCAGCAGATAATATTTCATGGTTTGACAATACACATAAAACACATATATTCTATAAGTTGGCTGTAGTGCACCTAATAAGAAGAACATATGCCCTATGTTTGACTTTGGAAACAGATATATGCTCAGCCTGTAACCCGGCCTGTACAGATATTCTGCATTGTATGCAGGGGCGCCGGAAGCATCCAAGGACAGGGGGGCAGAGCCTACAAAAAGGGCACTTTTCCGCAAAAAAGGGCATTTTCTCCGCAAACTCGGGAAAATAACCATAAATTCATTGTGGCAAAATCCCTATTTTAAAGGTATTTGTCGGTTTTTATGGCCGTTTTGTGATAAAATGGACAAAAAATTAATATTCCTTGTGAAATTGGTGGTATTTGGACCAAAAAAGTAACATTTTGCTATAAAAACATGAGATTAAACACACAAAAAGCATTTTCTGTCTCCAGAAAAAGGGCAAGTCCTGCCCCCGCTCGCCCCCCTTGGTCAAGGGCAGGGGGGTCAGCTGCCCCTCTGCCCCCCCTCTTCCGGCACCCCTGATTGTTGGATTGTAATGTCCTTTGGTACTACTATGACCATATTATACCAGCATGGGCAGAAGGATATCCACATACAAACTATTTCATCCATTAATTAACATCCATTCAAACTTTCAGCACTGCACCCTTTCCAAACTGCAAATCAGGAAATATATATGTCATGCTATGCATTACAGTTGTAATAAATAAGCCAATCATGAAATTGATCAATAATCAGGTGATACATGTACGAAGCCTTTAAATAGCTATCATTATATTAATTCTTCAATTTTCAGAATTCATAATTTCGGTCTCCAAAAAAGAGATGTGGGACATCATGAAGGAGACTGACGTTAATGCTAAAATATGCTCAAAGTGTATAAATGAAAGAAGTCGGATGAAGATTTCGTATGATAAGGTCAAGACTAATGAAGGGTAAGTTATTCTTGTCTCATATGGATGTCATACTGTCCAGCATGTATGATATCATACCTTTTCATGTGTCATAAGAATGTGCAACATTGTTTGGTACATTGTGTAAGTATATATTAATGCCAAGTTTATGACCGCACAGCTAGACAAATAATTTTGTGTAAAGTAACTCCATCAGAAGACCTGCAGGTGATTGTGCCTGATGTCCTTGAAAATTAGTTTGTCAAATACAACTGTGGGGGACCATTTTGCATAAAACAAAGAAAGCAGAGTAAAGTTGCTTAATTGTTTTATATTGAAGGAAATTTCATCAATGATTCTTGGAAATCTTAATTTTTTCTTTTATTGTTTTCAGAAATGAATCACCAAAGTAAAGAAAAGAACTCGATCAGGATAGAATGTTATATATTAATTACTGTTTAGTTATAGCCTGAATTTCCTCTGGCCTTCACATGTTATTGTGACCGAGTGAAAGACAGAGTTAAAAAACTTCAAAACCCTGGTATATATGTTTCACTCAATCTTTTATAGCACGTCACCACCAGGTTTTGATGAATTTCACACTGTCCTTCACCCAGTAATTATAGCATATGAAGATGAGAGGAAAATCAGGCTAAGATCATTTGATTATATTTGAATAAATTCTATTGATTCTGAAATTGGAGTAGCCTACAGTTCATAATTCCACCATGAGGAAGGAATATTTTGGGAGAGTCAACAATCAGTGAATGAGTTAGTGAATCTTTAGAAAAAGAATGTAAGGTACTGTAACATTTAAAAAAATGCATATTCTAAATATGTGTGAGCAAACGGCGAGGCATTTCTAAGCAGCCTTTTAAGTCATAACCAGAAGACTGTACAATTCAGTAACTTGAGGGTTAATATTAGCGTTTAAATTATTATATTTGAACGCTAAGGAAACGCTAAGAAAACACTAAGGAATAAGGAAACGCTAAGGAATTGCAACAGTATATTTGCCAACATACCAACAATATGCAAATGAGGTAAGCATTCAAACGCTAAGCTTAGCGTTCGAACGCTAAGCTCATAAATATTTCGCCCTATATACACGCTAACCAAACGCTAACCAAACGCTAAGATAGCGTTTGAACGCTAAGCTTAACATTTGTTTGCCCCATTCATCTTAGCGTTTATTTTATGCATTTGAACGCTAAGGAAACGCTAAGGAAACGCTAAGGGTAATCGCTAAGCAAACGCTAAATAATGGCGTTCGGTTTTGGTAAGGGTTAGAACAGTTAGAAAACAATGTGGTACGATCAGTCCTAACATTGGTAGACGGTATGCTGACAAAATTTACGGTGGCAAAGCAATCAAAACGTGTCGGAAACTTCAAACCATCGATCTATATTTAATACGTCCATGACCAAACCTGATACCAGCAAAAAAAATGACTGCACTTTGCGGGAAATCGTTGATCGTTGCAAAATAGAGTTATTCCTCGTGAATTGGATTTTGCCATAGATGAAGGAAGGAATAGAATAGACGTCGCACTGATGGTTATCAAACTGTAACACGATTGGGTGCAGCCATTGCCTGCCCTAGCTTCCTTCCTGCATCTATGCTTTTGCTATAATTTACTGCTGAGTTTTCTGGTCCAGGATATATTGGTCGATCCTTGCACCCCCCCCCCCCCCAACTCGCGCCGCACCCCACTCATTTTCTTCCTTACTGATGTCTCCTCTAATTGTTTTGTTGTTCGCCAGAAAAAAGTGGCCGCATGCAGATAGCCTAGACATATGTGCCCAGACCAACACACGTATATATATATATATATATATATATATATATATATATATATATATATATATATATATATATATATATATATATCGGTACGAATTGAGTCGCGGTACGAGACTTTATTATATGACTATCGTTTTCCTTTCCCCAATACCGCTATTGTATAGCGATCATTTCCTGGCCATCGGATCAGCTGCAGTTTGATCCGATGTCATACCACCCTTCCTCATCTCGCATACTGCGCATGACCGGAAAAAGCAGGACAGTTCTTTCTTTATTTTTGATACTAGCGAGCGTGTGAATTGGTTTCATTTCATAATTAATGAGAGAAATTGTGCTTTTTAAATAAAAAGCATGTGCTTTTTAAATAAAAAGCTTGTCATATAATAAACCTGTTATCGCTGCAGTGAATTGATCTGGGCTTCGCATCACGTCTCGTTGAAGAGGTCAGATCGCTGGATCAAACTCGACGCCTGCGGCGGCTCGTTTGATCCAGCGATCTGACCTCTTCAACTCGACGTGATACTTTGCCCCAGATCAATTCACTGCAGCGATAACATATATATACATGCAGACACTCCAGACATGGCAGACAAGATGGCGTCCTCGTGGCGTCCATTTTGTTTGCTATGCACCAGGTCTCTTCGGTCTCTATTATACTTATAGTGCACATAATATCACATGCGGTTTAATTTTCAACTCGCAAACTGCTCTCGTGTCACACGCATGTAGGCTATAAACTTCTGCTCATCGAAATACATCTTAACTGGAATATTGCTCAACCATATGGCATCCATGGCAATCATACCTAAGAGACCAAATAGAAATGGTCCAACACAGAGCAGCCCGGTACACAATGAACACCTACAACTACCCAAGCAGTGCCTCCGATATACTAAGACAGCTGCAATGGCCTACTCTAGAACAGCGGCGTTTGTACCAATCACTTGTCATGTTCTATAAAATAAAAAACAACATTGTCAACATACGAGACACCGCTCCCCTCACAACATCGAGAGGTCATAAATTCGTGTTCTTTTATACTGGACCCAGATACATCCGCACCTCATTCTACCCTCGCACCATCCTTGCATGGAATTCTCTCGACCCTTCTATTGCTACCCTCACAGACCTGGACAAATTCAAATCTACTCTCTATAACGACCACTTTAAACTCCCATAACCAACCTGTACCAAATCTGAGTTTTATCATGTTTTTAAATATAATCCAAAATTCACCAAAATATTGCACAAAAATTGTATAGTTACACCTCATGCGCCTCCTTTAAAACTTCAGCATAATGAAGGTTAGGAGAAACATATAGATAGATAGATGACATAGATAGATAGGCAATAATGAGGTTCACAAACGCCCCTTGCTCCTTGCGCTTCTTCACTATAGGATGTTCACGCAAACGACGTGACCGTCTTTTTCTTTCGTTGTGCCAATGCACCAACGAGAACAGAAATATATCCTCATCGTCTGAAGATTCCATTTTAAAGGAGAGGAATCCCTTTAAATACTAGAAAATCAGTAGAAACGCACGTCCGTTAGTTTGAGAAACGCACGGAGGAAACGCACATGTGTGAAAGCAACTGACTTGTGTTACTTATAACGCACCGAAACGCATCCGAGAAACGGACATGTGTGAAAGAGGCTTTATGCTAATATACGGCGAAAACACATTAGCCAAAAATCCGACACCAAAATTCAAGATGGCGGTCAAAATGAAAAATTGCTAAAGTTTAGCCAAAAATCCGACACCAAAATTCAAGATGGCGGTCAAAATGAAAAATTGCTCAAGTTTGGTATTTCACCACCTATCGTTTGTCTCTGTGGGAAACATGGGCATCTTGGCGCGATTTTATACATTTCTATCCTAACGTATAAAGTCTTTTTCTATTCTGTGGGTGAATCCTACTGTTATTACAACTCCACCCATGGATACGTGTATATGTGTAAGAAATACCCCGACCAGAATTCCATAAGTGTCGGCGCACACGATCTCGATTGTCCCCGATTAATCCTGCTGCATGCAGGATAATTCGGGGAAAATCGGGACCGTGTGCGCCTAGCCGTTGGCGGCTCAGATTCATTCAAAATGTCGGAACAGTTAGCGGCTACCGCTATTCAAAATCAAAATCAGATTGAACGTCACGAATTCTGGTCGACCGACCGTCAAGGAGCAACGGCTGGTAGACATGTGTGCATAAAATGAGTGCCTGTATAATAACAGCACTGCTTGTTACGCAGATCGCGATCAGAAGACAGCAGCAATTACGACCATTGCTCGTGACCTCAAGATTATATTATTATTAATAAATATTATAATTATTACTATATATTAGTCTTTAGAAATACATATTAATATAAACTACCACGACTATAGCTATATAGTAACTGGCTAGATAGGCTGAACATACCAGTTGCTATAGACTAAAGTGACCATAGCATGATTCTAATTTATAGTACCGGAGTGAAACCGGGTACAATCGGGACCGTGTGCGCTGACACTAATTATACTTGAGTTGAGGAATATTCACCCGAATCCAAAGGTGGAGGCTAAAATGGCGACCAGAAATTGAAACTGAGATAACACTCGTGCTCCAGTCACTCCGTGCCCCGGACTTGCCGAGCGCTTTGCGCTAATCATCGATTTTGTTTTTGAACTTGGCTGGACTATGGATTAATATCCCAGCCAAGTCTGCGATTTATATCCCAGCCCTCTGCTGGCCGTGAAATGGGAGGATCGATCAGAACCTGGGAACACAGGGAGGAAGAGAAAGACCCCACAGGGACGCTGACTGGAGGGCAACGTGGAGACAGGGGAGAACTGAGAGACGTCCATGCAGCCTCCCCACTTGGCCTCTGTTCAAGACCATGCACCTGCCGCCAGTCGTCGAGAATGTCATCACCATGCAGCGTGAGCAAGGACGCCGTTGACATCCCGGATGTTCCTGCCGTCGACTTCAGAGCCTTCATAATGTTGTATTTGTTCCTACTTAAACAGGGGGGGGGGGGGTCGGACAAGATTTCCAGGCACGTATGGTCATTTAATTTTTTCCAGCCTCGGGCCACCCACCAACCCAATTTCTTCCGTTTCCGGCCTTTTTTTCCAGGCAATTTTGGACACCCACCCTTTTTTGTGTGCATAATGAAGATAACGATACTATTTGAATTTATCATATAAGTGTCATTAATCAAGAAATGTGTCAACATGTGCCAAAGTTTTATTGACATTCATTTTCATAATATATATAGTCACATGATCTAGTCACATAATCACATTTGAGTATTCTACAGACTACATGGTACAACACATTTCAGATTATTTGATATTTTGATATTTGCTATGTGATATATTGCTTGAACCAAATTGTTTATCAAAACATGTGGAAATACAACTGTTCATCCCAGTTCATCCCAGTTTGAAGAAAAATGCTAATACCAAACATAACCATGATATACCCGCATGACTCTTCTTGGGGAATCTCAGAAACCAGAACTGGGGAAACATGTTATAGCGTGTAATGGCAGGCTGGTAGCCACTGCCTGAAGTAATAGGCTTCGTAATAATTGGGAATAACATATGGATGGATAGCCCAATCTCACTTCTTTTTTGCTCACGATATCAGTGACGATAATATCTTTGTTATTGTGATTAACATTACAAGCTGATCCACATTGACTTGGAAAACAATTTGAAATTGTTCAAGCTGGCCCGGCTGGCCTTCAATTTATATGTTAAGATTTTATGTTTTACGTTGTCAAAAGTCTATTTTATTCCATTATTTATTATATCTTTATTTCCATGTCACATATGGTTAAGTGTGCTTTCATTTTATTGCTTATTTTCAGCTGAGTTCTGCATAGTTATTCTTATTTTGTTGTATCAGTAGATGGAATCCTGATTAAATTTTATTTTTCCAATAGCGCAGTTTCTTGTTCTATCAAGTTGAATTTGGGTTATTGTTGACCATTGTGCAGCTTATCCAACTTCTGATAACCTCTATATATAGTATAGCATTGCCAGTAACTGTATATTGTTGAATAACTATAACTAACGTTCACCAAAGGGTGCTGTTTGGAGGAACCAGTTATTATATTTTATGTTACAATAAATCGACCGCGTGGTTAACGCCATTATATATATAAGCAACAATCATCTCTTCAACATCTCCACATATAACTAAGTCCTCCCTCATAATACAACATGGTGGCAGCGGTAAAAAGTTGTTTTATCTAAACACGCAGACCGTTATAAAGTGTCGAGGTGAGAGAATTGAAGCAAAATGGCGACGAGAATGCCGGAGCTAAACTGGTCTCATGAACCACTCTTGGACTCATATAGAGCTTTTAAAGCACGTATGGAGCTGTTCCTAGATGACAATGAAGTCACAGACGCCGCAAAGCAGGCAATAAAAATAAAGATAGCCGTTGGAGACGAAGGAATGAGACGTTTATTGGCATCAGGTTTGAGTGATGCTGATCTCAAAGTGCCTGACAAAATTTGGCAGCTTTTGGAACAACAACTGGATGTTACTATCAACATCAGTTTCAGAGTTCACCGACTAGAGTTCGCGCACATGCGACAAGAGCCAAGTGAGTCGTTGCAAGATTTTGTCGCAAGGTTACGAGGAAAATCCAAGAAATGTGAATTTTCTGCAGAAGAATTAACTGAACGAATCATTGAAATGATGATCATCAGTACGACATTTGATGACTTTCGAAAAGAACTTTTGTCAAAAGAGCGCGGCTACACAATCAAAGATGCTCTACAAAGAGGGTGCGAGTATGAAGCAATGAGTTTATCGAAAAAATCACTCAGCAGAATCTATACTGGACACCAGAATATTGATACTATTGTGAAGAATCATACAGCTTGTGGAAATTGTGGGCTCAAACATAAACCTCAATCATGCCCAGCATTTCATGACACTTGTGAATTTTGCCGAGTAAAGGGACATTGGAAGCGTTTTTGCAGGAAGAGACAGCGTCAAGATGATCCGCGAGGAAAACCACAACGAAATCGCTCTCACTCTCAGAATCGCAGACGCTCATATAGTAGACGGCGAGACACAAGCAGACATAATAGAGATAAAAGCCAGCATTATCAAAGGAAATCACAAGATGAAATACATATCGATTCAAGAAATCAGCAAGTTCCCAATGACATGCAAAGCCAGCAGTTTTATTGCATCACCCTCAGTGACTTGTCATTTGAAGAGCATAACCGTATCGAAGCATATACCACAGTATTTGTGGAAAACAAACACAACCATGTGAAAGGACCCCTCAAAATTAAAGTTGACACGGGCTCAGGGGGGAACACTCTTCCATTACGAACATACAGACAAATGTTTGGCAATAAACCATTCAACTGTGTTTTGGAGAATGAACCTACTGTGAAACTCACATCATATAGTGGTACAGCTATCAAGTGTTTTGGTTCAATCAAATTTGAAGTTTCCGTGATGGATTCACCAGACACATTTCTGCAGAAGTTTTATGTTGTAGATGTGCCTGGTCCTGCTATTCTGGGATTGCCAGCCTGTGAAAAGCTTGATATTGTGAGGCTGAACATTGATACTATCAAATATCCACTTGCGTGTGACATTCATAAACACCAACACGAAAGCCAATCTGAACAATCAGACCACAATAAACGTGACATTCTTCCTAGGAGTAAGGAATGTGATAGTAAACAGGGTGTTGGACATGACAACTATGTTCGACCACATGAATGTGACATACACAATGATATTGGAAAACGATCATATGGATGTGAGATATCAGAAACTCAAAGCGATCAACAACAGGACTGCAAAATGCAATCAATAAAATTCCCTGATATGTGTAACAACAGAAATGGACAATCACCAACTCACACGACATCAGTTACATCAATAGCCGATCTTAAAAAAATCTTCCCAGATTGCTTTGACGGAATTGGTAATTTTAAAGGCGAGGAGGCATTGCATATCAAAAAAGGTGCCAATCCTTTCATTGATGCACCTAGACGGGTATCTGTGCATCTTGAACAGCCTATAACTGATGCTTTAAAGACATTGGAGGAGCAAGGAGTAATTCGGAAAATAAATCACCACACTCAATGGTGTTCATCACTGACTTATGTCACTAAAACTGATGGGAGCCTCAGGATATGCCTGGATCCACAGAAACTCAACCAAGCTTTAGAGAGATGTCCGCACAAAATTCCAACTATTGAAGAAATTACACCTAAGTTTGCCAAAGCCAAAGTGTTCTCAAAATTGGATGCAAAAGCAGGATATTGGGGAATAAAACTGAATACAGAGAGCCAGGAACTAACCACATTTCGAACGCCTTTTGGAAGGTGGTGTTGGATGCGCCTCCCATTTGGTTTATGTGTTAGTCAAGATCTATTTCAGCAACGAATGGATGCAATAATAGAACAATGTGAAGGCTGTGTAGGTATAAGCGATGATCTGATCATATACGGCGAAGACGAAGTTCAACACGACCAGAGACTGTTAAAGTTTATGCACATTGCTCGAAAGGAGGGACTACGGCTCAATTCGGAGAAGTGCGTTATTAAAACGAACAGCATTTCATTCTTTGGCAGAGTATTCACTGACAAAGGTGTGTTTCCAGATCCGACAAAAGTCGAGGACATTAAGCAAATGCCTATTCCCAGAGACAAAAAAGAGCTACATACATTCCTCGGGATGGTTACATTCTTATCACCACACGTTCCGAATTTTTCCGAACACACATCTGTATTGCGTGACTTGCTGAAACAAGAAGTCCCATTTGAATGGTCGGAAGACCATACGCATGTGTTCGAGATGATGAAAGAAATTATTGCGGGTAGTATAGCGCTGCAATACTTTGACCCATCTGCTGAAACTGTTCTCGAAGTTGATGCAAGTGAAAGAGGCCTTGGGGCTGCAATTATTCAAAATGGGAAACCTGTAGCATTCGCGAGCAAAGCTTTAACACCCACTCAATCAAACTACAGCAATTTAGAACGTGAATGTCTTGCTGTAATATATGGCATCCAGAGATTTCAACATTTGTTGTTTGGTAAACATTTTAATACCATCACAGATCACAAACCATTGGAAGTTATTTTCCATAAGCCCATTCATACTGCACCGCCAAGACTCCAACGGATGCTTATCAAGGTGCATGGGTATGACTTTGATGTCAAATATCGCACAGGCAAGGAAATGGTATTGGCTGACGTACTTTCCAGATTACCAAACATTAACAAAAGTCAGGCAGTCGAGCTGGACACACGAGTGGACGGTGTCCATTTGGATGTGATTGACGACATTCGTTTGGACATGATTAATTTCTCGCCCGACAAGCAAGCTGACTTGCGAACAGAAACAATGCGAGATTCAAGTCTCAGTAGCTTGGCGGAAGTCATATTTACCGGATGGCCAGATTCGGTAAAAGATCTTCCCAAGGATTTGCGACAGTATTACAGTTATCGTGATGAGCTTGCTGTGGAAATATTCAAAGGGAGACAAGTGTTAATTCCGACATCAAGACACAGTGACATTTTAAAACAGTTACATCAGAGTCACCAAGGAATTGAGAAAACAAGAAGGCTTGCAAGAGAAAGTGTTTATTGGAATAACATAAACAAGGACATTGAACTCTTGTGTAAAAATTGTTCATATTGCCAAGAGTTACAACCCCAGCAACAAAAGGAACCGCTAATCTCACACGAAAGGCCGAGTGCTCCGTGGATTAAATTAGGGACTGACCTGTTCGAGATAGATGGCAAAGATTTTCTGATCATCAGTGACTATTTTAGTCGTTATCCAGTTGTGAAAGAATTGCGATCAACCAGTTCTGATGCAGTTGTTCAAGTAACAAAGGAGGTACTAAGCTTACTGGGTGTTCCTCGCATCATAGTATCGGATAATGGTCCACAATATCTCACAAGATATAATGAGTTCTGTGATTCTTGGGGAATACAGCATGTCACAAGCAGTCCGAGATTCCCACAGTCAAATGGTTTTATTGAACGTCAGATTCGATACATCAAACCAATCATCAAAAAGTGTTTGAAATCTCGGAGCGATATAAATGCAGCACTGCTAAATGTTCGAGCAACGCCGCTCGACAACGTGATGCCGAGCCCTGCTGAGCTTATGTTTGGCAGACCGATTCCGACAGTGCTTCCCAGTCAGCGCACCGACCATTCTGGTGTGATATACAGGGATCATATTAAACAACAATGTGATAAACAGGAACAATATGCGAACCAGAAATGTAAGAGTTTAGCACCTTTGCTACAAGGCCAGAAAGTGCGTGTTCTCGATAAGCAGCGCAGGGTGTGGTTCCCAGCGGAAATCATCCAGGAACGCAGCAATCGTTCGTACGATATTGAAATGCCAAATGGCAGAGTGCTTACTCGAAACAGAGTACAAATCAGAGAGGATACGAGTTTGTGCGATGATTCTGGACAGGAAACCGATGTTTCTCCAGTTATTCCTTCCAGTCACCACGAAACTGGCAGTTCGCAGCCAGTTAAGCCACTTGTGTGTGAGACCCGTGACAAGTTACCACCATTGCCAACTCCTGGAAATGATAATGATCATTATCACACAAGATCAGGGAGAAACGTAAAACTTCCAAAACGATACTCGGATGAGTGAGCATAATCCAGATTGTGCTAATTTAATTTTAACTGTTTATGTTCAACAGCCTGTTTGTAAAAAAAGGGGATGTTGAATAACTATAACTAACGTTCAGCAAAGGGTGCTGTTTGGAGGAACCAGTTATTATATTTTATGTTACAATAAATCGACCGCGTGGTTAACGCCATTATATATATAAGCAACAATCATCTCTTCAACATCTCCACATATAACTAAGTCCTCCCTCATAATACAACATATATGACCTGTTTCTGTTCAAAACACATCAAAATAAGTCTCAATAGCAGAAATGGAAAACAAATTTGGCACATGGAAAAAACTGCTTTTCGGACCCAAGAGACACCCACTCACCCCATCATACGTGCCTGGAAATTTTTTCCGACCCCCCCCCCCCTGACTTAAACGTATTTAGAGGCATAGTGCAGCTAGTATTATCTTGGGGACGAAAACCCACAATGAATAATTGCGAGGTGGCATTTCGAATTCCATCCTCCGGTAAACGCCGACAACGGCAGTAACCGTATAGGTGAGCCGAATAGTCATAAAATGACTTGCAAGATTCAGAACAACTATCTGATCTTGGCACATTCAGAGTTATCTGGCCCAGCTTCCGTCTCTTCGTCGGATTAAGCTATCTCGCTCACACCAACAAAGTATATATTCTACACTTCCAGGGAGAAGGGTCCCACTAATTAAAACGTTGCAGTCAATACATATAATCCGGTTTCCAACTCACGGTTTTGCCACAAAAGTGGGGGAATTTTGTTATCCTTATTCTTGGCAAGCTTCATTTATGGCAGCATTTGGAATAGTTCTGCTACATTTGGGACTTCAGTGTCATCTTGTGAGATAAACTATAGTTAAGATGAGTATACTAGCTTTCAGACGGTCATATATATCTTCGACTTTCCCCAGTGGTGATCTTTCCAGTTAACTAGCCACTTCTCAATATAATTACGGTTCGTCAATTCACAAACTTATCGAACACATTGCCGAACCTAGATAACTTATGTAAGGTTCTGATGGTTACTATATATAGCTTTCCCTTTGATGGATGCTTCTCTGCTAAGACCATAGAAGATCATAATGTATACACACGCTTCTTGCATTGGCCATTGTCCTAAGCAATCTTTGTGACGCTCAGCAGTCGTCTCGTCGAAGAGCTCACAGCAGACATGTTTATAGACATGGAGTCATGATAGTGGAAATGAAATGGGATCATGAACTGCACCGCCCCTATACACCGGGAGTATGTTTCAGAAACCGGCAGGATATTATGCGTGCATGGCGTCGCTTTATTTGTGGCCTAATACATGTATGTGTATCGTCACAAATGTAAACAGTGAACGATATGATGTTGTCATTATATATGATAACATCATAACACGTATCCATCAGACACATTGACTCGCCTGGCAAACGCGTTTCAAGATTGAACATTTATAGGGCACACATATCGGATTTTATTGGAAGCCAAATTGACATTTAATAAATAATTGAACTTAACCGCAATAAGGAATATCTAATTGCGCTTTTAGAGATTCCTTATTGTGATTAAGTGCAATGAGATATTCCTTATTGTGCTTTTAAAAGCGCAATAAGATCTTCTCTTATTGTGCTTAAGCTCAATTAGATTTTTGCCTTATTGCGCACTTGTAAACGCAATTAGGGATTCCTTAAAGATATTCCTTATTGCGCTTTTAAATGCGCAATAACATCCTTATTGCGCTTAAGCATAATTAATATCTCCCTCATGAGATCACCCCTCTGAAAATAGTAGAATCCGAATAGGCCTACATGTGGACAGTCACCATGTCACCTCACCAATAAACTCCCCCTAGTCCAAGCGCTTGGTGTTAGAATTGCACAAATTATGATAAAAGCATGAAACTTGGCACATAAGTTCCTTAGGTCATACTGATCATTTTCAGATATTGACCCCATCAAGATTTGGCCCCGCTTAGCAACGGTTGCTAGGCAACTACCCGAAAGTATAAAATGCTCATATAAGGATGGATTACAGTATTTCATTCAACGTTAGTTGTTGTGGATTGCATATTTGAGTTTTATTTGTGACATAGGATCAATTACAAAGACTTGTGACCTTGTTTCCTATCATAATGACCATAACAACCGTTGCTATGCAGCTACCCAGACAGTAAATTGTATATTTGGCACTCTTCTCTGACATTTTGGGACCAGAATTGGTGGTAGATTAGTCTGAAATACATTTTATATACGCTAATACACCACACAGTGCATATTATATAGGGAGGGATAGTTGCTATGGTTGGAAGGTGTCATTGCGACCATTCTTAAGAGACCAACCCATATTATTTTTAAATTTCAAAAGCATCAATGACTATAATGCAAGTTGTGGCTGATAAACAAAATTGACCATTCTATCTTATATACATTGAATACTAACATTTCTGACGCACCTTTATTAATTGTTACTATTTTATCGAGATGGGACTCTCCTTAGCAAGGGTTGCTAGGCATCTACCCGAAATAATAAAATGTCTCTATGGGGATGATTTACCGCATTTAATTGAACTGTAGTAGTTGTTAATTACATATTGGAGGTTTAGTTGTGACATAGTATGACATACAATGGTGTGTGACATCAATTTATATCATGTTGTCCATAACAACCATTACTATGCAGCTACACTTTTTTTCTCAGTGACATTTTGAGGCCTTCTCGGTGATGTTTCGGGGCTAAACTGCACAACAAGTTAGTCTACAGGACCTTTAACGTGTGCCCACACATTATGAAGTGTATATTGTATAACTGATACAGAATTACTAAGGATAGCAGGTGGTAATCGGACCATTGCTAGGGGCTCACCCTCCAATTTATTATAAATCTTCACTGGTCATAACACTTTGTAAATTACTAAATGCGTGGCAGAAATACTTAACACTATGTGTACTACCATGGAATCGATAGTTATCTGGTTTTCATCGCACCGACATTCATTGTCTCTTTAGCAATGTTTGCTAGGTAACTACAACCCAGTAAAATAATCCAATTGACAATCTGTGGTCATGTTTACAAACTTACGAATATTTGAGGTAAAATACATTTTTTTTAGCTGATTCCAATGAAGATGATTGGTCTTAAAATTATGTATGCCTGATGAATCATGACATGACCAAAGAATGAGCGTGTATACATATTGGTCACACCCATGCCCATATAGCCACTCAAGGTATACATATACACCCCACTCCTGACCAGAGTCACTCCATGTGTACATAGTATAACATCAATGGCCACAAAACCCTTTTGATACCCTGCAAACCGGCCATTCATACACTCCAGGCTTTAATATGCACCTCACCCATGACAAGCATACACCACATGTATGACCATACAGTCACTCTATGCATACCTATTCACTCCACAATTGGCCATAGTCACTCCCTGTATACACATTCGCCACACCATCACCATATGGCCACTCAAGATATACATAATAGTATACACCAAACCTTACTCATAGAGTCACTCCATTGTATCCAAGTATACATAATACACCCCACCAATGGCCATACAGCCTTTCTATATTGAACAATGCCCCGTACACTTGGCCATACACTCCAGGCTTGAATATACACATCACCCATGGTAATCATACACCACATTTATGACCATACAGTCACTCCTTGCATACCTATTCACTCCACCATTGGCCATATGGTCACTCCCTGTATACGTAGT
Organism: Siphonodentalium dalli; assembly: GCA_032622095.1. Classification (NCBI taxonomy): domain Eukaryota; kingdom Metazoa; phylum Mollusca; class Scaphopoda; order Gadilida; family Siphonodentaliidae; genus Siphonodentalium; species Siphonodentalium dalli. Next base: position 203,299,831 of record CP136064.1, read on the forward strand.
CGCCACACCCTTGGCCATATAGCCACTCAAGATATAATTTACTCCAAGTATGCATATGCACCCCACCAATGGCCATACAGCCTTCTATATATACCAATAGCCCGCACACTCGGCCATTCACACACTCCAGGCTTGAATATACACCTCACCATGGAAATGATACACCAAAGTTATTACCATACAGTCACTCCTTTTATACCTATTCACTCCACCATTGGCCAAAGGTCACTCACTCCCTGTATACCTAGTCACCACAGCCATATAGCCACTCAATATATACATATACACCACTCCCATAACCAATTGAGTCACTGCAAGTATATATATGCACCCTACCAATGGCCATACAGCCCTTCTATATATACCATGACCACGAACACTCGGCCGTTCATACACTCCAGGCTTGAATATACACCTCACCCATGACAATCATACACCAAATGTATTACCATGCATGCAGTCATTCCGTGTATACCTATTCACTATACCATTTGGCCATACGGTCACTCCCTGTACACCTATTCGCCACACCATGGCGATACAGCCCGTCAATATATTCTTATACCATGTACACACGACCATTTATGCACTCCAGACTTGGATATACACCTCACCCATGATAATTCAGCCACACACTGTATACTTATACACCACATTTGTGACCACACAGTCACACCTTGTATACATATCCACTCCACCATTGGCCCTATGGTCACTCCCTGTATACCTATTTGTCATATACATGGCAATATAGCCACTCACAATATTCATATACACCCCGCACTTGACCATAGCTTCACTCCATGTATACATATACACCCTAACATTGGATGTATATACCAATACCCTTCACACGTGGCCATTTGTACACTCCATGCTTGCATATACACATCAGTGACATCACCCATGACAATTCAGCCACTCGCTATATACTAATAAACACCATCCATGAGCATACATCTACTCACTGTATACATATACACACACGTATGGCAATATATCAGCAACAGAAAATAATCATATACATGCATATACATCCATACCACAATGGAACTTCATATGTACTCATACGCCAGCCAATGACCAACCATCTACACAGGTATACATATACACTTCAACAATCATGATCATAGTCATACCATGTATACACATTGCCCATAAGCATTCAACCGCTCCCTGTTTGTCCATACACCCTACCCATGATCATACAGCCAACATATCATATGTATACATATAAACCCAGCCATGACAATACAGCCACCCAAGGTGCACCTGTGCATCCCAGACATGACCATACAGTCACTCCATATATACATAAACAACACAGAAAACTATGTAGCTACTCTTTTTATATCCATGCACCACTTCAATGACCATATAGTATAGCCACTCCATGCAGCTTCCATGTATACATATTCACCTCGCACATGACCTATCCTTATACATCCATACATCTCAATGTGGACCCCACCCATTACCATATAGCCACTCCTTGTATAACTATTTACCTCACATCACCACACAGTCACTTCCTGGCTGCCATTTCGACATACATCATTATTAAGTCAATCAATGTTGATGCTAATGTGCAACAGTAGCCAAATAATATGCTCCCGCTCAGTTCCGTTTCTGTGCATTTCCTTTCAAAACCTGGCCAGGGACACTTTTGGCCAAATTCCACACTGCAACCTTTAAAATTAATTTGTCATAACTCATAAGGTACTGTGACAACCAGAATATAACATTAATTTTAGTTGTAAGTTGATTAGTAACATGGTTGATAACCAACAGAGTCACAATTTGCTACTTTTTCGGAACAGCAGAGAATAATGTATATGTGGAAAATCTACTCTTTTTTTTTACCAAATCTGGTTACCATTTGCAAGCCATCTTGGGTAATTTGTCTACAAAACACATCAGTGTGACATATTTAGGACAGAATAGTATAATAAACACCTTTGATACCAATGATAGTTCCATTTTACTTGAAAACAATGGTCCAAACCTGAAAAGTTAATTTTAGCTGATTTTGATGCCAAATCTGTGATAGAAAAATCCAATAATTCTATAATATCACTGGTTAAATAGTAACAATTAATAAAGGTGCATCAGAAATGTTAGTATTCGATGTATATAACATAGAATGGTCAATTTTGTTCATCAGCCACAACTTGCATTATGGTCATTGATGCTTTTGAAATTTAAAAATAATATGGGTTGGTCTCTTAAGAATGGTCGCAATGACACCTTCCAACCATAGAAACTATCCATCCCTATATAATATACACTGCGTGATGTATTAGCGTATATAAAATGTATTTCAGACTAATCTACCACCAATTCTGGTCCCAAAATGTCAGAGAAGAGTGCCAAATATACATTTTACTGTCTGGGTAGCTGCTTAGCAACGGTTTTTATGGACATTATGATAGGAAACAAGGTCACAAGTCTTTGTAATTGATCCTGTGTCACAAATAGAACTCAAATATGCAATCCACAACAACTAACGTTGAATGAAATACTGTAATCCATCCTTATATGAGTATTTTATACTTTCGGGTAGTTGCCTAGCAACCGTTGCTAAGCGGGGTCAAATCTCGATGGGGTCAATATCTGAAAATGATCAGTAAGGTCCAAGGAACTTATGTGGCAAGTTTCATGCTTTTATCATAATTTGTGCAATTCTTACATTTTCATGCACCAAGCGCCTGGACTACCCCATCTCATTATGGACAATACCATTTGAATAACAGGGAGTTCATTTCTCGGAAGGCTTTTGGTATTCCCCACGAATTACGTCACGTCGCGCAACGTTAATCGTTTCGAACGATTGGACTCCCTTATATTGGTGCTACAAATAGTGAGTTAAGTTTTGCGCGACTGGCGTGTAATTGGTAAATGAAAACTATACGAAAGGTCATCAGACCCACTATTTTATATGTGGGTATGTAGTTTACTCCAGAGTGAGGACAATCTCAACTTATTTTCCAGTCTGAAATTTAAAGCTCTTTCAGGAAATTATATCCAATTGACAAACTTTTCGCCCATCGTCGGAAATGCTTTAAAAACATTCTCGTCCGCCTGTACGCACAGGTGCGATAATGTTCGGACAGGAAGATATCTGCAGGAATTTGCACTGCACAACGGAAGAAGAAGGAGATGGTGTGTAATCCTTAAACTTGTTCATTCGCTATGTCGTTAAAATGTCGATTTAGCCGGATAACAAAGAGGTGAATAGGAAACAAATCCGTAGCATAGACTTACAAAGCACGGCTTCCGGTTGAAAGTGTAGAGTTAATTCCCATGCTTTATGCGTCTTTAAGCGTTTGTTTTTTGTTCTTAAAACTTTTAAAAGCTCGATTTTCACAATGTCAGATATTTATCTCAATAGAGAAGATGGAGAAACTGATACCGATTTCAAAACTAGACTCACAAATCATAAACACACACTTGACAGTGACGAGGAAGATGAAGATCCAGACAAATACAATATCCTGCCCGAGGAAGACATCGAAGGTTTCAATTAAAATTTAAAATTCAAATTGGCACCGTTTCAGATCGACATTAGCAGGTCTGGCAAATGTGAGAATACAGCTACAATATCTGTATTCAGCTAACCTAGCTGTATTCAGCTTTATATTATACTCTCAAACCGGCTGTTTTTCGATAATAAACTAAAAGCGCTAATTTGCGCATCGAAATTACTAATTGAAGTAATTCTGTATCTGTATCTGTATATTTCCGGCCCAGGAGCCTCTCGGCTGTTGTCGCGTCGTTACTACTACTCTGGTGTTTCTCCTGTTGTATTCCCCGAGCATGCGTAATCTTCTATGCTGTTCCAGTCCCTGATCGTTCTCACGAAGAATGATTGTTTATATTGTTCCGTGTTGGCTCTTATTGGTTCGAACGATCGTGAGTTGATACACTCTTGGCTCGAAATTATGTTATCACTTTTGTGGTCTGGAAACTTTTTTGCTCGAATTTTCCTTCCTTTCTTATCCTTTCAGGCCTTCGATTCTGTAAAATGCAGGAGTGTGGTTGGTCACTCGCCTAACCTGAAACCCAGGCGTGTGATTTTGGTGGATATTTCGGGGGTATAAAATGACAAACGAAGACTCAAAATTAAATAAATTTTATCACCATTGTGATTCATCTTGTACACATGTATTCTCCACATTGAAGTAATTAAAACTCCATTCTCGAATTGCGTCGTAATGCTTCCGTTGGATGTAAGTTGTTATGAAATGCGGTCAGAGACCATGTAACCACGTGAGAGTTTCCTGTTGTGTGAACTCTATCGATATTTTTAAAAATAATGTTTGATTGCCCCGAACTCAAGTTTCAATTTCTATTCATCTTCACCGCCCATCGGGGCGGCTTCATTTAGAACGCAACACAATCATGGTACCAAAATTACGTTGCATTGGTGTTGGGTGCACGGTGGGATTAATTTAAATATGTCATGTTGGTAACAATATCTAGCCGAGAATTACTCAGACCTACATACGAATGCGACGACATCGCTAAACGCACCTGACTATAATAATGTTCTAGCGCATGCGCAAAACTTAAAACAATTACTTCCGTCGTATACGGCATGTCTGTCAGTCTTCTCCAGCAAACAAGGTTGATCGTTATTATAAACCCTTTTTCAATCGTGCGCCTAATATCGCCGAGGAGTGTGATTAATTACTCGCCAAGATTTAATTTCAGGCGTGCTATGGTGCGCGAGGGCGATCGCACGCCTCATAATCGAAGGCCTGTCCTTTAGTAAATCATGTGTGTGTATGGCTGGGATTATCCCCTCAACCACCTTGCCGAAGAGTTCTATTCTCTTCATCTTTCTGCGGATCTCTAGTGAGTCTAACCTTAGTCCATCAATCATGCTGGTTACTGCGCCTTTTTCCCGGTCTCTATAGTTGTTGGTGATGAATCTTGCCGCTCTTCTCTGCACTTTCTCTAACTTCTCTATTTCTCCTACTGCGACGGGGTCCCATATTTCTGCTCCATATTCGAGTGATGTTCTTACCATGGCTCTATATGCGGTCTCTCTGGATTTACTGTCCGCTCTTCGTAAGTTTCTGTGTAGGAAGCCTACTCTCCCCTGCCTAATAATAGTGATGGCCAAATAATAGTGATGGTGCACATTTTCGGGTGTTATTAATAATAGTGATGGTGCCAAATAATAGTGATGGCGCACAATGATGGCATTTTACCATAAAGTTCGGCATTTTGATCAGTGACAATGAGTAAAAGGTGGAACTTGCGGGAAATTAGTTGGCATATCGGTTGCATCATCCATCAATATTTCGCTCGAGATGTAAATTAGAGTTATATTTCTTATGTCGCACATCGGCTATTTAAAATCCGACATAAAACTTAAATCCGACATAAAACGTAAGTTGTGGTTAATAATGTGGAACTGTTGCCAAGTCATCGCATTCATAATTAAACTGTGCTTTGAATACACGGACATGTTATTGTATTGCTTTATTGCATAGATTTAAATACATGTTCCTGTGTACACACAGAAGCTACTGCGGTGTCGTAACTTTCCATTTATAGCCAAAACCAGTCACGCATGTGTGCACACGACTCACAGCTTCTGTGTCTTCATGATAGCGCATAATTGGGTCACGATACTAGTAACAGTATTGTTTGGAGAAGTCGGCCACGTCAAGTTAAATTAGTTCATCAGTTGTCACTCAGATTAGTTTCACTGATTATTTTATAATATAAGCCTGGTGATGTGATTTTAGCATTAAGTCCCGTTTTGATAGTAGAAGTCGGTTCCGTCCCAACGATAATTAGTTGTCACTGTGTGATTATAAGCTTTGATGAGTTGTAATTAACTGCGATAATCCGTCTGTTTATACACGGACATCATGATCTAGAGGCCTAAATCCTGTTAGGAATGAGATTCTCCCACATTCCTGTCAACTTGTCAAGTGCACTTCTATTTTTTTTAGTGAGCTGCACGTTTTTTCTAACTTTTTGACTGAAAATTCCGCGACTTTGCAAGAACTTTAAATAATCGTGATGGCGCCTAATAATCGTGATGCTGTCGTATTTTTCTTTAAATAAATAAACGTGACGTCACGTTTATTTGGCAGGAGAGAGTAAGGTGCTATTGGCCCTTCCAGTGATCTTGGATATGTGCGTTGACCATTTTAGGTCATCTGTGATGGTCAGTCCAAGGTAGACGCTTTGTTTGACTGATTGCAGAATTTGATGGTCAAGCTGGTAGATGAACGATGTTTTGTTTTTGTCCTTGTTCTTCATGGACATTATGGAGCATTTTCCAGCATTGAATCTCATCCCCCAGGTTTTCGCCCATTCTTCTAGTGATGTCAGATCCTGTTGTAGTTGGATGTGGTCTTGGTGGTCATTTATCTGGCGGTATAGTATGCAGTCATCAGCAAAGAGTCTTACTTGTGATTTGACTGCTTGTGGAAGGTCGTTGATGTGGCAGAGGAATAATAGGGGTCCTAGTACCGTACCTTGGGGTACTCCCGATTCCACTGGAACACTTTTGGATGATTCTCCTTCCAACACTACTCTCATATGCCTTTTTGTTAGGAAGCTTGTCAGCCAGGTGTGTATTGGTCCTGATATTCCGTATGACTTCAGTTTGTATAGCAGACTCTGGTGTGGTACCGTGTCAAATGCTTTGGAAAAGTCGAGGATTGCCATGTCAGTTTGCTTCTCCGAGTCAAAGGACGATAGTAGATCTTGTGTGGTGTTTACAAGCTGGGTTACACATGAGTGGCCAGATCTAAATCCGTGGTTTCTATCAGTCAGTAGGTTGCAGAGTTCCAGGTGGTCGCGGATATGTCTACACAGGACGTACTCTAGTAGCTTACAGCATGTTGAAGTGAGTGATACTGGTCTGTAGTTGGATGGTTGGTGAACGTCTCCTTTCTTATAAACTGGTGTTATGTTTGCGTTCAGCCAGTCTTCTGGAAGGGTGCCGGTCTCTATAGATTTGTTGAATATGGTGGTGATGGGTTTCGCCAGTACGTTGGCCAGTAATTTGAGTACTTTGTTAGGGATGTTGTCTGGACCTGGTGCCTTTGATGGTTTTATATCTTCCAGGAGTTTCTTTATTCCTTCTTCTGTGATTTCCAGTGGTTTGATGTTTACACTGTTTTGTGGTATGGATGGTAGCTCTTCGTTAGTGTCCATGGTGAATACCGACTGGAATTGCTTATTTAGTAGCTCCGCCTTCTCTTTTGCATCGTTTGTGAGTGATGTTCCTGTTTTTAGCGGTGGCGTACCTGTTCTTTCTTGTTTTCGGGCCTTCATGTAGCTCCAGAAGGGTTTTGATGTTTTCTTTTCCTTCCCCTTCTTTATTATGGTGTTTATGTGTTCTTGTTCTGCTTTCCTCATTTCTCTCCTACATTTTTTCTGGTGGTCTTTATACTCTTTCCAACATCCTGCTTCTTTAGCTTTCCTGTGTAATCTTGCTTTTTTCCTTAGAAGCAATTTGAGTCTTCTATTTATCCATGGCAGTTGTTTGCGTCGACATCTTGGTGCTTTTGGTACTCTTTTTTCCACAACTTCTTTGATGGAATCGCGAAAGAAGTTCCACATGGTGTTGATGTTGGTATCAGTGGGAAAATCTTCTATTTGTACCGCTATCTTCTCCACATCTGCAGCTATGTCAGTCCAATTTGCCTTGTCGAATAGATATCTAGTTCTCTGTACTGGTTTATTGTAGGATGGAGTTGGTGAATAGTCAGCAATGATCATATTATGGTCTGATATGCCAGGTATTGTAGTGGTGGATTTTATTAATGCTGGATTGTTTGTTATGATTAGGTCCAGTAGGTTTCCTTCCCTGGTTGGATCCTCCTGTACCTGTTTTAGTCCTAGTTTCGCACATACGTTGATGAGGTCATTCTGTATCTCTCGGTCTTGTGCCCCCGGCCTTACAGTCATTGTATCCCAGTCGATGTCAGGACAATTAAAGTCTCCTCCAAGTATGAAGCTGGAGTCAGTCTTTTTCATCAGTGCTTTGATGGATTTTTCTAGATTTTCTACGTCTGATTTGGATCGATGTGCCATGTAGAAACTTCCCACGTGTATATCCTTGCCTCCTTGTATTGACAGTTTTATCCATTCAATTTCGCAGTTGGTGATATATTCTGTCTTCTCTATTGCTACTGCTTCCTGTTGAATGGCAATGAAGACTCCTCCACCCGTAGTATCTCGGTCGTTCCTATAGGCCGTATAATCTTCTGGAAAGACTTCAGCTGACTTGATGGCATTTTGGGCTGGTTCTTTTCCTGGTTTCTTTCCTTTGAGCCATGACTCTGTACCGATGATAACATCAGGCTTTATGTAGGAGGTTGCGATTTCCAGTTCCGCTTTGTTGCTGACTAGGCTTCTACAATTAACAATTAGCAATCTGAGATTGTCTTTCCTTGGTGTGTTAAAGGTATTTTGGGATGCTAATCTGTTCGATCTTGATGCTGAGCCTAGAGTTGTGTCTGCTTTGGGACTACTAGTATGGGTCGGGTCGAAAATTGAGTTCATACTTCGGATGGAGCTGTCTAGATGGCTTAGTGTTTGGTAGTAGTTCGAGGTACTGACTTCATAGCTATGGAATGTGAAGCTCTCGATGTTGATGCTGTCACATTTCATGCATTTCCATTCTTTGCTGGGTCTTTCTTCTAGTGATTGGACTTCTGATGTGTCTAGGTCTACGCATGAGTAGTGATGCCAAACATCACAGCTATCGCAGCATACTCCTACGTTGACTGTCCATGTCACTGCTCCTTCACATACTCCGCAGGGTTATACTGATTTTTCCTTTTGCTTGGTGGGAGCTTTCTTTTTTGCTTTTTTGGGCCCCGGGTTTTGTTCGATGCCAGCGATGATGAGGAGGAGGCGCAGGTGTTTTGCCGTTGTTATATTCCCATATCTCCTTTTGTGGCTATCTGTTAGGGGTATAGTATGGTTCAGCCCATACCGACCCGCATTTGTTTTATTTTTGTTGTGTAGAGCCTGGTGTTTTTGGTTTTGGTGTGCATAGAGTGTAGCATGGATCAGCCCATGCCTACCCTTCCTCTGCAGTGCCCGTTGGTAATGGGGTGAATAGAGTGTAGCATGGATCAGCCCATGCCTACCCTTTCTCTGCAGTGCCAGTTGGAGTGTGCAGGGTGTAGCATGGTACAGCCCATGCCTACCCTTTCTCTGCAGTGCCAGTTGGAGTGTGTAGCATGGTACAGCCCATGCCTACCCTTTCTCCGCAGTGCTCCTGATGGTGTGGTCTGGTGTGTTTTTTGTCTGGTATGGGTTATAGCATGGTTCAGCCCATACCGACCCACATTTTGTTTACTACCAGCAGTCTTTGAGTATCTGGTTCCTGATTTTCCGGAGCCAGACTTCACTGAGTAATTCATCAGGCTACCATAGGCATATTCTCCGGCCACCCTCAACCAAATCAAAACCGTCACTTGTTTTCTGACAAAGTGTTGCCTTTTGTCGATACGGCAGTTCTGATTTTGTGTGAAAACTTACTACGGCGGTCGATGTCAGTAAATATTCTGGGGACTATTTTCTGCAAATGCATTCATTAGCTAACTTATAAAATAAAGATCAAATTCATCGCAAACACTCGTTTACTTGTTCCCGATGCTAAACCGGTAGGGGGCGTTAGAATTGTGTACCTATATCAAGCATTTAGAATTACATACCACTAGCGGTTTGTGAGCGATACTGATAACTATTCATAACGGTATATACAGATATTGGGCGGCATATTGCAAATGTATGGCACAACATAGGGACAACTGAAATAAAAATGCGACTTATATAATTTCTGTATTTTAAACATTTAAGTCCTGGTCGTTAACGAGTCAGAACTATTCAATCTGTTTTGGCGGGAAAATATATAATGTGTGAAAACATAACATTGTTATTTGTATTTTCGCGATTTGACATACATGTATGCGTTTCCGTATTTTTCGAGAGTGTCAGCTCAAGCAGTGAGTGGTACTCGCTCGGTTAAACTCTGGCTAGAGATGTTCCATTTATACCTGTTTTAACGCAACTTGCGTTTTAGCAGCATCCTGTTTATACTTCCGGGAATGTTTAAGATGTTCCATCTTCGGTGATAAATATTGTATTTAATGTATTTTTCAAGGTATTCCGCTTTGCGTAAGAGAGTTATTAAACCGTTATGACCGACATCGACCGCCGTAGTAAGTTTTCACACATAATCACCATAGCCGTGTCGACAAAAGGCAACACTTTGTCAGAAAACAAGCGACAGTTTTGATTTGGTTGAGGGTGGCCGGAGAATATGGTGGCCTAATTTTGATGCGCAAATTAGCGCTTCTAGTTTATTATCGAAAAACAGCCGGTTTGAGAGTATAATATATAGCTGAATACAGCTAGGTTAGCTGAATACAGCTAGGTTAGCTGAATACAGCTATTGTAGCTGTATTCTCACATTTGCCAGACCTGATTAGGCCTGTTGTATTTATGGGTTTTAATAGTTAGGCCTGGTAGAGTAAAACCTGTATCAAATAGATACGTCTCGGCAAACGGCTCCAATATAGCGATATTGGAGCGAAGATACGGGAAAATCCGGAAACCACCGAAGATAGCCGGAAGATGACGAGGCTGACGGAAACCCATCACTTGAATCCAGATCTTCTTATTGTCAACATCGTGTATTTCTATTGCTGTCAGATTAATTGGATTCGAAACTCAATGACAATGTGTGTATTCGAATCTGCGTTTTTCACAAGTGACAGTTCAAACACAATTCTAATTCACTCTGCTAACAATTTAATTCCAGGTCGCTGATGGGAGCGGGTCTTTTCGGTCCAGGGCTCTTTCGGCCGGGCTTGTTCGGCCCCTATTCAATTCGGGTAATTAGGTAGCGTGGGTGTTAATTGGACGGCATGTTAATTGCCTTTGATTCGGGACTGGTCTTTTGATGACAATGGAGATTATGTTTGTACTTCATGTTTTATTGGCAACAATATTAATGGATATACATGTATATACATAGTAATTAACATACATCAACAAATTCGAATAATAACATGAATATATGCATTTTACATGATAAAACATCCGAACATTTATTGATTAAAAACAAGTTAAAACATGGATGAATCAGTCAATATATACAGTTTACATGATAAAACATCTGATTATTTAATGATTAAAAACAAGATAAAACATGGAAGAATCAGTCAATACATTATTTATTTATTAATATTAAAACATGGCATCCGTTGGTCTTCTTTATTTCTTTGATTGGCCGTTCTTGTATATTGTGTTCACATCCTTAAGAAATTCTCTTGTTTTGATGGTGCCGTCTTTGTAGGATGTCCATTGCGCCTCAAGGTCTCTGTCTATCTTTGCGTATTTCTGCTTGATGTTGGTTTCGAGGTCCCTCGCTGCTACTGCTCATGGCGTCAAAATAACTTTTCTGTGTAATGCCGGTGTTACACAATCTGCTGCCACTGGCCGCATTTGTCGCAGGAAAGGGCATGTTGGCGACTTTGGCGTGGTCAGACATTCTTTGTACATCAAAATTGGACACATGTATAGTCGATGTCAGTGCTCTAATGGGATATGGTGTTGGGGCATACACACTACCATTAAATAAATGGAAATAGTGTTGTGTTAGGCATGAACAAACCTCACTTAAACAAACATGTTGTGATTGCATGAACAAGTCTCACTTAAATAAACAACTCACCAACCGAGTGATTCTCAACTCAGATCAATCACCGTTTCATCCTGTTCAAACAAACATGCCAGAAGCCGTTCTGAGTGTAAAAAGGTAGATACATGTACCAATCTATTTAGAAACATATATATACAACTTTATTATCAACTTTCTCACAGACAAATCACAGCTACGAATATTAAATCAAATCATAAGATCAAGATATATAATATAAACTAGAGCAATGCACTTTAATCAAAATATTAAACGCAAAATTATAATAATAAAATATTATTTAAACATACAAAAGAAAAATATATATAAACATCCAAATATCCTACTGATAAAAACATTTTTAGGTGAGACTGTTCGGCCCAAACCATGGGCCGAACAAGCCCGGCCGAACCAGCCCAGCCGAACCAGCCCTGGACCGAATCGACCCCGACCCTTTGCCCAGTTGTAGCTGTCGTAAAATTATATGATTTTATGTAGTGTGATGCTTGCATAGAAACTAGGAGATTGCTCATTAATAACAAAATATCTTAATTCACATATTTGTACAGAACAAGAGAGAGAGGTGTGGGAGTCGCACCTAAATTTGGCAGCACCAGGAATCCCAAGATTTGGATCTCTCGTGCCGAGAAGTCATCGTCCTTCTATATTTACTTGTAATGCGACTGCTGCTACATATGGTTGAACTCACATCGATAGGCTTGATTCTGTGAATTATTCAGACAAACCATTTTAATTTAAATAAGTCTTTCGAAACAAATCACATGATATCAGCATGATGACGTAATGACAGCAGACATGATGTTGCAAGCAGTGAACTGTTGTTCAGTATGCTACGTACAAATTCCGATGCCTTGAACACTGGTACTGATGCAATGACCTGTTAATAGTGTAATTTCTCGGCCACAAAACTTTGTTTAAACATGATTGAATCGCGCTTATGCGCCATTGGATATAATATATTACAGATGCAAGTATTCAATTATATTACACTTAAGTCCAATTTAATATTAATAAATGTGAAAACGGCCTCCCATGTGGGTTTATTTACAAGTACAACTATTGTTCAGGAATGGCATACACATAGTTGACTTTGTGAAATCTAACATATAAATACATATTATCACAACAGTGTGTTGATCTGTGTCGTAGTATCACGTCGAGTTGAGGTGGGTAGATTGCTGGATCAAACGGGTTGCCGCAGGCAGCGAGTTTGATCCGGCAATCTGCCCACCTCAACGAGACGTGATGCGATGACACTGATCAACTCACTCCTGTGATAAAAGGTTTATTATATGAGCCCAGTTTACAATAATAACCGTTTAATTACAGATTTTTTTCACTTCAGCAGTTCAATTTTCTTACCATAGTTTATTATGTGTACCCGTACAATAGTAGTATGGTACACATAGTGTCGACGTCCCGATTGACCACTCATAGTTCTTCCGTCCCTCTGTCTGTCCGTCCGTAGACACTTTACACATAATGCGATAACTCAAACATTTTCTATCCGATCAGAACCAAATTTTGTATATGGGTTTCTCAGCCCAAAATACACATTGAGTTCGAATATGGGTTTGATCCGAATTTTTTTGCAGAGTTATGGCCCTTTTCGACTTAGAATTCACGCATGATGCCATAACTCTGATTGGAACCAAATTTGGTATGTGACTTTCTCTGCCCAAAATACAGATTGAATTCGAATATGGGTTTGATCAGATTAATTTTAACGGAGTTATGGCCCTTTGGCATATAATTCATGCATGCTTCGATAAATCAACCATTTTTCATCTGATAGGAACCAAATTTGTTATGTGAGCTTATCAACTCAAAATACAGATCGAGTTTGAATATGGGTTAAATCCGAATTTTTTATACCAGAGTTATGGCCCTTTTTCAACTAAGAATTGAACAGATTTTAGATTTTTATGCTTAAAAGATAACCCTAGCAGCTTACAATTAATTACATGTGATATCAGTTTAGTTCTAAGAGAGACAAGAGATAAATCTCTATTATTGAATTAGAGTTCAGCAGTAAGGTGTAACCCATTCATGAATCAATGGACTCTCCCATTCAGTTCTAAAAGTATAAATTGGAATAGTCCATTGTTCATTTGTAGGGATGTTCTCAGAATTTGAGCGGACCAAGAGAACCCCATTTAGTACCACTATATTTATAAAGTTACACAGTCCTATAATATGATATCTGATGCTCACTGTACTGCACAAATAAAATGACTTTAATAGCCATCTGTTCTTTATTGCATTTCCATAGTGTGTTGACAGTGTTGGCCCAGGGTTGATCAACTCCCACATTGCTCTCTGGTTTAGCCTATCAATGCAATATTCAAGTGACATACCTGGTACAACAGCCACACAGGGTACAGTCCCCTAAATTTATAGAGTTAAAATTGTTAATCCTGTTCATCAATTTTATGCTTTTGTATATTTTTCATGTGATCATTCTCCTATTATATCTCCAGGTTTCTCCTCCTTCACTTGTATGGATTTTTGTAGTTAAAAAGGAACCATTCTCAACATTCCTGATATTTTAACAGAAATACCTTTCATCTGATATATCTCATTTTATTGAGATGTATGTAAATTTGGTATGTGAGTTTCTCAGCCTAAAATACAGATGCAATTCGAATTTGGGTTTGATCCGGTTTTTAGTTTACGGAGTTATGGCTTATGGGTTTTAGCAAGCATGCTGAAATTAGCTGATAACTATCACCAAGGTATGGGTTAAACATCTACCGATCGCGATCAACCTCTCGTTTTTAATGGATAAATAGTTTGTTGTCGTCAATTCGGCACATCTTGGCAATTTCCGTAGGAGTGTTATCTGATTTGATCCGGGGAAATCTCACTCAGTGTGATCCGACGATTTGGATTAGATCGTCAAACAATACTGATATTTAGGGAAGAATATTCACAGTCATTTAATAAACCTTATTATATACACTTTCTAATCACATGTAGTTATACGTGACCTGCATTGATCATGTGTACAAGATGTGCATTGACATTAAAATACCAAATAAAAGCTCCATAAAGCAAAAGATATATTTAGAAAAAGAATCGCATGCTACGACGTGAACTTTTTTAATGAGCAGAATGTTGCATAAGTTAACTTTTAAATGAAGCTGACAGGCACACCATAACCTATTAACATCCAATAGAATTTGATTGTCAATTTGATGTTATCATACATCAACAGTGTTAATTATGTTTTAATTTAAAAATTAAGTTGGCATATTTTCATTTTCATCTTACTATTATTTAATTCTGACCAAATGGCTGCATAATAGGCTCCTGTGAATCACAATTGTTGTTGTTGTTGAATCGAACATCGAATCGAATCAGGAGCAAGATTACACATCGAATGGAACCTCGAATCAAACCACCATAATAAAAAGTTAGGTGACATTAACAATTTGTTTTCCTCACTGGTGATTATAAAAAAAATGACAAGTAATTTATCACTTCATCATGGCCAACACTAATATTTTGGCTGATTATACTGGAATCTTTAATTAATAAATGAAATTGGACTAGAAGGAGGCACTGTGAATAAGAATGGTGTTTACTGTAACTATACCCTAATGATTGATACAATACACATACATGTACATATGTGGTTATTTCCCTTCCATTAAACTAGATTCAGTCAATGTTTTAATGACATTTTTATACAGTTTATATAGTTAAAGTAGCACGAGGAGGGTCCGAAAATCTGTTGAATCTTCACGATCATTTTGAATCGTATCGTACCTTTTGCATGATTTGACATCAAATCGAGCCTACCGTGTAATTTATTTTTTGTTGATCTCGGAAGGAGAGGTCATAGAGACTGAAGTTATTGATGTAACATGAATCTATGGGAGGCCAAACATATTTATTAGTCAATTATGCTTGATGCTTAATAGTAATTCAGCTATAAATTACACTTAAAGACATATTATTTTTCACTTCATCAAACTGATATTTTACATTTCATTTGAAGAATTAATAATTACACTATTACTGAAAAAATATTCAACAACATCAGCTATGTCATTTCGTAAAACATGACGTCTGAACTGAACAGTCCTTTGTTTGTCCCGATCAAATCACGATAAACAAACAAGAATTATTTCACCCAACATTTATACAAAAGAATTGCATTATGTGCTGGCAATTTTCATGCAAAATGTTTCGAAATTCCTTTGTTGAGCCAGCTGGTTGAACAAGTTTATTCGCTGTGAGCTGCAACAGAGTGTCTCAGATCTCTTTAAGTTCAGCCGATTAATTCAATTACGATTAAAGTATACTTCGCTAATTATTAAAGGCCCACTTAATATTCGATCCCCCAGATTACTTTATATAAAATATATGTCATATTATATACCATTTGAAGGAGGAAGCTCCAAAACATTGTATTATCAACTTATCCGGTGTAATAAACTGTTGACATGTTGTTTTTGTTGAGTTTTGTCATCAAGATTGAGGTAAAAATCACTATTATTTTCAATGCAGGGGGAATAACTCTATATATTAAAGATAGAGTTCTTCCCCTTTCATTAAAAAAGTTAGAATTCTGTTGCATTCTGGATGCAAGAGGGGGGAAGTCTTCAGCAGTATTATATTTCTCTGTGGGCATCTTCTGAGACACAGATGTTTCAAATAGTGATGAATTATAGTATTTTAATCATATTTTATGGCATAGATTGTTATTAAAACTGTATATCAAGTCTCTATAAAAAAAAAATCGGAGAAAAATTAAGTGGGCCTTTAACTCTTTCGATGCCAAGCTCGCATAAATGCGAGTTACCCAGTCGCTGCCAAATACGCATTTATGCGAGTTCGGGGTTGCACCTGGTATACGGGTCGTAATTATATTGTTTTGTTGCATTACAACGGGGGTTCATTTATTTTATGTAGAGTGCTGGTGTGCGCTGACAATTTAGAAGAAAGGTCAGTCAAAGTCATGCTACTCCTGAAGTTCTATGAGTACAGTCCGAGCCAGAATATACCATTGACAAATTAACTTTTGGTGCATGGGATGCGATATATGAGTGGAAAATAAACATCATAATTGACTTGGCGGCCTCCTTTCTGCTGATCAGTTTAGCGTCCAAAAATTCTGTCGGAATGAGGTCGGTGAAAAATACGGAATAGTAGCCGGAATATGATTAACTGGTGAAGCATTAATTAATGGGCTAGAACAATAGAACAAAAAACAAACATTTAATCATATATGAATTGAAAAAAATTACCGAAAAACATAAATTAAAGCAAATCCAAGATGGCCGCCAATGGCACGTGACCCAAAGGCTTTGACCTTGAATGGGTCTCCACGTCGGGGCAGGTGATAGGTCATTGTCATATATACCCACATGTGAAGTTTCAACTAAATACACCAAAAATTACCCGATAGTCATTGCATTACCCACATATACATAAAATACTTGTATTTACACCCAGAATGCTTGGCACTGGGGAGTATGTCAGTGTGGCGGGGTGGCAGCGAAAGAGTTAACTAGTGAGTTGAGTTGAGAAGACATTCATGAAAGCAGATTGAATACACCTTAGTGCATGCATAAAGCCAAAGAGAATGTAAATTCAAGTAGACAACTACATGTTGACTTTTATTATACTTTTATTATACCCCCCGCAACGAAGTTAAGGGGGGTATACTGGAGTCAGCTTGTCCGTCCGTCCGTCGTCCGTCCGTCCGTGGACACAAATTTGTCCGGAGTTATTTTTTAGTACCATGGGAAATTGTGCACCTGCGATTATGACGTCTGTCCGACTTTTTTTGGTGGAGTTATCCCCCTTTTTCGACTTAGAAATGTTTTTGGCAACATGCATAATTTTGTCCGAGCTTTTATTCTTACATTTTTCTGTCAATGTTTTTTAATCTGGCACTGATATTTAGTACCATGGGAACCTGTGCACCTGCAATTATGACGTCTGTCCGACATTTTTGTGTGCAGTTATTCCCCTTTTTTTACTTAGAATTTTTTTCGCAACATGCATAATTTTGTCCAAGCTTTTATTCCAACATTTTTCGGTCAATAGGTTTAAGATTAGGGTTATGGTTGTACACCTGCAATGGGAACTGTTATTTTATTATTTTAACTAAATGTTTACTGACATGTGAAACATCTTGGTATTTTAAAATCAGGGGGGTATCCGTAGTCCCATTGGGACAGTCACACCTCTAGTTGCGTTTAAAAAGATTGCATGATCCTCATCCCTGACTCCAATGGTGCAATTTTAGACCACACTATTAGACTCGCTGAATTGGTTATTGTGTCATGGTTGAGGATCTCCTAAACAAGCAGGTTGCCCAGGATTTCCCAAAATGAGCTATAGTTAACCTGGATCTCACCGGGTACCAGATGTTATATTTGCCTTCTGCTTTGTTATTATTGTTCCTCGACCAAATTAATGGGTTGTCAATAACTGAAAACTTGGAATGGTGCTTGAAACTGACTATAACTTCTTGATGGATTTGACAGTTCTTATCAGAAATCTTCTTGGTAAAAAAAATGCAAGTCCAAACAAAAAAGTATGTCTGTCATATTTTAATTTGTGACTGAGAAAACATGATGAAAAGATGAAATTTTGTGATCCCAGATATTCCTGAATTTTTATTTGGGTACACAGGATCTCTGAATCATTGTTAAGGATACCCAGGATTTCCAAAAATATCACCCAATAGACGGAACGTCACAGTCGTAGATGGGTTGTCTGCTTTGATTCAATAACAACAAATCAACATTTTGACTCAATATATACCCATTTGAGAGGTCTTGTGATGCTAAATGCTCGTAGCCATACAACAATGACCAATTCAGCATTGGTTTCCTCGTAAAACAGAGGGTGAATTTGGAGTAATGCTAGCCCGATATGCGGGGTAGCATCACTAAATTCACCCTCTGGGGAGGGACCTCATTCTGCAAATGACAGACACACTATTTCAAGGCTTGGTTACCCTCTGTTAATCCTTTGGAACCTTCTAGAGAGCCACTTTTAATTTCTATAGCAGACAGACACACATTCAAAAATATATATAAGATTATTTTTATTATTATAAGCAACATTGTCTATTTGACATATAACCAACTGTATTTTTACACTCACACACATTCATTGCACTACAACTTGTTATTTCTTATGAGGTTTCAAACAGCACAACATACAATTAATTATGACCAATCTCTGAATGCAAATGAGTTTATTTTTATTGCTAGTCATGAATCGACATGGAACATGCTTGCAAACATCTCTACAATTATATAACTTCACCAAAGGATATTGGTTTGCAGTAAGGAACATCATCATATATATTTTATATACATTTACATAAACTAATAACATAAACGACTGAAGACAAAAAGGAGCAGATCTTGATATTGCAGCATCCATATTTCACACAATTCAAACCAGTTTGACAGGTCTCAAAATATGGTGCTGGATATTTGCAGAATGAGGTCCCCAGATGGTGAATTTAGTGATACTCCCCCATGTGTAGGCTAGCATCACCAATTCATCCTCATTCTGCATGACCTCATCCGCTATTGGAGACATAGACTCAGATTTAACTTCCCAGATAGTGAAGATGGTGATGTGCACCTCGATTATGCATTGTGTATATAAAATTAAAAGAAACTTTTTTAAGTAGTTTCTAATGAAACTAAATAAACATTAATTTTATAATAAAGATACTTTCCAGAGGAGATGAGGCCTTAGCAGAATGAGCTCCTCAAAGGGTGAATTTAGAGATTCTAGCCCGCTGCGTGGGGTAGTGTCACTAAATTCACCCTCATTCTGCAAATGTCCATAACCATTTGAGGCCTGCTGTTTGAGTTGATCAAATTATCATCCAATTCATGTGTAACTTTTATTCTCTTCAAATACAGGACAGGAAGATGGAACTGTTAACTATGAAGGTGGAATTACGATCACTCCATTCAACATGACGGAAGAACTTGAAGAGGGTCACTTTGACAAAGAAGGATCATACATATTCAAAAAAGAAAACGTTAGTCACTTTGATGATGAAAGAGTATTTTACACTCATATGAATGTATATACCAGTAGTATATAATTTCAAACTGCAAACTGTTATAAATATTTGAAATTAATGTTATACTTCAGGGACTTTTCTCGAAAACCAATGCATTTTCTTATATATGGGAGACTCGTATATATAAGAGAATGCACTGCCACAGGATCTTTAATGCTGCACCAGTGCCGCTCCCATCATGAAAGGGCTAATAGTTTGATATATCAATATCTGTTTAGTTTTTAGCTCACCTGAGACGAAGTCTCTGGTGGAGCTATAGTCATCACTCCTCGTCTGTCATCCGTCCATCGTACCGTCCGTCCATCGTGCGTCCGTCCATCAACAATTCTTTGAACATCTTCTCCTCTGGAACCGTAAGACCAAATTGGTTCATATTTGGTGTGGATGTTCCCTAGGTGACTCTCATTCAGATTTGTTCAAATGAGGTCACTGGGTCAAATAGTTGCGAAGCCAGGGCCATAACTCTGTAATTCTTACAACAACTTCTCAAATTTCATTGGGCCGAATGGGTTCATATTTGGTACAAAGGGTCTGTGGGGGACTGTTATTCAGATTTGTTCAAATGAGGTCACTGGGTCGAATGTGGGTGGAGCCAGTGACATAACTAAAAAAAAATCAAATCAGATTTTTGGAATTTTCACCTTACTCAATTTAAGGCCACAATAAAAAAATTGATAGTTTTTCATCCACTTTTTTTTATAAAGTGGGGGGGGGGGGGGGTAATTTTAATTTTTCCAAGTATAAATAATAAGGTGGAATCGGGGGGTCGAACTATCAATTGTTCAATGCATTGATGGAAACATCAGCATGTCCAATTAACCAATTTATCTGTCGCAGTAATGTTACCCTGGAAAGATATGGCATTACCTGAACCTCTCTCTGATATAAATATTGTGATGATAATGTCTTTGAACTTTTGAGTTCAATATTATATGTGGGGAACAAGTGCATTCACAGATACCTCATAGGGATGAAGACAATGACACAAAGTATATTTTTTGTATATATTAATTTGAAATTGAAACACATATTGAATTAATTGATATATTATTCTTTTTAAAAGTTACTTTTAAACATAGGGCCACTAAATGGGCAGATAGATGTGCACCAATACATGTACTGTCCTGGTGATGGGTGAAATGCTAATTCAAGACAAAATTTGACAACATGATTAAATTTGAACAGATTTCTATGAACTTGTTCAGTAACTCATTTATGAAAGTTTCCTTTGCTATCCAGGATGGGTCAGGAATTAGATGTTCACTATAGCTATTCCAAATTTTGATTGTGATATACTCAAGGAAGCCAACATGTACTGATATATATGTATATTGTACAGTGTGTTCATAAGAATTACACTTGCTTCGACCAGCACTTATAGTTACACGGAATTGGGATGGCATATCTGCACCGACTGAGCGGCGTTGTCCAGTTTTTTCCCCCGTGTATAGATGGTAAACATCAACCACTGTTGTCGAATCATCGACCGTGCACCCATACCAATCTTTTATTGTATGGGTGCCGGCCGATTGCAATCTTAAAATTACGAAAACCATTTGTTTTTTATTTTCTTTTCCCACGTGCTATTGTGTTTACAATGCGTATAGAATTACGCCCCTTGGAACTGTCGGTATAAATTCCGGATAATTTTCATATCCGGCTTCTTTTTCTTTTTTTAAACAACGCGAGTTTATCTCGGCAAATCATATAAGTCCAGTGGCAATTTTTAGCATTAATAAAAAATATCAGGGCGGGCTGTAAAAATCGGGGCGGGAGGGGATGAAAAGCTAGCAATTTTTTTATAATTGCCTAACAAACAAACAAATATTTTTTAAGCATGTTATAAAATTTGAAAAAAGTGACACCATTATAACATCTGCAGAGTTATGAAACTTTAATCTTTAATCTTCTGAAATTACAGAAATATTCCATTACCCATCCCCCTCCCACATGGCCCAGACCCACCCCCACCCTGCAGTGGCCTACACCCAACCAACATCCCTTCCAACGGATATCATTTCCAGCTTCCAACATTAATACCTGTTCTATTAAAGTTGCAGATATCTCTTTGTGGATAGACAGAGAGAAACAAGTCATTAATCTAGATTAGAATAAAATGTCACTGACAGCTTGTATAAACATACTGCTAGCAATTTTAAACAAACTGCCTGAATTTAGTGTGTCTGACATTTGCAGGTCAGAGAATCATTAATAAGAGGCACAATCTATCATGTATTGTTCAACAGGGCAAATAGGATGTCTGTCATTTGCAGAATGAGGTCCCCAGAGGGTGAATTTAGTGATGCTATCCCACACAGTGGGAAGTATCTATAGTATCAAATTAACATTGTTGTTAGTTACATTTCCCTTCTAGGAAGTTTCTATATCCTCTAATTTGCAGAAGATAAAATTCATAATTGAGGTGTCCAATGGGTGAACATCAACTTCAACTGGGGAACTTCAATCTTATCCTAGGTCTGCCATAACAGTTGAGGGCCTTAGCAGAATGAGGTCCCCAGAGGGTGAATTTATAGATGCTAGCCCACTGTGCAGGATAGCGTCACTAAAGTCACCCTCTAGGGGAGCTCATTCGCCAAATGACAGACACACTATCACACTATTTCAAGGCTTGATTGTATAATACATTGTGTTGCTTGAGGCCAGGCACATACAATGTAGGAATAGGCACACTATTTGCAGGCTTGCTCCTTTGGTGATTGTGGTTCAGATTTGTTCAATCAGGGTCACCAGGTCAAGTAGGTGCAAGGCCAGCTACACTACTCTTTCTCTACATAGTAATTCATAATGTGTCTTCTATGCAAGAATCAAATGGCCTATTTTGCTTATATTTGGTATGAAATTACCTTGGGTGACAGATTTGTGAAAATGGGATCACAAAGTCAAATAAGGGCAGAGCCAGAGACTTAACTATTTCACTACATAGTAATTCTTAAAATATGTTTGCAAGAACTAGTTGGCTTATTTAGCATGGAATGTTCTTCCTTGACTGTAATTCAGATTTTTTTTTAATGGGGTCACTTGGTCAAATAGGGGCCAAACGAAGGACAGTTTCCCTCTTAATATGCTTCCTTCACAAGGACCATCAGGTCTATTTTACTGATATTTATCATATGTATGAAGGGTTCTTTGGTGTCTGGGATTCAAATTTATTCAGATGGGGTCACCAGGTTAAATAGGGTGGGACCAGGGACATAACTATATGTCTCTATAGTAATTCTTAAAATGTCTTCTCAAGAGAGGTTGGACTATTTAGCTTACATTTAGTATGGAGCAATCAGGAAGATCCTTAAGTGACTGAGATTCAGATTTGTTAAAATGAGGTCAATTTGTCACAAATTGGTGGGGCTATGGGGAGTTAACACTTTTGTGTCTAATAAAATCATTGAAATACCAAATTCATTAAAACATCTACCTTGGATCCACCTGACTGATTAATCTGACATACATGTATTGTGTTTTGGGTCCATGGATAATTGGGCTTCAAACATGTCTAAATGGTTTTGGAAAAAGGCTCTTGTGAGATTGGAAATTTCCAACAATTGAGAAAGTTTGAGGTGTCAGTTGTGAAATTACAACCTACGACTTGGGAGTCTGTAGCCCGGTCAAAGGGGACTTGTTGAGCTGGAGGAGGAGGGGGTGATCAGTAGTGTACAGTTGGTAATTTCAAGGTGGATTTTCACCAATCTACATGTACATATGTGAAGTCTCTCTAGCCACATATCTTGTTTAGAGCTATTTCTTTTAAAGTGATTATGAAAAGTTCTGACTGTTGTAGTCTCCAGAGTCCCAGTCTTATCAATCTTTGCAGTCTGGTGAGCGACCCCACAGTCATTGACTGTCTTGTTATATTAAAGGATCATCAGTCAAAAGTAAGTTCCAGCAAATGTGTACATTCATGGTCTATTATTTGTACATAAAACGTAACATGATTTACAGATTTAGATATGCAATGTATATGTCAAACTTTAATCCATCATTCCTGTTTCCGAGTGTGAATATAAAACATAATTGAACCAATATCACTCACCTGGATCAGTGACCAACCAGTCTGGTTCAACCAGAAGAGTGGAAGTGACCCCATTGTACCGCAATTTATGGCGGTGGCGATATGTCAATTGATGTTAATCAAGTGTTCACTTTGTGTCAAGTGTGTTTATGTTACAAATTTGATGATGTTTGTTTCGCCTTCTAGCAGGACAAACTTGTGAAATATTACTGAGTATGTTTTGTTCTAGATTTCGTTGTTCTTAGTAGCTAATATTTGACATAAATTATTGTCCCCCGAAAACAAATTATGTCTATCTGGACTCCCAGATGGTTTCCGGATGATAACTTTAGTTTTAGTTATCTGTTTGTTTTTAATTTTGTATGTGGATTAGCCACATGAAATTAAAAGTGAACTTCAAATTGTTATCTTTTTGGGGGGATAATTTCAGTTGTTAAGTCTGTGATGTCATTGTTAAAGCGGCGGGCTGTTATTAAGTGAAAATTTCATCATTGGCCTGCCACTTTAATTATCGGCCCAACACTGCAATGCAGGGCATATAACATTTCATTGTACCAGTAAAACTCTGTTATACTCTAGTAATACTCAAGAGAATGCCCTGTAAAGTGGTAATAATAATGATTATAACAAAGTAAATTTATTTTCACATATACTTGTTGATAGTTGTGTTTAATACGCATTTTTATAAAATTCATTTATTTTGCATGAACCAATTTTTGAAGGCTTAATGTGTCCCTTTTAAAGCTTAAAATCAAGGGTTTTAACACAAGTTAAATTGGATTGAAGAATGTGTAGGCCCTATCATTGGCACAGTTAGGTAAGCCTTTTAAACTAAACTTACTAGTAACTACTTATTCCAGATGATACATGATTCTTGGATAGAAAATATAGACTGGGTTAAAATCAAAGATGATAAAACTAAGACGGAGAGCGACTCTGAAGGGTCAGTCGAAGCAGAGGTCAACTTTATCGAAATCTACAAACAAATGGCAGAGTTGATGAAACCAGGTGAAAATGTGGCAAAATCACTACGGCGACTTGGTGGTGGAAAGAAAATGACTTCAGCACAACGCTGGAAAGCAAAGAAGCAGAAGACAGAAGAATCCTCAGACACGGGTGATAAGGAGGCCATGCTCAGACTAACGGGGTTAGCGGATAAGCTTCTTGGTCAGGGAGATATGGAGGTGTATGAGTTGACTTCTGAGAAAATTCAATTCAAAATCAAAAGTTTGGAAGCTGTCAGTAAAATGGACAATAAGTGTATAGTGCCAGATGATGTCGATGACGATGATGCACTCGACATGTTCGCTGATAACATTGATAAGAAAGATCCTGAAGTAAAGCCAGAAAATAGTACAGCGGAAACTAGCCCCAAAAATAATCTCAAAACTGAGGGTATGTATGGATTCTATAAAATTATTTTAATTTAAGATACATATAAGTTACTGATTAATAATATAGCAGCTTAATAGCCATATAACAAAATAGTTCATTTCTCATGAAATTTCTTTTTCAATGTGATGACAGATATTTGTTTTTATTATTTATATCAAATTATATTTTGAGGAGGCAGGAGGCAGGTATTTATTTATAGGATATTCATTGGAGTCACGTATTTGTAAAGACACAAATGTGGTAAATATGCTGAATCAGAGCTGGTGGTCATCACATTTATCGATAATTCCGATTCCCCGATTAATATTAATTGAAGTTGTATTGATACAGCATTACTTATGCAAGCCTGAGCTTAGTGTGCCTGTCATTTGCAGAATGAGGTCCCCAGAGGGTGTAATTAGTAATGCTATCCCGCATGGTGGGCTAGCATCACCAAATTCACCCTCTGGGGACCTCATTTTGCATGTCCTCATCAGCTATGGGAGATATAGACTCAGATTGAAGTTCCCAAATGGTGAATATTTTGATGTACACGCATTGGGAACCTCAATTATGCAATGTGTCTAAGCAGAATGAGGTACCCAGTGGGTGAATTTAGTGATGCTAGTCCGCTTTGCGGGATAGCGTCACTAAATTTACCCTCTGGGGACCTCATTCTGCAAATGACAGGCACTCTAAACTCAGGCTTGTACTCATGAATATATGGAAATGTCATCTCGTTGATCTAATCTCAGCTTTATTCATGGGGCTGTTCTTGGGTATGGGGTGGTATTTATATATTTACTTATATATTTACGGCCAGCACGTTTTTTGTGGATGAGGCATTGACTAGCATGAGGAAATGAAAAATGTATTTTATCTGGCTTAAAACTTTATGTAGTTCTAACAACTGTTGCTGCCACATAAGATTTTGTAACGATTTCCTGATTTACACCAAAAGTAACAATGAATTACGGTATGTAAACTATCCACAGTCGTTCTCATGTAATCTAGGGTGTGATATCAACTTTCTTTGTTAACTTGCAGTCTAATTGTATTTATGTTGTTTTTGTTTTATAGTAACTTATTAGAAAGCTTTTGAAATTTCCCAATGTTGTACATACATTCAGAAAATATAGTTAGGACTCTCAATATTCCATCTAACTTATAAGCCATTCTTTCAAACAATACAGTGGTTATTACCGTTAATATATCAATTCAGATGCCACTTCCATGCGATTCTCGCATATGGCACACATCACATACCATTTTGAAATACCTTTAAAAGTTTCGTCTGGATACTCGTTACCGTAATTTAGTCAGTTACTATAGTTGCTTTGAGAAATAGTGTTTATTTCACACCAAATAAATTTATTTTTGCGAAATACAGCAAAATACAGAAGATTTCAAAATGTTCAATAAACAATTTTGTGTTGTCCTTGGAAAATACAAATTGATTACGCCATGACGTCCCCACACACATAATGTTATAACATTTGGAGTTTAGATTTGGTTATAATGGTCAGATACTGCCAGTCAATTCCATCAGCTAAGTTTGTGCTCATACTCTAAATAATTAAAGATGCATAATCT
Organism: Siphonodentalium dalli; assembly: GCA_032622095.1. Taxonomy (NCBI): domain Eukaryota; kingdom Metazoa; phylum Mollusca; class Scaphopoda; order Gadilida; family Siphonodentaliidae; genus Siphonodentalium; species Siphonodentalium dalli. The sequence continues at coordinate 203,326,609 of CP136064.1, forward strand.
GAATTAACGCTCCCAAATGACTCTTTCTTTGGCTTCGTGGGTGAAAAATATTTGATTCGAGTCAAGGAACCCACCCATCAAAGCTCAGTGTAGTAATTTGTGGCCCAGAAAAGATTCATCAAATGGATCGTCTCAGATATATAACACGTTTTGGGAAATTTTATACCATAGTTGACAGCGGTTAGCATTATTTTGTTGTAATTAATCGATTCTGATAACAAAAGCGTATTTTGAAGAAATGATGTTTTTGTTGTAACTTGTTGTAACTGTGATATGGGGATCGTCTGATTGGATTGAGTACCTTTAAAGAGAGGTGCATGAATGTTAACCCTTCCATGACTGGCACATCCTGAAATTTTGCGAAAACCCTATGAAAATGCATTCTCTTTATTTGCTAGACTCCCATAGCGAGCCTCGCATATATAAGAGAATACATTGGCCTAACAATATTGACCTTGACCTTCTAAGCCAGTGCATTCTCTTATATATGCGAGGCTCCCTATGGGAGACTCACATATATAAGAGAATGCCCTGGCACAGTATCTTTAATACTGCACCAGCACAGCTCCCGTCATGATAATGAAAGGGTTAAGGGAATAGTCCTTGTGCTGTGGAATATATAACAATCTGCGCAAATACTATTATAGTGGATTCTGAAGGATTTCAAAATCATTTTTTTACACAGAAAAGTATTGCAATGTGATAGAATTGTTAAATGTGTGTCTAATGTCATCAACTTATGGGCAATGACATCATATGGTACATTTAAGTCCCAGAGCTATATATATATATGGCACCATAAATGGAGCCAGGGTCAATCTAATATGTTGACAACGTCTACTGTAACAGAAAATGTCTTCACACTATATTATGAGGTATATTCTAAAAATCACAAGGCAATATCAACCTAAATTTCAGTATGCTACTGCAAGCTACAATCTTTAAAGTGTGCAACAAACATAGAACACAGTTGTGTTAACATGCTAACATAATCACACTCATTTGTCATACTGCAAGGTAAATCTTGAAACAACAGTTTTCGTTTTACCACCGTTTCACAATAAACTTGTGCAATAATGTTAACCACACACTTGTGTCTTTCTATCTACTTATTGTCGCATTCTAAAATTTATATGCCCATGCTTGCATACCAACTGTAGTCATATAAACCAACAAAATTAAGCTGGAATTTTCCATTTTCAGAGTCCTCAGCTTCTCACAATGATGCTATTCGATGGGAATATAAATGGGAAAACAAAGATGATGCAGAGCTACATGGTCCATTTTCTAGTGAGAAAATGTTAGAATGGAGTGAAAGTGGGTTCTTCCAGTCTGGTGTCTTCGTCAGAAAAGTCGGCACTAAAGAATTCTACACTTCCAGCAGAATTGATTTTGATCTCTATATATGATAAACTATTCTGATAACTAGGAACACTAGTGTGCTCTCCTCTCAGCCGCTAAACCATTTGCTGATAATGGTTTGTTGTACCATATAAGGAAATGGTGGGTATACTGGATTACATGTGCCCGCTCCTCCCTCCTTCCATCCATACGTCCAATCGAGCAACTGTCTTAACCACAGGATGTCGGATCTCAATAAAAAAAAGTATGGATGTGCACCACTAAGAGGACATTGAGTGGAGTGTTTAATCGTTTTGTTCGGCTTTTCCGTTCTAGGGTTATTCACCTTTGTTTATCTGGATATGTTGATTTTTTGTTTTATCCTTCTGCCTGTGGATCTCAGCCATGGGTTATAAAATTTGGTCTGGATGTTCATTATCATAAGGGCTTTCAACGAAGTGTCAAACGTCAATTGTCAAACGGTGTTGTTAGAATTCTCCATTCTAGTTACTCATCTTTTATCTGGAAATATTGATTTTTTGCCCATCTGTTTAAGTATCTCAGCCATATATTATAGAATGTTGATGCAATTTGGCATGTATGTCCACTATCACAAGGGCTGTCAATGATATGTCAACTGGTGTTGTTTGCATTTTCCATTCTGGAGTTAATCTCCTTCGTTTATCTGGAAATGTCTATTTTTTGGCAGTCTGTACAAACATCTTGTCACGCGTGGGTTATCAGATCTCAATGAAATTTAGTTTGAATGTTCACCACAATGACGACTTCCAAAGAAGTTTTAATTGGTTTTGTTTGCATTCTTCATTCAAGGGTTATTTTCATTGTTTTATATAGAAAAGTTGATCCATTGATGTGATCGAAAATGGTCATGGTCCTGTGACTTCTACTTAGGGTATGCCCACCCTAGGCGGTGTGCCACACAGGGTATGCACCGGGTGACAGCCCAGCTTTTGTTTTAAACCTGGGTTTTGCTAATATAGCTGATATGAAATTCAGTAATTTTTTATCCAAATGTAGTTTCTGAAAGAAGGGAACTCATGTCTCATGCTATAAAATCATGAAAATTCATGCACAACTCATAAGGCCATAATGAAATGGATACGCGTTTCCAGTAGCTCCAATCTCAAACTCCGCGCTCAAAACTATTTCACTCCATTTTGACCTCTTTCATCTCTAAAATTTGTTGATCATCGTTAGTACTAGTCAAACATTTCTTTCTTATCTGCATTATATAAGACTAGCAGATTAGCCCGCCACTGGCAGCATTGGTCCCATGGCTTTGGTCGATCCATTAATTTTAGTTTTTCAAGGTAACCCCGTACAGGCATATATAACCCGAAAAAAATATTCCCCGTCCCGAGTTGACCATACATAACAAATTTCACGTCGATGTCACCGCTGACGACCGAGATATCGCCCAAGGTAATTTGTGGGTACCCGTTTCAAGGTCAAGGTCACCTGAGGCGGACAAACTGACCCGACGAAAATCTCCCCCGTCCATTGGAAGCTCTAAGTACGAAATTAGATATCCCCAGTTTCCAAAAGCAAAAGATATCAGGTAGAATTTGTCAAATATGGACCCTGGTGCAAACACTCGCAGGGCCCTAAAATTTATTAACATAGGTTTTCCCATTAAAATCGATTTATGTTGATAAAACTCTTATTTAAAAAAAATTTAAGCTGAGACTTTGTGTGTCTGCGTGTAATACTTATATATTCTTAAAATGACAGAGTCCAACACGTAATTATGTTTTAGATGGGAGAAATTAAAAAAATTTCGATGCTAAATTTTAACACAGGATTTCCCATTAAAATTTATTTATGTCGATAAAACTCTTATTTAAAAAAATTTGAAGCTGAGACTTGGTGTGTCTGTGTGTAATACTTACATATTCTTAAAATGACAGAGTCCAACACGTAATTATGTTTTAGATGGGAGAAATTAAAAAAATTTCGATGCTAAATTTTAACACAGGATTTCCCATTAAAATTTATTTATGTCGATAAAACTCTTATTTAAAAAAATTTGAAGCTGAGACTTGGTGTGTCTGTGTGTAATACTTACATATTCTTAAAATGACAGAGTCCAACACGTAATTATGTTTTTGATGAAAGAAATTAAATTTTTTCGATGCTAAATTTCGAGCGATAACGTTGCGTTGAATTGTAAACAAATGCTCTTTTATAGCGACGCGTCATATACAAACGCTCATTAAATTATCATATGATTAACCGTCGCAGTGCCGTTTTTTGTGATTGGGAGTGGAGAATGAGTGCTCAGAGCTTCTCCAAAACGCGATTCCGTGGGTTTTTACGGTTGGATGGGAAGTTTGAGCTCAATCGAGCCAGCCGTTTTAGAGTCTATAGAGGACAAATATACACATATATTTATATACGTAGTTCTCAAAATATATAGTAGACTAGCAGGTTAGCCCGCCACTGGCGGCGTTGGTCGGAAACATGACATTTTTTTCGCTTTTCAATGAGTTAATCGTGCCTTTTTAAGAGAAATTATTGTACCCTCCCTAAAAGAGGTATGATTTAAGGTACATCGGGCGGAAAAACTGTCCCGATGATGTCGTTGTTGTTGGCATTCAGGGCTTTGGGTCGTTGTTGTTGGCATCATGACTCGGGGCTACCCGAAAAATCTCACATTGCCGTATAGGGAAAATAGGATTGCGTGTATTTAGTAATTTTAACTAATTATTTTCTCGCCAACAATGTTGTTGTTGTTAATATTTACAGCTTGGGGGCTATTTTGTCGCCAACAATGTCGTTGGCGTTCACGGGTTGGGGCAGTGGAAGTCCCGTCAGATTCGGGACGTATCACAGTGCCTCGGATTCACTTAAAAAACTGACCCGATGATGTCGTTGTTGTTGGCATTCAGGGCTTCGGGTCGTTGTTGTTGACATCACGGCTCGGGGTTACCCGAAAAATCTCACATTGCCGTATATTGAAAATAGGATTGCGTGTATTTAGTAATTTTAACTAATTATTTTCTCGCCAACAATGTCGTTGTTGTTGATATTTACGGCTTGGGGGCTATTTTGTCGCCAACAATGTCGTTGGCGTTCACGGTTTGGGGCAGTGGAAGTCCTGTCAGATTTGGGACGTTTCGCAGTGCCTCGGATTCACTTAAAAAACTGACCCGATGATGTCGTTGTTTTTGGCATTCAGGGCTTCGGGTCGTTGTTGTTGGCATCACGGCTCGGGGCTACCCGAAAAATCTGACATTGCCGTATAGGGAAAATAGGATTGCGTGTATTTAGTAATTTTAACTAATTATTTTCTCGCCAACAATGTCGTTGTTGTTGATATTTACGGCTTGGGGGCTATTTTGTCGCCAACAATGTCGTTGGCGTTCACGGTTTGGGGCAGTGGAAGTCCTGTCAGATTCGTGACGTATCGCAGTGCCTCGGATTCACTTAAATTTTAGCAGCCATATAGCTGCGTCAGTTAGCAGGAATTGTGGTGTGTAAGTTTATACTTTAAAATCTGAATGTTTCGGAAATAGACTAAGATTTTCAGCCGTAACAAAAAATGTAAATTCTATATTTTGCGAGGTATTAGCAAGTTTTGGCTCAACGGGTTTAGCAGTTTGAAGTGAATATGGATATAAAAATATACATATACAGATATACAAAAATGTAGAGTTACTCCTCTTGGATCGCGAGCGAATATCAACCCGATTAACCCCCGCCGTGTTTGCGGTGATTTTATTGATTGGGAGTGGAGAATGAGTGGATCAGAGCTTGTCCAAAATGCGACGTCGGCGATCCCCGTGGTTTTTTACCCTTATATACGAAATTTGACCTCGATCCGCGCAGCCGTTTTCGATTCTATGAAGTACCCACATACATATATATACACACACATATATATATATATATACGGAAGTCTCAAAATATATATATAGATTGAGCTATTGCCATTATTTGGCATCTGTCTGTCAACAATTTCCGTCACCAAAGCTCATATTGAACTTCGGGGTGACCTCTAAATGGGAGCCTCCTATTTTTACCGAAATTTGTTAAAAAAACATGCCACCACCAGCCATCTTGGATTTTAATCTTTGCATGACTAAATCCTTTGGCACACCTTACAGACCACATCCCTCATTCGATTATCACCAAACTTCATATGGATCTTCGGGGTGACCTCTAGATGGGTGCCTCCTATTTTGACTTAAATTCATTAAAAAACATGGCTGCCGGCAGTCATCATGGATTTTACTCTTTGCATGACTAAATTCTTTGGCACACCCTACAGACCGCATCCCTCATCCGATTGTTGATTTCTAGATGGGAGCCTCTTATTTTGACCGAAATTCGTTAAAAAAAAACATGGCCACCAGCAGCCATCTTGGATTTTACTCTGTGTATGACTAAATCCTTTGGCACACCCTACAGGCAACCTCCCACATCCGATCATCATCAAACTTCATATGGATCTTCGGGGTAACCTCTAGATGGGAGCCATGTGTTTTGACCAAATTTGGTAAAAAACATGGCCACCAGCAGCCATCTTTGATTTCTAATTTGAATCAATTGGCATAGCCTGCACCATGCATTTATTGGAGAATTGTTTTGAAAATTTACAGGCATGTTTAGGATGACCTCTAGATGGGAGCTATCAAATTTGAAATTTTTTTTTATGAAAAACATGACTGCCGGCAGCCATCTTGATTTACTCTTTGCATGATTAAATCCTTTGGCACACCCTAATGACCACATCCCTCATCCGATCATCACCAAACTTCATATGGATATTTTGGGTGACCTCTAGTCAGGAGCCATCAAATTTTTCCGAATTTTGTTAAAAAAATCAGCAGCCATCTTGGATTTTACTTTATATACATCATTATATCTCTTCATGTTGACATCTAGTATTATTCAATAGACATTTAAACTATCCGCATTCCTAATCAGTCTATTGACTGTAAAGCATGAAATTATCCCTACAGTGCTACAGTGTCATTTACACTTTCATTTCTTTCTTGATCATTTTTGAGATCATGTAATAGGGGTTCATTATGCCACCCAGTAAGGGTATCTATGTAAGTGAAAAATATAAATAAAGTAAAAACTGCCCCAAATTTATTTTGGACCTGTTAGGCCATGCAAAGTCAATTTCCCGTTTCTCAGGCCAAAAGATTTTGAAAAGCATGTGCGCACGTTATTTGATTAAATTTTTTAGTTTCCTGGGGCATATCCCAATGAAGCATTCCACCTATGCATCAGCTACAGTAATGCCCTAGGTAATCGACTCCTTAACCACAGCAGAATTATGGGTAACTTTTCAGGATTTAGTCAGAAATATGTCTTGTTGCCATTCATCGGAAAGCTCTCAGGGAGAGCTTTCCGATGAATGGCAACAAGCCATATTTCGGGGAGAGCTTTCCGATGAATGGCAACAAGCCATATTTCCGACTAAATCCTGTAAAGTTACCCATAATTCTGCTGTGGTTAAGGAGTCGATTACTTAGGGCATTACTGTATCTCTGGGTTTAATAATAAAACTAATTTCAGTAGCCCATGGCCATTATTACCCGAACAGATGTCCATAAAAGTTAATTGATAGATTCTATGTTAATTTATTCTATTGGTTAATCACACACAAATGATATAAACGCTCTTTATTATTTCCATATAAGGAAAACAGTAACAAATAACGCTCTTTAAGTTTACCATATCGGAATCTAAACAAAAGCCAGGATCTGTAACGTTTTTTGCTTTTGTTTATAAAACAAAGGAAAAACTTTTGACAATAACATACTGTTTATGCCATATTTCTGATTGGTATAATAACAAGGTCTGTCTATATTTTACTATTCTTTCTGTTTATGGCGGTTTTTGACGGATGTGAATATTTTAACAGCATACCCACCGCCAACGCCGCCCGTATCTTTAACACATGTTGAACATAGTTACCAATTACAGTAATGCATCAGACATTTGAATTGGGAAACTGGTCTGTTCTATCTCATTTTCTATAACAAACGTACCACAATTATTTCGTACTGATTAAAAAATTTCCCAACAGTTGGAACAAGAATATAAAGGTGGACATGCAGAGTTTCGGGACGCTTGAGAAACGGGAATTTGACTTTGCGTGGCCTTACCAGAAATATGGATTTGATTTGGTCCAAATGGCATTGAATCGTCAGTGTTCCTGTTTTTGTTGGTGAGGGAAAGGATTGTGAGAATTGTAATTGATATCATGCTTTTGTGTCTTAAACCTTTTGTAACGGGAACCTCGCTGGTGCAGCATTAAAAATCCTGTGCCAGTGCATTCTATCATGTATGCGAGTCTCCCATAGAGAGCCTCACATATATAAGAGAATGCACTGACTTACAAGGTCAAGGTAAATATTGTTGGGCCAATGCAAATATATAAGAGAATGCATTGGCACAAATTTCAGGAAGCACCAGTCATGGAAGGGTTAACAAATCATATATAACTGGAACATCAATCTTATCATAAAATGCCATGAATATGTTGTTTGACAATAATTTTTACACAACAAACTCTAGTAAGGCCACAGCAATTTTACTAGATGGTTTACAAACAATTTTATTAGTTCGTTTAGGCAACACCAATTTTAATGTCTGGTTTACGAATATCTGGTCAGAAAAAAGTAAATGCAGAATGGATAAAAAATAATATAAAGTTTCTGATCAACCAATAAACAGAAAATAGCAAATTGCATGATATTTAAAATGATTTATGAAATAAATTTTATTTCAGTTTTCCGACACTTTCTTGTAGGTTAATTTCATATTACCTCAGTTTCTGTTCCAAGTTACAGATAAAGATATCTTTGCATACAATTACCATAGTGGGAATGGCTGCTCTACCTTTATTGAAAGAGTTAGTGATCATACAGATTTAAAGCACACTATTAAATATATTTTTTTTGTGCAACTTTGTGGAAAAAGTTGTAGGCGATGTTCGTAAACCAGACATTAAAATTGGTGTCGAACATCAGGGAAAAACATCTCTTGATGGAGGAGGGGGAAAAACCCCAGACAGGACTTGTATACCGATTGGCGATGATCACTGGTGAGCACAAATCTCAAATATTCAATTGAAATCATATATTCCAAATAAAAAATAACTAAAATCATTACATTATTATCTCAGTAATGACTGATAGAACAGTTTGATGAGAAGTATTATACAAACTAACCATGAACAAATTTATGGGTTTTTTTTAATTCTCAGTAAAATAAGTTGTTGGCAGGTTCATAAAACAACTAATTAAATTGGTGTTGCCTAACAAATATATGCAGCAAGTGAGTTGGTTGAGTGGAACTCCTGTTATAAGAACACCAGTTTACAGTTTACTCAGGAACTAGTCTGAACTAGTAACATTATTATACCCCCCCCCCCCGCAACGAAGTTAGGGGGGGGTATACTGGAGTCAGCTTGTCCGTCCGTCGTCCGTCCGTCCGTGGACACAAATTTGTCGGGAGTTTTTCTCAGTCGTTTTTTTTATCAATTTCCGTGAAACTTGGCACAGACATCAACCACCATGGGAACCTGTGCACCTGCGATTATGACGTTTGTCTGACTTTTTTGGGTGGAGTTATCCCCCCTTTTTCGACTTGGAAATTTTTCGCAACATGTATACTTTTGTCCGAGCTTTTATTCCATAATTAAGCAGGGCCCACCAGCATCATAGCACATTAGCAGGACCAGTTGACTATGGGTGTGTATTCACAAAACCACAAGTAAAGAAATTGCATTTGCAGATACGAATTAGTCATTTCAATTAGTCCAGGGAATATTGGTCGACCTCTGCACCCCCCCCCCCCCCCCCACACACAGGACTCATCTTCACCCCACTAATTTTCTTTCTTAATGTCTCCTCCAATTTTTTTCGGTTAACAAGAACAAAAAGTGGCCGCAGAGACTCCAGACAAAATGGCGTCCATCATGGCGGCCATTTTTTATATGCACCAGGTCTCTTTGATCGCCGTTATAGTAAATATGATATCACATGCGGTCTTGTTTTCCGCTCGATTCGTTATGCTAATATACAACCGTTACAAATTAGCCAAAAATCCGACATCAGAATCCAATATGGCGGCCAAGATGTGAAAATATGCTATTTTTCTGACATTTCATCACATTTCGTTTGTCTCTGTGGGAAAATATTGGGATCTTGGCGTGATGTTATGCATTTATCGTAATATACATTCATTGTGGGATATTTTTGTCCGACATCACGTTTTCCCAATGCCGGTATAATCCGGTCAAAGCCGAATCGACGCTAATAACGCGATGTATTGTTTCGAATCAATGCATGTTATTGCTATCATAAGAACACCCATGCATATATATGTGCAGGAGATACTCGAGCTAGGATTCCTCTTATACCTCAGTTGAGAAATATTCACCCAAATCCAAGATGGCGGCCAAAATGGCCACCAGAAATAGAAAAATCTCTGAAAATCGCCGATTTTAACATCAGTGAGCGTTATTGTCACGACAACTCCACACCTGCTTACTATTGTGAGTTGGGAACAATTAGGCGAAGAACTGTCCTTGTACCATATCCAAATAAAAGTCCCCCCAAATCCAAAATGGCGCCCACAATGGCGGACAGATTTGGAAAAATCACCGAAATTCCCTCATATTCACATCGTTGGGCATTATTGTCGAGACAACTCCACCCATGCTTAGTTGAGTTGGATATACTGAGGTGAAGTAATTACCTTACACCTCATGCAAGAAATGGTTTTCTAAATCGAAGATGGCGACCGAAATTTGAAAACACGCCTGCATTCTTTCACATTCTTACGATGGGCGTTTGTGTTTCGCGATTCCTACCCACCATTAGATGTTGATATGGAATATTGATGTGTGCAGTTGTCTCGAAAATAATGCCCAATAATGTGAAAATGAGGGAATTTCGGTGATTTTTCAAAATCTGTCCGCCATTGTGGGCGCAATTTTGGATTTGAGGGACTTTTATTTGGATATTATATAGGACAGTTCTTCGCCTAAGCGTTCCCGACTCACAATAGTAAGCAGGTGTGGAGTTGTTGTGACAATAACGATCGCTGATGTTAAATTCAGCGATTTTCGGCGATTTTTCTATTTCTGGTGGCCATTTTGGCCGCCATCTTGGATTTGGGTGAATATTCCTCAACTCAGGTATAAGAGGAATCCTGGCTCTCGTATCTCCTGTACATATTATGCATGGGTGTTGTTATGATAGCAATAGCATTCATTGATTCGAAACAATACATCGCGTTATTAACGTTGATTCGGCTTTGACCGGATTATACCGGCATTTGGGAAAACATGATATCGGACAAACATATCCACCAATGAATGTATATTATGGTACCAGTGTGTTCGCAAATGACTCTTCTATACGATAAATGCATAACATCACGCCAAGATCCCAATATTTTCCCACAGAGACAAACGAAATGTGATGAAATGTCAAGAAAAATAGAATATTTTCACATCTTGGCCGCCATATTGGATTCTGGTGTCGGATTTTTGGCTAATTTGTAACGGTTGTATATTAGCATAACGAATCGAGCGGAAAACAAGACCGCATGTGAGATCATATTTACTATAACGGCGATCAAAGAGACCTGGTGCATATACAAAAATGGCCGCCATGATGGATGCCATCTTGTCTGGAGTCTCTGCGGCCACTTTTTTTTTCTTGTTAACAACCGAAAAAAAATAGAGGAGACATTAAGAAAGAAAATTAGTGAGTCCTGGGGGTGCAAAAATCGACCAATATCTCCTGGACTAAATTCCAATACCTGAAGAAGCAGAAATTCTATGTGTGTTTCTTCATTTGTTTACCATTCTAAGAATAGCACTGCATGGATTTTGGACATGTTTTACGAATTCGTTTTTAGTACACACTTCTACCGCTGCAATAAATTTGTGAGGGTGTGTTATGGAACCAACTTGTTTGTCCATCAGTCTAGCCGTCCGTGTGTCCATGAATGCAATTTTGTCCGAGCTTTTGCTCCTTCATTTTCTTTGTAAATTTGTTTAAATTTTGCGCAAACCATAACCACTTGGCGTAGGAATCAATGCAAGTACGATCGTGCGATCGTTATTATAGCCGATTTATCAACTTTTTGTTATTATAGCAGATGTAAATTTGTTTAAATTTTGCGCAAACCATAACCACTTGGCGTAGGAATCAATGCAAGTACGATCGTGCGATCGTTATTATAGCCGATTTATCAACTTTTTGTTATTATAGCAGAGTTATAGACATTTCGTTACCAATTGTCACATAACTTGATCACCCCCGTGTATGTGGTATCGCCAAACCTGGGGGTATCACCAAACCAGACCATGCGGTTTTGATAAATGAACATATCTTCCCTGAGTTGAATCTATATATCTCCCAGTTAAATTGTGATATCCTCTATTCAAAACATCTGAGAAACCAGACCGTGCTATTAACGAGCTACGTCTAGGTATAGAATTCCAGTGCGAGGTCAAGGCGGGTCGATTCATTTACGATGTATGGTAAAAATTACCGCCTGTAAGTTGGGGGGGGGGTGTGATAGCGCCATTACAATACGGCCTGGAATCAGGGACGTGGGCAGAGGGTCTCTGTTGTGGGGTGTCCACCTTGTGGAATTCCAACTGCACCCCACGCCTTGAATCAGACCAAAGACAAGGTTTTGCATAATTCCATTTGCACCCCCCTCTTGAATCGAACCAAACAAAGGTTTTTGCATAATTTAATTCCCCTCTAGCACCTAAGTGTTCAGGCCTAATAGCCTATTCATAAACCATGGTTCTATCTACCTGGTATGATAATGTGGGAAAATTTTGAAATCTGAACAAGAAAATCGCAAAATCCTAACATCTGGACTAGCCTCAAGCCTTCCTAGAAATTGAAATTTCAAACCTGACTTAGGTTGGAAAATTTCCAACTGATGACAATTCCAGTGACAATTTTGACCAAATGTAGGACACTATTCTTTTCTTAAATTAACTAGCAGTTTTTGACTGTACCAGGTTACAAGCTTTCCAAGTGTTGGAAATTTCCAACCTGACAACCCGCCCCCCAACCCCCAAGGTTGGAAAATTTCCAACTGATGGCCATTTCAGTCCAATATTTTTACCAAAAGAAGGAAAATATGCAAATATTGGTCCAAAAACAATCAATTCCCCCCCCCCCCCCCCACAATAAATTGTTTGAAAATCAAACTACAACAACATTTTCAACCTATTGTTGGTGTGAAATTTCCAACTAATGTTGTGTCATGACATTTCCAACTGTTGAAAATTTTGACCAAAGTTAGGGGTGAGACACACACCTCCCAAACCCCCCTGTCGCCACGTCTCTTCCTGGACTGATCTGGGACGAGTGGGTTTCCTAGGTACCCCGACATAGATATTGCAGGATTGGTTCCGGTGGGTATGTTCAATTGCCAGAAAGCATGCATGTTCGACGAGAGTGGCAAATCCGGGGGTTGATTGCCACACGTTGACATGCAGGGCCGGTATATTCCAATGTCCTTATGTTTATTGATTTAGTCGGACATCCTCCACATGCCTACATGCAGAATCCCACGCGAATCGAAGGTCATGATGGGTACATTCTCTCACAAGATGATGAAAATTCCCTCTGGCCAAGTTTTCTTTGACGTAAACCAGCTATATAATGAAATCGGTAGGGATAGATACTGCTTTACGTCGAAGTACGGGTGCCTTACACTCAAGATAGAGCGGACATTGTTTCCTCATTCCCTCAATAAAGGTATGGAGATAACAGCCCCACAGCTTTTCAGTCAACACATATATCTCCCGTGTAACTACTTGAGGCCTATGGCAAGCCGTTTTCACATTTTCGATTGATTTAGACTTAAGTCCAATTATTTGGACTTAAGTCCAAATAATTGGACTTAAGTCCAAATAGCGAATTGGACTTAAGTCCAAATACCACATAATTGTGAATTCGGCGAGGAATTGGACTTAAGTCCAATTGATTTGGACTTAAGTCCAAATACCGATATTTTCATCTATTTGGACTTAAGTCCAATTCCTCGCCGAATTCACAATTATGTGGTATTTGGACTTAAGTACAATTCATCTGTATAAGAAACACCCCCATCAGATATTAAGCAGGTCTGGTTTTGCTCATAGGGCGGAGTTGTGGGAAAATGGCCGTTTACATTTGGGTCTAATTCTTGTTGATCTTGTTAATTGTTACCTTTCTCAACATATATAATGAATCAGCTCGATGTGGACCAGATCAAATATAAGACACTTAGTAAATGCAATAAACGAAACTGCGTGTAGCCTACACTACATGCTGTCAAATAACAATTGAATCAAGTCGTGAATTAATTTTACTTCATTCATGCATGCAGTTAGCATTTATTAAGGTGCCAATTCGGATTCGAAACATTTTCAATCTCGGCATGCCGAAAACAAGCCACGTGGCAAAGGGGACGTACGGAGTTAGTCTTGGAGTCAGGAATGCCCTGGTTAGTACGAAGTTTGACTGTCAATCAAAACTTGCAGGAATATACCATTACAAAGAAGGGGACTATCGTTTCAAACCAGATGAATTGGACTTAAGTCCAAATGAATTGGACTTAAGTCCAAATCAATTCACTAATTGGACTTAAGTCCAAATAATTGGACTTAAGTCCAATTCATTTGGAGTTAAGTCCAAATCAATTCGCTAATTGGACTTAAGTCCAATTCATTTGGACTTAAGTCCAATTCATTTGGACTTAAGTCCAATTATTTGGACTTAAGTCCAAATAATTGGACTTAAGTCAAAATAATTGGACTTAAGTCTAAATCAATCAAAAATGTGAAAACGGCTTGCCATAGAGGCCCAGACACACAGTACTCGCCAACCCCAAGATCAATTAGGTCAAGATAAAGATTTAACAGTGTTTCCAAGTGTTTCTTGAAAATTAAGGCCTAGGCCGGTGCACGGTTCCTCGTGATCTCTCGTTACTAATTATATTTCAAGAACAAATGCGGGATTGACTATTTCGAGTAACAGGAACGGAACGAGGAACAGGAACGAGTTCCGAGTAACAGAATGACTATTTCGAGTAACAGGAACGAGGAACAGAGATATAAGCTCACATTTCTCGCGTTTTGCTCTATGTAACGATACATATATTATACATCATTCGAAAGGTTGCATAGCCCCTTCATTAATAGTGCAACATTTAGACACTAATATTGCGAACAAAGCGTACACTTGGACAGGAACGGCGAGCGTTGAATAAGAAATTGGCTAAAAACGAAAAAATCCGAGTACCGGGAATCAGGAACAGAGATATAAGCTCACATTTCTCGCGTTTTGCGCTATGTAACGATACATATTATACATCATTCGAAAGGTTAGCATATCCCCTTCATTAACATTGCAACATTTAGACACTAATATTGCGAACAAAGCGTACATTTGGCCAGGAACGGCGAGCGTTGAATAAGAAATTAGCTAAAAACTGGAAAAAATCCGACTAACAGGAATCAGGAACAGAGATATAAGCTCATATTTCTCGCGTTTTACGCTATGTAAAAATACATATTATACATCATTCGAAAGGTTAGCATATCCCCTTCATTAATATTGCAACAATTGGAAACTAATATTGCGAACAAAGCGTACATTTGGCCAGGAACGGCGAGTGTTGAATAAGAAATTAGCTAAATACTGGAACGGCGAGTGTTGAATAAGAAATTAGCTAAAAACTGGAAAAAATCCGACTAACAGGAATCAGGAACAGAGATATAAGCTCACATTTTTCGCGTTTTACGCTATGTAAAAATACATATTATACATCATTCGAAAGGTTAGCATCTTCCCTTCATTAATATTGCACCATTTAGACACCAATGTTGCGAACAAATCGTACAATTGGCCAGGAACGGCGAGCGTTGAATAAGAAATTAGCTAAAAACTGGAAAATATCCGACTAACAGGAATCAGGAACAGAGATATAAGCGCATATTACTCGCGTTTTACGCTATGTAAAAATACATATTATACATGATTCCCGGTACTCGGATTTTTTCGTTTTTTAGCTAATTTCTTATTCAACGCTCGCCGTTCCTTTCGAATAATGTATAATATGTATCGTTACATAGCGCAAAACGTGAGAAATGTGAGCTTATATCTCTGTTCCTCGTTCCTGTTACTCGAAATAGTCATTCTGTTACTCGGAACTCGTTCTTGTTCCTCGTTCCGTTTTGGATAATTTATGATTCACCGCTCGACGTTCCTAGCCCAATTATTCGCATAGCTCTCATAAGTATCGTTTCACTGTTGCAATATTCATGAAGTGGAGAGGCCATGTTTTCGACTGGTGTATAAAGAGTATTTTTTGATTGCGTAACACGCGAGAACATTAATTTTATATCTCTGTTACTCGGAAAAAGTTTACGTTTTGCTAATTTCCGATTCACAGCTCGATGTTCGTGGCCAGATATACGCATAGTTCTCAATAGTAGTGTTTAAATGTTGTAATATTAAAGAAGGAAGGTTGCATTGCTTTCGAATGATGTATAATATGTATTGTTTCATAGCTTAAAGCGTGAGACATTTGAGCTTTGTTCCTCATTCCTGTTACTCCAAATAGTCGCTGCTTCACCATAAGTTGTTCCTGTTCTTTAAATAATTGTGAAGTGTGTGATTGGGAGGGGGGTTGTAACACCGGGATGGTCGAAAGGGTCAATAGGCCCTTTCCTTCACCCCTCATATTTTTGCCTTTATTGCGTACATAAGAAGTAAAAAGGAGCAATTTTGGACTTTTTTTGTGTTCACTTTCTTTTATTTTGTGGTGGATGCTTTGAACAGGAAACCGAGAGCTGAGCCTGTGTCTTGACATATACCGTTCCAGATGTTCTTTCGAATTGGTCTCGTCCTCGTTCCTGTTACTTCAAATTCGTCAATTCGTACCATAATCTGTTCCTATGCCTGGTTTGAGATAACCCCGCCTACTGAATTTTCTGATTGGCTGCGCCATATATCCTATATATAGATATTTGTCCGGGGAATCTAAGATTTCGCCTAAAATATATCAATCATTTTCACACTTTGTCTGAACTTTATTGCACAAAAAGCATTTTATGCGACAGAAATGAATATAGTGAATGATACTCTTTCCATTTCTGTAAATACTTGGCAGTGACGTTGCGTAATTCGTGAGAAATCTGCGACTTTCTACGAAGAATAAGTTACGTACGTTCTTCGGGGTGCTAATTTCTGATTCAACGCTCACCGTTCCTGGCCAATTGTACGCTTTGTTCGCAAAAGTAATATCTAAATGTTGCAATATTAATGAAGGGGAGATGCTAACCTTTCGAATGATGTATAATATGTATTTTTACATAGCGTAAAACGCGAGTAATATGCGCTTATATCTCTGTTCCTGATTCCTGTTAGTCGGATATTTTCCAGTTTTTAGCTAATTTCTTATTCAACGCTCGCCGTTCCTGGCCAATTGTACGATTTGTTCGCAACATTGGTGTCTAAATGGTGCAATATTAATGAAGGGAAGATGCTAACCTTTCGAATGATGTATAATATGTATTTTTACATAGGGTAAAACGCGAGAAATGTGAGCTTATATCTCTGTTCCTGATTCCTGTTAGTCGGATTTTTTCCAGTTTTTAGCTAATTTCTTATTCAACGCTCGCCGTTCCTGGCCAAATGTACGCTTTGTTCGCAATATTAGTGTCTAAATGTTGCACTTTTAATGAAGGGGCTATGCTAACCTTTCGAATGATGTATAATATGTATCGTTACATAGAGCAAAACGCGAGAAATGTGAGCTTATATCTCTGTTCCTCGTTCCTGTTACTCGAAATAGTCATTCTGTTACTCGGAACTCGTTCCTGTTCCTCGTTCCGTTCCTGCATGTTACTCGAAATAGTCAATCCCAACAAATGCGCCTTTTTTTTTGTTCCAGAAATTCCATGAACGTCCGGCAGGTAGTTATATAGATCTAGTAGTTATATAGCTGACTATATATAGATGGAGCTTTGTTCTATGTATATTCTATAATTATAGTTGTTTGAAGTAATTTATCGTATCGTATCAATTATCCTTTTCCGGGTATTGTCTTATTGGTTATTTAATTGATTATTGAGCATCGTATTGTTTGCTTTCCGCGATCTGGGGAACGTACATCAATGCCTGTTTGTTAAAGGGCACCCCACGTGGTGTCAGCTTTGTGGACATTTTCAAAAGACCAATTTGTAAGACAAACTTGTCCATAGGAACCATAAATAAAATACATCACTAAGAGAGGATGGCGGATATATATGCCTATATATAACCATCTTGGCAGTTCGTCACTCTCAACTACATGTATGATCCGGGAATGAGGAGATATAGGTGATTTACGATTGGGTGCATGACATCTGGTATGTTTATATATACGAATTAAAGGTACACAATCCGATTCGTTTGCCCGTATCATCAGATTCCAACAACAACATTTCCTGAAATGCCGCTTCAGTTATCAGAATAGATTAATTGACAAAAAAACAATGCTAACCACTGTCAACTATAGTATAAAATTGCCCAAAAAGTGTTATATATATCAACATTTTGTTCAACGCAATTTGGTATCGAGAGTATGTCGGTCGGCATTCGTCGAATATTTGCCAGACCGCCAAATATTCGGGGGGTGGGGGTTGAAAAATATTTAAAAAATCGATATCTTATAACTCTTAGCTTTGATGGGTGGGTTACTCGACTAATTGAAATATTATTTACACCCGAAGCCACAGAAATATTAATTTAGGAGCGTTAATTCGGATTGTGCATCTTTAAGTTATTATGAAAATGTTAATATATATAAGAATATAAAATGGTGCCTTGAAAACATCGAATAACGTTGCATTTCACAAAGTAATCTTTTTTACCTCCACTTTTCTTGTAAATTTTGAGCTATTCCCATGGGTTGGTATCCGTCGTCCGTGTATATATACGTGGGTGCGTCCGTCACTAATTTCCATTAGCACGGATCATTATGAAATTTGTCATGGCTGTTGACATTGACATGTAGATGGGAACGAGTAAAAACGTGGCCGCTGGTGGCCATCTTGAATTTCAATTTTCAATCCATGCACTAGCACAGGCTACACGCTGTGCTGTTCGTCTGATCATCGTGGAATTTGTCATGGATGTTAATATTGCCATTGATAGATGGGAAACGAGTCTTTTGGAGTCATTCGGCCATAAAACATGGCCACCGGCAGCCACCTTGAATTTTACTCTTTGCGTGACTAAATCTTTTGGCACGGTCTACAGGCCGTACCTTTGATCGGATCATCATGAAATTTGTCATGGATATGAACATTGACATGTAGATGTGAACGAGTAATTTTGGGATCATTCGGCTATAAAATATGGCCGCCGGTAGCCATCTTGGGTTTTACTCTTTGCATGCATGATTACATGTAAATCGTTTGGCACGGGCTACAGGTCGTACCTTTGGTCGGATCATTATGAAATTTGTCATGGCTGTTAACCTTGATATGTAGATGCGAAACGAGTCATTTTGAGGTCATTCGGCAAAAAAAAAACATGGCTGCCGGCAGCCATTTTGGATTTTACTTTTTGCATGACTAAATTTAATCGTTTGGTTCAACCTGCCGACCACATCCCTCATCTGATCATCACCAAACTTCATATGGATCATCGGGGTGACCATCAAAGTTTTCCGAATTTCGTTGAAAAACTTGGCCACCAGCGGCCATCTTGGGTTTGACTCTTTGTCTTTGTATGGCCAAAGTCTTCGGCACACCCTACATGCCACCTCCCTCATCCGATCATCACCAAACTTCATATGGAACTTCGGGTTGACTTCTAGATGGGAGTCTCTTATTTTGATCGGAATTCGTTAAAAAAACAATGCAGCCATCTATGATTTCAAATTTTAATCTATCGACACACCATGCAATCCGCATTTATTGGAGAATTGTTTTGAAAATTTACAGACATGTTTAGGATAACCTCTAGATGGGAGCTATTGAAATTGAACAAATGTTTTTAATGAAAAACATGGCCAACAGCAGCAATCTTTGTATGACAAAATTCTTTGGCACACCCTACAGACAGCGCATCGTCACCAAACTCCATATGGATATTTTGGGTGACTACTAGATGGGAGCCATAATTTTTTTCTCCAAATTTCGTTGGAAAACATGGCCGCCAGTGGCCATTTTGGATTTTACTCTGTGTACGACTGAATTCCTTTGTACACCGGCCTACACACGACGTCCCTTGCCCATCGTCACTAATCTTCACATGGATCTTCGGGATGACCACAAGATGGGAGTAATCTAATTTTTCCGAATTTCGTTGAAAACATGGCCACCGGCGGCCATTTTGGATTGTACTCTTTGCATGACTAAATACTTTTAGCACACCAACAGACCGCATCCCTCACCTGATCGTCACCAAACTTCATACTGATCTTCGGGGTGATCACTAAATATGAGCTATCAAATGTATCGAATTTCACTATATATATATATATATATCTTCATGTTGATAATTAGTATAACTTAGATATTTCAACTTTCCACATTTCTATAATCGCTCGATCCATTGACTGTAACACATGAAATTATCCCCTCTCCAGATTGAGCTACAGCGTCATTGACACTTTCATTATTACACGCTTGTTCCTAGAAATACAGTGTTCCTGTTGTGCCATATTTAAAAATCCGCATTACCCACGATTTCCATTGACGTCGCATGCCGTTCGTATCAACCATGAAATTGGATCTATAAAATAAAAGCATCATCACACAGTCATGACAAAACAAGCCCTGTATGTTCCTGAATAAGTCTGCTTTCTTTTAATTCAAGGAATCTAGCATGGGTGGTGTGTATTAAACATGCACAGACCGACCGATGTGTTAATGGGTTTGTCGATACGACACTTGTGCCATCGCGGAAGGAAAGAAATATAGACTGTGCCTCTCGTTATATCCTTCCGCACTGGCACTCATGTTGTATCAACAAACAGGTTAACATGCACGCTCGCGTCGCGTTCTGTGTATACGTTATATAACGGAATTTTCGGTGTCCAAACTATAGCTAGCATTATGTAGGCCAATATTTCCTGGCCAAAATGATATAGACCGTGTCGTTGTGCGGTATTGGATCAACTAGGACATTTTATTGCCGGGTGGGGCGTTTCTATACACACTAATTTAAAGAGCTACTGTACTTTATCTGTGATAATAAAGGTTTGCAGAACGTCCACCCTACAATTTTAATTCAGCCTGATTAAATGTTTTATGAGTCAATCAGACCCATATCACACCAACAATGACTTCATGTCGCGCGGCCACCCCGGTAATGCTATCTTTGAAATATGTTATTTTCCAGTTGAATGCACCGGGATCAGCCTGTCTATGTTTTTAACTTACGCAACACTGCACCGCATGCGTTCAAAGTCGGTTAAGATTTCAGTGGTATAGGATAATCCCCAACGCATTAATACACTGTACTTGTACACTATCAATATACAGGATACAATCGGAATCGATACCTGGGAGAATTCTTATCCCGCGCCTGCCCTATCATTAGTGGACATTCCCTTGTTGGACAAGCACCGCATATTATACAATAAGACGATCCAATATTACTAAGACGATCCATTATAACCAGACATGAGGACAATCAAAAGTAACCCGTTTGTTGGATATATCTACAGGAACTCAAGTATTTTCTGAGATATCGGAGACACATATTTTATTCTTCACTAAGTAAGTCTTGTTTTGTATTGTTTTCTGTTGAATTTCTCATGTGTCCTCGCGGGGTGTGGGGATCGAATGCGACATCACAACAAAGACTTCAGGGTAAATTCAAATGTTAGGCTGTTAGCATCTCCGAATTTCAGTGGTTCGATATTCGTCCTAATGATGTGAAGCCCGAAATCGTAGATTTCTTAAATTTCTCAACTCCAATAGGATTTTCAAATTTTCCGGACGGACACACCGAGTATTAAAGGGGTTCGACTGTTATATAGAAATCTAGATCATGCCATGAATCTCTACTCTGGCTAACGCCCGTGGCGATCATATTCCACCAGTACAAAACCTGGGAACGTTTTGAAGTTGACAAGGCACCTTATAAAGTCTAAAACATATAACGAGGGGAATATATTTCTTAGTTATTTTTTCGACTTTATATAAGGTTCCCTGTCAAAACTTCAAAAATTTCCCATGTGTTGTATACTGGTGGAATTATGATCTAATAGAAGTCCAGACTCGTATACCACAATTGTTGAAGCCTTATAGCCACACTGTAAAACTTGTTTTCGTTTCTAACGATTTGAAACTTTTACTCAACTCCAAATAAGAATTTCAAACTTGCAGGACGGACCACAGGGGCGTGCCGTTAAACACGAGTAAAACACATGTTAAACAATTCTAATTTTAAAACGAGCGCGCGTCACTTCAATAAACGCTCTATTTATTTGTATGTATTACAGTAATGTCCTAAATAATCGACCCCTTAACCACAGCAGAATTATGGGAAATTTGTCAGGATTTAGTCGGAAATATGGCTTGTTGCCATTCACCGGAAAGCGCTCACCGAGAGCTTTCCGATGAATGGCAACAAGCCATACTTACGACTAAATCCTGACAAAATTCCCATATATATAATTCTGCTGTGGTTAAAGGGTCATATACTTAGGGCATTACTGTACATCAATAGAGATGCATTTGTTATTATAGTGGCGGGCTCCTTTTAAATTTAGTTTTTTTAAATGTATGTTTTACTCGTTTTTAATGACATGCCCCTGTGTGGAGGACACATAAATCCATGTGAGAATGGAGCATCCTGAAGTTTTGCGAAAACCCCGTGCATTCTCTAATACATAGGGAGCCTATAGTGTGTGTGTGTGTATTCTCTTTTATATATATATATATATATATAATATATATATATATATATATATATAAAAGAGAATATAGTGGCCTACAAACAGAATTTACCTTGACCTTGTAAGCCAGCGCATTCTCTTATATGTGCCAGGCTCCATATGAGAGACTCGCATATATAAGAGAACGCAGTGACACATTATCTTTAATGCTGCACCAACGCAGCTCCCGTCGTGGAAGGGTTAAATCCAGGCGATATTTCTTTATGATGTTTACATAGCTGAGTATTTGTCTTTAAGTTGGGCTGTTAGAAATTTTAGTCGGTGCAGTTGGAATTTCGTATATAGTTCCGACATGTACGCGCCCTAAAAAAAATCCTCTATAGCCATGTTCCTGACATAGCAGTGATACATAATACGATAAACCAAATCAACCAACAGTATACAGCAAGACTACTTGACCATGGTCAAGTGGTCTGGTTGATTGTATATATACCGTTGGTTAGGTTGCAGGCGCGATCGATTGCCCATCAATATCCCATTTAAATATTATTGATAATCTGCTGAAGGCTCATGTTTGATGTTCTTCTGGAACAACGTTAGAACAATGAACGAACGTCGGGGCTCGTGTAATTGTGGTAGAACAAACACCGACATCTCGACTTCCATATGTCTAAGAGTCCAACGGGATCCAATCAATCAAATTCTGTATGCACCGATCAAGTGTCTTTTGTGGCACCAGTGGCCAAGGTATCAAACGAACGTGATGACCCCGTTTAAAATTGCTCAATGGTAGATTTATATATAAATAATTGACAGGTAGTTATTCTTTCAGGGGAATGGCCCTAATGTCATTCACGAAGACCAAACCAAATCACCGTCTGAAGTAAATATGATAGCAATTGTATCCCACCCGTGAGGTTAGAATTTTCAAAGTGTTAACTAATTTTTTCTAACTGGTGAGATATTTTGAACAACAACCCCAGAAATGTAGTGCATGGTTGTAGGGTTAAACTAGCATAATTATTTCAACATAATATTATGACCTCAGTCTAAATACCATGTTATTTGATAACTGTATAATACCTTAGCACAATACAATTACAATTATGGAAGCATGGTGTTACTACGACAAAAGACACTATACATATTGGTATTACCACGGTATACTATCAACCGCAACATATATTGTAGACTAAGTCATATCGGTCCACAACTGCAGCTTGGGATATATCGGTTGAAATGATGCTATTTTGGACCGAGTCCCGTCCCGTTACACTTCTATAACATACTTTACGCCCATAATCGTGGGCGGAAGTTGACTTGCTTGTATATGTCTTCGGATTAGGTAAATGAATGGACGCTTTGTGTATATGGACATAGATGGCAGCCTTTCCCAAACATGATGATATCAAACATGCGTATATCAGAGGTCCGTTGCATGTCAAAACAACGAGATTTATATGCGTAAACAAAACCTTGTTTTCCAGAGATTTTCGCTATATCAGAACATGTATGTATACAGTTTATCAAACGATCGTATCATTACTTTACCCTTTTCTATCACGGTAAATGATTTATCATTTTGAAGAAAGATTATGCGCGCGGACATATGTCAGACGATTAATCACATTCATGGGGTTAACGTGGATGACCGGGCTCCCTGTGTAAATGTAGTACGTCTTTTCAGTGAAAGTCTGTTATAGAAGAGTGACGGGGTGGGACTCGGTCCAAACCAACATAAACCCAACCGATATACCTAGCTGTTGTGGACCGAGAAGACTTGATCTTCAAATATGTATAGTACAATAATCTAGTCTAGTATATGACAAAAGACTCTTTTCAACGGCACCAACTGTAACACGGTAGAGTTTATACCTAGTACAGTTCCATGGCAGTACCATGGTAACAATAACTTTACCGTGGCAGTACCATGACAGTACCACACTACCACATGTGGCATGATCGAGTACCTTAGTATACAGTTCCATGGTACATACAATAGTATATATAAATTGAACGTGCATGGTAGTACCATCTACCATGTTACAACATGGTAGAGTAATATGGTATAGTTCCTATGTAACATGGTAGTACCTAAGATGAATTTTGTCAATTGTCACCGCCCCTATATACCGGTAGCTGTTATTGAATAAATCAAACATGCATGTGGGAATCGTTGGGTGGTGCGGATATGGGAGCTAACGAATGTCAGACGTTCATCCGAATTCAGGCATATATATAATCGTTACGTACACCATTCGTCTGGTCGCTCTCTAAGAAAAATGCACAGCAGGTGGTCGGCTTTAATGCTGCTGTTTTGCCGCCAATATTAATTGGGCAAATGTAAGAAATTGGGTTTGTGTGCTAACTAATCGAACAACTGTAGCTTCTTTTGTGCAGCACATTTGTCTCTTAGTGGCAGAGCATATACTAATACGCGTGTGTATGATTATTTCTGTCTTCCAGATTGAATCGGTTTTCTGGACCAAGAGCAGTATGAGGAATTGGATACAATTATGTGCATGAGGAAGATCTTGGAATGCAAGGAGCATCATGTTGCGAGCCAAATGCCAACAACAAGTGTACAACGTACCACTCCATTGGAATATTATTAGCCAATGACCGAATGGCAACTAAGTTCATTCGTCGAAATTGAAACGTGCAATTCAATTTGTAACAAGAACTGCACATGAAAACAAATAACGAAAATGGGGAAATGTTGGCACTCAATGATTTAACAGCCTCAATATTCGGTGGATGACTTCTCGTGATTTATTCGAGTTTCTAATTCGATGAGGATTTATCAAGCACCACTGGTGCTCCGTAAGAAACCGTAATAAGAGACATAAAATGGTATAACAGCACACTTGTCCTCCAAATGGACGAGTTGTCAAAGGGTCACGACTGTCATGACGGCAAGCGGAAATTCACGCGGGGAAAAGATGAGCATGCAAATTCACCTTCTAACGAGGAGGGGGGAACATATCAAAATGGAGACAACGGAGAGGGGAGAACAGATGCAGATGGCGACGATATCAAGAACTCTCCCTCAGTTGGGATCCACCCAACTTGTTCATTCGGCACCTTCAGTTCTAATTCACTTGTTGAATTCTCTGATTCTGTGTGGAGAGAAGAGATGTTTGATGAACTCGGGAGGCCCGCGATGGACAGCATAAGTAAATGGATAAGACCAAAGCCGCCAGTTCGGTGTGCGTCAAACGATAGTTCAAATAATAACAGACGAAAAAAGCTGAATCAACAGAAAAGTCAGACGAAGGGGAGAAAACCCGGGCCAAATCACCCGAAACAACAGCATGAGTATGATAAACATATTTTGAAGTATACGATCAAGAATGCTGTAGGCGAAGCTGTCAGATCGTTGGCGCAAACGTCGCTGCTTTATGGCGAATATCAAAGAGAACTTAAGCAACAAAAACCGTGAGTATATTCAGGGCCGTAACTTCCCCAAAATATTGGGGGGGGGGGTATCGCTTCTTTGCCCGACATCTCCACCAAATTGCCCGATTTTTCTGGGGTTCTCCCTTCTCCCCCCCCCCCCCGTTGTATTATGGGTACTGTCTACAGACGTTGGCTTACTCCAGAGACTAGGCATGGAGCTAATGAGCTGACCTGACATACCCTTTCAGCACTATATCAATGATATACAAGAAAACCATAGTCAGAAATGGTAACGCCACCAAGATCATATTATTAGCCATAAATATAAATCATAATATAAAATATATTGGTTACATGAATGGACCTCAGAATTCCGTTAAGACAAGTAATTCTTCAAATTATTACAATGAACTACGGCTTATAAATTACTGCAGGTTTCTCATTCGCCACACCAGAATGCTTCTAAATGCGGATCAAAGCTAAGAGTGCATGGCACAGCCATTGTTCATAGACATTTTACAGATAGCGAGAATGATGCATGCTGGGAACGAAAGTATCCACAGCAAAGCCATGTGCTTACGGCCGCATGCGTTTATTATAGGGGATTTATGGTGGGCCTATAAAACTAATTATAACTTTGTTATCTGTCATAGTTTATGCGTGAAATTTTAAACATATATACCATGGACATATACCCCTTCCAGAATGTTGAAAAAAAAATTCAGTTGCTCATCGTATTTTTATAGACGAAATAGTCCGAAATTTCAGAAAATTGCGCTAACTGCTCAATGTTTTAATGTGTTACAAAACGTCTGATAAAAAGAGTTCTATCGGGAATATTCACACCATTTTTTTTCAGAGAACATAGAGTAAACATAGTCCTATCGGGATATCGTAAAGGAGATTAATTAAAACCCTCAGACTGCCGAAACTGCATGACGACATTAAATTCGCTTTTTCGTGTCCCACGGAAATGAAACTTGTCTGTCCATTGATCACGTTATTTATTTGACATAGTATTTTTTTCTGTTGTATTTGAACACGATTATAATAACTTCAACCGATAAGCGCCGACTGATACCGCGCAACAGTTTGTCTCAAATAAATTGTTATCAAAACGCAGGTTTATGGCCGCGGACATAAGCCGATTAAGTGTAATGTAATTTATCCATGAACTTGACTGAAAAATTGTGATTCTATCACCATTAGCCACGAAAATGGGACCTCTAAACAGGCAAGTTTGATTTTCGGGGGACACGAACAAGCGAATTTATTGTCGGCAGTTTCGGCAGTCTGAGGGTTAATTAATCCCGAATTAAACGGAACTACTTTACGATAGTCCGATAGGACTATGTTTACTCTATGCATGTTCTCTGAAAAAATAGTGTGAATATTCCAGATAGAACTCTTTTTATCAGACGTTGTGTAACACCTTAAAACATTGAGATATCCCACCGCTTTAGCTAAATTTACCTTCCTACAATATCCATAAAGAGGATCATATATTATATACCCACGGTTTTAATTATAGAATATAAAATATATTGGTTTCGCGAATGACCAACTCAGAATTCCGTTAAAATAACAATAACAACCAGCACCTATAACGAACCGTTTTACTGGACTTGGCCTACTGGTCGCGTAGTTCCGACTTTTAAATAAACGGAATTTCCAACTCTATAAATAAAAGCCCCACAAGAATACATTCGCCCTGTCCACCACGCAATATCAAAATCTCAGCAGCTAGATACACCACAGGTGGCGTAATGAGATTAGAAAACAATGCGTGTACTCACCACGAAGAAGATAATTTCTTTTGAACTTAAAAGGAATCCTTGGAATATACACAGGCTGATTATGAACAATAACACCACATACACAAAAGTTAGAATACATGTATATATTTTTACACTGTGAATGGCAGATCCATTGAGAATGTATCCATGATGAATATACTGGAATATTTTGAATTGTGCACTGTTAAACTAAATCAGTTACAGACTTTATATAGAGAGCATATTACTAATTATTCGCTAATCTTAATTCGCCTATCTTTCATTTCACTTCTGCAAACTTTACATTTAACTTTGTGTGCCGATAACTTTGATAAAGGTTCATCCATGATGAGAAATTTATTCTCGAATGAAGTATATTTGTCTTTCCGTCGCTTATATTGGATACAGTCAATTGGGTCATGTTATGCTACACTAGATGCCGGACTATTTTGATAGTTCTGCCATTAAAAGTGAGTTCAAAGACCCCTATGGTTTATGTGAATTTAAAGTCTCCCATTAATAAATGAGTTGTCACTTAGTTAGATAAGACACATTCTGGCACCTGTATAGCCTTACTGTAGCTTAACTGTGACATTTTTTATGGCTCACTCTGTGGTATCTGGTGTTAATATGACACCATGTTGTTGAGCATTATATTACAACAAGAGGTACGCTGTCGCGTGGCATTTGCCCCCGACCGTAGCAATTCGGATTAAGCATGGACGGTATCACCATACCAAATATCAGCTAAATCTGCCCAGCGGTTGCTGAACAATAATGCAAAATGTTTGTACGGACGGACACAATTGAATTTCTAAGTAAAAAAAAGGGCCATAACTCTGGTGAAAATGGGTGGACGAAACCCGCGCTATGCATGTAGCTGTTCGTCCATGCTGCTCTATCACCATAACAAATATCAGCTAAATCTGCCCAGCGGTTGCTGAACAATAATGCAAAATGTTTGTACGGACGGACAAAATTGAATTTTCTAAGTAAAAAAAAGGGCCATAACTCTGGTGAAAATGGGTGGACGAAACCCGCGCTATGCATGTAGCTGTTCCCACATGCTGCTCTATCACCATACCAAATATCAGCTAAATCTGCACAGCGGTTGCTGAACAATAATGCAAAATGTTTGTACGGACGGACGTACGGACGGAGACGTCGATTATATACCCGCCGACTTCAACCGCCGACTTCAAGTCGGGGGCATAATAAATTTTACAAGGAATGGCCATCACAATTTTAGCACTGGGTAACACCAGATATATGTAACACAGTTACAGAGGATTTATTGCATCCCATTAAGCTGCTATAATTGTATGTACACACATGAATGCTGCTGTTGGGCAAACTCAGACTCCAGGAGCACTATCATAAAATTATGTCGGGCAGTTTTCAGAAACATCGATTGCATCTACAGGGCTTTGTATGACCAAGTTACACTGTCTTTGCCCGACAACTGCCCGACGAAATAACTACCCCCAGGATTTACGGCCCTGAGTATATTCATTGTGGTAACTAGAGTTATCTGAACTACTCTGCTGTAAAAATCACCATGAGTATATTCATAGTAGTAACTAGAGTTATCTGTAATACCCTACAACAAAAATCACCGTGAGTATATTCATTGTGGTAAATAGAGTTATCTGAATTACCCTGCTGTAAAAATCACCATGAGTATATTCATTGTGGTAACTAGAGTTATCTGTAACACCCTGCTGCAAAAATCACCGTGAATATATTCATTGTGGTAAATAGAGTTATCTGAACTAACCTGCTGAAAAAATCACCATGAATATATTCATTGTGGTAAATAGAGTTATCTGAACTACCCTGCTGTAAAAATCACCGTGAATATATTCATTGTGGCAAATAGAGTTATCTGAATTACCCTACTGCAAAAATGACTGTGAGTATATTCAATGTGGTAAATAGAGTTATCTGAATTACCCTGCTGCAAAAATCACCGTGAGTATATTCATTGTGGTAAATAGAGTTATCTGAATTACCCTGCTGCCAAAATCACCGTGAGTATATTCATTATGGTAACTAGTTATCTGAATTACACTGCTGCAAAAATCACCGTGAGTATATTCATTGTGGTAAATAGAGTTATATGAATTACCTTGCTGCAAAAATCACCGTGAGTATATTCATTGTGGTAAATAGAGTTATCTTAATTACCCTACAACAAAAATCACCGTGAGTATATTCATTGTGGTAACTAGTTATCTGAATTACCCTACAACAAAAATCACCGTGAGTATATTCATTGTGGTAACTAGAGTTATCTGAATGACCCTGCTGCAAAAATCACCCTGAGTATATTCAGTGTGGTAACTAGAGTTATCTCAATTACCCTACAACAAAAATCACCGTGAGTATATTCATTGTGGTAACTAGAGTTATCTGAATGACCCTGCTGCAAAAATCACCGTGAGTATATTCATTGTGGTAAATAAAGTTATCTGAATTACCCTGCTGCAAAAATCAACGTGACTACATGTATATTCATTGTGGTAGATAGAGTTATCTGAATTACCATGCTGCGTGTCGCTAGTAGTCCATCGTGTGACGTCACATGAAGGAAGATGTAACGATTCAGACTGCATATCCATAATGGAATATTCAGTCGCATGAATCGTCATAACTTCAGTTGTGGGCGGCCTATCACAAACAAATATTTCATGCAGCGTGATCAGTGGATTAGCGGGCATCGATACTGATTGAGAAAAACTACACTGGTGTAATCCTTTAATCGTAGTTAAATTTAGAAGGGAAAGTTTGGTATGAACGTTCTCAGCAGGTATACAAATTAAGTGGAAATGAATAACTGATATAAACAGTACATGCTCTAATAAAAGGTTCGAATGACAATTTAAGTGAGTCGAATACTGCTTCAAGAATCCCAACAATATGTTAGGTGTTTGCTAGAAAATTGTGAGAAGCCATTACCACGAACTGTTACATCAAGGAACTAGCCCAATGTTGGTATGCAAGTTAGTCCACTCAAGCTGGGAGCAATAAACAATAGGCCATAGTATTAGCACGCCCGCGTGTATACTGTTCTACAGATATTAGAAAGATGTGGTCCGATGGGGGTTTTATAAATAGAAAATTTGTTTTTTCCGGTTTATTTAAAAGTCGAACTGCGCGACCAGGAGGCCGAGTCCGGTAAAAGGTGTAGTTGGGAATTTCAATTTCGTTTATTGTCCTTTACATTATTATGTCATTAATGTTGATTTTTGGTTTGTGACAAGCTATGTCAATTCCAATATATGAAATTTAAAATATAATTTGTAAGTCTTATATTTCAACTTTTATAGATATTTTTCGTTCTGCAGCCCACTGATGGTTGTGGTCGGAGACGGCCGAGTCGGCCGCCGGTTCGTTAATTAGGTGCTGGTTGTTATTGTTATTTTAACGGAATTCTGAGTTGGTCATTCGCGAAACCAATATATTTTATGGATATTGTATGAAGGCTAATCTGGCCGTCTCAAATTGAGCCATAGCGATGGGATTTCTCGCAGGACAACACATTTCGGGTTTTCGTGGGGTGTGCATCCGCTGAATGGTTTATAGTTGCAGTATGTAACCATTATGAACAATTGGCTGGGCCATGCACACTTGGCGGGAACACAATACCTCCGATTTTTGATCCGCATTTATAAATAAGCTTTCTGATGTGGTGAATGAGAAACCTGCAGTAATAAGCCGTAGTTTTTTTGTAATAATTTGAAGGATTAGTTGTTTTAACGTAATTCTGAGGCGGTGCTTTCATGTAACCAATATATTATAATTTATATTTATGGCTAATAATATGATCTTGAGGGCGTTACCATTTCTGATTATGGTTTTCTTGTTAGAGATAGCTGGCAATCTGGGAATTTGGCTGTGGACATAAGGCATAAATGTGAGGCTAAATGTGAGGCTAAAACTCATCTCAGTTATTTTTTTGACATTTTTATAGCTATATAATATGCTTCATGTGGTTTTCAGATAGCATACAATTCAGTAGTTTTCTGTGTAGGTCCATTTAAACGTTCCACCTGCATGCTGAAATAGCTCAGGTGTGGAAATCCATTAAAGTTAGCTGCAATTTTTTAAAAGATACATCAAGAGCCCCCCCCCCCCCCCCCCCCCCCCCCCCCCCCCCCCAAAAACAAAAAAAACCCATTTACCCCAGCCCAATAATACATAATATAACGGATTCTTATTATTGGGCTGGGATCAATATTTGTTTTGGGGACCTTGGATTGTAGCTTGCTAATTAATCTAAATACAAAATACATTGGAGATATATAGCCCCAAATGTTTGGAAGTATCCCGATTTTACTTATTTAATTGGTTAATATATTTGATAATAGCTCTAAATAATTTGAAGAGATGTTCAAATATATCAAGCTCCTTCAAGTCATCTTAAAATATTTAGAGGTAATTTTTTAATATTTGAGCTCTCTCAAAAAAAAAAAAAAAAAAAAAACATTTGCTTATGAATAGACTATTAATTAAATGTATTTTTGTTCACACATATTTATTTTTGTGCCCAGAGGAGTTTAGAACGCCTATCATGTCATGTTATCTGATGGCCACTAAAATGGCACTCGATGTTCAAAGTTTGTTTTGTGTGATTGTATACCAATCTTCACTGTTTCAGATCACTAGTCCAAGGGTTCGACTTTAGTCACATTGCCAGTACAAACAGAGACCAAGAGAAGAGGTAAGTTTTTCATAATTCGTAATATAAAAAATAGACAGTTTCAACTACACTAACATGTAACGTGTAGTGTGTGGTTGTCAACCATTTACGATTGGTGCTTGCATGCTGAAGACTAGAACTCATCCAAGAAAGAGCATGGAATGAATAATATGTGAAAAGCGCTGCAGACCTCAAAACCTATGGGGCGCCGTTCTTCTATTTATAACTAACTATTTTGTGATATCAAAAATTCATTTTATGATATCACAAAATGAATATATGATATCACAAAATCGAATATATGATATCATAAAATCGTAAGCATTTAGTGATATCAATAATTTGATTTTATGATATCACGAAATGATTCAGTGATATCACAAAATGTTGGAGAAATAGTAGTCCAGATAGGCCATTTTCTATTTATTGATATCACAAAATGTATTAGTGATATCTCAAAATGAATTTTATGATATCACAAAATGAATTTATGATATCACAAAATCGAATTAGTGATGTCACTAAATGCTTACTATTTTGTGATATAAATAATTCGATTTTGTGATATAAAAAAGATAATTTATTATATCACAAATTGGAATTAGTGATATCTTAGAATCACGTTATGATATTATAAATTATTTAGAGAATATGACTTGGTATGTTTGATATTAGGATCGATATCAGCCCGAGGTAATATCATATCAGCCTGAGACCGAACAGTTCGACAACTAGTTCAAGTTGAATATGAAATTTAAGCAGTATTACATTTAATTTGGAATAGTTAGATTACATGCTATTCTGGATAAATATGTCATATCTAATTAATAAATAATGATATCATATGATCCATTTTGTGATATCATATATTCATTTTGTGATATCACAAAATGAATTATTGATATCACAAAATAGGCAATAAATATAGAAGAACGGCACCCATAAAACGGCACCCATAAAAACCTTGTCAAGTGCACGATTGGCAGACATATCTCTATGATTTTCGTGTTCAAACACTTGCGTTTGTATAAATGGGTTTCTCTTTTGAAGAAATGACAAATATGTTTGCTTGGTTTATTGGAGTTTATCGCTGTTTCAGCCACAAGCTATCCATATAACGACATTCTCAGTTTTGCGTGTGGAGGAATTAAAGACCATGCTGGTGGTTAATTTCACCTGGAAATAAATCAGTGACCCCCGGAAAGCAACTAACACACTTGCCCATATACACAATCAGATTACCATATCAGGATTAGTACCAGCTTCACCAGCACAGGATGACATATATGACGACCTAACGCACCTTACCATATGAGTACCATCCCACCATGGGCCCATCTAGCAAATGTCTGCATATACGCATATATATGAACCTCCCTATTACCTTATTTTTCTCATTTCATGCTTATGCAGCTCAAGTTCAGAAGATGAATCCCGCCTGCACCCAAATGTTGTCCGTGAACGCACAAAAAGACTGAATTTAACCCCAATCAGAAGTGATGCTAAAACTCGGTCGGAGAAACTATTGTCAAAATTAGAGACTAAATTATCAAATATTCATAGAGAAGAGATGAAGCAGTCACACTCCAAAGAAATGAAGAACCAATCACAAGCTAAAACAACAACTTCGCCATCTCAAACAAACAAATCGCCGCGCCCAAAACCATATGTGCCTCCTATCCATATATCGTCTGCATTGCCTTGCCATTCTGCAAATTCATACCTATATGGCCCTCTAACCACAGAGAAGACGAAGATGCCATCATTGAAGCCGACATCCCAGGTTAGTAATCCAGTGTACTATCCGACTTGTGCGGACATAACAGCCGCGGCCAAGTTCAGTCACAACAAAGAAATTGTCAGTTTGGACATGCCAGATCTTGCCGTTAGTTGTGGACCACTTCGTGTATCAGAAAGGACATTCGTAAAGGAATTAACTGGATTTAGTGATGTTCAGAACAAGGGGACGCTGATTCGTAGTTCAAAATTCTGGATTCCGGAAAACTCAGAAGGTAGAGAGCTCACATCACCAAGGCGCAGACATAAACGCTTTGTATTGAAGCGGGAGAATTCGGAGGAGAAGGGAGGATTATCCAGACAGTCTTCACAATTTGATTTATTGCCTTTTCCCGCCAATAAATGTGTGCTCAAGGAGAGGACAACCATAGCTAATAAATCATGTGAAATAGTGCACATGTATACTAAAAAGAAGCTAAATTTGACATGTCTGTGATGAATGTTGAATCTTATAGGCATCAACAATGTTTTCCTGCCTTTTTGAATATGGTGTATAATAAACAAAAACATGACAAACAGTTTATTTTGACGCACAGGATGCATTAAAGGTACTCAATCCGATCAGACTCTTCTAAATTACTATTTCTTTGGCTTCGGGGGTAAAAGATATTTGATTCGAGTCGAGGAACCCACCCACCAAAGCTCAGAGTGAACAGATATCGATTTTTGAAGTTTGTCATTTCTCGAGATGTGTAATAATATGTGATGGCCCAGAAACACGTGGTCAAACGGAAGGTCTCAGACAAAATTGCGTTAGAAGATGGATAACTCGAAAATCAAGTGGTAATGCGGCCAAATTTCAATTTACTTAAGTGATAATACGGCCATATTATGTTAAACGAAATGTTGATAAATAACAAGTTTTAGGAAATTTGATACCATAGTTGACAGTGGTTAGCATTATTTCGTTGCAATAAATAGATTCTGATAACTAACGCATAGTTTGAAGAAATGTTGTTGTTGTATCTTGATGATATGAGACCGTCTGATCAGATTGAGTACCTTTAATAATATGCGTAATCCAGGAAATGCTAGTGGCAGTATGATATACAAGACAGCCAATGACTGTGGGGTCGCTCACCAGACTGCAAAGACTGATAAGACTGGGACTCTGGAGACCACAACAGTCAGAACTTTTCATAATCACTTTAAAAGAAGTAGATATCTAAAGACTGTTAAATCTAAAACTAAAAATTTGGAGTTATGTCCCTGGCCCCGCCCACATTTGACCCAGTGACCTGATTTGAACAAATCTGAACCCCAGTCACCCAAGGATCCTTCATACCAAATATGAACCCATATAGCCTGATGGTATTTGAGAAGAAGTCACTTTAAGAATACTATGGAGGGAAAGAGTTATGGCCCTGGCTTCGCAACTATTTCAAGTGAACTCATTTGAACAAATCTGAATGTGAGTCACCCAGCCCTCATAATTGGCTACGGCAATCGGCAATGCAGATGGATGGATGGGAGAACAGTCTGACATAGAGACTGACAAATTCAATCCAATATACCCCCTAAGTTTTCTTTGCAAAATCAGGGTATAATGAGTTCAACTGGATACTGGTGGTTAAGAACATAATATTCGAACAGACAAGTCTGAACATATATAGTGTCTGACATTTGCAGAATGAGGTCCCCAAAGGGTGAATTTAATGACACAATCCTGCAATGCGGGCTAGCATCACCAAATTCACCCTCTGGGGACCTCATTCTGTGTAGGCCTCAACTGCTATGGGAGACATAGCATTAGATTGAAGTTCTCCAGTTAAAGTTGGTGATGTGCACCCATTGGGCACCTCAATTATGCATTTTATATTCACAAATTAGGGGATTTAGAAACTAAACAGAAGGGCTAAAGTAAGTAAAAATGTCAATTTAAGTGCCTATATACTTCCCAGAAGATGAGGCCTAAGCAGATTGAGGACCCTGGTTAGTGTATTTGGTGATGCTAGACTGCTATGCAGGGTAGCATAACTAAATTCACCCTCTGGGGACCTCATTCTGCAAATGCCAGATAGAAGACAAATTTAATCCAATATATACCCCCCCCCCCCCCATTTTTCTTTGAATATTAGTCGTATGATTTCATCTGGATAAGTGGTGATTAAAACAATAATATGAAATGGCCAAACCTGAATTTAGTATGTCTGACATTTGCAGAATTAGGTCCCAAAAATGTGGATTTAATGACAATATTCTGTAAGGCAGGCTAGCATCACCAAATTCATCCTCAATCTGATTAGGCCTCAATGGCCAATAAAACCAAGGAACAGATTGAAGTCCTACAGTTGAAGTTGGTGATACACACCCATTGAGCACCTCAATTATGCATTTTATCTTCTGCAAATTAGGGGGACATTGAAACTGAACAGGTGGAACAAAGTGACTAAATCAATGAAGTCCTACAGTTGTAGTTGGTGATACACACCCATTGAGCACCTCAATTATGCATTTTATCTTCTGAAAATTAGGGGGACATTAAAACTGAACAGGTGGAAAAAGTGACTAAATCAAACTGTCAATTTGATACTTAGGATACTTCCCAGAAGATGAGGACTAAGCAGAATTAGGTCCCTGGCGGGTGTATTTGGTGATGCTAGCATGCTGTATGGGGTAGCAACACTAAATTCACCATCTGGGGACCTCACTATGTAAATGTCAGACACACTATTTCCAGACTTGAAGAAATCAAAGCCATTCACAGTATCATTGAATGTCAGTCATCACCTAACCAGGGAGCAACAGATTGTTGTTAAATTGCTACAGATATGTTTAGATTAGAATAATACATGTCACCTGGCTAGTTTATATAATTAATGACCTGTGCCTTTACAGATATATATGCCTCTGTGGTGAGAAGAGGTATTAAATTGAGAGGTGATATGGCTTGGAAGGGATGTTGGTTGATGGCAGGGTTGGGTCTGGGCCATGTGGGAGGGGGTGGGTGGGGGAGGGTGGAATGTTTCCATAATTTCATTAAAGAGTAAAGTTTCATAACTCTGCAGATGTTTTTATGGTGTCACTTTTTTCAAATTTTAAAACATGTTTTAAAAAAAAATTGTCCCAGAAGATGAGGCCTAAGCAGAATAAGGTAATTGAGGGTGTATTTGGTGATGCTAGCCTGCTGTATGGGGTAGCAACACTAAATTCACCATCTGGGAACTTCATTCTGCAAATGTCAGACACACTATGTCCAGGCTTGGCGAAATGAACAATGGACTATTCCTTGTAGACTCTGGTGGAATAGTTGTTTAGCTAATGTCATGTCTTGTAATGACAGATGGTAAACTGGTCTGAAGCAAGCAGTCTTCAGCAAGAGTATCAAGTGACCACACTATGATAAATTGGCTTTTTCAATAATACAGGCTTCAGTTTTCTCTTAAAAATTAATAGTGCATGGCAAAGAGGTGTGAATTATAAAGGGCCATAACTCTGTTAAAATATATCGGATCAAACCCATATTTTAACTTGATCTGTAAAAAAGTGTCAAAAATTCATATACCAAATTTGGTGTTGATCAGATGAAAAATGTTTGAGTAATCCTGTCTTGGATGAATTCTATATCAAAACAAGAGTGGAAGGGGTTAAATAAACAATACCAAAATCCATACAGATGAAGAACATGCTAAGAAAAATCTAGGTAAGAAATATGAGGCTGTGATGTGTCCTAAACAAAAATTAAAGGTCAAAATGCAAAAATTATTTTTTTTGTTTTTAAAGTTATGTCCCTGGCTCTGCCCCTATTTGACCCAGTGACCCAATTTGAACAAATCTGATTCCCAGTCACCCAAGGTCCCTCAGTACCAAATATAAGCTAAATCGGCCCAATATTTTTTTAGAAGAAGTCATTGTAAGAATTACTATGAGTTATGGCCCTGGTTTCTCAACTAATTGACCGGGTGACCTCATTTGAACAAATCTGAACACCAGTCACCCAAGGACCCTCCATACCAAATATTAGCTAAATCGGCACAATGGTTATGGACAAGAAGTTGTAAGAATTACTATGGAGGAATAGAGTTATGGCCCTGGTTTCGCAACTATTTGACCCAGTGACCTCATTTGAACAAATTTGAATGAGAGTCACCTAGGGAACATCCACGCCAAATATGAACCAATTCGGTATGATGGTTTCAGAAGAGAAGATGTTTTTAAAAAAAGTTGACGGACGGACGACGGACGAGGAGTGATGACTATAGCTCCACCGGAGACTTCGTCACAGGTGAGCTAATAAAAGAGGCTACACCTCGGTTTGTGCATACCCTACTCCCATGCGTTGGTAATTAAAACATGGGCTGGAACCCAAATTTAAAATAAATGATGGAGAATAACTCTAAAAGGGAAAACACGAATATCACCAACACTTCATTGAAAGCATTGTGAGGGTGACCATCTAAGCTGTATCGAATTCATTTAGGTAAATACGCAGACATTGCAGACAAGAAAACATATTTCCAAATAAATATAGATAATTTTTGAACGGCAGACATATTTGGATCATGATGGTGAACATCGATCCCCACCAAATCCCATTCAGATCTGATAACCAGTTGCTGAGCTACTCAGGCGGACACGCAAAAACATTATTTCTAAATAATTAAAGTTAACTTTAGAACGAAAAATGCAAATAATGTCATATTGCCCTATTTTGAAGTAGTCCATACGGATAATTTCCATACACAATTTCATTGAGATCCAATAAACCATGGCTGAGATATCTGAACGACAGGACACATGGGACAGAACACAACTATTTCAAGAGTAAACAAAGAATGATATTGTAGAACGGAAAACGATGCAGACATCATTGGTTATAATATATACAGCACCCTTTGAAGCAGACCGGTCCGGACGGCGAATATCCAAACCAAATTTAATTCAGATCCGATATCCCATTGCGAGATATGCAAATATGAAGAGAATGATTGTCAAGTAAAAATAATTTTGGAAAATATGGAAATAGTCTTGTGCTGAATGAATTATAAACTTCCATAGTATTGCACCAGTAAGATCCACAGGTACCCAGTGCGACAACCCCACCGTGAATATCCACCTCAATACCTTAATGTTTTAAGGTGGATACCCATGGTGGGGTTGTCGCACCAGGGGACCTATGCATGGTAAGATCCATGGTATGTGAATCATTGGAAAAATTAGTAACGTTTCTCAAAGTTTAACCAACAATCAGTGCGTGTGCCACACATGCAGTCCGATAAGGATCAAAGCTATTGGCATGACTATATACACGTATCAAGATATGATCTATAGCTTTGCCCCATATACTAGATTATATGAATACCTACTGGCATATTGGAATCATGAAGACTCTTCTTGTAATATTATTTCTGACTGCAGGTAAAATAAAAAATGTTAGAGATATTGTCCGATTTTCACCCTCTTTATTAACTGTATTCGGATATGTGTCATTCTATTACAAGCTATCAGCTGGGGTATAAAATAATAATAATTTTGAGTTTGAGAGACCAGTTGGCATAACATAATTTTCTACTCAATTTATCCCATATATACTTGGACAGGAATTGTTACTATTTTAGAACATTAGTCTTATCAACTATATATATATGATATGTGTTTATGACATATATTAAACACCTTTAAATCAAATTTGTGACTCCAGGGCTCGTATTCACCAACCTGGTTTATTTTATAAACCGGGTAGTCTATTTCGTAGCGGCTGATCACACAAGGTAACTTCGCTTATGTCTACGACTCACACACTCTATCTCGGTGGTATGATTGACTCAATCTATCCGATTGGTCATTTGTCAAAAGACACCGTATCATATGACTAAATCGCGAATACTCCCCGGGTGGGGTTTACCTAATTGCAGTAAGTCCATGGAAATGCAGCAAGTCCCTAGAAATGCAGCAAGTCCCTCTAATTGGGGGTGGATTAGTGGAGTTGTTGATGAGTTTAATCAGTGTTTTATTATCCAGTTGATTTATGATCTGTGGCAGTTGATTGGAAATCTTTATCCCTTTATAATTATTTAAGATGGGTATTTGTAGATTTTTAACTATAAATTAAAGTTTTTCAAAGTTTTATTAAGTTGCTATTTCTTGTATTCTATTCACTGTTTAATAGGTTAGTAGTTGGCGTTTGTTTCAATAATATTTACTTTGAAAAGAGCATTCCGTGTTAGTCTATTCCTGATATTGTATAAATAAAGATCGTTTGTTTGTGAGAACATTTTATAATATTGATGTATTATCATGATAAACTGCGGTACAATCCGCACGCATGGTGGTATATGGACACAGAGACTCAGGCTTAAATTTTATTCAGAATGAGTTTTGATGATACAATTGAGATCGAGATCTTCGAATTATTCATTTCAACAGTGTATGCATGATGCATTTTGCGCCCCAACCTTTACCACAGTTGCTCTCGATTAAATGAACCAATTGTGTATTTCTATATATGCGCAGCATGTTTTATGCAACTGGCGGTCAATCGCCGTCAATCAATTTGATTGGATGATCCAAAACTACGCAATGTCATCCCATCAATGACCACATATATTGTCAAAATACTAGAAATATGGCCTAACCTAGACAAAATTTGTTCAGAATTGAAGTTATGTTCATGGTGTGTGGGGACCTTTTTCACACCACATATCAACAATCCTCCGCGAGATCTGTGCGCAAAATATGAAAGCTGACATCGTTTCTGGCAATACCCATGTGAGTTTTCAGTGGATTCCAGATCCACAATGATACACAATGAGTATATAGAAAAGAAAGGGTTAAATAATAATAATAAATCTATTTCGATTATTAAATTATTTTTTTTAAGTGAATATTTTTCGAAAAATGGCCATAACTCCGTAAAAAAAAAAACTCAGATCAAACCCATATTCAAACTCAATCTGTCATATGGGCTGAGAAACTCATATACAAAATTTGGTTCCGATCGGATAGAAAATGTTTGAGTTATCGCATTATGCATAAAGTGTCTACGGATGGACAGACAGACATCCAGATGGACGTCGACTCTATGTGTACCATACTATATGGTATGGATACACATAACAAGACAATCAATGACTGTGGGGTTGCTCACCAGACTGCAAAGACAGAGAAGACTATGATTCTGAAGACTACAATAGTCAGTACTTGACAAATCACTTCCAAACAAGTAGTTCTAAACATGGACACAGGTAGAGGGTCTTCGTTGAATGGTGGGAGGGGATATGGGGGTGTCCACCTTGAGATTTCTAACTGCACACCCACCCCCTCCACAATAGGTCATTGTCCATTAACTCCCAACTGGACCAAACTAAATTACAAATGGTACTTCAAGATCTCCAACTGTTGGAAACTTATCAAAACCTTACTGATAATACTGGTATATAACAAAATTATTTCATGTGATATAGGATTCTATATGCAAGTACCAAACATGAATTCAAAGCATAGATAGGTTAAATCTCCAATCTCTGCCCTTATTTGAACCAAATGTAAATTCCAATCTATGAGATCCATTGATCTAGTAATCTCAAAGGGTATATAATAGAAGCTGAAGTGAGTACATTTCCCTTAGAATAAGTTACAAAATAAGTTCACTAAATCTGGCCATTTATGGGACCATCTCCTTTTATACTCAACAGAATATATGCAACAAATAAATGAATTTGATCCATGGATTAGCGCAATACTCATGTGCTCTATGAACAATTCTAACAACATGGTATTTATAATGAAAGTGAGTTTATGACTCCAGTCATGAACTCATTTTCGTTATAATTACATGTTGTTTACAGTGATAATACAGCCATATTTCGACTCGACTCGAATCAAATATTTTTTACCCCCAAAGCCATAGAAATAGTAATATAGGAGCGTCTGATCGGATTGAGTACCTTTAAAAGGATAACTCTAGAACGGAAAAAGTAAACAATGTCATTTTCACACTCTTCTGAAAACAGTCATGATGGCGAATCTCCATTTAAAATTTCAACCAGATCCGATAACATATGGCTGCCTTAGACGAAAAAAAAACTATTTCTAGATGAACAAAGAGGGATAACTTCAAATTTCATTCAGATTAAATACCAAATGGTTGTGATAACTGCCCGGATTGACAAAAAAAAACCTGCAAACCTCCATACGACCTTTCATTCAGATCCATAGCTGAGATATATGCCCAGACGGATGGACCAACGAGCAGACGGACGGACAAAGTCAATACAGTATACCCCACATTTTTCTTCTCAAAATTAGGGCATAAGTTCACCTGACTAAGTGGTGGTTAAAAAAAGAATGTTGGAACAGCATATATTATGTGTATACTTAAAGACCCACTTAATTTTCGAACCCCAGATTACATTATATAAAATAAATGCCATATTATATACCATTTGAAAGAGGAAGCTCCAAAACATTGTATTATATACTTATCCGGTGTAATAAACTGTGGACATGTTGTTTTTGTTGAGTTGCCAACGCGTTTTGTCATCAAGAATGAAGTAAAAATTAGTATTATTTTCAATGCAGGGGGAATAACACTATATATTAAAGATAGAGTTCTTCCCCTTCCATTGAAAAAGTTTGAATTCTGTTGCATTCTGGGTGACGGAGGGGGGGGGGGGTAGTCTTCTATTTATCTGCGGGCATCTTCTGAGACACAGACGTTTCAAATAGTGGTGAATTATAGCATTTTAATCATATTTTATGGCATAGATTGTTATTAAAACAGTATATCAAGTCACTATAAACAAAATAATTGGTGACTTGAAAATTAAGTGGGTCTTTAAAGGCCCACTTAATATTCGAACTCCCAGATTACATTATTCATATAATCTATGTAATTATTCATGTCAATAACTTTGATTCTTATCGGACTGCATGTGTGGCACATGCACTGATTGTTGGTTAAACTTTGAAGGTTTAACCCTTTCAGTGCCAGGGGCCGATCTCATCGGCCCTAATTTACAGTCTGTAAAATCGGTCCTAAAAAAATAAAAAATTTGTTTTAGATTTTTAAAAAATTATTAAAATTGTAAAAAATTGTAAAAAATGATAACAAATGATGAAATATTGTTAGGCCAATGCATTCTCTTATATATGCGAGGCGACCTATGGTCGACTCGCATATATAAGAGAATGCATTGGCACAGGGTATATGGGTTGATAAAAAATCAGACCTGGCACTCAAAGGGTTAAAGGCCCACTTAATTTTCGAACCCCCCCAGATTACTTTGTATAAAATATATGCCATGTTATATACCATTTGAAAGAGGAAGCTCCAAAACATTGTATTATCACCTTATCCGGTGTAATAAAAGGTGGACATGTTTTTGTTGAGTTGCCAACGCATTTTGTCATCAAGATTGAAGTAAAAATCAGTATTATTTTCAATGCAGGGGGAATAACTCTATATATTAAAGATAGAATTCTTCGCCTTCCAATGAAAAAGTTTGAATTCAGT
Source organism: Siphonodentalium dalli (assembly GCA_032622095.1). Taxonomy (NCBI): domain Eukaryota; kingdom Metazoa; phylum Mollusca; class Scaphopoda; order Gadilida; family Siphonodentaliidae; genus Siphonodentalium; species Siphonodentalium dalli. Next base: position 203,369,987 of record CP136064.1, read on the forward strand.
TGAATTATGGGTGCCAGAGGGAGGGGGGTTTCTATGATTTGAGCAGTTTTCTACTTCTCTGTGGGCATCTTATGAGACACAGATGTTTTAAATAGTAATGAATTATAGTATTTTAATCATATTTTATTGCACAGATTGTTATTAAAGGTACTCAATCCCGACCAGACGGTCCCCATATAATCCAGTTACAACATTTCTTCAAAATATGCCTTTGTTATCAGAATCGATTAATTACTACAAAATAATGCTAATCGCTGTCAACTATGGTATAAAATTTCCCAAAACGTATTATTTATCAACATGTTATTCAACGACATATGGCCGTATTATCACTTGAGTATCACGATATTGGGCCATATTACCACTTGATTTTAGAGTTATCCAACTTCATCCGCAATTTTTCTGAGACCGTCGATTTGGCGACTCTATTCTGGGCCACAAATAATTAACATTTCGAGAAATAACAAATTTCAAAAATCGATATCTGATCACTCTCAGCTTTGATGGGTGGGTTCCTCAACTCGAATCAAATATTTTTGAAACTCAAAACAAAACTGAATCGCAGTTCACCATCCACACCATTTTGTGTTATGGTTCTGGAGAAGATGATGTTTAAATAATTGTTGATGGACGGATTGATGGACGCCGGACAGAGAGTGGTGACTATAGCTGCACCGGAGACTTCGTCTCAGGTGAGACAAAAGTTAGAATTTACTTCTCAACAGGATGGTTTTGAGTGTAATTTTGCAAAAATTTTGAATGTGAAGTTTGGGGTGCAAATGGAACTACATGTACAAACCATTGCAATTTCAACAGATGTCTTAACTATTCGCCATATTTGAAGGGCCTAACTATATATAATACTGTAACCTTATGAATGATACCTCAGACAAGCGAAATTGTTTAAAGTGATGCCTAACACTTCATTGTGGTTTTTAGATTCTCAAACAAACCTCCTGCTCACTTTGACCATACTGTCAGATTAGCATCATTCTTGTATGTAGATTGTTTGCAGTGACACACCATGCAATTAGCGGAATTATTTCAGCACGTTTATCCCAGGATTAATTTGGTCCAAATGAAAGGCTAAATATTTACGATTATGTAATTAAGATGTTGTCTTCTGATATCATGATATGGGACAATGAACACTTTTGGAAAGTAAAAAAGTAAAATAATATATTCTTCGAGTGTAAATGCTGTGCGGAACTGTAAGTTTGATGGAATGAAATGAGCACACAATTAATTTGTTTTTACTATATTGCAGTTGTGGTCAGCGGGTCTGATAAACGGCAAGTAGAAGACAATTGTAACATGATATGCCCAGATCTGTACAAACCTGTCTGTACGAACACTGGACGCACCTTCCCCAGTGAATGCGTCTTCAAAGAATGGCAGTGCTTGTGAGTATCCATATTATTTATTTCAACTGTCAATAGGCAAACTGCAAGGCATATTTCAGTCCCCTCGCAATGGTGGTCTGACCAGTGCCACCACGACGGTATGCATAATGTATTTAAGTCTAACATTTGTATTGGTTACGAGTCAGTCTAATTTTATATGCCAATTTCCAAATTAATATGGACAGGTCGGTTTCTCAGAATAATGCTGTATGAATTGTAACTGACAAAAAGTCATAAATAATTTTTTTTTAAAGATTTCCTTACACTCTGTATACTATATGTGATGGCAGTGTTCAAAACAACATAGCGATTTAGGCGACGGAACTCTGCCTTACAGTTTGGTCAATAGCATACAACTACATTTTCAAGGCACATGTACATTGTTTGTAAAATGTTTTAACATCTCCAGAAAAAGTCCCAAGTTTTCTTCAGCATAAACTGGATTCTGATATTGGTAGGAGTAATATGCCAATATCACAAACTGGTCTACATCACAGGAAACTTGGGACTACTCCAGTAAATGTACCCATTTGTTTTACAGGTTTGGCTAAATAAATAAATACTTTCAAATTATAAGCTATGAGTGGAATTATAATCCATGATAATTCAATGACATTTCATTGTACTCTTCCAGCAATTGCTTAAGAGGTCACAATTCATGCTAGGAATGTAAATGGACATTTTCAAACATTTTCACTAGTGGGAGAAGCTTACACTTGCTAGGATACAAGGCATCTGCAGAAATATTATAATTAGTTTAACAGCGCATGTCCTTATGCTATAATACACCAGAGAACATTCATTCTTTTTGCCTTTAATTGTGAAAAATATTACAAGTATCACGCAAATGAAAAAATAGTGTTATAATCATTGATGAATTTCCAACATCATGACGTAAATGAAATTGCAGTACATTCTGATTTGACAACAAAAAAGTTGTTTGAATATAGGCAATTTAACACTGAAAGAATGAGCGGATATCAAAATTAGGGTGACTAAAGTATTTGAATTTGCAGCAAGCAACCGGCTCAGTCGCTGATTGGTAGAAAATATCTGCCAATAATTATTTGATTGACAGCTGTGGAAAGGTCCATTGTTCAAATTATGTCAGAAGAGTGATCGAATTTCATGTATTTTTCAAGTTTCGTTTGCTTCTGACAAGAACTGATTTAATTTTGTGTGATATATTTTGAATGCATGCTCTTATTGATAACATATAAAACTATTTTCCTCAAATTTATTTGTGATCACTTTGTGTGGCCTCAAAGATATATCCAAATAATTTTACCATAAACTGTCAATTCACAGAATACTGTAAAACAATTACATGTAGTTGTTGATTAATTAGCCATTAAAAATGCATAATCCGAATTAACGCTCCCAAATGACTATTTCTTTGGCTTCGTGGGTGAAAAATATTTGATTCGAGTCTAGGAACCCACCCATCAAATCTCAGAGTGATGAGATATCGATTTTTGAAATTTTTTATTTCTCGAAATGTGTACTAATTTGTGGCCCAGAAAAGTGTCGTCAAACCGATCCTGACGGACAAAATTGCGGATGAAAATGGATAAGTCTAAAATCAATTGGTAATACAGCCAAATTTTGTGATACACAAGTGATAATATGGCCATATTTCGTTGAACAACATGTTGATAAATAACACTTTTTGGGAAATTTTATACCATAGTTGACAGCGGTTAGCATTATTTTGTTGTAATTAATCGATTCTGATAACAAAAGCATATTTTTGAAGAAATCTTCTTGTTGTAAATTGGCAATATGGGGACCGTCTGATCGGATTGTTATTTCTAAATAACCTTAATCGTGATTGATTGACGGTGTCGACACTCTTCCAGAAAGCACAGGTGTGCGGACAACAGCCCACATGTGTTTGGCAAGATGCCAGCTTTGTCAATTTGAATTGACCTGCCAATGTAAAAGATGAAAATGAAGTTTCTCTTCTGTTCCCAAAGACATAATTGTTGATTGCAATGAATTTATATAATTTACTAATACTGTACTGGGATTAAATTATAAGAATAACTTTTGCTTCGATTAGGGTTATGAGTTATACATAATATATAGATGTAATTGGTAATAGGTATCTCAAAACATACATACGCAGAAGATTTACCAACAAATTTGTCAATATAGTGCTGAAAATACGAGTTTTGATTCTTATATTTTTCGATAAATTTGTGATTGTTTCTTTTAAGTGCCGGTTAAATTTTTTGTATGCGGTTGCAAAAAAATTGCTACCGAGACCACAAGCAGAAAATCTAGAATTGCCGGCGCTCTGGAACATTTATGGTACTACATAATTTTGATGGTTAAACGAAGAGAAAGCAGCGCTGATAGTGTGAAGTTTTTTTAATAGTCTCATGTTAAAAGTGCAATATAACTTTTCCAGATATTCAGTTTGAGATTCCGGAATTCCGAAAAATTCAAATGGCTCTTTTTTTATTGAGACCCAATCATCGTGTTCAAAGTTGTATTTTTTGTTACTTCAATGCATCTCTCTGTGACATGTATATAAATGCTCGTAGACAGGTATTTCAAGTATTTATAGATTAATTTCAATACCGGGTAGTCCAGGAGCTGTTGTGTACCCCTGCACCCCCCTCCCACACACACAGGACTTAACTTCACCCACTAAATTTCTTCCTTAGTATGTCCCTCAATTTTAAGCATGTTAAAACGAAAACAAAGTGGCCGTGTAGACAAAAGACAAGATGGCGTCCAACATGGCTACAGTTTTTCGGACGAGGCACTAAGTCAGAATGATGCAAATCTTATCAAATGTATATATACACATGTATTTCATGAATTGACAGCTTTTGGTTATATTATAATTGCAAAATCTTAATGGAAGCATTGCATAATCTTAATGGAAGCAAGAGTTATATTTCTTTGATATACTGTAGAATGTAGATCTAGATATGGAGGTTCAGTCGTATAATTATCCAATTCTATGAAACAATTCCCTTGATATTCTAAGAATCTCACATACTGATAAAACTTTTGATAACTCGATATTCACAGATGGACAGTTACTTGGTTTCCATTCATTGAACTGTAATAATGTTTGGCTAATATATGCTATATTATATATAGAGGATATGAAATGAGTGTTTCTCTCATATGATATTTATGAAACGAGTCTAAGAATTTTCAGTTTTCTCGAGCCTCCGGCGAGAGAAAACTGAAAATTCGTGACGAGTTTCATAAATATCATTTGAGAGAAACACGAATTACATATTCTATTTATCATATGACACCTATAAATTGATTATTATGTCCAAAACGCACACAAATCACTAAATATCTATATGACATCGGCAACAAAAGGTTAATGTGACGTCACTTCATTGCACCGGAAGCCCAATTACACCTGGTGAACTAGCAGAAATAATATGCATGCGAAGATATAGTGCGCTATTCTGTTCTCAGTTTGTGACATTATATCGTATGTTTATTAGATAAATACGAATTACATATTCTATTTATCGTATAACAATGTCCAAAACTATATATTTCAAGATTATAATTGCGAGAATTTCGGCATCGCGTTGATTGACGCGCACGAATTTGACCTGCATTTAGTAATAGATGCGGCTCTGCCAAGGCTGCCATTCAGCCAATCAGAACACACTTTTTGTCAACACACCAATCAAATCATCGGAAGGTGATATGAACTAGTAGTTCATATGAAATTGATTTATGACATACTTTCCAACGTAAATAATGATTGAGTCATATGATAAATAGGTATATGGCACAAGTCACAGTGAGTGATCAATTGCAAGAGAAATACATCGTAAAGTTTTGAGATTTATTTTTGGCTTTTCAAACCAAAATCGACTGTATTTCTGCCCAATATAATCCTAACAAACGACTCAGAACTAAGGCCTTTCTTTAATAACAAAGGCGAGCGGACCAGACTGACCAAAATTTAAGATTTTTGGGGGAAAAATTAAAATACTCCCATGTTTTTTATTTTACTTTTTCTTTGAAATATTATGCAATGAAAATTTGTGCTTATTCTTTTTAAGTACAAAATTGAAGCAAACTGCAGAGGTGACAGAAACAGTTTTTCTTTTGATTTCAACACATACTATGTTTATAGCCTATAGTATACAGACTAAAAATGAACCTCTGTTAGGTAAAGAATTGTTTAATTTATTGAATAATGGTAATTGGTTTCTGATATAAGATACATTAAAACTGTTTGATTGACTAAATGATTTGTGTTTCAAATGTGCGTCTTTTTATAATATATTAATACATATTTGCATGTTACATGCTACAACTCAACTAAAGCCTTGCTTCATCTATAAATATATTTAAAACCATTTTGCTCTTTCAACATTTAACAGTTTATTGTTTTATGTGATCACTCAGATCCAAGAGACACTACCCCCACCAGTGACAGCCCTGCCACTACTGCACGGAATATTTAAACGACAACACATGAGTGGGGTATGATCTCAGCTTTAATGCAACATTATAAGCTTGTCCTGCAGATAGCCCATACGCATGGAAAACCAATTAAGCAGAGCCTTCGCTCTGACGAGAAGCCGAAGCAGAGAACGCTGAAGAAATACTGCTGTACAGCGCAGGCATGAGCATGGCCCGACGAGCTAAGGTACGATTCGGAGCCGGCGCCCAAGAATTGCTATGAGGCGCCCTAAGCAATAAGCACACACGGCCAACAGGGAGAAGCCCAACGAGTGCGACGCAGGAATGGCAGTAGAGACCACTGGACAGCCCAACTCCCTATGGCTAAGCACCGTGGTATGGGCAGGTAACACCAAAGTTACCCCTGCAGGACGCACCAAGGCTGGATCAATGGCACTGATGACACAGCACCTGAAAGGGAAAACAAACAGCAGCAACGAGATGCAAACACACAGGGCCCTAGGCCCAAAACAAAACAGGCATCACAGAACAATGAATATGGCGTGCCACTCGGGACGCCGAACAAAGCGGGGCATGGAGCTCCAAGGGGGGGAGGGAGGGAGCGCGATGCATATAATTCAAGAGTGAATTGCTTTTTTCAGTTACCGGAAGGAGGCAGCATTCCGGGCGGATGTAAAATGCGGACTTTTAAGTTCGGCCGATACGGAACGGATCGTACCGAAAATCCGGAATGTCTGCCGGATGACAGGATCAAAGAACCACATAAATCACCCCGAACCTTATCGGCCCTGGGTGCATTATGTGATCACTCAGATCCAAGAGACACTACCCCCACCAGTGACAGCCCTGCCACTACTGCACGGAATATTTAAACGACAACACATGAGTGGGGTATGATCTCAGCTTTAATGCAACATTATAAGCTTGTCCTGCAGATAGCCCATACGCATGGAAAACCAATTAAGCAGAGCCTTCGCTCTGACGAGAAGCCGAAGCAGAGAACGCTGAAGAAATACTGCTGTACAGCGCAGGCATGAGCATGGCCCGACGAGCTAAGGTACGATTCGGAGCCGGCGCCCAAGAATTGCTATGAGGCGCCCTAAGCAATAAGCACACACGGCCAACAGGGAGAAGCCCAACGAGTGCGACGCAGGAATGGCAGTAGAGACCACTGGACAGCCCAACTCCCTATGGCTAAGCAACGGCCTGGAATATTACACTCAGGCTACAGTTCGAGAGCACTCTCGAATAAGCATAAGATGACTGCGCAGTCATAAACATATTAAGCTACTATTGATAAGCCACCCATCAAAGTTACCAGACAGGTTATAACGCTATGGCGACACTACCACTACCACCATCTGCAGGACCGCCATAGAGTGCGCAGCACTCCCCCAAACCAGGAGCTCCATGCCCAATTACAGCAATGAAACAGTTAAACCACCGGGAAAACCATAGTGTCAGATGCCAGGAAGGTCTCCAGGGCGCCCCGGAGACTATTCAGATAGATATTGTTGCCGACGGGGGAGAGATGGATCCCATCTGAACGAAGCGCAAATGGCTGGGTGCTTGATGCCATGACCCCCGTGATGTAAGACAAAGCCCAACATGCGTTGGATAAAGTCCCGGCGCTGGCGAGCACCAATACTCGGGCGATGGGCGTTGTGCCAATAGCGGCGCGGGAATACTTGTGACCAAATAAGGGTGCAGTCAGGCAACGATTCATGCACCTATGAAAGTTCCCGCTTAACATTGGCATGTAATTCACGGTACCCACCGGCTGTGAGGTCGTTCGAGCCAAGCTGGATGATGTGGGTAGGATGCCGAGACTGCGGACAAGCGGCGAGCTCCCGAGCGAACGGGCGTGGAAATCGCCCCACAGCATCCCACGAGTGCAGATCCATCGAACAGAAGCGCCGTGGCTGGACAGCTGGAGATGTTGGCCAACAGGACGCCGCACAGCACGCTGGTGAGCCCAGTAGACGAGGGACGAACCCAAGACCCAGATACTGGCTACTGAAACGAGACTAAGCAGATGTTGAGTGGATGAATCGACGACAAACATCAGACCGCCAACGACCCCGGTGGAGGAAGGCATGGTAAGGGGTGCCCAGATCCGCCAGATAGGTAGCACTACCCGAACGAAATGGTGGAAAAGGTTGAAGCAGAATGCCGGGAGCGATGAAGCCCCGCGATAAACCCGACGATAGCGTGTTCCGGGAGCGGCCAGGAAACGGCCAAGCGATGCCGGTGTGCGAAAACGAGATAAGCCTGTATGGCGGTGCGATACGTGCGGTGAGTATATGGCGCCCGGGAGGACGTCAAAAGCAGCGTTACATGTCGACGCAGGTCCACAGGCACCTGGGAAATGGTGTTGGCGTTCGGGCGGCGGACAGCGCCAGTTGACGGAAACGTTTCATCTGGAAACGAGAGAGGCTGTCAGCGAGAGCATTATCACGAGACGCGATCCATGAAGCACGCAAGGAGATGTTGTGAGACAGGAGCAGCAGGACCAGCTGGCGCAACAGGGCCATGAGCGGCTTGCATTTGGAAGTTTGGTAGTTGATGGCGCGGACCACGGTAATGATATCACAGTGTAAATGGAGGCGATGATTTCGGAGGCGACGCCCCCAGACGCTGATGCCACTAAGACGGGGAACATCTCGAGGACACCCATATTGCGGGTCAGGCCCAAAGCATGCCAAGGAAGGGGCCACGTACCAAAAGCCCAAAGGCCGTTGAAATAAGCGCCAAAGCCGCCGGACTGACCACAAGCGTCCATGTGGAAATTGATGTCGGTATCATGGAGTCAGGTCGCAGAAGGGAAAAGGTAGATCCCATTGAATGACGTGAAGAACTGTAACCACGTGGCCAGATCGGCACATGCCAGAAGTAACTCGGATTTTGTGATTCGGCTTAGAAAATCCCTGCAGGGCATCAATCAGGCGACGACAAATTGGGCGGCCCGGACGAACCGCCTTGCACGCAAATGGTAATGAGCCAGTGAGCGACTGTAGTTCACGACCGAGATTTTACGGCAGCGCAAAGCCAGAGAGATTGTGGACTGAATAGCTGTGAGCTTCTCAGCAGGGAGACGCACCGCGTTAGCCAACGTATCGAGTGCGAGACCAAGGTAGCAGAGCTTCGAGGTGGGCGAGACCGTTTTATCATGAGCAATAGGTACGCCAAGACCAGAGCAAACGCGATGAAACATGTCAAGACTGTCCGAGGCCTGGGACGTGGCTGGCGGACCACAGAACAGGAAGTCATCGCAGTAGTACAAGATGTGTGGGTTGCCGGACCGCTGCTTAACAACCCATTCCAAAAATGTTGAGAATTTTTCAAAAGTTGCGCACGACACGCTGCAGCCGAAAGGTAAGCAGTTGTCGAAATAAAACATGTCGTCCAGTTTAAAACCAAGTTGATCGAAATCGCCCGGGTAGATGCGAAGATTACGATATGCAGCCTCTAAACCCCTGCGCGCGAGCAATGTCCCGGTCCCAAGGGACCGGATGGTGGCAACAGCAGCGTCAAAACTGGTATATGTGACAGTGAATTCGCGCGGAATATGATCATTGAGCGACTGGCCTGCCGGATAGGAGAGGTGATGGATGCGACGGAATGAGTCGGGTTCATGTTTAGGCACCAGTCCAAGCGGCGACACGCGGAGCGATGGAATTGGACGAGCGCAGAAAGGACCAGCAATGCGACCTTCCTGAAGGATCTTTTCCCGGACGACCTCGGGACGGTCACGAGCAGACTTGAGGTTCGGAGCGTCAGTTGCATACGCGGGCCAGTATAATGGAGCGGAAAAACCACGAGTAAAACCGAACCGGAGTTCCCGCGCGGCTTGGTGGTGAGGGTACTTCCTAAGCCACCAACACAAATAGACAAGATTAATGGCGGAAGGGGTGAGCTGGTAGACGTGGCTGGCGACCGTCGCGGGCTGAGCGACGAAAGTCTTGTCCATGGGCAGCGGTTGCGGCATGAGGCTCTGAGCAGATGTTGCAGATGTGTCGAAACGACAGTTTGGCCAGGAGCAGAGGCCGGCGTTGAGTTCAAAACAGACGGGACTGGGATGGCCCGGACGCGTGGGCCCGGAGGCACGAACCGGGTGCGGAGTCGGCTGCGGAGGTTGCCGAACCTGGGGCGTCATGACCAGCAGCCAAATGTTAGGGTCGATGGTCTCCCAAGGAGTAGCTGTATTTTCATCCCACTTCAACCGAAATTGGGGATCGTACACCCGCCAGACAGATCCCCCACATTTAGCCGCCGCCCAACGAATGGTGCGCAGGTAACCCAAAAGGGGCTGGGCCGACGATTCAGGGTGAACGTCGAGGTACACCGAAACGAAAGTGAGAAAAGCATCGGTCCACGAGTCAACAGACGTTATTGGAGCAGCATGCCCGCCTGGCGCAACCAAACCTTAAAATAATTTTTATTTGACTATCTGACATTTTGTCAGGCACCAAACAGACATGGTCTGACATTTAGAAATGAGGCCTGACATGTCTATTTTATCACCCATAATAATACCAATTTAAACTAATAATGATGTATAATCCCCCAATGATGTTCCTCTTCTCAATTATCACTTTTTTTTAATGCAAATCTGCCCCACCTCGACAACATTAAACATACTTGCCGATTTCAATTCTAAGGTTATAGAAGTCTTCAATTGCTCTGATCCCAGTGGTGTTACTGGATCCATAAATTATGCAAACCAATTTCATTTAACAGCATGCTCTATAAATTTTTGCAAAATATCACATTACCAGTGATATTTTCATAAAAATACATCAATTTCTCAACCAGACATTATGTCAGACAGTTTCAAAGCAGAGCCTGACAACCTATAAAAATTTGAATTTGGTGTCTGACAATTGGCCATATCAGACCACTTATTTTAAGCCTTGGGCGCAACACGGATTCGCCCGGAAGCACGACGCCCCCAGAAAATTTTGTCGCGAAGATCGGGAAACGTGAGAGCCAAGGCCATCTGCCGCCGTAGGAATCGGCAAGGGGGCGTCCCAAGGGGAGACCAGCGAGGATGGAAAGCTAAATAAGGCATTACCCGGATCAGTTCTGTCTCTTGCCGGAGCGTTCGGTCGGTGTATCACTGAAGCCACACGCGGCGGCGGAGAGAAGTGGAGCTGTCATCAGAACTGCGGCGGGGACAGGACGACAAAGGAGACGCTAGTGGTGACCTGGATTCATAGCGCAGAAAACGTCCTGTCGGCGACTAGCCTGGCGACGAGACTGACGACTGGGCTGACAACGAGGCTGACGAACAGGATCGCGGCCACGAGAATGGGAAATCCGGCCACGAGAGGCGTGGCATCCCCGTCCAGAGCCACGAGCAGGCCTGCCACGCGAATGCTGACCACGGCCGCGCACCCGTGAATCAGCCACAGATGACACACTGGCCGAAAACCCGAGAAGAAGGCCTAACACGGCCACTGGAAGCAGGACCAGCACGAGACGAGCTGGTAGACGCATCCTTGCGACTGCTACGAGACGAACGGTCGCGGGCCCGACCGCGAGATCCTGTACGAACCATAGGAGAAATACGGGAATGCCACCGAACGACAAACACAAACAGGGAAAACACGTGCACGACCCACGAAAATAGGTAACGCCGACGGAACAGGACGCAGACAGAGCGCACAAGGAACAAGATGATAGACGAATAAATGAAGGCTGGTGAAGAAACACGGTGACGGATGGAAACAGATAGGAATTGACGACACAACCGAGCGCGATGCATATAATTCAAGAGTGAATTGCTTTTTTCAGTTACCGGAAGGAGGCAGCATTCCGGGCGGATGTAAAATGCGGACTTTTAAGTTCGGCCGATACGGAACGGATCGTACCGAAAATCCGGAATGTCTGCCGGATGACAGGATCAAAGAACCACATAAATCACCCCGAACCTTATCGGCCCTGGGTGCATTATTTGTATTTGATCGACCGACCCAACTTTTAGAGGAAATAATTCGCTAACCAAGTGTTTATAATATATAAAAAAAATAACTAATATCCATTGTAGGCACCATCACCACACAGACCACACCTACGTTGCTTACCATACTGCATGCAACAATGGAGCATAGACAACAAGTGACATGGAACATGCATCCAATCAAAGAAGCGTTTACAAGTGACATTAGAGTATTAAATTTCTTATATTCTTCAGAATGTCTCTTTTTAATCCCCATCAGACATGGTATTCATGAGGAATATAAGTGAACATGAACAATCTGAGAGTAGGGTGCTGGAGATAGCTAACTTTAGAGCTCATTGCCAAAATTTTACTTCTCGTTTGCCTGTCATCATTTGCAAGTATCAGAAATAAAGCTATGTTCAGATGTGCAATGTAAAGTGCTAGGTATTAATATGGCTATTTACGCTAGCGCAATAACGAACCAAAGCTAAACCACTCACATGAGGGTAGCTGTGGCTTTTAATTACAAATTTTTTAATCAAAATTAGTTTATAGATTCCCTGGTATTTGCACCAAATAAGATTCACATGAAGTCTATGTTTCCTGGGCTGATTCTCAGTAATTACACTCCGTGCACAACGGTTTGTCGAAAGAATGGACCTCAATCGTAATTTTGAGTATAAATTAGGCCAATCGTATTTCCGAGTATGCATGGCATAAACTACCAACATCAAAGGTAAAATAGTTATCCTTGTCGAGAGGGGAACGGGAACATTTTAACTGAATTTAAGCAATATATTTCTTGACGATGGGTGAGCGCTGCGGCTGAGATACTATATGGAGCAGTGTGTCCATTTCATAGCTGTTTATTTCATTCATAATGTGTCACTGTGTCGATTTCAACGAAAATTGACGAACAACGTCATCGTGTAACTTTCCCCATTGACTGAGTTCGCCTGAACCTGCATGAATGTATCTTCTGCTTTGTTCATAATTATGTGTTTCCCTTTGATTCCAGAAAATAGTATGATATTTATGGATTATCACATGCATATATGTACTATATAGTCTTATGATAACAATTAATTTCATATGAAATATATGTTATTTCGTTTCTGTACAGTACCAAGTGATGTACATTAAAGGCCCACCTTCGCACAGAAGATCGGTAAATTTGTGATGTCAATCGTATTATATTTCACATCACAATTTTTTACCACTTTTCACTCGCCCCACAGGGTGTAGACTATAGTTACTATAGTGTCGTTATTTATTGTGTCTTATTTTCTCAATAAAAGGTCAATTACCCGTTACTACCGTTACAAATGAACTTATATTGTAATTCAAAATTCATAATTCTCATTTGCAATACCAGTAATCGAAAGACACAGTAACAAGATTATCCGATTACGACACTTTAAGCTTAAGCACACCGATCTACTGTGGGACAAAAGTGGTCGCACAAATTCAAAACAGCAGCATCGTATTAGATAATAATTGGTGACGTCACAAAATCAGATATAGTTTATATACAACACAAAGCGCCCGGCTTTGGTTCGTTACAAAGCAATGTAATGTTCTCAAGAAGATTAGCTGAGCAATGGGTAGACGTTCCTCACTTCTAAGCACACAAGTGAAAATACAAATTGGTAGAAATTTAGCCATAAAATATGAATTCAGAATTATTATCAGATCTGGGGGGGGGGGGGTTAATATTTTAAACGATTAATTGGAAGGGGAACTTGTGGCAGATACATGTGAGTATCAAATATATTTTATATGATAGTTTGGGTTATAATGCACTTAATCATTTCCTCTGCATGCTGATCAAGTGAATAAGCAACTAATATGTTAAATCATCAATACTCGGCCAGGGAGACTGCAGGCATATCAATCAAATGTATAGAATCAACACCATTATGAATCTGTCTCTAGTTGATGTGTTTTGCTTTCTAGCTAAATGAAGACAAAAAGCAGAAGATATAACAGTAAACACCTATATAAACTGATAAGATATCATAACTATTGTATGATGCTAGGAATCTATATATATATACCATCCAATGACCTAGAGCTCCATTGGTCTAGTTAAATAAATTGACATGGCTAGGTGGTGGTTAACAAAACACCCTTAAACACAAACATGCTATTACTCTGTGGAACTGTTTATTAAAATTTGATCTTATCTGACATAGCAATTTTTTTATCACTAAAGTTAAAATTTCTTTTATTGTTTTTAAATATTTTTTTTGGTTAAATTGAGCAAGGAAGTAAATAAAATAAAATAAAATTTTGTTTTTTTAAAGTATTATCGAAAAAGGGCCATAACTCCTTTAAAAAAATCTGATCAAACTCATATTCGAACTGGATCTGTATTTTTGGGTGTGATCAGATAACAAAAATTTGAGTTATCGCAGCATGTGTGAATTCTAAGTAAAAAAGGGCCATAACTCTGTAAAAAAAAAACCTGACATCATTCCCATATCTTAACTCGATCTGTATTTTGGGCTGAGAAACTGATGTGCAAAATTTGGTTCCGATCGAATAGAAAATGTTTGAGTTATTGCACCATGCATAAAGTGTCTACGGACAGATGGCTATTCAGACGGATAGACAAACGACAAGTGATAATCCAGATGTCGACACTATGTGTACCACACTATGGTATGGTACACATCAAAATTGCAAATAACCTGCATACTAAAATTAAAACACCAATCTCAAACAGATTAGTAGATTTATGTATATGGTTCCAACCACAAAACATCTTAATATAATAAGTTATTGTGGTGGATTTACAGTAACATGGTGTGACATTGACGGCTTGGGGTTTATGTTCAAGCAAGTTGCAAAGCGACGAGGTTGAACATAGGCTCCAAGCCTGTCAATGTCACACCATGTTACCGTCAATCCACCAAAATAACGTATATGTTCTGTCGACATTCCTGGTCATTCATAGCATTTTGACATTATTCCGAAGGACGACCAGGAGAAAATGGCAAAATCTCCTGTCGATCTCTCCATAATGTTGTTAAAATGATGTCATGATAAAAGCAGGCCATCAAGAGACGATGAAACGGTTGTCTTGGTTTCTCTTATATTGATGGCTCTAGACATAAACATGGGATATGTTGCGTGGCTATGATGGCTATCTGACCAATCAAAGATGCTGTTTCTTACTGGAGGTGGAACATTTATTCTTATTTTTGAGCTAAAAGAAGGGTCAACTTTTGAACATGGCAACAAGACAAATTCTCAAAAGTTTGGTCATTCATAAATCACAAGACTTTTTTGGTTTGAAAATATTTACTCTCGCTCTACTCAATTAAGTATATACTGGTATTGTATAAATTATAGTGAATTGTGTCCTTTTTCGGAGATAGAATTATATATCCAAGAAACTTTAACTAACGATATAACCATCTTTGAGTTTTCATGCTCACTTATTCTAATTCTATATATGTTTATTCTTGCAGTCCTATCTCATAGTTAACATGTAAATGTATTGTTTAAATACAAAAAACAGAGAGGAATATAAACAAGAGAGTCAATGACTGGGTCGCTAACCAGACTGTAAGGACTGAGAAGACGGGGACTCTGAAGACTAAAAGAGTCAGTACTTGACAAAATCACTTAAGACAAGTAGTTCTAAACATGGACATAGCTGGATGTTCTCAGATGAGCAGGGCTCTTCACCTTGAAATTTCTAATTGCACACCACTGACAAATCTCCAACCTCTTACCTTTTTAAGAGGACAACCATACCACAGTACTAAGTTCACAAAAATCCTTTTGTATATTCCTCTTAGGTTGAATTTTACGACTGGTACCAGTACTTCAAGCTCCCAAACGTTTGATAATTACCAACCTGACACCCCCATAAAGTTAAAATTTGTGGCCAATTCGGTCCAACAGTTTAACCTGAAGTAGGAACATATGGACTGATGGTTTAAAAACATACATGTTAGAAAATCAAACCAAACTACAAGAACAATTCTAACTTATTTTTGGTGTGAACATCTAATCTACAACTAATGTAGTATCAGGCATGAAATTTTTAACTGTTTAACTTTTGATCAAAGTAGGGGGTCAAATCTCCACCCCTATACACTCCCTCCCCATTGCCTCAAACATTGCCCCCACCCAGGCTGTCTAGAAATCAATATTATTATACCAGTACCAAACAGCATAGAGCAGAGTTAAATCTCTTCGCTCTGCCCCTATTAGAACAAATGTGAATCCTCATCTATGAGATCCATTCATCTAGTAATATCAATAAAACCCCCCAATTTTTCTTTGAAAAATCAGGGTATGATTTCACCTGGATAAGTGGTGGTTAAGAAACTAATATTGGGACAGCCGAGTCTGTATTTAGTGTCTCTGACCTTTGCAGGTGAATTTAATGACAGTATTCCGCAAGGTGGACTAACATCACCGAATTCACCCTCTGGGGACCTCATTTCCTAAAAATGACCCCATTTGAACAAATCTGAACCCCGGTCACCCAAGGCCCCTCCATACCAAATATAAGCTATATAGGCCCAATGGTTCTTGATAAAAAACTGTTTTAAGAATTACTATGGAGGGAAAGAGTTATGGCCCTGGCTTCGCACCTACATGTATTTGATGTGATGAACTTAATTGAACAAATCTGATTGTGAGACACCTAGGGAACATGCACACTGAACTATATAAACACATTCCGTCTTTAATATGGAGAAGAAAACAATTGTTGATAGATGGATGGATAGACATCTCAACAGTCAGACGGATCGAAGCCTGACAGATAGAAGACAAATTTAATCCAATATATACCCCCCAATTTTTCTTTGAAAATTAGTGGTATGATTTCATCTGTATAAGTGGTGATTAAGAAAATAATATGAAATGGCCAAGCCTGAATTTAGTATGTCTGACATTTGCAGAATTAGGTCCCCAAAATGTGGAATTAATGACAATATTCCGTATGGCAGGCTAGCATCACCGAATTTTCCTCAATCTGATTAGGCCTCAATGGCCAATAAAACCTTGGAACAGATTGAAGTCCTACAGTTGAAGTTGGTGATACACACCCATTGAGCACCTAAATCATGCATTTTATCTTCTGCAAATTAGGGGGACATTGAAACTGAACAGGTGGAAAAAAGTGACTAAAACAAACTGTCAATTTGATACTTAGGATACTTCCCAGAAGATGATGCCTAAGCAGAATTAGGTCCCTGGAGGGTGTATTTGGTGATGCTAGCATGCTGTATGGGGTAGCAACACTAAATTCACTATCTGGGGACCTCACTCTGTAAATGTCAGACACACTATTTCCAGACTTGAATAAATCTAAGCCGTTCACAGTACCATTGAATGTCAGTCATCACCTAACCTTGGGAGCACCAGTTTGTTTTTAAATTGCTACAGATATGTTTACATAAACTAGCCAGATGACATCTATTATTCTAATCTAAATTAATGACATGTGTCTTTGCAGATATATATGCTTCTGTGGTGAGAAGAGGTATTAATTAAATTGAGAGGTGATATGGCTTGGAAGGGATGTTGGTTGATGGCAGGATGGGGTCTGGGCCATGTGGGAGGGGGTGGGTGGGGGAGGGTAGAATGTTTCCATAATTTCATTAAAAAGTAAAGTTTCATAACTCTGCAGATGTTATAATGGTGTCACTTTTTTCAAATTTTAAAATTTTATAACATGTTTAAAAAATATTGTTTTTGTCCCAGAAGATGAGGCCTAAGCAGAATTAGGTCCTGGATGGTGTATTTGGTGGTACTAGCCTGCTGTACGGGGTAGCAACACTAAATTCACCATCTGGGGACCTCATTCTGCAAATGTCAGACACACTATGTCCAGGCTTGAAGAAATGAACAATGGACTATTCCTATTTATTCTTGTAGAATAGGTGTTTAACTAATGTCATGTCATGTAATGACAGATGGTAAACTGGTCTGAAGCAAGCAGTCTTTAGCCAGAGTAGCAGGTGTCCATACTGTGATAAATTGGCTTTTTCAATGATACAGGCTTCAGTGTTGTCTTAAAAATTCATAGTGCATAGCAGAGGTGTGAATTATAAAGGGCCATAACTCTGTTAAAATATAATGGATCAAACCCATATTTTAACTTGATCTGTATATAAGTGTCAAAAATTCATATACCAAATTTGGTGTCGATCAGATGAAAAATGTTTGAGTAATCCTGTCTTGGATGAATTCTATATAAAAACAAGAGTGGAAAGGGTTAAATAAACAATACCAAAATCCATACAGTTGAAGAACGTGCTAAGAAAAATCTAGGTAAGAAATATGAGGCTGTGATGTGTCTAAAAAAAATTAAAGGTCAAAATGCAAAAATGAAATTTGACCCAGTGACCCCATTTGAACAAATCTGAACCCCAGTCAACCAAGGTCCCTCCGTACCAAATATAAGCTTAATCAGCACAATATTCCTTGAGAAGAAGAATTACTGAGTTATGGCCCTGGTTTCTCAACTAATCAACCTGGTGACCTCATTTGAACAAATCTGAATGGGAGTCACCTAGGGAAAATCCACACCAAATATGAACCCATTAGGCCTTATAGTTCTGGAAAAGAAGTCGTTCTAAGAATTACTATGAAGGATTAGAGTTGTGGCCCTGCTTTTTCAACTAATTGACCTGATGACCTCATTTGAACAAATCTGAATAAAATTCACCTAGGGAACATCCACACCAAATATGAACCTGTTCCATCTTACGGTTCTGGAGGAGAAGATGATTCTTGACGGACAGACAGACGGACGGACGGACGTGGATGACGGACGAGGAGTGATGACTATAGCTAAAAACTGTGGCTTAGAGTGACTAATTTCATCCTCTGGGAACCTCGTTATGCATGGTCTCATCTGCCTAGACCTAGACTCAGATTTACATTTCCAGATGGTGAAGATGGTGATGTGCAGTTATGCACTGCACCCATAGGGCACCTCGATTATGCATTGTGTTATTTGGGATATACAGATAAACTAAACTAAAAAGAATCTTTCCAAACAAGTAATTTGATAATATAGATACTTTCCAGAGGAGATGAGGCCTAAGCAGAATGAGGTCCCCAGAGGGTGAAATTAGTGATGCTAGCCCACTGTCTGGTACCATATTGTGAGGCATTTAAATAAGAGATGTGCATAAAGATGGAGACAGTTATCTCGCAGGCATGTATCATTTCCAGGATGGATAACTCTACAAAATTTACAAAAATGACACAATCCACTATATTATACTGAACTTGAAATGAGCTAATTTCTTTGGAAGAAAACTCCCTCAGATGTCAAATGGTACCAATGTCAGATCCGAGGTTTGATCAGCGAGCACAACAATTTTAGCATCATTTCTCTGGAAAGCTTTCATCCAGTTTACTTTACAGGTGTGAGAAATTGACAATGTTTCACATTTCTCTGTGACATTGAAGTTCCTCCTCTCGATACAGTTATTGTTAGAACCACCATGTCCGTTAGTCGAAGATACAACCGAATCCTGATTCTGAGCCTCACCGAGATTCCATAGAGTAAGCTTAGCATCATTACCAGCCGATAATAAATGTTGTTCATCTAAAAACTGAACCTGGCAAACGCCCTGCGTGTGCGCCAATAAACTAAACTTCTCCTTTATGTTCTTCTTTGAACTATCAAAAATTGATATTTGTCCATTCTCTAAACCACAGGCGACATACGTTCCATTGCTTGATGCAGCTATATGATGGATAAATGGAGGGTTCACCAAATATGCCCCCAATTCTGTTGTATTGTGCATTTCCTGCATATTAAACAGATTGAGACATGATATTTTCCCATAATTCCAATGCATAAATTGACAATCCATGCCTCCGCTGTATAACTGGGAAGGCTTGTCAGGCCGGAAGCATACAGTAGAGCAGATATTTGTGTGCTTATTTCTCAATGTTCTATAGAGCTTTCTATCATGAACATTGATGATTTTGACCTCTCCGGAGTCATCACAGGCAACTAGATACTGATCCTTGTTATCGAGTTGGAGTTGGTTAATCTCGTCCTGGTTAAAATCTAAGATGGCTGTTGGAGCATTGAAATCATTTAACTCGAAGATATATATCTTCGATCCGAATGCAGCATACAGGATCCGCATGTCTGATGACAGAACAACAGAGGTACATTCGGCATCCTGAACAACATGTTTGCTCAGAAGGCTGTTGTTTCCAGACCAGACACAAATCTCTCCCGCCTCACCCCCAGAGACGATCCTTTGACCATCTGCACTCGAGTCTACACACAGGACAGAAGAACTGTGACCACCTGATAACTTCGCTGACATTGGTCTCTGAAAAATAATGATTGGAATATTAGATATTTGTGAACATTTTATAACTGGATAATAACTGAAGGTAGTGATGGGTAGCTAATTGATTCCCATTCATTCATTTGAAGGAATATTCAGCTAATAACTTCAACAATCAAGCCTGCAAATAGTGTGTCTGTCATTTGCAGAATGAGGTCCCCAGAGGTTGAATTTAGTGATGCTATCCTGCACATCCTAACATAATGTTGCCATTCCACCCTTTTACTAGTTCATATCATGTACTTTTTAGCTCACCTGAGACGAAGTCTCCGGTGGAGCTATAGTCATCACTCCTCGTCCGTCGTCCGTCCCGTCAACAATTCTTTGAACATCGTCTCCTCTGGAACCGTAAGACAAAATTGGTTCATATTTGGTCACCGTTTTGGTGTGATTGTTCCCTAGGTGACTCTCATTCAGATTTGTTCAAATGAGGTCACTGGGTCAAATAGTTGCAAAGCCAGGGCCATATCTCTGTAATTCTTACAACAACTTCTTCTCAAATTTCATTGGGCCGAATGGGTTCATATTTGGTACAAAGGGTCTTTGGGGGACTGTTATTCAGATTTGTTCAAATGAGGTCACTGGGTCGAATGTGGACGGAGCCAGTGACATAACTAAAAAAAAAAATGTTCTTGTTAAATTCAGATTTTTGGAATTTTCACCTTACTCAATTTAACAAAAAAAAAAAAAAAATTTAAGCATGTTATAAAATTTGAAAAAAAGTGACACCATTATATCATTTGCAGAGTTATGAAACTTTAATCTTTAATCTCCTGAAATTACAGAAATATTCCATTACCCATCCCCCTCCCACATGGCCCAGACCCACCCTGCAGTGGCCTACACCCAACCAACAACCCTTCCAACGGATATCATTTCCAGCTTCCCACATTAATACCTGTTCTATTAAAGTTGCAGATATCTCTTTGTGGATAGACAGAGAGAAACACAGGTCATTAATCTAGATTAGAATAAAATGCCACTGACAGCTTGTATAAACATACTGCTAGAAATTTTAAACAAACTGCCTGAATTTAGTGTGTCTGACATTTGCAGGTCAGAGAATCATTAATAAGAGGCACAATCTATCATGTATTGTTCAACAGGGCAAATAGGATGTCTGTCATTTGCAGAATGAGGTCCCCAGAGGGTGAATTTAATGATTCTATCCCACACAGCGGGCTAGCATCACCAAATTCACCCTCTGGAGACCTCATTCTGCTTAGGCATCATCTTCTTGGAAGTATCTAAATAGTATCAAATTAACATTGTTGTTAGTTACATTTCCCTTCTAGGAAGTTTCTATATCCCCTAATTTGCAGAAGATAAAATTCATAATTGAGGTGTCCAATGGGTGAACATCAACTTCAACTGGGGAACTTCAATCTTATCCTAGGTCTGCCATAGCAGTTGAGGGCCTTAGCAGAATGAGGTCCCCAGAGGGTGAATTTAGTGATGCTAGCCCACTGTGCAGGATAGCGTCACTAAAGTCACCCTCTGGGGGACCTCATTCCGCAAATGACAGACACACTATCACACTACTTCAAGGCTTGATTGTATAATACATTGTGTTGCTTGAGGCCAGGCACATACAATGTAGGAATAGGCACACTATTTGCAGGCTTGCTCCTTTGGTGATTGTGGTTCAGATTTGTTCAATCAGGGTCACCAGGTCAAGTAGGTGCAAGGCCAGCTACATTACTCTTTCTCTACATAGTAATTCATGATGTGTCTTCTATGCAAGAATAAAATGGCCTATTTTGCTTATATTTGGTATGAAATTACCTTGGGTGACAGATTTGTGAAAATGGGATCACAAAGTCAAATAAGGGCAGAGCCAGAGACTTAACTATTTCACTACATAGTAATTCTTAAAATATGTTTGCAAGAACTAGTTGGCTTATTTAGCATGGAATGTTCTTCCTTGACTGCAATTCAGATTTTTTTTTAATGGGGTCACTTGGTCAAATAGGGGCCAAACGAAGGACAGTTTCCCTCTTAATATGCTTCCTTCAAAAGGACCATCAGGTCTATTTTACTGATATTTATCATATGTATGAAGGGTTCTTTGGTGTCTGGGATTCAAATTTATTCAGATGGGGTCACCAGGTTAAATAGGGTGGGACCAGGGACATAACTATATGTCTCTATAGTAATTCTTAAAATGTCTTCTCAAGAGAGGTTGGACTATTTAGCTTACATATAGTATGGAGCAATCAGGAGGATCCTTAAGTGACTGAGATTCAGATTTGTTAAAATGAGGTCAATTTGTCAAGAAATGGTGGGGCTATGGGGAGTTAACACTTTTGTGTCTAATAAAATCATTGAAATACCAAATTCATTAAAACATCTACCTTGGAACCACCTGACTGATTAATCTGACATACATGTATTGTGTTTTGGGTCCATGGATAATTGGGCTTCAAACATGTCTAAATGGTTTTGGAAAAAGGCGCTTGTGAGATTGGAAATATCCAACAATTGAGAAAGTTTGAGGTGTCAGTTGTGAAATTCCAACCTAAGACTTGGGAGTCTGTAGCCCGGTCAAAGGGGACTTGTTGAGCTGGATGAGGAGGGGGTGATCAGTAGTGTACAGTTGGTAATTTCAAGGTGGATTTTCACCAATCTACATATGTGAAGTCTCTCTAGTCACATATCCTGTTTAGAGCTATTTCTTTCCCATTCTTATCAGTCTTTGCAGTCTGGTGAGCGACCCCACAGTCATTGACTGTCTTGTTATAGCATTTATTCATTTCCACTCAATTTGGGTATTTGCTGAGATCGCTGATCAGAAAATATCCCTTCTAAAACTATAATTAAAGTCATATTTTTGACAATATATGCTTGGTATGGTCTTCAGATAGTATAGATTTCTTCATGGGGTGTACTAGCTTAATAACAATTAAATAGTTTTCTGTGTAGGTCCATCTAAACTTTTCACCTCCTGACATACATGTAGCGCAGGCGTGTAAACCCCTTAAATTCATATCACAAATTGACTGCCATTTAGTTCACGAATATTTTCAGAATTGTCATACCAGTATTTTGAAAGAAAAAAACAATACATATGTACCATTTTCAGAGCACCACTTAACTCTTTGTTTTGAATTCAAACACTAGTTTTATACTATGCATAAGTCATCAAAGGGTAATATAATACAATATACCATACATGTATATACCAGTATGTGCCAATTTTGAAGTTTGGATAAATAACTCTAAAAGTTATGTCAGATCAGTATACAATAAACCATATCATTTCACCAATAATGTTGAGGGTAAGTGATATAAACACCAAAATATTGATGTTTCCGGTAACCATGCCACCCCTAGTACAGACCTTCACCCTAGTAGGGTGACCCTACTAATTTTATCAACCCCATGAAAATATAAAAAAACAAGTGCAATGCCAAGCTTGGCATACATGTATGCCACAGACGCTCAGTTTAGAGAGTGGGCAATCTAATATATATTTTGGGACGTCTGTCTGTTTGTTTGTTAGCTATGGCCGGGAAAACTGCTGGACGGATTTCGACCAAACTTCCTATCTAAGGGTAAAAACCCAGATGAAGTGTCGTTGCATTGCTTTTGAGAAGCTCCGAGCATTCATTCTCCATTCCCACTGCCGCCGTCTTGGAATTGTGGGGGTTAATCGCGTGATAGTTAAAGAGCGTTCGTATCCGCAGTGTCGTTGATAAAGAGCGTGTCTGTGTCCAGACATGAGCGTGTTGTGTCTGTGTCCAGACATGAGCGTGTTGTGTGATCCTTAGGTCTGTGTTCGTACTTAGGGGTTCCTAGGAATGGGGGAGATTTTCATCGGGTCAGTTTTTCCGCCCGAGGTGACCTTCACCTTGAAACGGGTACCCACAAATTATATATATGTATGTGTGTGTCCGTTATAGACTCGAAAATGGCCCTACCGATGGAGTCCAAACTTGCTACATAGGGCAACTTTTGTCCGGGAACTCTCATGGACCAGTCAAATTGTGACCCCGATCTGACCTTGACCTTCAAAATGATCAATTCAAGGTCAAAGCCCGGACGAAGTCGGGTCACCTGCTAGTACTAAATATTTGTATGGATGGAGAATTATTTTTATTTTCTAAACCCAAGAAGTGGGTATCCTTTCCCCTTAAACTGGGCTATCAATACACCAAAGCACAACACAATCCAATGATCCATGACCATGTTACAAAATTAAGAAATTCCCAAGTCAAACAAGGGCTTAAACTTTTTTAAGTCAAACAAGGGACGAAAATTTGGTAAATTATAAGGTGATTATAGACTGACAATCGCTCTGTCACGGTTTGCTATGGGCCTGAGATGGCCAATTTCAGCCAAAAAATGGTTAAAATGAAGATTTTGCATTGTAAGTCTAAGAGAGATAATTCAACTTGTGATGTGACAATTCCTGTAAAAATACAGATAGATAATTCTCTCACCATTTCTGTATCTTGTAACCAAGCATGCATGTGGTGTTTATCAATGACATTGGCGCAGCAGAAGATTGTAGTACAGTACTCCCCTCAGAATGGTGAAAATGGCCAGAAATTGTGTATTGCTACCTTTATATAGAAATAATTACACCTACTTTTGCGACTGATTAGTCAAGGTGCTTGGAAGCGAAAATCTATCACCTGATAGAATAGTCACTTCCCGCTTCACAATGAGCAATGATACTTTAAGAAATTGGATGACATTATTTTGTAAACACCAAAAGTTACCAAACCACGAAAACAAATTAATGAATATGACTTATCAGTGAAACGGTGAAAGGCGATAATCTTAATTTGCTTCCATTTACAGTTACAGTAGTTTTCCGAGACCGTGAATTTGGTCAGGGAAACTGCTTTGGAATTTTGAGTGTGTTGATTGCAATATTAGATGTTCAGCTATCATTTAAAGGCATGGGCGGCATTCATTGAAGAAATATTCATATTTGTTCAAATCGCCATCAACAGAAGGAATATTAAAATATATATAGTTTTGTTCATATGCCAAAAATAATCAGCGCGTAAATAGTATATTGTCGTCAAGACGTACGATGGTGTACGTTAACAAGAGCCTGCTCGTGTTACAGAAGTTTTGCTTCTGTTTACATAACACAGCTCAATTATATTGGTTAATCACACACAAATGATATAAACGCTCTTTATTATTTCCATATCAGGAAAACAGTAACAAATAACGCTCTTTATGTTTGCCATATCCGCATTTAAACAAAAGCCAGGTTCTGTAACGTTTTTTGCTTTTGTTTACATAACAAAGGAAAAACATTTGACAATAACATACTGTTTATGCCATATTTCTGATTGGTATAAGAACAACGTCTGTCTATATTTTACTATTCTTTCTGTTTATGGCGGTTTTTGGCGGAGGTGAATATTTTAACAGCATACCCACCGCCAACGCCGCCCGTATCTTTAAATATGCCAATTTTACACAAGAATAGTTTTCTAGTTTTTGGTTGTAGTGTCTTACTTTTGTGTACTTTATTGTCGGAAATAGAGATCAAAGTGTATTTGTTTTAAATGACCTTTAGCTGGTTCGTTGTAAATTTCAACCAATAACGTTTCAGCCCATCATTTTGATTTGGTGATCGCCCATGGAAAATCATTTTTCAATGAATTTTTTTTTCAGAAGGATACAACTATATAACCAAAAATAAAGTTTTGAAATCAACATTCGATGCATCTCTTAGCATATAGTAGTGTCAGATAAATAATAACAATAAACTTGTTATAATTTCGCTTTGTGAAAATAATTTTAAAACGACGTTGATTGCATATATAGATATCAAACTGATAAAATGGTATCATCATTTAATAGGTTAGAGTGAACGCTCTTCATTATGGGAGCCAGTCTTATAGATAAACGACACATATGTACTCATGAAAGCACATTCATTTTATTATAAGTGTTGAAATAAAGTTAACCAAAAAGGCTTATCAATTCACAAGCAGTTTCATAGTAAACGCCCATTGTAAACAACAGTTGTGTGGTTGATAAATAGTTTGCACATACTGGTACTCTCTTTATTAAAGTACATGTATCACAATGTATGAGGTCACCACTACTAGTAGCCAAATAAGCTTAACATTTCATAAAAGTTTGAGAGTGAATTCCATTTATAAAAAAAATTCTAGAAACTTGTACATAAATTGCAATCTTTATAGCTGCAACTAATCACATCTGAAATTGGTAGTCAGCATTCTTTACTAAATTGAGTTGCTGTTGAATTTGGAAGAGGACGGATAGCTCAGTTGGTTAGTGGCCCAACCTCTGAGCTCCGGTACACCTTGGAATCAAGACATGGTATCAGCTGGACTGTGTATAAAAATTAGCAATTCTGGTACTGAGGGTATTGTAAATAGTAGACCATCGATGTCACAATCAGTGCTGTGATAATCATTTCAGAGGCAAATAATATCATACACATCGAAAAACATACTGGATAAATGTTGTACCCTCTTTTCTCGTAGTGTCATGTCAATTGAGGGATGGCACATCATTTGATTGGAAGCTGACACCAATAGCTGTCCCGTGCTGTGGAACAATGTGTGCATGTTAAATAATACTGCCTTCACGGTGGTGAAGAAGTCAGAGGTAAATCAGGGTAAATGATAGATCATGCCATGATCTAGGTAAATGACAAAATTACCAGTTCACAGAAAATAAGGCTTTCATATGAGACTTAATTCCTGTGTTATCCCATGCTCACACTGTATAATTGTTATCTGATTCTTTGAATAAACTGATCGTTCAGGGTTCAAAGGGTTGAATCTGATTAGTCTAATTTGGTGGACTAGCTACTAAGGATTGGTCTATTTATATATACATATGACTATGACCCCATCAGCATAATCAACATGTAACACAGGTATTGGACACTTACTGTATGAATGCAACCCAATCTGCAGGTCTGGCTCATGTGCAGATCTGACTATATAGTCCGATTTGTGCATAATTTGCAAATCGAGCTATAACAGTTTATCATCAAATTTTATTAGTATTTAAACAAGATCATAGTTATTTATGTCACCTAATGTTAGATTTCAATAATGTTGATGAGAATATTCAATATTTTCCAGTAAAACAATCCTCTTATGGTTTTGTTGCTTATTTTGCTTTATATAGTCATGAAACGGTGAGAAATTAACTTCTTCCGAGACAATGTTGTTTGAGTCAGGGTTTGGGGTGGATGTCCAGGCCAGGATATCCCACCCACACCATCACCTACATAAAAAAAATCTTCTTATGGTTTTATTGAAAAAAAATTTAAATAAATAAAAACATTTAAAGACATATTATTGACTTGTTCGGGTGCGTAGAACTGACAAGTTAGTACCCAGGCGATATGGCAACTGTGGGAATGTAGCATTATACTAACATCGCTGAAAAACTCAAAGAAATCGGCCATACCACTCCATAGAAATCATCGTCTGAACCACGCTTAATTGTAAATATTTACATCTCGATTCGGGACGCAACAATCGGCGATAAACTAACACAAATGATTTTGCCACCAAGAGTCATTGCATTTAATTAATATATAATAATGATGTGTGCTGTAAATTTTGATTAATATTCGTAAAAATAACTACCTTCAGCAAGATTATTCTCCATTTCTATTTTATCACCCAACCGGAGTGTTTCATATCACTTTAAATCTCAAAAAACATTTGGTTTGTACACAGTAATCCCAGTGAATATAACCATAGACCATCTTCAATTGCATTACAAACTAAATCTAATTCGCACATTTGGAAGTTGGAGCAAGAATTTTTCTGCCTCAAAAAAGCCTTATAAAATAATTCTGATGATTTGAGAACTTCAGATAAAGTCTATCTATATTAAAGATAAATTTCAAATGTTAAATTGTTTCCATCTCATAGGATGCTTAATTGTGTGAGTGATTCATCAAAACGCATGCAGCGGGTGTGACAGTTGACCCCCCCCACCTCAGTTGGTTTCTGGGCCGACTTCTGAGCTAAACCTTTGACAAGGTCGAGGGTTCAAATCTGACATAGTATCGGTCGGACTTTGTGTTACCATCTGCACCCCCAGTACCATGGACATCATGATTCAACCATCAATGCCACGATCATTGCGCTGAGAACAATTCCAGAAGCAAAAGGATCTCAGACAAAAATTTGAAAAAATATGTAGCTCCTCTATGGTGTAGTTTTTATGGATGACACTGTGCTATGCACAGCAGCTAATGGGGTCATTGTCGTAATCTTTTATACATAGAAGCATGCACACCGTTTGCATTTTTGTGTACATAAATGCACACCAATCTCGCGTAGTGTCACGTGACAGGGGTCATTGTCGTAGTGTTTTCTTCATAAATGCACACGTGTTGATAATTTTTGTAAGTTTATTTTCTTCCGTTCACAAACAACCATGCAGTTCTTTCAGTACCTGTTTAATACTAACAACAATTTGCGACAGATGATCAGTTTTATTGCAGTTTCGTCATTGTGATAAACGAATGCCTTTATCAGAACTTCGGGAGAAAAATAGTTATGAATTGAAGCAGACAGCAATTTTTTTACGGCAACATTTCAATCTCGCGCCGACTGAGACTGGTGTGCATTTATGAATATACATGTACATAAATGCACACGGTGTGCATTTATGTATAAAACGTTATGACAACGACCCCATTGGCGGCACATCGTCGGATCAAGAACCGAAGTTAATGGCTGTCCCATTAAAGAACACGACTGTGGTAATTAATTATTAAGTCACCGGTGACTAAATCCTAAAATGACTTATAAATAATACCACAGGCCTTCCAAACAGTGAGTGATAAATAATTAAAATAAATTTGGTATTAATATTTACCTACCTGTCTTCTTGTAGGTAAATAATAATAAAAAAAATTATTTATCACTCACTGTTTGGAATGGAAGGCCTGTGACAGTGTGAGTGTGATATTAATATTAGTACTAATACTATTAGTATTACCGGTACCGGTACTAGTATTTAATTTATATTTAATTTACTAACCGTTTTTAATATTTATTCGATTCACAGGACCACAGTGGAAATAAGGCACTGACTTTACTGTGCTATCCCAGGCATTGTGCCAAATAAATTCACTCACACACACCAATGCCAAAAAAAATAAAAAATTATAAATGAGTCACGACCCATGACTGTCACACACTCGAATGTGAAACTGCAACGAATAAAGGCAACAAGAAATGTATACACAATTGTGCACGTATGAGGTAAAGCAAGAACAAGGGATATCATTCTATATAAGACCCTTATGTATGATGTTACACTTGGGAAAATCGATATTCAAGAATTAATCTCGACTTTACCTATTTAGATGGTTCCAAAGTCCCGAAAATTTACCATAAAAATGGTTGAATAAAAACGTACTATGAATGTTCGTACCACATTGATATCTCTGGAAAACGTCCATGTATATGCGCCCATATTAGCATTTTATTGCCTGTCGTACATGGCCTTGTTTTTTAATTTTTTGATCAACTACTGAAACAAACCCGACCTATTATATGGCTTAATGAATGAGGGTGGGCGTCTGCCGGTCATTATGCCCACGGTGTCGCGACATAATCGTGATAATTCTCACTCAGAGGGTCAGAATAATGACAAATGATAATTAATTATTTATTGCAGGACTGAGACTAATAACTACAAGACGACAAATTAAATAAACATGCAAACATGTAAATTCAGTATAGAAAAGAATATTAAGATGAAACAATATAAATTATTTAGTTTATACTATTGCTTGCTTTCACGAATAAACAACATAGGCCTATCTGATTCGGTTACATATTATTATGTTATTAATATTATACATGCATATTAGTCCCATGTTTTTATATCATACAGAATTAGAAATAATTTTAATAGAACCGAACATGTATTTCAAAAGCCATGCACCCAACCAAACCAGAAGGCACCAGTGGTAAAATAACAATTCGATTAATTATTTAATACTAAATTAGGATTTTTTCATATTACCATATCCAAACCCATGCACTTCATGAAGACACATATACTGGTACTGTATAGCTAGAGTGTCGTGCCATATAAATTAACGACTATATAGGTGGTAATACGTACTAATAACTTAGATTAGATTTATTAGATATTTCAACATGCTTCTGAGATTCAACTCAGGAATATTCATTGACGATGATGATCACAAATTTGGTATATAATTACACAAAACAGTAGGGATGGCGTTCATGCTAAAATCCCTATCCCTCACGACCTTTCCAAAACTTTTCCTCGTGGGTAGAGAACTTAAGTTTGTTCCCGCCTATAAATACCTTGGACATATTCTCAGAGACGATCTTATTGATGATGATGATGATATTATGAGGCAATATAGATCAATTTGTTCCCGTTCCAATATCCTCATGAATTTTTTTTACAAGTGCTCATTTGATGTAAAATGCCATCTTTTTCATGCTTATATTTCATCATTATATTGTTGTACTTTGTGGGTAAATTTCACCCAACGCAGTTACCACAAATTAATTGTATGTTATAACAATGCCTATATATATAGGAAGTTTATGGGTTATGAATGGAGATGTTACATAGCGCAAGTGGGATGTGTGATCATGTATGTACTCTCTCCTGCCAAATAAACGTGACGTCACGTTTATTTATTTAAAGAAAAATACGACAGCATCACGATTATTAGGCGCCATCACGATTATTTAAAGTTCTTGCAAAGTCGCGGAATTTTCAGTCAAAAAGTTAGAAAAAACGTGCAGCTCACTAAAAAAAATAGAAGTGCACTTGACAAGTTGACAGGAATGTGGGAGAATCTCATTCCTAACAGGATTTAGGCCTCTAGATCATGATGTCCGTGTATAAACAGACGGATTATCGCAGTTAATTACAACTCATCAAAGCTTATAATCACACAGTGACAACTAATTATCGTTGGGACGGAACCGACTTCTACTATCAAAACGGGACTTAATGCTAAAATCACATCACCAGGCTTATATTATAAAATAATCAGTGAAACTAATCTGAGTGACAACTGATGAACTAATTTAACTTGACGTGGCCGACTTCTCCAAACAATACTGTTATCGTGACCCAATTATGCGCTATCATGAAGACACAGAAGCTGTGAGTCGTGTGCACACATGCGTGACTGGTTTTGGCTATAAATGGAAAGTTACGACACCGCAGTACAGCACTGCTCAAATTAAGCGACCTGTTTTAACGAGGTGTACATGCGTTAATACCGCGGTGCAATACCGCGACATACCGCCGATTTGCGGTTGCACTACCACACGCGTACCGCGGTACCACCGCGACGTTCATGGTACCACCGCACTACCAGCGGTAACGAATGTTGGTAGCGCGGTGGCACGCGGTAATGCACCGCACAAACGCGGTGACATTACCGCTACGCGGTAGCATTTTTGTAACGAGGTTAATGACGGGATTCGATGGCTGACCGTCAATCTTCCAAAATAGGACGGCCGTTTCCACGATCTCCATCCATGTTTGTGTACCGTGAAGTGTATTATTAAAATATTGAAATAGATGAAAGCCGAGTATCGGGAAATATGCCCATTATAACGGGCTTCCAGATTAAGTAAAGGTAAGTATAAGTTACTTTGAGAAAGTCATTTTTCAATTAATGTGAATATTAAAATATTACAATAACATTTCTAGTCTCGTTTTACTGCCTAAAATTCCCATAAATGACACTATTTGTAATCAGTGTTGGTTATCGGGAAGGGAACAAATCATTTCGGCCATTTTAGACAGCTCGATAAATCCCGTATCTATACAGTTTATATCAATGTTCAGATGTACGTGATCCCTAAATTGAATGATAACGACCACTATTTAAATAGTCCCCAGAATAAATATCGTTATTAACTTTATTGACATTCATCAACTGCAAATCACAAACACCATTTGTTCGTATAACGGGAATTATTGTCTTAGCAATAAAAGACACAACGTGGAACTCCCGTATATCCAGGGGAAAAAAAAACACATTCTGGCAAAAGCACGTGTCACTGATTACGTCATACTGCAGCTGGCATACTTTGTTAATATAGGTCACGGGGCACTTATATTAAGATGTCGTCATGTCTTTTTATAACTGGCCTCAATGGGTGAAATAAATATTTGTGTTTTGTTGATGGTGCTATTATATAGTAAAACTACACACGTGACGCACGAATGGCTGTTTTGTGTTTTGGACACTTGTATTTCCATTACTTCAATGCGTCCGTTTGGCTTACATAATGCTCGCAGAAGGTAGTTCAGATATTTATCGATCTATTTTGGTATTGCGAATAATATTATGTGCGAACCGCTAAGTGGCTTTAAACAGACAAGTCTCATTCGATCTTTAAAATGTTGTGCACGTAATAGCTATTTATAAATATTTGTCGCACAAAAGTGAGACAAACGCTCTTTATTGCTACCGTATCGGGAATAAACTAACAAGGACTAAAACACACCGAATTCGATCACTTGAAATAATTATGTTACAATGTTAACCTCTGTATATAACCAAACAAACATATTTTATCTTTCCAACACCATGCATGTTTTTTTCCGAATAACGATTAGATAGGAATACCGGTATGTGATATAATTTATACTGCGACCCACCGAGAACTACAAGTGCACGCCCTCGCCAAAAGTTGCAATTTCACATCAAACGATGCCGCCCGACACGCACTCGTGAGCACAATGAATGTTCACGTAACAAAATCAAAGACTGATTTGACAACGTTGTGTCTTTCAATATTTGGTGTTTTGCGTGTGTCTTTTGTCGCGCACATTGGTGATGATAACAACTTTACTTTGCTGCATGACATGTGCCACGCTTTCTTAGTTATACATTTTATTCCCACCGACAAGAAATCTTCAGGCGCAAATGTTTGTAAATTGCTTTACTATTTCACGAATGCGTACAATCATACGTCTTGGCGATAATATACTATTTACGCGCCGATTATGTTTGGCATATGAACACAACTATAGATTTGAACGAATATGAATATTTCTGCAACGATCGCCGCTCTGGCCTCCAAGACTAAACTCGGACTCAGTGTTACTAATGCACCGTCCCCGCTGGTTTCGACCAAATTCAGATAAATGGAGGATTTACTTTTCCCATTTTAATAAGAAATTTAGATTTCGGAAACACAAAAAAAAAAAAAAAAATCCACATGAGTGGAAACCGATATAGGAATCGGGTGCGTAAATCATTTGACGATATGTAAGATAGATGCTAACAACAAAACTATTACTCCAAGGTGTTTTGCGTAATCCAGTCGCCGTAAGCAATTATAGCTGAGTTCAAAAACCGCCGACGTGATGTACGTGTACATTTGTAATATGTTACATGTAAACCAATCCGATTGCATTCATTTATATTCATTACGTATACATAATTACGTGCAGCTTACATGTATTCATTCAATACAAAAGTTATTCATAATCATTTACCTACCGTGTGACGCCTTGTTTCAGTCGTGTTCTCTCCGCGGTGGAGGGCCGTTAGCGGTAATTTGAACGCGGTTACGAAAAAAATACCGCGGTGTACGGCGGTAACGAACACCAATAACGCGATGACCTGCGGTAACCAACGGTAAAAATACCGTACCAGTACCGCGGGTCAACCGCCCTCCGTCGCGGTACAGAATGATAACCGCGGTATTTTGGCGGTAACACCGCGGTAAGTACCGGCCCATAACCTCGTTAAACAGGTCGCTTACTGAGAGCATAGCTGTAGCTTCTGTGTGTACACAGGAACATGTATTTAAATCTATGCAATAAAGCAATACAATAACATGTCCGTGTATTCAAAGCACAGTTTAATTATGAATGCGATGACTTGGCAACAGTTCCACATTATTAACCACAACTTACGTTTTATGTCGGATTTAAGTTTTATGTCGGATTTTAAATAGCCGATGTGCGACATAAGAAAGATAACTCTAATTTACATCTCGAGCGAAATATTGATGGATGATGCAACCGATATGCCAACTAATTTGTGATTTTGAGAAAGCCGTGCC
The DNA here is from genome assembly GCA_032622095.1 of Siphonodentalium dalli. Taxonomy (NCBI): domain Eukaryota; kingdom Metazoa; phylum Mollusca; class Scaphopoda; order Gadilida; family Siphonodentaliidae; genus Siphonodentalium; species Siphonodentalium dalli. The sequence continues at coordinate 203,404,173 of CP136064.1, forward strand.
TGCTTCCACCCAACCTGGCTACAATCACCACAGTACTTTACCTTACTCAGACTGGTACTGTTACCAAATTACTTACTGTCATTATTAAAGGAGCCAATGAGAACAACTTGCATGCATGGGAACTTGCCCAACAATGCCAAATTAATTAAGGCCTACATTCTGCTTCATTTATAGTAGAAATATGGTAAAATGCCATCATTGTGCGCCATCACTATTATTTGGCACCATCACTATTATTAATAACACCCGAAAATGTGCACCATCACTATTATTTGGCCATCACTATTATTAGGCAGGGGAGAGTACGTCACGGATGTTGTGAGCTCTGTTCCTATGTTGATAAGAAAGAGTGTGTATGGTCTGAGAGAACGTGTGACCGAATCTGACAATACAATTTTGCATGCAATCATTAATTCCGATTTATTTTATTAATCTTATCTTTTCAAACATTGGAAAGAAATTCTGTATTACATATAATTGACATTTCTATCATATGGGCCATTTGAGCCTGAATTAAATAAACTATATATTATTGAGCTGATATGATTGCAATTTAACATATCATCTCCCGGTATGTATGCAACTGCACCAGCCTTCTGAGATGACACAGGGGAATTATTATGCGCTGATTATTATTTTGATTACCGGTATACGATTACTATTAAGAAAATCATACCTTCCGGTTTTACATCATGATGTTTCGCTGATTATTATTTTGATTATATATGATTAATATATTCAGAAAATCATACCTTCCGGTAACATCTGCATGTACCAGGCTTCTGAGATTTGACTCGGGATGTTGAATTGCGACGATCATCATTTTGATTATATGATTACTATTCACTCCCATATATCTCCCGGTTACATCTGTACCATGCTTCTGAGATAAGACCCAGAATATTCATTAGAGATGACTATTGATTGATTGATTGATTGATTGATTGATGTGTTTATTTCAGATAAAATTGTCCATATATAAGTATACGACATATGATTTACATTCGAATGTTATATATACAATAACTCATACCAACATCTGAATAGTTTTGATTTGTATATGATATCAAATGAACATATAGAAGATATTATGGATTTTTTTCATTTTAGTCGTTATATCTCTGAAGCCATACGCACATTTTCTTCTCAACATTTGAAACGACAACACGCAATCATTCACATACACCCCACTTGCGCTACAACAACTTTCATTATACCTTATTAGAATTATTATTTCGATTATAAGATTACTATGTAGCATATCATATCTTCTGGTTACCAGGATTCTGAGAATTGACTCAGGATATCAGCATATACTATACATATTTACATTTATTTTGAACTCGTTAAATGTAATTTGTAAGACGCAATATCAATCAACCAATGTTTATTTCGAAACAAGTCATTCGACTTTTTGTTCCGCTGATTTACAATACAATAAACAATTTAGGTGTATATATGCATGTGAATATTTTTCTCACAATATTATCGTAGCATTACTCCAATTGTTACCTTATATAAGCATGTTGATAATATATTATTCTGATAAAACGTACTCAGTTGTTTTCTGAACTTTTTTTGCCAGCTATATATATATGCGCTTTCTAACTGGTCTGGGTTTCGATCTGGATCATTCTGGGACTCGTGGGAAACCTTATGGTTTGACTCGATATGCAACATGTGCATGCATGAATAGAACAGTATGGCCATAGTAACATAAATATTGATGTCAAATATACATGGGCATGAACGTTCTTCATAAAACAATAATGTCCTAGAATATTCAATTCTTTCAATCTCAATAACCCAATACATAGGTGGTCATAGGTATGTGAGATTTACATATTCAAATACAAAAACATGGCAAAAGCACATTTATATGGCAAGCCGTTTTCACATTTTCGATTTATTTGGACGTGCAAATAATTGAACTTAAGTCCAAATAGCGAATTGTACACTTAAGTCCAAATACCACACAATTGTGAATTCGGCGAGGAATTGTACTTAAGTGCAAATGAATTACACTTAAGTATAAATACTGATAGTTTCGTCTATTTGCACTTAAGTCCAATTCCTCGCAGATCGAATTCACAAGTATGTGGTATTTGCACTGAAGTACAATTCATTTGCACTTAAGTGCAATTCAACTGTATAAGAAACACCCCCACTCAGAGATTAAGCTGGTCTGGTGTTGCTCATAATGGTTGGCCATGTCAGAATTAACTGCACAATACTTATATAACAAACAATAATAACTAGTTCCTACTTAACATTTTCACTTAAGTGAAAATATTTGCACTTAAGTGAAAATATTTGCACTTAAGTGCAAATGCTAAGCAGGAACTAGATGACTGTTTGTCCTACATATCCATGCCATAGATTTAGTTGTGCCGATATATGGGCACGCATGGTCATTTCCCTATTTACAGGGGCGTAGCCTACCGATTTAAGACTGAGAATCCATGACCTACCTTTAGGAGTCTGGGCCAATTTCCTACTTACTACATGTAGGTCTAAAGTGGGCATTTAAGTACAATTATTTTCACTTAAGTGCAAATATTTTCACTTAAGTGAAAATATTTGCACTTAAGTGAAAATATTTGCACTTAAGTCTAAATAAATTAAAATTGTGAAAACGGCTTGCCATACATTTAACAGGTACAATAATTATATAATAGTATATGTAATATTAATATATTAATTGAATTCTTGGCACACCCACATCCAGAATTTATGTCATGAAAATAGCCAGTATGAGGGTGTATATATAAAACTAGCAGGTGGACCCGACTTCGTCCGGGCTGTTTCCCCTCTGCTTTTCGGCGAATTGCGCGATTCAAATGACCTTGAATTGTCCATTTTGAAGGTCAAGGTCAGATGGTGTCACGATTTGACCCGATTTCAAGGTCAAGGTCACGTCGCACGGGCAAATTAACAGGCCCATGCCACTCCACGGCCGAAAGTACCCCCACATACCAAGTTTCATCGAAATCGGTTCGGTCGTTTTCGAGTCCATCGCGAACAGACAGACAGACAGACACACACACACACACCCTCACCCCCCCCCCCCCCACACACACAGATCTTGACCTCTCGGACCACCCACCCACTCCGACATATATTCCTGCAATTGTGTGTACAACAAGTCAACAACACCCTACTATAGCTGGATTATTTCCATATTTTCCTAAAATTACATATAAGTTTTAAAGTCTTAGATAAGAACTCACACGTATTCAGATATATAAAGATCGTGTGGAGCGGCGATTCTAAGATAAAATTACATGCAAAGTGGTCCAAGGGATATATAACCCACGCGCGCGTCTTCATAGTATCCAGTATAATCTCCGGACATGAAGTTCTTAATTCTTTTAGCTGTTTTGGTGGCAGGTAAGGCAATTCCATATATATATTGACTCATTTTTAAAGAGAAATTGAAAATACATTCCAATATATATTGTATCTTTTCCTAATAAGTTTGTATGATTTTGGTAAACAATGTTTACAATAAATTATATCTATATAGGTCCCTGTGTTTACCAGGGGGTGTCGGAAAACATTTTCAAACACCTACTTTTTTGGTACCCTTTGGTCATTTTTGGGACCCACCCACCCCTCGACGAATTTTTGTTTCCATCTTAGCAATTTTTTTTTTTCGACCATTTTAGACACCCCACCCTCCTAGAAATACAAAATCTAGTTTTTAACTGTCTATTACCTATCAATTACCTACCACACATGTATGTACAGGTTGGTGTATGTGATTAGCTCAGTTTGACATGGCAGTGATTGCTTAATGCAACGCGTCCATGCATTTTCAACGCATATACATGCATAGACTGACATATAATTAAAGGCCCACTTAATTTTTGAGTCGCCGATTATTTTTTTATAGTGACTTGATATACGGTTTTAATAACAATCTATGCCATCAAATATGATTAAAATACTATAATTCATCACTATTTGAAACATCTGTGTCTCAGAAGATGCCCACAGAGAAATAGAAAACTGCTGAAGACTTCCCCCATCTGGCACCCAGAATGCAACATAATTCAAAAAATTTCAATGAAAGGGGAAGAACTCTATAGTGTTATTCCCACTGCATTGAAAATAATACTGATTTTTACTTCAATCTTGATGACAAAACGCATTGGCAACTCAACAAAAACAAGTTGACAATACAATGTTTTGGAGCTTCCTCTTTCAACTGGTATATAATATGGCATATATTTTATATAAAGTAATCTGGGGGTTCGAAAATTAAGTGGGCCTTTAAGGAGTCGATTATTTATAAGAGATATTTAGTAATTTTACAACAAGAAACAATCTATACTGACTGTCAAAAAGCAGTTTTGATGTTAAATGTACTCAATCCGATCAGACGCTCCTAACTTACTATTTCTTTGGCTTCGGGGGTAAACAATATTTGATTTGGGTCAAGGAACCAACCCATCAAAGCTCAGAGTGATCAGATATCGATTTTTGAAGTTTGTTAATTTCTCGAGATGTGGCCCATAAAACACGTGGTCAAACGGACAAATTGCAGATAAAGATGGATAATTATGGTTATTATTATGTTATCTGTAAGTTTTAAGGCCAAAAATAGTTGAAAAGTATGGAGGAAATTAATTTTTTTGAGCTGGGGAATTTTTTTTTGGGTCCTCTTGAAAGCCCACCATACGTGATCGAAAACAATATTTTCAGCATGCGCGGTGCACGCGTCAATTAACTCCATAGATTGGTAAGAGCTTCGAAGTGGGCGTCATTACAGCGACATTGAATGTTGTAGAAGGACCACATAACCCCCCCCCCCCCCCCGCATCACCACCTCGGCTTTAAACAATCTCACATGCGGAACCACGAGAAGAATTCAGCTAACTTCACGAAACGTTCATTCAAGTTTTGAGGATTTTTTCTCACGCGGTCAAATCGCACGACCACATTGATTCAGCCCTTCATTACTTATCTTTGCATTCTCAATGTCTTCTCATTGTTGACATCATTTGGCAATGGAAAATGTGCATAGAACAATCGAAATTGAAATATTGTTTTTTTTTATTTGTAGAAGATATTTCGAAAATGAACGTTGATCGAGTCATATATTCAGAACTACATTCGAACCCCCTTCTCGTTGAATGTTCCTGGTCAGGCATCCTCTCGGGAATTTCCCAGGAAATTTCTCAGGAAGTTCAAAATTCTCTCAGTTTCCATGATTATAACCCCATAACTATATATAGATGTTCAAACTGGATAACTAGTCCGGGAGCTGTCTCTGCACCCAACCAAGACCATTAATACCCCAAAATGTCTTCTAATTTCGCATCCATGGCATCAGATGATGATTCTGGACACAAGAAATTCGCACATGTTCTTCATGATAGTGTTATGTATGGGGGATGTTTTCGATAGATGCTGGTATATTCTATCAATCGTCTGTAACTTTTGAGAAAGAGATTAAACTGCGTCAATGCATTCTCATTGAGCTTTTTCCTCCACCTCCTACGTGCAAATTGGGGACCCATATGGGCGGCCATTCGGTCGGAAATTACATGAAATAAAAGTTAATGGTGGTTTGTGAAAACAATAGTCTCTATTTTCAAACCAACAGTCGTTCCTTGATTCAATAAGAGACACTTCCGTTTCAATAGCCATATTTTCTTAAAGGTACTCAATCCGAACAGAGGGTCCCCATCCCCAACAGATTCCAACAACAACAATCCGATGAGAGGGTCTTATATTACTATTTCTTTGGCTTTGGGGGTAAAAAATATTTGATTCGAGTCGAGGAACCCATCAAACAAAGCTCAGAGTTATTAGATATTGATTTTTGAAATTTGTTAGTTTCTCGAGATGAGTACTAATAATTGCCGTCAGTTTCGTAATCTGCGCGAGATGTGTACACCAAAACACAATTCAAGGATGGATAACTCTAAAATCAAGAGGTAATAATAACGCAATTTTGACTGAGTTCTGGGCCAGAAAGTATTCCCGATAATGAAAAATAATAGATTTCTAAAATCGATATCTAACAAATCGGAGCTATGATGGGTGACTTCCTCGACTCGAATCAAATATTTTTGACCCCCAAAGCCATTGAAATAGTAATTGAGAGGAGTTTTATCGGATTGAGTACCTTTAATCAATGGCCATCTATTTCAAACTAATAGACTCCATTTCCAAACCAATAATCGTTCTTGGATTCAATAAGAGACAGTTCCGTTTTAATAGATATAGATTCGTAATCAATGTTGACCGATGCAAAATTAATGTTCTATTTTAATTTAATATCTAATAACACACAATTAGTAAGATTCGCGCATATTCAATAAACGTACACTCCGTTTCAATAGCCATATTTTCTTAATCAATAAAGATATTTCAAACGAATAGACGATTTCTCACAAGCAATGATTATCGTTATAAAACTAATAGACCTTATTGTCATTCTTATATTTAAAAGATATAAATGATCACCAATGTAAAATTAATGACGTTCTTTCAATTCAATATCTAATTGCGCAATCTACTATTTCCGGTCAAACCAATGATTAGGAATTCGAAATCAATGATTGAAACGTGAAATAACGCTAGGGGTCTCTGATAGCGATGTTTGAAGAAACTGTATTCATGTGACGTCAGAAATATATAAATAAACATGGGAATTCCCAATGTCATGTCGGTGTGACGATTTGCAGTAGTTCACTCGGTGCAAATCAAACGACGATAAATATTCACTATGGTCCAGTGGAGTAGATTAAACAAGAAAACCATAGTCAGAAATGGTAACGCCACCAAGATTATAGTATTACATATAAATAGAAATTATAAAAAATACATAAAATATTTTGATAACAATTGCGTTTAAACAAGTAATCCTTCAAATTATTACTAACAAAGCAAGTAAACGACTGTGGGGTCACTCAACAGATTATAAAGACTTGGACTTAGTATACTGTAAATACTAAAATTTAAATGAAATAATTAAAAGATAAAATTTAGCAAGTAGTAAAAGTTAATTTTCTCATTTTTTTTTGTTGGTTAAATAAAGCAATAATTTAAATGTAACATTTGGTTTTTAAAAAATGTTTGACCGTGGCTCTTACAATAATTGTGCGACAGACCTGGTCAATTGTTCTTAAGAAGTTGTTTTGAGAATTACTATGGAGGGAAATAGTTATGGCTGTGGCTTCGCAAGTAATTAACTTGGTGACGTGATGTTAACAAATCTGAACTCCAGTAAACCAAGGATGCTCCATACCAAATATAAGGTAAATTAATAATTCTTTAGAAGTTGTTTTAAGATTTACTATGGAGGGAAATAATTGTGGTGCTGGCTTCGCAACTATTTGACCTCATTGTAACAAATATAAATATTAGTCACTCAGGCAATAGATGTATCTATTCTGTATATTAAGTTATTGGGTCTTACGTGTCTTGAGATGTCTAAATAGTTTTCGATGGACAGATCGCACAAGGGACCCACGCCAATCTTCTGTTGGGATTCCAATTGTTGGCTTATTAAATATGCACATATGCTTAAGATACAGTCGCGCACGAAGCACGCTCCCGTAAGTCGGGTTTTGGATCCCAGTTAATGAAAATATCATTGAAATAATCGGTTTCCCCCAATAAACATCCATATATTCAATATACATGTTTTGGAGCAGAATTAGGCAGTCCATATTGGACGCCATCATGGAATTTATTTTGTTTTGTTTTAATTTTCACACATATTTATTAGTTATGTGGATGGAGTTCTCATTAAACCTCACATCCTTATATTGGTTACAATAATGCCCAAAGTAATTGACCACTTAACCACGTCAGACTTATTGGTAATTTTTCAGGATTTAAAATCCTGAAAAATTACAAATAATTCTGCTCTGGTTAAGTGGTCAATTACTTTGAAGATTACTGTATGATGATTGAGCTATCATTAAACCTAAAATCCTTATATTGGTTACAGTAATGCCCAAAGTAATTGACCACTTAACCACAGCAGAATTATGGGTATTTTTTCAGCATTTAAAATCCTGATAAATTACCCATTATTCTGCTGTGCTTAAGTGGTCAATTTCTTTGAACATTACTGTATGAGGATTGATTTATCATTAAACCTCAAATCCTTATATTGGTTACAGTAATGCCCAAAGTAATTGACCACTTAACCACAGCAGAATTATGGGTAATTTTTCAGGATTTAAAATCATGAAAAAATACCCATAATTTTGCTGTGGTTAAGTGATCAATTACTCTGGACATTACTGTATGTAGATGGAGTTAAACATCACAACAGTGTGTTGGGGATTTGGACCTTGACTTGGGACCTTTGGTTTTTAACGCAACAAATGCGCGTACACCTTATACACAAATTTCTTATGTAACCAGAGTTTTTCTTGGATAAGATGAGTTTGAAGCCTGCTAACATTTCAAAATGTTGTCAGTTTTGTATTCTCTGCAGCGGAACTCGACGCATTGAAGCAAAGGTTACAAGAGATAAAATGTGTACGTAACGAGACTATAATACAAATGAAAAATAAATTCAGGGAGGGGTGGTCGATACAGGGAACTAAGTGTTGAACCGATATAAATTTATAGAGCGATAATGACCAATGTTGACATATTATACATCTCAACTCTACTGAACATTGCAACAAGGCTATAAAATAGGGGGTGTCAGAATCTTAGTCATGTCTACTTATATAGTGCCAGAATAGTCATTTATGGACTTCTATAAGATGTTGGGTTGGTACGTTATATGGACTCGGAGAAAAAGGGGTTTGTACCGATGAATTTGATGAACTGACATAAATTAGTGGAGCGATGTTGCCATGTAATGTATCGCGATTGTACTAAAGCAGCAATGACATAAAATGGGGGGGGGTGTGAAATTATCTCTATCTCTATAGATGGCAGCATGATTATATAGAAAGGAATAGCAATTGATATACGTATACGATATACTATAGTAATACCATAGACATATAAGTACAAGTATCACGCGATAAAATATTAAGTAACGTGACTATAGCGATGAAAAAATTAAATAAATTGGACCGGGATTAGAGGTTGGGTTGGTTATATGTGGATAATTGGATATGGAATTCATACCGATGAAACGATACAAATTAGTGGAGCGATAAAGACCAATGTTGACACTTAGTCAGGCTACGCGGGAGAAAATATGGGTTGATACGATAGGCCGAAATAAATTTGTCGGGTGATAATGACCAATGTTGACGTATAAAGTAACACGACTGTACTGTCTCACAATTATCAGATATAATGGTCAAATATGGACTCTAGTGCCCAATATGGAACAGCTCAGAAAACATTTGCACGGCCCTAAAACTTATTTAACAAGGCAATTGGCATCTGCCATATACAAATCGATTTATGTCGATAAATCTCTTATTTTTCAAAAAATTTAGCTCACACTTGGTGTGTGTGAGTGGGATACTTATATTTTCCTAAAATGACAGGGTACAGCACGTAATTATTTTTAGATCGAAGAAATGATTTTTTTTTCGATGACAAAATTTAACAGTAGAATAACACAGGATTTCCCCATTAAAATCGACTTATGTCTATAAAACTGTCATTTTTCAAAATTTTGAGCTGAAATTTGGTGTGTATGTGTGTAATACTTATATATTCTTAAAATGACAGAGTTCAGCGCGTAATTATGTTTTAGATGGAAGAAATTGAATTTGTTTTCGATAACAAATTTACACTACAGCGTGGACCGTGGACGGGTCATCGAGTAAGCGCATTTTATAAACAGGCTTTTGTCAATTGCCATTTTGGTCAAACTACACCCTTTTCGACCGGGACAGCAGATCCGAATAGTAGCTAAGATGTATTTAGATAGAATTATCAAAAGAATTTGACCGATTCGGGTGCAGTTTAAGAGAATCGAGTGGAGAAATCTTGGTGATAATTCCAGAAAATAAAGATGGCGGAGAATCACAATGAAACTACCAACAATTCACTTCACTAGACCAGGGGATCGCAATGGGTTACACATTATTTTCAGTCTATCAAATTATTTATATTTTCAACAACAAGTGACTTTAAGTTTACAATTTCAGCCTATCCTGACTCTATCGATACGATTTATCATATTTTCATAAACATATTATACACCGGTGGCGTTAACTTTACAATTTCGGCATCTACGTGATTCTATCGGTACGATTGAGTAATGGTACAAAACAAAATGTCCAAGAATACACAGGGGCTCCCAATGGGTTATATATTATTTTCAGTCTATCAAATTATTTATATTTTCAACAACATATTATTACACCGGTGACTGTAAAGGGGTACTGTACGCCATTTGCATTAAATTTCCGGTGACAACAACGATCTAATATCGATAATATATAGAAACATAAGTAATTTGAGTCGAAGATGTATTCTGTAAACGCTCAGGTTAATATGCTATCTTAAAATTTAATAATTTAAAAGTTAATAATTTGATATAAATTGAATTTATGACTGGAGCCATAAAATGGCGTCAATTAAATTACGAATTTCCGTAATCAAAATAAAGTAATTGAGGGATACTGGATGTTAAACCGATCGCACACACGATTGCTTAAAATATTATAATGATACGGGGAGAACACTCAAGTCACTCACTGACTAGCGACGATACAATAACTTAAATGATTATATTGGACTAGTATGCCTATAATATAACTTTTATTTGATTCATTTGGTTAAAAACTGTACAAAAATTACTCGACAACGACAATTTGTATTTTTGCATTCCGGTAATAATAATGAAAAAATTGTTACCTTATTCTCTGACTCGGAGACTATAGAAACCAACAACAACATTTGGCGTACAGTACCCCTTTAAGTTTACAATTTCAGCCTGTCCTGACTCTATCGATACGATTTATCATATTTTCATAAACACATTATACACCGGTGGCGTTAACTTTACAATTTCGGCATCTACGTGATTCTATCGGTACGATTGAGTAAGGTACAACAAATCTCCAAGAATACATTCGCCCGGTCCACCACACAATATCAAAATCACAGAAACTAGATACACCACATGTGGCGTAATAAAAATTTCAAGACAATTATTAAAATTGTCTGACTAAAGCATGAAACTTTGCACATCTGTACATATTTACATACGTATTGGTATTAGATATGGAGCCACGCTGGAATTTCACTTTAACCCCTCTTTTAAGGGGTTTTCCAAATTTAAAGAGTGTTTCGTGTTTATATAATTTACTAAATGTCGCAAGTAATCTTACCATGAAATATACGATTTAAAATTAGGCATATATTCAGTACGTATGACTCTGAGAGATATAATTCCACATTTTTAGGGTAAAATTGGAACTCCCCGCCCAAGATGGTCGTCAAAATGACAGCTGAAAGAGGGAATTTGACGTTTTTTTCGCTAATATCTTCTAGATCAGGTTCTGCTGTATCGAACTGGTTCGGAAATGTGACTTCATTTTGTATTGCTCATGTTAAGAGATAATTGGAGCAATGAATATGTCATTCGTATGATCCAAGTCCCTCCAGATCCCTCAATAATTCGATTATACATAACTCGTTATGAAATTTAACCAAATATCACCGTTATGAATCTAGTCCCATTTTAACAAGAATTTGACCGAACTTAGCAAATTATGACATACAATTACTTATGAATTTTTGCGCTTAAGTGCAAATAATTTACGTTTAATCACAAATCATTTGCGCTTAAGTGCAAATAGAAATTAGTCCATTGATCTCCCTGAATTAATTTTAAATGGCATAGGCATAGGCCTAACACATCACCTCATTCTGCTTAGGCCTCATCTTCTGGGAAGTAACTATGGTATCAAATTAACATTGTTTTTAGTTACGTTTTCCCATCTGGGAAGTTTCTATATCCCCTAATTTGCAGAAGATAAAATCCATAATTGAGGCTCCAAATGGGTGAACATCACCAACTTCAACTGGGGAACTTCAATCTGATCCTAGGACTGCCATAGCAGTTGAGGGCCTAAGCAGAATGAGGTCCCCAGATGGTAAATTTAGTGATGCTAGCCCACTATGTGGTGTAGCGTCACTAAATTCACCTTCTGGGGGACCTCATTCTGCAAATGACAGACACGCTATTTGCAGGCTTGCACTCAAGTCTATATAGGCCCATCATATGAGGGAAACAATCCCCAGTGATCCCTAGATACCTTTTATGACCATTGAAATGGTATAGATCTGTACAAGATATGTCTCTTTTATAAAATATACTAGATCTCTGGGATGGAGACACAAATTCTTGGGGACAGGGATGCTGATAATATGAAAATATGTTTCCCCCCTATTTCTATTCAATAAGTACACTACGAGGGAAGCAAGCACCCAGTAACCCCTAATTCCCCCTCTAAGACCATGGAAATGGTATACATTTGTGCAGGAGATGTCCCTTTAATAAAATATACTAGAGCTCTGGGAGTGAGGCACCAATTTTTTGGACACCAGAGACAGAGATGCTTTTGACTTTTCAACTTTCGAGTCTGTATGGGCTACTACTATGGGCCCATAATAATATACTATGAGATGGACTCCATCATTCACAATCAGAGGGAAGTAGTAAAGGAGTGTTAGGTATTTTCGCTTAAGCACAAATCATTTACACTTAAGCGCAAATGATTTTCGCTTAAGCGCAAACAAATTGATAGACAAATATCTGTGCTTAAGCGCAAATGACATTCGCTTAGCCCAAATGATTTATGATTAAGCGCAAATATTTGCGCCTAATATTTGTGCTTGATCGCAAATAAATAATAAATGTGAAAAGGGGACTCTAATTTTCTTGAACATTGAAATTCCCTTTGTTTGTGAATTTGTACATGTTTATGAACTAGAAGGTGACCCAACTTCGTCCGGGCTTTGACCTTGAATTGTCTATTTTGAAGGCCAAGGTCAAGTGGGGTCACGATTTGACCCGTCCAAAACACTGCCCGAACAAAAGTACCCGTCGAAATCCATCCGGTTTTACCCGATTTGACCTTGTAGAAGGTGACCCGACTTCGTCCGGGCTTTGACCTTGAATTGACCATTTTGAAGGTCAAGGTCAGGTGGGGTCAACACCAACACCCCAAAAATGGTGGAAATCGGCCCAGCGGATACCGGGAAATCGGCCCAGCGGATACCGAGATACCCTATGCATCAAATTTCGTCCGTAAAAATCCGCCAGTTTAATTAACCCGATTTGATTTCCACTCAAGTATATAAACGCGCTTCATATACACACGCTCATTAATTATCAAGTTTCAACGTAAAGATAAATTACCATCGGTGCCCGAGATATCGCCAAGACGTCTGAAACAGTCAAATGCATCGGCCGGTTAAGCGTTAAACGTGATCTATTACGTTATGACCTCTAACGACGTCATAGAAGTTACGCATTGTTTTTATCCCGATGGAAGATAGTACCACTTCTTCTTGATAATTGAGGCAGATAACTAAAACGGATACATACGCATTATATATCGTTGGAAAGAGGAAACACGAAAGATTCTCACAGTGTCATTATTATGACTGGCATTTTATTATTCGCGCTGTTTCGAATCGATTTGTAAGCACCCGCAAAATTTCATTGAACAAAATGTTGATAAATAACAGGTTTTGGGCAATTGTATACTATATTTGACTGGTTAGCATTATTTTTGGGGCATTAATCGATTCTGGTAAACGAAGTGGCATTTAAAAAAATGGTGTTGTTGTTGTTGTTGTTGTTGAAATCTGATGATATGGGAACCATCGAATCGGACTGAGCACCTTTAATGTCATTTAAAAAAATAATAATACTGGTATACTCGAAGGTACGAATTGTCGAAATGATACAGGAACTGGTATGAAATGTCCAGAACCCTGGTGCGAAACATCTCTATGTCAAACTTCCATGGTATGAAATGCCAGCAACCTATTGGCTATTCATCCATTGCACATTATAATTTATTTCCAATGGGCATGGATACGAGTCTACCATTGGGGAGGGGGTCCATCTTGATACATGTATGTTCCGACAGCACCCCCTTGGAAGGAAGTTTCCTACAGATGGCTACAGGGTACATGTATATCGGTCAAAAATTTGTTCTAAAATTATTAATTAGATATGACATTTTTGCACGGTATGGCTTGTTATCAAACTCCATTTGTACTTAGTTGAATATCACTTCAATTTGCCCTAAATCGAGTAATATCATTTTACGACATCACCAATTAAGAGTAGTACTAGTACATGTATGATTTTATGACATCACGATCCGAGTAATACACAGTATGGCTTTATGACATGGTGTAATTCTATTTCACTGTTAGATAAGGCATAGATACCAATTTTTTGTGATGTCACTCATTTGAAAGAGTTGTCAATATTACACTGTTACTAAGAGGCGAACTACCGTAATTAATAGATAGGGTATAATTACTTGGTTGGTTTGATATTATAGGCCTGATTTCAGCCCTCAGTAGCCTCATATCAGCCTTCGACGTCAGGCTGATTGTGATATGAGGTTACCTCAGGGTGATATAGGGCCTAATATCAAACCAACGATGTTGGCGCTGCTAGTCTACATGGTCACTGTCTGGTTGTTCCCCTTGCCAAGGAGATACAAGAAAACCATAGTCAGAAATGGTAACGCCACCAAGATTATAGTATTACATATAAATAGAAATTATAAAAAATACATAAAATATTTTGATAACAATTGCGTTTAAACAAGTAATCCTTCAAATTATTACTAACAAAGCAAGTAAATGACTGTGGGGTCACTCAACAGATTATAAAGACTTGGACTTAGTATACTGTAAATACTGGGACTGTATATTTTTAAATTTTAGTCTAAAATTTAAATGAAATAATTAAAAGATAAAATTTAGCAAGTAGTAAAAGTTAATTTTATCATTTAATTTTTTTTTTTGGTTAAATAAAGGAATAATTTAAATGTAAAATTTGGTTTTAAAAAAAATGATTGACCGTGGCTCTTCCAATAATTGCGCGACTGACCTGGTCAATTGTTCTTAAGAAGTTGTTTTGAGAATTACTATGGAGGGACATAGTTATGGCTGTGGCTTCGCGAGTAATTGACTTGGTGACGTGATGTTAACAATCTGAACTCCAGTAAACCAAGGACGCTCCATACCAAATATAAGGTAAATAAATAATTCTTTATAAGTTGTTTTAATATTTACTATGGAGGGAAAGAATTGTGGTGCTGGCTTCGCAACTATTTGACCCCATTGTAACAAATATAAATATTAGTCACTCAGGCAATAGATGTATCTATTCTGTATATTAAGTTATTGGGTCTTACGTGTCTTGAGATGTCTAAATATGTTTTGATGGACAGATCGCGCAAGCGCAAGGGACCCCGCCAATCTTATTTGTTGTGCTTCGAATTGTTGACTTATTAAATATGCACATATACTTAAGAAACAGTCGTGTGCGAAGCGCGCTCCCGTAGGTCGGTTTTTGGATGCCAGTTAATGAAAATATCATTGAAATAATCGGTTTCCCCCCAATAAACATCCATATATTCAATATACATGTTTTTGGAGCAGAATTAGGTAGACCATATTGAACGCCATAATTCTGCTGTGGTTAAGTGGTCAATTACTTTGGACATTACTGTATGTAGATGGAGTTATCATTAGACCTCACATCCTTATATGGGATACAGTAATGCCCAAAGTAATTGACCACTTAACCACAGCAGAATTATGGGTAATTTTTCAGGATTTAAAATCCGGAAAAATTACCCACAATCTGCTGTGCTTAAGTGGTCAATTACTTTGGACATTACTGTATGTGGATGGAGTTATCATTAGACCTCACATCCTTATATGGGCTACAGTAATGCCTAAAGTAATTGACCAATTAACCACAGCAGAATTAAGGGTAATTTTTCAGGATTTAAAATCTTGAAAAATTACCCATAATTCTGCTGTGGTTAAGTGATCAATTACTTTGGACATTACTGTATGTAGATGGAGTTAAACCTCACATCAGTTTGTTGGGGATTTGGACCTTGACTTGGGACCTTTTTTTTTTTAACGCAACAAATGCGAGTACACCTTATACACAAATTTCTGATGTAGCCAGAGTTTTTATTGGATAATATTAGTTTGAAGCCTGCTTACATTTCAATATGTTGTCAGTTTTGTATTCTCTGCAGCAGCTAGAACTCGGCGCGTTGAAGCAAAAGTTATAAAAGAAAAATGTGTACGTAACGAGACTATAATACAAATGAAAAAATAAATTGAGGGAGGGGTGGGCATTACAGGGAACTAAGGGTTGAACCGATATAAATCTGTAGAGCGATAACGACCAATGTTGACATATTATGCATCTCAACTCTACTGTTGCAACAAGGTTATAAAATAGGGGGGGGGGGGTGTCAGAATTTTAGTCATCTCTATATAGTGCCAGAATAGTAATTTATGGACTTCTATAGTGGTACAATACAAATTAGAATCAAATGATAAAAAATATGTATGTAACACAACTATACCGATGAAAGTAAAAATAATAATTTAGGCCGGGATAAGATGTTGGTTTGGTTATATGGACTCGGAGAAAAAGGGGTTCGTACCGATGAACTGACATAAATTAGTGGAGCGATGTTGCCATGTAATGCATCGCGACTGTACTAAAGCAGCAATGATATAAAATTGGGGGGGCCCCCGGGGGGGTCGGAAATTATCTCTATCTCTATAGATGGCACCAGAATTATATAGAAAGGAATAGCAATTGATATACGTATACGGTATACTATAGTAATACCATAGACATATAAGTACAAGTATCACTCAATAAAATATTTCGTAACGTGACTATAGCGATGAAAAAAAAAAAAAAATTGGACTGGGATTAGAGATTGGGTTGGTTATATGTGGATAATTGGATATGGAATTCATACCGATGAAATGATACAAATTAGTGGAGCGATAAAGACCAATGTTGACACTTAGTCAGGCTACGCGGGGGAAATAGGGGTTGATACGATAGACCGAAATAAATTTGTCGAGTGATAATGACCAATGTTGACGTATAAAGTAACGCGACTGTACTGTTGCACAATTATCATGTAGAACCAGTCAAATATGGACTCTGGTGCCAATATGGAACAGCTCAGAAAACATTTGAAGGGCCCTAAAATTTATGGGATCTGCCATACAAATCGATTTATGTTGATAAATCTCTTATTTTTCAAAATTTTAAGCTGAGACTTGGTGTGTTTGAGTGGGATACGTATATATTCCTAAAATGATAGGATACAGCACATAATTATGTTTTAGGTGGAAGAAATGAATTTTTTTCGATGATAAAATTTAACAATAAGTTAAATTTTAATAACATGGGATTTGCAAATAAAATCGATTTATGTTGACAAAACTGTCATTTTTCAAAATTTTGAGTTGAGAATTCGTGTGTTTGTGTGTAATACTTATATATTCTTAAAATGACAGAGTCCAGCGCGTAATTATCTTTTAGATGGAAGAAATTGAATTTGTTTTCGATAACCATCTACGGCCGTACTACGGCCGGGTTTATCGAGTACGCTATTTTATAAACAAACTTTTGTCAATAGCCGTTTTGGTCAAACTAAACCTTTTTCGACCGGGAAAGCAGACCCGAATAGTAGCTAAGATGTATTTAGATAGAATTATCAAAAGAATTTGACCGATTAGGGTGCATTTTAAAAGAATCGAGTGGAGAAATCTTGGTGACATTTTCATAAAACACGCCGATAATTCCAAAGATAAAAGATGGCGGTTACTACAAAAAAAACAGACATGCGCACTCCAATTAAAATTACCCATAATTCAGTTCACTACACCAGGGGCTCCCAACAGGTTATACAATATTTTCAGGCTATCAGATTATTTATATTTTCGACTTTAAGTTTACAATTTGAGCCTGTCCTCACTCTATCGATACGATTTATCATAAACATATTATACACCAGTGGCGTTAACTTTACAACTTCGGCATCTACGTGATTATATCGGTACGATTCAGTAAGGTACAAACAATCTCCATAAAATACCCACAATTCAGTTCACTACATGCAGGGGCTCCCAATAGGTTATTCCCATTTATTATGGGCTCCCAATAGGTTATACAATATTTTCAGGCTATCAGATTATTTATATTTTCAACAAGATATTATTACACCGGTGACTTTAAGTTTACAATTTGAGCCTGTCCTGACTCTATCGATAGGATTTATCATATTTTCATAAACGTATTATACACCGCTGGCGTTAACTTTACAATTTCGGCATCTACGTGATTATATCGGTACGATTGAGTAAGGTACAAACAATCTCCAAGAATACATTCGCCCTGTACTCCATGCGATATAAAAAAAACAAATGCTAGTAACACCACACTAGGTGGCGTAATAAATGGATACAGGACGTTTTTGTATCGTCTTAAGTCATTTCGTACCACATTTTTGGTAGTTTCGTACCATATTTTTGGTAGTTTCGTACCTTATTGTTTGGTCATTTCGTACCATGTAGGAAATCAATTGGTCATTTCGTACCATGTTACTACATGTATGTCACACCATATGGAAACAAATAAATGATTTTCTACAAAGTACGAAATAAAAAAAAGTAACCAAACAATCCGGTACCGGTATGTAAAACCAAAAATTATGGTATGCAACGACCATGGTTATGGTATCGAATACTGAAATAATGAAGAAGTCACTGCAGTTGTATATATCATTTATGTGGTCACAATATATGCATGTATAATGCAACCTGTAAGTTGACATGACCTCTGTTCTAGTTGGCTTATGATTGAGTTCTGAAATGCTCTTCGCACTGTCAGGTTTACTTGATCAATACTCCAGCAATGTTCAGAATCCTATCCCACGACATGCACTCGTATGAAACGTCTAGAAAATAGAATCCATATTTAATAAATCCTTCAGACATTCAGTATTACCGATCGCCTGAATCAACATCTGACTGTTCGAAGCGGTTCCACTCAATGGTTGTTTTTAAGAAGAAGTCGTCGCAATGTACAGTGCTAGTACGCAGTAGATCGAATGATTATCTTACGGTGTGGTGTTAGAGATGTTGTTATTGTTGTTGACATAATCATATTCATACTGCTGTTGTTAGTACTTGTCACACACATCCTAAAGTTCTCCACCGGATTTTGACAGACAATGCCTGCAACACCAGGAACAGTGACAGTGAATGAGTTATAGATACTGACAGTGATACATCAACATCATACAGTCCTCAAATTCGGTTGCTTCATTTTCCTTAGGTTTTCTTAGAATTTTTTTTTAGACTTTAGAATTGTATATAGATTCTTCATATGTAGAATAAGTTGACTAACAATCAGTTATTATGACAATCGTCGTCAACAATAAATGACATTGATAATTTGAAAGTAATGTTGTCTGTTTGTATAATTTGATCGATTCAATGATCTGAATCTGATGATTGCTGGCACTGAATTTCAGCCTCGCTGGCCTCGCGACTATCTTCAGATCTTCGTCGGCATTCTGGGTCAATATTTAAAAAAACAAGCTCTCAAATGCATCTTCGGTATCTGCTACAGGTACATAATATAGTCCACAGTCCGTATATCATCGCAGTTTTCATGTTCAGGGACACTTTCTGACGCGAAAATGTTCGAGATCATGCATTTTTTTTTGCTCGCGGGATCGATATCCCGGGGATATCCCATGTTGACGTCACAGATTTTGCGGTTAGGTGACCCCAGCAAGATTGGTGGCCAGCGCCCCTAGCGTTAATTCAAAAATTAACTAGTAATTCAAGAATTGTTCATTGGTTTGTAAACGGAAGCTATTAATTCTGTAGACTCGTCCATTAATTCTGCATTTTTAGTCATTGGTTTCACCGGAAATAGTTGATTCCGCTATTAGATATTGATTCGAAGACGAACGTTATTAATTCTGCATTGGTGATCATTTATATCTATTAAATATAAGAATGACAATAAGGTCTATTTGTTTTATAACGATAATCATTGATCGTGGGAAATCGTCTATTGGTTTGAAATATCTTTATTGATTAAGAAAATATGGCTATTGAAACGGAATGTAATCAATGTATGTTTATTGAATATGCGCGAATCTGACTAATTGTGTGTTATTAGATATTAGTTGAACAATGAATACTATTAAATTAAAATAGAACATTAATTTTGCATCGGTCAACATTGATTATGAATCTATATCTATTAAAACGGAACTGTCTCTTATTGAATCCAAGAACCACTATTTGTTTGAAAATAGAGAATATTGGTTTGAAAATAGAGACTATTGTTTTCACAAACCACCATTAACTTTTATTTCATGTAATTTCCGACCGAATGGCCGCCCATAGACCCACCCCTCGCGAACCGTCCCAAACATATACTGGAATAGATTTGGGATCTCGGTCAATCTAAGGAAAATTCAAGCACTTCAGTATTACAAAATACATGTATTTATTCACCCTCATACCAAAAGGGTGTTATTTAGGCACAAATATAGGAAAACACTGCATCTGGAGCAAAATTTGCGAACATGCACCCGAAAACAAATTGTATTTCTGAGCTCCGGAACACCCACCCCGGCCTGTGTGCGTAATTTTTCGTACCCCTCTCCCTGAACTTATGAAACAAATGTGTGCATGGCAGCCCACTGTACTTCTATACTCTTTTAGGTGTGATTTGTGCTCCAAGTGAAAAGCGTGCAGACTGTGGCTTGCACATGTGCACCATGGAGTATGCTCCAGTGTGTGGATCAGATGGCATGACGTATAGCAACAAATGTGTGTTCGACGGCGCAGCTTGCCAGTAAGTTTTTGCTTCTGTACACAGCTGCTGTATATTGAGGATCTCCAACGAGTTATGTTGGGATATAAGATTTTATGAAATGAGTTTGATAAATTTGATTCACAACGAGTCGCAGGTTAATCAAATTTATCAAACGAGTTTCATAAAATCTTATACCCCAACATAACTCGTTGAAGATGTATATCACATGAAAATAAAAACTAGTGCGTTATGCCTTTTTAACAAATCAAAATCCTTAAAAGAAGTTGCAAAATGCTTATATTTATACTATAGTAGCGTTGGCGCTCTGGGCTGCCTCTTTGTTTTTGTGTTTAATTTCGTTACGGCAACGAAGTTGGACCAGAATTTAACATTAATGAACAAAGCAATCATTTTGCATTGACTGGTGTTGGTGTCATGTACGGGTTTTCAAAATAGTATTAATTCACCTGCGTCAACGTGAAGACGCGGCGCGGTCATATCACTGCGCGATATGCCAAGTGATATGTAACACGCGCCTATTCATCACTAGTCACAGATATGGAAATATGCAATAGCCTTTTAATGATATAATAGGGGTTTCATGTGGTATACATGCATATCACATCTGATGATTATTATACATATGTGAATCAGATATATGCACGGAGGCATTTGTTGGCTCAGTATATATGGGTGACACATTCATATGTCCCTCATGCAATAAACTGAGATCAAGCTTTAAAATTGGCCCCGATGTTTGCCCATATCGGGGTTCGCAATTGCTGTCATATTGAACACAAAT
This sequence comes from Siphonodentalium dalli, assembly GCA_032622095.1. NCBI lineage: Eukaryota > Metazoa > Mollusca > Scaphopoda > Gadilida > Siphonodentaliidae > Siphonodentalium > Siphonodentalium dalli. The sequence goes on from CP136064.1 coordinate 203,425,799, forward strand.
CGGAAATTAAAATTAGATTTTAATTTGACGTAATACTATGCATCAGTTAAATGATTTGATAATCTCTATCAGCGTTTTTGTATAAATCATTTGTGAGAGGTCAGAAGAGGCGTGCACACTCATATTTTGGTATACACATAACCCGTGCGGGTCACTGCATAGGGATGTTGTCCCCTCCCACCAAGTGGCGCTTCAATCTCACGGACACTTTCATCACTTGATTGAACTGGTGCATGGAAAATTATGAAATGCCTTTTCTTTTCCTTTGCCGAGCGACAAAATTAGCGACAAAATTATCATTCGGGCCCAGGCCCGCGCCAATGATAAACCAAAAAAAAAATCGAAAAGACAATGCCCAGGCATCCAAAAATATAAAGTTATTTACGCCACTGGTGTAATATGTTTTCGAAAATTGAATAACGCCTGGTCCAATGGGCGATTGAATTATGGGTAATTAGGTAGTTTCGTACCTGACTCAATCGTACCGATAGAGTCACGTACAGGCTGAAATTGTAAACTTAAAGGGACGCTTTGATTATTGCGACATAACGAAGATGCGGGCCCCGTTGGTTCAGAGTGCCCGGATGAAGATAATTAATCGAGTGTGTTTATCACAGTACGCGCTAACTGCTCGCCTTCCTATCGCCTGGTACCAGAACACGCTGTGTATAGCAGTCTCTTGGAAAAGCAGACGAAATTCATAAACGATGACAGGCTATTTTGGCCATGCATTTGTCACAACAGACCTGTTTCTTGCGTGCATGCATAATTCGTGTTTTATTAATAGTAATGATGAAAAAAGTAACGACTTGTATTAATCGAATAATAAAAATGAAGTTAGTTTGCCGTATCGTAATCAGGATGGACTTTATTTTACCTACGGACTGTTCATTCTTGAAAGTGCAGCCTACTCGTATAGTAAAACTTTTATATGTAAGACGCTATTTCATAATGCATTTTAGCTCAAGCTGCATGCTGAACATGAAAATTCAAGTTGAGATATTGCCAATTTGCCATAGGTTGGTATCCATCGCCAGTGGTTTCCAAACATAAGTACGTCCGTCGACAATTTCCGCCACCGGTGTAATATGTTCTTGTCCAATGGGGGATTGGATTATGGGTAATTAGGTAGTCTCGTACCTGACTCAATCGTACCGATAGAGTCACGTACATTACTTTCCTTTGAAATTTCAACACGCGCCTCAGTCATTACATACCCCACAGCAGAGTCATGTGTTGGGTTCTCTTTGCTTTCACATTTGGAATCGCCGTCATTACTTTCCCTTGCAATTTAATCACGCGCTTCAGTCAATGCATATCCCAAGAGATTCTGTCCTTTTTTTGTTGGCCTGGGTACTAGGCTAGTAATTAGGTCGACGTAAAAGTAAAAATGGGTCGCTTTAAAAGCTGTAGTGGAAAGCATGCGATCGTGTGGTAATCAAAGATGGATTTCGACGAAATTTGATACTTAGGGGTACTTGTGTCCGGGGAGTGTTTTGGATGGGTCAAATCGTGACCCCGACCTGACCTTGACATTTAAAACAATTGACAAGGTCAAATTGGGTAAAACGGACGAATTTCGACGAAATTTGATACCTATGGCTACTTTTATCCTGGGAGTGTTTTGAACCGGTCAAATCGTGACACCGGCGAGACCTTCAATATGGTCAATCAAAGGTCAAATCAGGTGAAACGGATGGATTTCGACGAAATTTGATACATAGGGATACTTTTGTCCGGGGAGTGTTTTGGACGGGTCAAATCGTGACCCCGATCTTACCTTAACCTTCAAAATGGTCATTCAAGGTCAAATCGGGTAAAACGGACGGATTTCGACGAGATTTTATACCTAGGGTACCTTTGTCCGGGGCATGTTTTGGACGGGTCAAATCGTGACCCCAACCTGACATTGACCTTCAAAATTGTCATTCAAGGTCAAATTGGGTAAACCGGACGGATTTCGACGAAATTTGATACATAGGGGTACTTTTGTCCGGGAGTGCTTTGGACGGGTCAAATCGTGACCCCGGCGTGACCTTGACCTTCAATATTGCCAATCAAAGGTCAAATCGGGTAACACGAATGGATTTCGACGAAATTTGATACCTACTAGTTGATCTTCTAGAAATTGGAATGATATCAGAGATTTATGAACTTTGCTAACTATCTTCAATGCTTTGGCATTCTTGACCGATGTTTTTGCATACTGAAAGATCCTAGTAGGTTATTGATCACTTGCTGATGGTGCTTGTGTGACTGTGGATTCATAGACATCTTGATGCTTTCGCTATAAAATGAAAATAATAGAGTATATTAGTAACACGCATGTATCCATCATTTAATTATTAAGGGAATAAGACTATCTCAGTAAGTCAGACACACAGCCAGGCCAATTGTAAAGGACAATGAGATAATCAACACTCTGATTGTTAATTAGAGTCATAAACTTAATTAGGCTTTGTGGCCACCAGCTTACTGGTAACACAATGCCTCCACTAGACAGTGCTAATTGGGGGATTATTGAGACAGATTGTCCCCACTTTGTCATTCAGTTGCAAATTAGAAGCGACAAGAAACAATGTATATACCAATACCACCATATGACTGAAGTTATATGTCAATGGAATTAAACAAAACTAATACATAGAAATGGAAACTTACCTTCAGATGTGTCACAAAATTGGAGGTAACTTTTTTGGAACTGGATATTGTAGTTGGGCAAAGTTTGCACTTCGCTTTCATAGGACACGATGTGTCTTTCTGCAAATTAAAATGCTGCCAGATTTGTTGTAGACATGTTGATAGCATTAGCAATGGTTGGTATGAATTTCTACCATAGCATATATACCATAACAGATGGAGATAATGAAACATGAAGATAAGAGTGATATATTATAGTGATCTATTGTCAATTATTTGAAGTTGGTTTCTCATTGTATTTATCAAAACAAGCCTTCTACCTCAAAGGTTACCCAATGCTTAAGCAAACAAATAGGAGGTGTCAACAGAATTCACCATTGAGACACAGTGGATAAAAACTCAGTGTTGTGACAACATAGTGATAGCAAGTCACCAGTCTTACACTTTGAAATTTGGAGAAAAAAGCATTTGAAGAAACCATTGGATGAATCATGAAAGATAACTTTGAGAAGAAACAAGTACCTGTGATTTTGAAGTAATTGAAATTAGACCCTAATTACAATTACAATTACACATGTAATTGAGAATAAACTCAATTACCAATTACATGCAATTACTTGAAAAAATGTAATTAATTACAATCAATTACAAATACAAATTACAATTACCCCATCCCTGATACCTAGGGATACTTTTCTCCGGGGAGTGTTATGGACGGGTCAAATCATGACCCCGACCTGACCTTGACTTTCAAAATAGTCAATTCAAGGTCAAATCGCGCCTTTCGCCGGAAATCAGATGGGAAACAGCCCGGACGAAGTCGGGCCCACCAGCTAGTGTAATAAAAAGACAACTTGAAGAATGTAATGTATAACACGAGAAACGGGAAAACTTGATATATGGAAGTATCCAAATTTCCCACATGGAATTTGAAAGCTAGTTTATATCATAATATTATCATTTCTATTTATGGCTAATAATATGGATCTTGGTGGCGTTACCATTTCTGACTATGGTTTTCTTGTTATAAAATGTTGTGTACAGTATGTGTTTTTCTTGTACGAGTCCAGGTTGTGGTTAAAAGTCATATTGGACGATCCGTCACGATCGAGACACGCATTGTCGAGTCCAATATGACTTTCCACCACAACATGGACGAGTACGAAAAACTCATACTGTACACAACATTGTATAATGACCTTTTTATTATCCATCTGTATGTTTATCCAAATTTTGGGAATAAAACTTTTGTGGTCATTTTTGGTATATATTTGTCGGCACTTAATTATCTATAAAAGCCTATAGTTGATCATCGGAAAGCATGATTTGGAAGTAAACACGCAAATGAAAAAAAAACTCAATGCGGAAGTGAAACGTTTGCTAAATTCACCAGTGTTGCTCGCGCATCACAATTTCACCGATTCATTTAGCAATAGAGTTAATTCGTGACGTCACAGAGTCCCGATAAAAAAAGTCATATTGCACACTTGGGAGTCCAATATGACATTCGTGAGTCCAATTGATTATCACGTGGCTGCTTTTGCATAAATCAGAAAAGGTGTTAGTTAAGGGAGGGGTAATAATATACGATATTTTCAGTATCACTGAAACACTGTTGTCCATCATATTCAAAGGAAATACATTTGAAACACACAAAAAACATCGTTACTTTCTTTATTGGGGATGAATTTTAAATATAGCGACTTCCTTATTCGCAGGGAACGGGTTATAGCATGGAAATGACATATTATAGCAAAAATACGAGTCTCATTTTCTCACCGTTTTTAAGTGTCTCACGTATCTCAACGTATCATATACTGCCACGAATGGCAACGTGAATCAAATGCTACGTATTGCGTTAAAAGGTTGACAGCAGAATGATTTTAAAGTGCACTTTAAACTTTTATTTTATGAAATTAATGCAGTGGGTATATGTGTTATTTGGTAATTCGGCGCTGTGTTCGTTGAGGCACATTGTGTGAACTGCGATGCTGTTCTCTGTAATATTTCCAAGCACTTAGCAACGACAATGTGATATATATAAATAACTGGCTCCAGATGATTATAGGTCAGATGAGGTCTGCGTTATTGTGGTATGAAACGGGTGACCCATCTTTGTATGACTACATCCTGCGATACACCCTATATACAGGCCACATCCCTCATCCGATATAGTGTTCTCGTAGTTTATGGCCGCTAGCGGACATCTTAACTTTATATATCAGTCCATCGGAACACGTACCCTGCAGCCGACATTTATTAGATAAACGTTTTGAAAATTTACAGATATGTTCAGGATCACTTCTTGTTGTCAAATTTATTCCAAAGATCATTTACGATATTTGATAAAAACAAAAGATGTTCAATCTCACAAGAGTAACAGAGTGTCCGTTGACTGATCACAAGGCAGTTGTCGCTGCAATTCCACCAGTGACGGTCCAGTTATGCCCATGTTTTCCCCACAGAGACAAACGATATAGGTGGTGAAACTAACATTTAGCAAATTTTCACATTTTGGCCGCCATATTGGATTTTGGTGTCGGGGTTTTGGCTAAATTAATGTGTAAGGGTGGTATATTAGCGTAACGAATCGAGTGGAAAACAAGACCGCGTGTGATAACGGAGATCTGGTGCATATAAGGGAAAATGGACGCCATGATGATGAACGCCATCTTGTCTGGCGTCTATGCGCCCAATGTTTGTTCTTGTTAACAACCGAAAAAAGTTACAGAGACATTAAGGAAGAAAATTAGTTAGTCAAGTTTAATCCTGTTGGGGTGCAAATGGCGACCAATATCTACTGGACTACGATACGTATAGGTTAATTGTTGATCGAGTAACATAATTAATAAGCCTATATTATGATTATGTATTGGATAGATCATCTCAACGAGTGTCTTCATAATTAAGACGGCCGGTGTGGGTCTTGTTTGGGAGTGATAAACTCTACTCACGAGCGCGGAGCGCGAGTGAGTTGAGTTTATCACTCCCAAACAAGACGCACGCGGGCCGTCTTAATTATGAAGACACGAGTGAGATGATCTATCCAATTTAGGCGATGTTAAATATAAACGTGATAACGGGACGATTAATTAAATTTGTTGCACGGGATTAATATGAACTCGCCAGTGTTCAAGTCATTCTGTCGAATGTAAAGCTGGACGGTCAACAGTAAAACGCCCAATTCTGCGACAGTGGCTGGAACGAATATATGAAGATAAGAGGGCTGACCCATCTATATCAGAATTGCGGTGAGCACAGTTATGTTTAAACGTATTTATAGGGACGTGTCTAGAATGTCTCCGTTGAGGTGTAATACTTGGAATTTATGACTGCACCTCCTTTGAATAATTTCCTAATTCTATTTGCACCCTCTATCCACCTGTTGGAAATTTTTAATCACTAACCAGGTACAACTGTAAGGTTAGGAATTTCCACCTGATGCCAATTTAGTCACGACAAATTTCGCACGACTATACAAATAGTGGTTGAAATATTAAACTATGAAATCATTTGCAACCTATTTTCGATGCGAAATCTCCAACTTATCGTGTGTTGTTAGGCTTTGAACTTCCAACCAAATGTTGAATATTTTTACCAAAGTTTATTTGGGTGGGGGCGTGTCACCGGATCCGTGCGTATATAGAACATATTTCGTCAATGTTACAATGTTTCTCCCGTCGCAGCATACATGTAAGTTGCATGGAGGGGTGTGCACACTTACTATATTGTTCAGCCCAATAGCAGAACATTCTGAAAAAATATACTTTGTTTTACTTTATGCATGAGAAAACGAAGTAACATTGACGAAATTAGTTCTATATACAGCATTTTTATCAAAATTAGTTTTATTTTGTTCCACCCCCCCCCCATTTCCCCATACAGAAGAATGTCAATTGCAACAATTTCGAGTTGAGTTGTGGTTAAGCATATATGGCAAATTTTGGTACGCCGAAAAACTGAAATTAGTTCAGGAAATATGTTTTCTAATTTGTAACCAATGTAACAAGGTACTTTAAGATTCCTAAGAAAAAGAAAAAAAGAGTAACAAATGTAACATTAAAGTAACCAGAAGTAACCATTTGTACCCCGTGTACCCATGGGCCTGAAATTAGTTCAGGAAATATGTTTTCTAATTTGTAACCAATGTAACAAGGTACTTTAAGATTCCTAAGGAAAAAAAAATCAAGTAACAAATGTAACATTAACTAATAGGTAAAGTAACCAGAAGTAACCATTTGTACCCCGTGTACCCATGGTCCTGAAATTAGTTCAGGAAATATGTTTTCTAATTTGTAACCAATGTAACAAGGTACTTTAAGATTCCTAAGAAAAAAAATAATAAAAGTAACAAATGTAACATTAAAGTAACCAGAAGTAACCATTTGCACCCCGTGTACCCATGGGCCTGAAATTAGTTCAGGAAATATGTTTTCTAATTTGTAACCAATGTAACAAGGTACTTTAAGATTCCTAAGAAAAAAGAAAAAAAAGTAACAAATGTAACATTAACTAATAGGTAAGGTAACCAGAAGTAACCATTTGTACCCCGTGTACCCATGGGCCTGAAATTAGTTCAGGAAATATGTTTTCTAATTTGTAACCAATGTAACAAGGTACTTTAAGATTCCTAAGAAAAAGAAAAAAAAAGTAACAAATGTAACATTAAAGTAACCAGAAGTAACCATTTGTACCCCGTGTACCCATGGTCCTGAAATTAGTTCAGGAAATATGTTTTCTAATTTGTAACCAATGTAACAAGGTACTTTAAGATTCCTAAGAAAAAGAAGAAAAAAAAGTAACAAATGTAACATTAACTAATAGGTAAAGTAACCAGAAGTAACCATTTGTACCCCGTGTACCCATGGGCCTGAAATTAGTTCAGGAAATATGTTTTCTAATTTGTAACCAATGTAACAAGGTACTTTAAGATTCCTAAGAAAAAAAATAATAAAAGTAACAAATGTAACATTAAAGTAACCAGAAGTAACCATTTGTACCCCGTGTACCCATGGTCCTGAAATTAGTTCAGGAAATATGTTTTCTAATTTGTAACCAATGTAACAAGGTACTTTTAAGATTCCTAAGAAAAAAAATAATAAAAGTAACAAATGTAACATTAACTAATAGGTAAAGTAACCAGAAGTAACCATTTGTACCCCGTGTACCCATGGGCCTGAAATTAGTTCAGGAAATATGTTTTCTAAATTGTAACCAATGTAACAAGGTACTTTAAGATTCCTAAGAAAAAAAAATAAAAGTAACAAATGTAACATTAAAGTAACCAGAAGTAACCATTTGTACCCCGTGTACCCATTGTCCTGAAATTAGTTCAGGAAATATGTTTTCTAATTTGTAACCAATGTAACAAGGTACTTTAAGATTCCTAAGAAAAAAGTAACAAATGTAACATAAACTAATAGGTAAAGTAACCAGAAGTAACCATTTGTACCCCGTGTACCCATGGGCCTGAAATTAGTTCAGGAAATATGTTTTCTAATTTGTAACCAATGTAACAAGGTACTTTAAGATTCCTGTGAAAAAAGAAAAAAAAAGTAACAAATGTAACATTAAAGTAACCAGAAGTAACCATTTGTACCCCGTGTACCCATGGTCCTGAAATTAGTTCAGGAAATATGTTTTCTAACTCGTAACCAATGTAACAATGTACTTTAAGATTCCTAAGAAAAAGAAGAAAAAAAAGTAACAAATGTAACACTAACTAATAGGTAAAGTAACCAGAAGTAACCATTTGTACCTCGTGTACCCATGGGGCTGAAATTAGTTCAGGAAATATGTTTTCTAATTTGTAACCAATGTAACAAGGTACTTTAAGATTCCTAAGAAAAAAAAATTCAAGTAACAAATGTAACATTAACTAATAGGTAAAGTAAACAGAAGTAACCATTTGTACCCCGTGTACCCATGGGCCTGAAATTAGTTCAGGAAATATGTTTTCTAATTTGTAACCAATGTAACAAGGTACTTTAAGATTCCTGTGAAAAAAGAAAAAAAAAGTAACAAATGTAACATTAAAGTAACCAGAAGTAACCATTTGTACCCCGTGTACCCATGGTCCTGAAATTAGTTCAGGAAATATGTTTTCTAACTCGTAACCAATGTAACAATGTACTTTAAGATTCCTAAGAAAAAGAAGAAAAAAAAGTAACAAATGTAACACTAACTAATAGGTAAAGTAACCAGAAGTAACCATTTGTACCTCGTGTACCCATGGGGCTGAAATTAGTTCAGGAAATATGTTTTCTAATTTGTAACCAATGTAACAAGGTACTTTAAGATTCCTAAGAAAAAAAAATTCAAGTAACAAATGTAACATTAACTAATAGGTAAAGTAAACAGAAGTAACCATTTGTACCCCGTGTACCCATGGGCCTGAAATTAGTTCAGGAAATATGTTTTCTAATTTGTAACCAATGTAACAAGGTACTTTAAGATTCATAAGAAAAAAAATAATAAAAGTAACAAATGTAACATTAAAGTAACCAGAAGTAACCATTTGTACCCCGTGTACCCATGGGCCTGAAATTAGTTCAGGAAATATGTTTTCTAATTTGTAACCAATGTAACAAGGTACTTTAAGATTCCTAAGAAAAAAATAAATCAAGTAACAAATGTAACATTAACTAATAGGTAAAGTAACCAGAAGTAACCATTTGTACCCCGTGTACCCATGGTCCTGAAATTAGTTCAGGAAATATGTTTTCTAATTTGTAACCAATGTAACAAGGTACTTTAAGATTCCTAAGAAAAAAAATAATAAAAGTAACAAATGTAACATTAAAGTAACCAGAAGTAACCATTTGTATCCCGTGTACCCATGGTCCTGAAATTAGTTCAGGAAATATGTTTTCTAATTTGTAACCAATGTAACAAGGTACTTTAAGATTCCTAAGAAAAAGAAGAAAAAAAAGTAACAAATGTAACATTAACTAATAGGTAAAGTAACCAGAAGTAACCATTTGTACCTCGTGTACCCATGGGCCTGAAATTAGTTCAGGAAATATGTTTTCTAATTTGTAACCAATGTAACAAGGTACTTTAAGATTCCTAAGAAAAAAAAAATTAAAGTAACAAATGTAACATTAACTAATAGGTAAAGTAACCAGAAGTAACCATTTGTACCCCGTGTACCCATGGACCTGAAATTAGTTCAGGAAATATGTTTTCTAATTTGTAACCAATGTAACAAGGTACTTTAAGATTCCCAAGAAAAAAAATAATAAAAGTAACAAATGTAACATTAAAGTAACCAGAAGTAACCATTTGTACCCCGTGTACCCATGGTCCTGAAATTAGTTCAGGAAATATGTTTTCTAATTTGTAACCAATGTAACAAGGTACTTTAAGATTCCTAAGAAAAAAAATAATAAAAGTAACAAATGTAACATTAACTAATAGGTAAAGTAACCAGAAGTAACCATTTCTACCCCGTGTACCCATGGGCCTGAAATTAGTTCAGGAAATATGTTTTCTAATTTGTAACCAATGTAACAAGGTACGTTAAGATTCCTAAGAAAAAAAAAAAGTAACAAATGTAACATTAACTAATAGGTAAAGTAACCAGAAGTAACCATTTGTACCCCGTGTACCCATGGGCCTGAAATTAGTTCAGGAAATATATTTTCTAATTTGTAACCAATGTAACAAGGTACTTTAAGATTCCTAAGAAAAAAGTAACAAATGTAACATAAACTAATAGGTAAAGTAACCAGAAGTAACCATTTGTACCCCGTGTACCCATGGGCCTGAAATTAGTTCAGGAAATATGTTTTCTAATTTGTAACCAATGTAACAAGGTACTTTAAGATTCCTGTGAAAAAAGAAAAAAAAAGTAACAAATGTAACATTAAAGTAACCAGAAGTAACCATTTGTACCCCGTGTACCCATGGTCCTGAAATTAGTTCAGGAAATATGTTTTCTAACTCGTAACCAATGTAACAATGTACTTTAAGATTCCTAAGAAAAAGAAGAAAAAAAAGTAACAAATGTAACACTAACTAATAGGTAAAGTAACCAGAAGTAACCATTTGTACCTCGTGTACCCATGGGGCTGAAATTAGTTCAGGAAATATGTTTTCTAATTTGTAACCAATGTAACAAGGTACTTTAAGATTCCTAAGAAAAAAAAATTCAAGTAACAAATGTAACATTAACTAATAGGTAAAGTAAACAGAAGTAACCATTTGTACCCCGTGTACCCATGGGCCTGAAATTAGTTCAGGAAATATGTTTTCTAATTTGTAACCAATGTAACAAGGTACTTTAAGATTCATAAGAAAAAAAATAACAAAAGTAACAAATGTAACATTAAAGTAACCAGAAGTAACCATTTGTACCCCGTGTACCCATGGGCCTGAAATTAGTTCAGGAAATATGTTTTCTAATTTGTAACCAATGTAACAAGGTACTTTAATATTCCTAAGAAAAAAATAAATCAAGTAACAAATGTAACATTAACTAATAGGTAAAGTAACCAGAAGTAACCATTTGTACCCCGTGTACCCATGGTCCTGAAATTAGTTCAGGAAATATGTTTTCTAATTTGTAACCAATGTAACAAGGTACTTTAAGATTCCTAAGAAAAAAAATAATAAAAGTAACAAATGTAACATTAAAGTAACCAGAAGTAACCATTTGTATCCCGTGTACCCATGGTCCTGAAATTAGTTCAGGAAATATGTTTTCTAATTTGTAACCAATGTAACAAGGTACTTTAAGATTCCTAAGAAAAAGAAGAAAAAAAAGTAACAAATGTAACATTAACTAATAGGTAAAGTAACCAGAAGTAACCATTTGTACCTCGTGTACCCATGGGCCTGAAATTAGTTCAGGAAATATGTTTTCTAATTTGTAACCAATGTAACAAGGTACTTTAAGATTCCTAAGAAAAAAAAAATTAAAGTAACAAATGTAACATTAACTAATAGGTAAAGTAACCAGAAGTAACCATTTGTACCCCGTGTACCCATGGACCTGAAATTAGTTCAGGAAATATGTTTTCTAATTTGTAACCAATGTAACAAGGTACTTTAAGATTCCCAAGAAAAAAAATAATAAAAGTAACAAATGTAACATTAAAGTAACCAGAAGTAACCATTTGTACCCCGTGTACCCATGGTCCTGAAATTAGTTCAGGAAATATGTTTTCTAATTTGTAACCAATGTAACAAGGTACTTTAAGATTCCTAAGAAAAAAAATAATAAAAGTAACAAATGTAACATTAACTAATAGGTAAAGTAACCAGAAGTAACCATTTCTACCCCGTGTACCCATGGGCCTGAAATTAGTTCAGGAAATATGTTTTCTAATTTGTAACCAATGTAACAAGGTACGTTAAGATTCCTAAGAAAAAAAAGAAGTAACAAATGTAACATTAACTAATAGGTAAAGTAACCAGAAGTAACCATTTGTACCCCGTGTACCCATGGGCCTGAAATTAGTTCAGGAAATATGTTTTCTAATTTGTAACCAATGTAACAAGGTACTTTAAGATTCCTAAGAAAAAAAAAAAAAAAAGTAACAAATGTAACATTAAAGTAACCAGAAGTAACCATTTGTACCCCGTGTACCCATGGTCCTGAAATTAGTTCAGGAAATATGTTTTCTAATTTGTAACCAATGTAACAAGGTACTTTAAGATTCCTAAGAAAAAGGAAAAAAAAGTAACAAATGTAACATTAACTAATAGGTAAAGTAACCAGAAGTAACCATTTGTACCTCGTGTACCCATGGGCCTGAAATTAGGTCAGGAAATATGTTTTCTAATTTGTAACCAATGTAACAAGGTACTTTAAGATTCCTAAGAAAAAAAAAATAAAAGTAACAAATGTAACATTAAAGTAACCAGAAGTAACCATTTGTACCCCGTGTACCCATGGTCCTGAAATTAGTTCAGGAAATATGTTTTCTAATTTGTAACCAATGTAACATGGTACTTTAAGATTCCTAAGAAAAAAAATAATAAAAGTAACAAATGTAACATTAACTAATAGGTAAAGTAACCAGAAGTAACCATTTGTACCCCGTGTACCCATGGGCCTGAAATTAGTTCAGGAAATATGTTTTCTAATTTGTAACCAATGTAACAAGGTACGTTAAGATTCCTAAGAAAAAAAAAATTAAAGTAACAAATGTAACATTAACTAATAGGTAAAGTAACCAGAAGTAACTATTTGTACCCCGTGTACCCATGGGCCTGAAATTAGTTCAGGAAATATGTTTTCTAATTTGTAACCAATGTAACAAGGTACTTTAAGATTCCTAAGAAAAAATAATAAAAGTAACAAATGTAACATTAAAGTAACCAGAAGTAACCATTTGTACCCTGTGTACCCATGGTCCTGAAATTAGTTCAGGAAATATGTTTTCTAATTTGTAACCAATGTAACAAGGTACTTTAAGATTCCTAAGAAAAAGAAGAAAAAGAAGTAACAAATGTAACATTAACTAATAGGTAAAGTAACCAGAAGTAACCATTTGTACCCCGTGTACCCATGGTCCTGAAATTAGTTCAGGAAATATGTTTTCTAATTTGTAACCAATGTAACAAGGTACTTTAAGATTCCTAAGAAAAAGAAGAAAAAGAAGTAACAAATGTAACATTAACTAATAGGTAAAGTAACCAGAAGTAACCATTTGTACCCCGTGTACCCATGGGCCTGAAATTAGTTCAGGAAATATGTTTTCTAATTTGTAACCAATGTATCAAGGTACTTTAAGATTCCTAAGAAAAAAAAAATTAAAGTAACAAATGTAACATTAACTAATAGGTAAAGTAACCAGAAGTAACCATTTGTACCCCGTGTACCCATGGGCCTGAAATTAGTTCAGGAAATATGTTTTCTAATTTGTAACCAATGTAACAAGGTACTTTAAGATTCCTAAGAAAAAAAAAGAAAAAAAAGTAACAAATGTAACATTAAAGTAACCAGAAGTAACCATTTGTACCCCGTGTACCCATGGTCCTGAAATTAGTTCAGGAAATATGTTTTCTAATTTGTAACCAATGTAACAAGGTACTTTAAGATTCCTAAGAAAAAAAATAATAAAAGTAACAAATGTAACATTAACTAATAGGTAAAGTAACCAGAAGTAACCATTTCTACCCCGTGTACCCATGGGCCTGAAATTAGTTCAGGAAATATGTTTTCTAATTTGTAACCAATGTAACAAGGTACGTTAAGATTCCTAAGAAAAAAAAGAAGTAACAAATGTAACATTAACTAATAGGTAAAGTAACCAGAAGTAACCATTTGTACCCCGTGTACCCATGGGCCTGAAATTAGTTCAGGAAATATGTTTTCTAATTTGTAACCAATGTAACAAGGTACTTTAAGATTCCTAAGAAAAAAAAAAAAAAAAGTAACAAATGTAACATTAAAGTAACCAGAAGTAACCATTTGTACCCCGTGTACCCATGGTCCTGAAATTAGTTCAGGAAATATGTTTTCTAATTTGTAACCAATGTAACAAGGTACTTTAAGATTCCTAAGAAAAAGGAAAAAAAAGTAACAAATGTAACATTAACTAATAGGTAAAGTAACCAGAAGTAACCATTTGTACCTCGTGTACCCATGGGCCTGAAATTAGGTCAGGAAATATGTTTTCTAATTTGTAACCAATGTAACAAGGTACTTTAAGATTCCTAAGAAAAAAAAAATTAAAGTAACAAATGTAACATTAACTAATAGGTAAAGTAACCAGAAGTAACCATTTGTACCCCGTGTACCCATGGGCCTGAAATTAGTTCAGGAAATATGTTTTCTAATTTGTAACCAATGTAACAAGGTACTTTAAGATTCCTAAGAAAAAAAAAATAAAAGTAACAAATGTAACATTAAAGTAACCAGAAGTAACCATTTGTACCCCGTGTACCCATGGTCCTGAAATTAGTTCAGGAAATATGTTTTCTAATTTGTAACCAATGTAACAAGGTACTTTAAGATTCCTAAGAAAAAAAATAATAAAAGTAACAAATGTAACATTAACTAATAGGTAAAGTAACCAGAAGTAACCATTTGTACCCCGTGTACCCATGGGCCTGAAATTAGTTCAGGAAATATGTTTTCTAATTTGTAACCAATGTAACAAGGTACGTTAAGATTCCTAAGAAAAAAAAAATTAAAGTAACAAATGTAACATTAACTAATAGGTAAAGTAACCAGAAGTAACTATTTGTACCCCGTGTACCCATGGGCCTGAAATTAGTTCAGGAAATATGTTTTCTAATTTGTAACCAATGTAACAAGGTACTTTAAGATTCCTAAGAAAAAATAATAAAAGTAACAAATGTAACATTAAAGTAACCAGAAGTAACCATTTGTACCCCGTGTACCCATGGTCCTGAAATTAGTTCAGGAAATATGTTTTCTAATTTGTAACCAATGTAACAAGGTACTTTAAGATTCCTAAGAAAAAGAAGAAAAAGAAGTAACAAATGTAACATTAACTAATAGGTAAAGTAACCAGAAGTAACCATTTGTACCCCGTGTACCCATGGGCCTGAAATTAGTTCAGGAAATATGTTTTCTAATTTGTAACCAATGTATCAAGGTACTTTAAGATTCCTAAGAAAAAAAAAATTAAAGTAACAAATGTAACATTAACTAATAGGTAAAGTAACCAGAAGTAACCATTTGTACCCCGTGTACCCATGGGCCTGAAATTAGTTCAGGAAATATGTTTTCTAATTTGTAACCAATGTAACAAGGTACTTTAAGATTCCTAAGAAAAAAAAAGAAAAAAAAGTAACAAATGTAACATTAAAGTAACCAGAAGTAACCATTTGTACCCCGTGTACCCATGGTCCTGAAATTAGTTCAGGAAATATGTTTTCTAATTTGTAACCAATGTAACAAGGTACTTTAAGATTCCTAAGAAAAAAAATAATAAAAGTAACAAATGTAACATTAACTAATAGGTAAAGTAACCAGAAGTAACCATTTGTACCCCGTGTACCCATGGGCCTGAAATTAGTTCAGGAAATATGTTTTCTAATTTGTAACCATTGTAACAAGGTACTTTAAGATTCCTAAGAAAAAAAAAGTAACAAATGTAACATTAACTAATAGGTAAAGTAACCAGAAGTAACCATTTGTACCCCGTGTACCCATGGGCCTGAAATTAGTTCAGGAAATATGTTTTCTAATTTGTAACCAATGTAACAAGGTACTTTAAGATTCCTAAGAAAAAAAATAATAAAAGTAACAAATGTAACATTAAAGTAACCAGAAGTAACCATTTGTACCCCGTATACCCATGGTCCTGAAATTAGTTCAGGAAATATGTTTTCTAATTTGTAACCAATGTAACAAGGTACTTTAAGATTCCTAAGAAAAAGAAGAAAAAGAAGTAACAAATGTAACATTAAAGTAACCAGAAGTAACCATTTGTACCCTATGTACCCATGGTCCTGAAATTAGTTCAGGAAATATGTTTTCTAATTTGTAACCAATGTAACAGGGTACTTTAAGATTCCTATGAAAAAAGAAAAGAAAAAGTAACAAATGTAACATTAACTAATAGGTAAAGTAACCAGAAGTAACCATTTGTACCCCGTGTACCCATGGGCCTGAAATTAGTTCAGGAAATATGTTTTCTAATTTGTAACCAATGTAACAGGGTACTTTGAGATTCCTAAGAAAAAGAAAATAAAAGTAACAAATGTAACATTAACTAATAGGTAAAGTAACCAGAAGTAACCATTTGTACCCCGTGCACCCATGGTCCTGAAAGTAGTTCAGGAAATATGTTTTCTAATTTGTAACCAATGTAACAGGGTACTTTAAGACAATTTGTACCCCGTGTACCCATGGGCCTGAAATTAGTTCAGGAAATATGTTTTATAATTTGTAACCAATGTAACAGGGTACTTTAAGATTCCTAAGAAAGAAAAAAAAAAGTAACAAATGTAACATTAAAGTAACCAGAAGTAACCATTTGTACCCCGTGTACCCATGGGCCTGAGATTAGTTCAGGAAATATGTTTTCTAATTTGTAACCAATGTAACAAGGTACTTTAAGATTCCTAAGAAAAAAGAAAAAAAAGTAACAAATGTAACATAAACTAATAGGTAAAGTAACCAGAAGTAACCATTTGTACCCCGTGTACCCATGGGCCTGAAATTAGTTCAGGAAATATGTTTTCTAATTTGTAACCAATGTAACAAGGTACTTTAAGATTCCTAAGAAAAAAAATAATAAAAGTAACAAATGTAACATTAAAGTAACCAGAAGTAACCATTTGTACCCCGTGTACCCATGGTCCTGAAATTAGTTCAGGAAATATGTTTTCTAATTTGTAACCAATGTAACAAGGTACTTTAAGATTCCTAAGAAAAAGAAAAAGAAAGTAACAAATGTAACATTAACTAATAGGTAAATTAACCAGAAGTAACCATTTGTACCTCGTGTACCCATTAGTTCAGGAAATATGTTTTATAATTTGTAACCAATGTAACAGGGTACTTTAAGATTCCTAAGAAAGAAAAAAAAAGTAACAAATGTAACATTAAAGTAACCAGAAGTAACCATTTGTACCCCGTGTACCCATGGGCCTGAAATTAGTTCAGGAAATATGTTTTCTAATTTGTAACCAATGTAATAAGGTACTTTAAGATTCCTAAGAAAAAGAAAAAAAAGTAACAAATGTAACATTAAAGTAACCAGAAGTAACCATTTGTACCCCGTGTACCCATGGTCCTGAAATTAGTTCAGGAAATATGTTTTCTAATTTGTAACCAATGTAACAAGGTACTTTAAGATTCCTAAGAAAAAAAATAATAAAAGTAACAAATGTAACATTAACTAATAGGTAAAGTAACCAGAAGTAACCATTTGTACCCCGTGTACCCATGGGCCTGAAATTAGTTCAGGAAATATGTTTTCTAATTTGTAACCAATGTAACAAGGTACGTTAAGATTCCTAAGAAAAAAAAAATTAAAGTAACAAATGTAACATTAACTAATAGGTAAAGTAACCAGAAGTAACTATTTGTACCCCGTGTACCCATGGGCCTGAAATTAGTTCAGGATATATGTTTTCTAATTTGTAACCAATGTAACAAGGTACTTTAAGATTCCTAAGAAAAAAAATAATAAAAGTAACAAATGTAACATTAAAGTAACCAGAAGTAACCATTTGTACCCCGTGTACCCATGGTCCTGAAATTAGTTCAGGAAATATGTTTTCTAATTTGTAACCAATGTAACAAGGTACTTTAAGATTCATAAGAAAAAAAATAATAAAAGTAACAAATGTAACATTAAAGTAACCAGAAGTAACCATTTGTACCCCGTGTACCCATGGTCCTGAAATTAGTTCAGGAAATATGTTTTCTAATTTGTAACCAATGTAACAAGGTACTTTAAAATTCCTAAGAAAAAAAAAAGAAGTAACAAATGTAACATTAAAGTAACCAGAAGTAACCATTTGTACCCCGTGTACCCATGGGCCTGAAATTAGTTCAGGAAATATGTTTTCTAATTTGTAACCAATGTAACAGGGTACTTTAAGATTCCTAAGAAAAAGAAAAAAAAGTAACAAATGTAACATTAACTAATAGGTAAAGTAACCAGAAGTAACCATTTGTACCCCGTGTAACCATGGGCCTGAAATTAGTTCAGGAAATATGTTTTCCAATTTGTAACCAATGTAACAAGGTACTTTAAGATTCCTAAGAAAAAAAAGAATAAAAGTAACAAATGTAACATTAAAGTAACCAGAAGTAACCATTTGTACCCCGTGTACCCATGGTCCTGAAATTAGTTCAGGAAATATGTTTTCTAATTTGTAACCAATGTAACAAGGTACTTTAAGATTCCTAAGAAAAAGAAGAAAAAAAAGTAACAAATGTAACATTAACTAATAGGTAAAGTAACCAGAAGTAACCATTTGTACCCCGTGGACCCATGGGCCTGAAATTAGTTCAGGAAATATGTTTTCTAATTTTTAACCAATGTAACAGGGTACTTTAAGACCATTTGTACCCCCGTGTACCCATGGGCCTGAAATTAGTTCAGAAAATATGTTTTATAATTTGTAACCAATGTAACAGGGTACTTTAAGATTCCTAAGAAAAAGAAAAAAAAAGTAACAAATGTAACATTAAAGTAACCAGAAGTAACCATTGTACCCCGTGTACCCATGGGCCTGAAATTAGTTCAGGAAATATGTTTTCTAATTGTAACCAATGTAACAAGGTACTTTAAGATTCCTAAGAAAAAGAAGAAAAAAAAGTAACAAATGTAACATTAAAGTAACCAGAAGTAACCATTTGTACCCTATGTACCCATGGTCCTGAAATTAGTTCAGGAAATATGTTTTCTAATTTGTAACCAATGTAACAAGGTACTTTAAGATTCCTCTGAAAAAAAATAATAAAAGTAACTAATGTAACATTAAAGTAACCAGAAGTAACCATTTGTACCCTATGTACCCATGGTCCTGAAATTAGTTCAGGAAATATGTTTTCTAATTTGTAACCAATGTAACAAGGTACTTTAAGATTCCTAAGAAAAAAATTAATAAAATTAACTAATGTAACATTAAAGTAACCAGAAGTAACCATTTGTACCCCGTGTACCCATGGTCCTGAAATTAGTTCAGGAAATATGTTTTCTAATTTGTAACCAATGTAACAAGGTACTTTAAGATTCCTAAGAAAAAAGAAATAAAAGTAACAAATGTAACACTAACTAATAGGTAAAGTAACCAGAAGTAAACATTTGTACCCCGTGGACCCATGGGCCTGAAATTAGTTCAGGAAATATTTTTTCTAATTTGTAACCAATGTAACAAGGTACTTTAAGATTCCTAAGAAAAAAAGAAAAAAAAGTAACAAATGTAACATTAACTAATAGGTAAAGTAACCAGAAGTAACCATTTGTACCCCGTGTACCCATGGGCCTGAAATTAGTTCAGGAAATATGTTTTCTAATTTGTAACCAATGTAACAAGGTACTTTAAGATTCCTAAGAAAACAAAATAAAAGTAACAAATGTAACATTAACTAATAGGTAAAGTAACCAGAAGTAACCATTTGTACCCCGTGTACCCATGGGCCTGAAATTAGTTCAGGAAATATGTTTTCTAATTTGTAACCAATGTAACAGGGTACTTTAAGATTCCTAAGAAAAAAAGAAAAAAAAAGTAACAAATGTAACATTAAAGTAACCAGAAGTAACCATTTGTACCCCGTGTACCCATGGGCCTGAAATTAGTTCAGGAAATATGTTTTCTAATTTGTAACCAATGTAACAAGGTACTTTAAGATTCCTAAGAAAAAGAAAAAAAAGTAACAAATGTAACATTAAAGTAACCAGAAGTAACCATGTGTACCCTATGTACCCATGGTCCTGAAATTAGTTCAGGAAATATGTTTTCTAATTTGTAACCAATGTAACAGGGGTACTTTAAGATTCCTATGAAAAAAGAAAAGAAAAAGTAACAAATGTAACATTAACTAATAGGTAAAGTAACCAGAAGTAACCATTTGTACCCCGTGTACCCATGGGCCTGAAATTAGTTCAGGAAATATGTTTTCTAATTTGTAACCAATGTAACAGGGTACTTTGAGATTCCTAAGAAAAAGAAAATAAAAGTAACAAATGTAACATTAACTAATAGGTAAAGTAACCAGAAGTAACCATTTGTACCCCGTGCACCCATGGTCCTGAAAGTAGTTCAGGAAATATGTTTTCTAATTTGTAACCAATGTAACAGGGTACTTTAAGACCATTTGTACCCCGTGTACCCATGGGCCTGAAATTAGTTCAGAAAAAATTTGTTTTATAATTTGTAACCAATGTAACAGGGTACTTTAAGATTCCTAAGAAAGAAAAAAAAAGTAACAAATGTAACATTAAAGTAACCAGAAGTAACCATTTGTACCCCGTGTACCCATGGGCCTGAAATTAGTTCAGGAAATATGTTTTCTAATTTGTAACCAATGTAATAAGGTACTTTAAGATTCCTAAGAAAAAGAAAAAAAAGTAACAAATGTAACATTAAAGTAACCAGAAGTAACCATTTGTACCCTATGTACCCATGGTCCTGAAATTAGTTCAGGAAATATGTTTTCTAATTTGTAACCAATGTAACAAGGTACTTTAAGATTCCTAAGAAAAAAAGTAATAAAAGTAACTAATGTAACATTAAAGTAACCAGAAGTAACCATTTGTACCCCGTGTACCCATGGTCCTGAAATTAGTTCAGGAAATATGTTTTCTAATTTGTAACCAATGTAACAAGGTACTTTAAGATTCCTAAGAAAAAAGAAAAAAAGTAACAAATGTAACATTAACTAATAGGTAAAGTAACCAGAAGTAACCATTTGTACCCCGTGGACCCATGGGCCTGAAATTAGTTCAGGAAATATGTTTTCTAATTTGTAACCAATGTAACAGGGTACTTTGAGATTCCTAAGAAAAAAAGAAAAAAAGTAACAAATATAACATTAACTAATAGGTAAAGTAACCAGAAGTAACCATTTGTACCCCGTGTACCCATGGGCCTGAGATTAGTTCAGGAAATATGTTTTCTAATTTGTAACCAATGTAACAAGGTACTTTAAGATTCCTAAGAAAACAAAATAAAAGTAACAAATGTAACATTAACTAATAGGTAAAGTAACCAGAAGTAACCATTTGTACCCCGTGTACCCATGGGCCTGAAATTAGTTCAGGAAATATGTTTTCTAATTTGTAACAGGGTACTTTAAGATTCCTAAGAAAAAAAAATAAAAGTAACAAATGTAACATTAACTAATAGGTAAAGTAACCAGAAGTAACCATTTGTACCCCGTGTACCCATGGGCCTGAAATTAGTTCAGGAAATATGTTTTCTAATTTGTAACCAATGTAACAAGGTACTTTAAGATTCCTAAGAAAAATAAAAAAAAGTAACAAATGTAACATTAAAGTAACCAGAAGTAACCATTTGTACCCTATGTACCCATGGTCCTGAAATTAGTTCAGGAAATATGTTTTCTAATTTGTAACCAATGTAACAGGGTACTTTAAGATTCCTATGAAAAAAGAAAAAGTAACAAATGTAACATTAACTAATAGGTAAAGTAACCAGAAGTTACCATTTGTACCCCGTGTACCCATGGGCCTGAAATTAGTTCAGGAAATATGTTTTCTAATTTGTAACCAATGTAACAGCGTACTTTGAGATTCCTAAGAAAAAGAAAATAAAAGTAACAAATGTAACATTAACTAATAGGTAAAGTAACCAGAAGTAACCATTTGTACCCCGTGCACCCATGGTCCTGAAAGTAGTTCAGGAAATATTTTTTCTAAGTTTCTAAATTTGTGCTTATAAAATGTAACCAATGTTACCGACGTAACAACAGGGTACCAAAGTTGTGTTGTTTTCAAATTCAAATTCAAATATGTTTATTCTCATTAAACCATATATACAATATAGTATTTGAGAAAAATAATAATAAAGTGAAATACATGTAATGAAATATATATACATAATACCCGACGTGTTATAGGTATCTCGAGGTGTATGGTGATTTTTCGTCATTTGGCTGCATAACATTATCCTTATTATACATTGAGAGAGACTGTAAAAGTGACACATCAAGCCATTCTGATCCTAATATGGGAGAAACTTTTGATATAATATATATATATATATGGTCATATATGTTTGACGTGCACAGGTCTGAGACAATCTCATCACATTTCCTCTTTAGTGTAATTAATGCATGGATCAGTTTTGACACAGAACTCTGTTGTATATATGAATGTACACGTATGATTCAGGGGACAAGCTCATATCGAACATGTTGACAACACCTGGATGTTTGAATTGACCCATTAGTCGAGATTCCACAAAACTTATTGTTAATGCTTAGTTCTATAAATTAGATCTTCCAAAAAATACAATATATATTGTTGTGTAGTTTATATACATACTAGCAGGTTAGCCCGCCACTGGCGGCAATAGTCAGAAACATGACAATTTTTTATTAAATTTTTTGTTTTTCAATGAGTTAATTTTTTTGTTTTTCAATGAGTTAATTTTTTTGTTTTTCAATGAGTTAATTGTGCCTTTTTAATTTTTTAATTAATTGTGCCTTTTTAATTTTGTTTTTCAATTTTACCCGATTTTTTTTGTTTTTCAATGAACCCGTCCATGACACTTCCCGTATTTAGCAAGTTTGAGCTCAATCGGTTCGAGTCTATAAAGGACACACACATATATATGACACTTCCCGTAGGTAGCAAGTTTGAGCTCAATCGGCATTCCCTGGAATTTCCCAGTCAATATTTAGCAAGTTTGAGCTCAATCGGTTCGAGTCTATAAAGGACACACTCATATATATGACACTTCCCGTAGGTAGCAAGTTTGAGCTCAATCGGCATTCCCTGGAAATTCCCAGTCACCAACGCGGCGTAATTTTGGTACATATATAGAGACCAATTGTCCATCGGCTGTCATGTGTAGTAAAGATGTCATATAAGCCGACATTGCCGTGGGGATGCCCGTTCCTACACGCGTTTTCGATTCTATGAAGTACCCACATATATACACACACACATATATATATATATATATTAAAGATTTGATGGGTCTTTAATTGGTGTTATCATATATTGATAAGAACTTCCTATTAGACCAGACCCATACGGCTAAAGATATCAACACTATATATATATATATATATATATATATATATATATATACACACACATATATATATATATACGGAAGTCTCAAATTATGTAGTAGATTGGCAGATTCCAGTAGCTTTATAACGGTATATCTGGGGAGAAATCTGATGCTATATTCGTGATTATCTGGGATGATTTCGGTATATAGCTATATACTGTAAAAACAAAGCGCACCATCCGTGCTCGCAGGGTTGGTCAGAAACAAATGTTTTTTTAATTTAATGTATGCTCCGTATATCTCTCTGCAGATGCAAATAACGTTGAATGGCAAACAGACGCTCTTTATAGCGATGCGTCAAAAAACAAACGCTCATTAAATAATCACTTGATTAACCCACGCCGTGCCTTTGCGGTGATTTGGGAGTGGATAAAGGGTGCTCAGAGCTTCTCCAAAACCCGACAACTACGGTGTTCGTGGGGGTTTTACCCTTAGATGGGAAGTTTGAACTCAATCGAGCCAACCGTTTTCGATTCTATGAAGTACATATATACGAAGTCTCAAAATATATAGTATAGATATATATAATTCATATGTATGTGATTAATGTCGATCGGGTACTTTGTGATACAAATAAGGCGAACGGGTCTATTGTGTCACTTTAACTGGTCAATCATCCTTCACAACTGGATGGTCTCGCCGAGCGAGCAACCAGTCATCAAAGGTTTACGTGATTGATAACGGATAACTATATTATACAGCCTATCGGGATGACACCACTCACCGAGACACACAATTACATCAGGCTGGGCGGGGGCATATGCAGGCAATCTATCGCTCTCATTGCATCGATGATTCAGACAGCTATAAACGCACGATTTAGTCGAATTTTCACGGGGTTATTTCGGTCGGTGTGTGATCTCTCGGGCCGGGTCTTTCTGTTTTCGGTAATCGTCGATTGCAGTCTGTGCTGTGCGTACCAAAATTAGACATATCTATGGTTAAGACAGTCGCGCTTGCGTTATGTAATTAAGCAATCAACAGACAACCTGATAATTCGAGCGTTGGTACAACTCGCACAAACTTTGTAATTGTCTGTTGTTCAATGCTCGAATGCTGGTTCGTTGAATGTCCTGGTGCAATGTTCTGCATCTTGATGCACTGTCTTAATAGCAAGAATAGCCTGTCAAGAGGCACCAAAAGAACAAAAGATAGTAGGGTCTGTATCGTCTAAATTATAGTTAGCTTACTATTAACACACTATAGTCCAGTATAACTAAACACACACACACACCCTCTCACACACCCTCATGCACCCTCCCCTCCAGGATCCCATACAGTAATTATACTCCCTGCACTTATGATAAGAAGATAATAAGTGGAGTGAGACTATAGTAGGTTAGGCGGCTAACTGTAAAACTCATAATAGAGCTAGGCTTGATTACAGTTAGCCTACTATAGTCTAGGAACTAAACAGACACCTTCATGTACACCCCCCTTGCATGATCCCATGCAAGAATTATCACCACTCCACTTATTATTATAAGATGATAATAAGTGTAGTTAGACTATAGTAGGTTAGTCGGCTATAGTCGTAATAGAGGCTTGAACGATATATTTTAACTGTAGGCGGTTTGCTGAACCATTTATCAGAACATTCCTTACGAACAAATGAATGAAATCCATCTGCTGTATTATCGAAAAAAACACTCCAGATGAATACTATAGATTATATATATGTATACTTTTATAAATGGAAGTGAAAATCCGGGCCATTTATTAGTGGCATAGTGAATAAACATAAATCTCTTTAATTTTCAGTGATCACAGTTTGACTATCGCGCATACGGGAGAGTGTCGCCATCATACCAGCTGATTTACACAGATCATCAGAGATGGATCAAAATAAAGAAATTCATAACTCAGATGTGTTTGTCATTCTATGTTGCGTCTATTATGGAACACCATAGCTGCCTATTGTCATGGTATGGTGATACTTTGTTATTTACGCCACCGGTGTAAGATGTTTTGGAAATTTTATTAACCCGTGGACCAATGGGCGAATGCATTATGGGAATATAGATATTCTCGTACTTGAGTAAACCGTTCCGATAGAGTCACGATAGTCCGACACAGATTAGCACATGTGCTGGATATTGATATTATAAACAACACCATTTGGAAAGCATGCGATCGTGTGATAATCAAAGATGGAAAGCTGAAGGGGACATGCTAGTTGCTAATTGCTGGTTGCTAGTTATACTATAATCAAAATCAATGGGACATGTCACAGGTATAGCTGACTTTTTTCTGCACGGGCTCCAATTTGGGGTTCAATATTTTAATGGCCAATCTTAGAAAATATTTATGGGCCCATACCTTTGAATTCTTGGCATATAATGTGAATGTTGCGGTACACATGGACCCTCCTGCATTGGGACATGACACAGGTACAGTTGACTTAAGTTTTGTTCTGCACGGGCTCCAATTTGGGGTTCAATATTTTAAGGGCCAATTTTAGAAATTTATGGGCCCATACCTTTGAACTCTGGGCATATAATATGAATGTTGGGGGCATGTCTCTATCCCGAAGGTGCGCTATTCCGAAGGTCCACTATTCCGAAGGTTCTCTATTCTCAATGTTCGCTATTCCGAAGGTTCACTATTCCGAAGGTTCGCTATTCCGAAGGTTCTCTATTCCGAAGGTTTTTGTTATTTTAAGGTTAATTCTATATTCTAGAGTATTGAGAGTGTTCATTATCACGAAGATTCTTTTTATGAAGGAAATAACTTAAAACATTAAACAATAAATGTGATTTTGTTTTGTTTTCGCGGGTTTTCTTGAGATTTAATGTCATTACGTGACACAGGTACAGTTGACTTAAGTTTTGTTCTACGCGGGCTCCAATTAATTTGGGGTTCAATATTTTAAGCGCCAATTTTAGAAAACTATGAACTCTGGGCATATAATATGAATGTTGGGGGCATGTCTCTATTCCGAATGTTCGCTATTCCGAAGGTCCACTATTCCGAAGGTTCTCTATTCTCAATGTTCACTATTCCGAAGGTTCACTATTCCGAAGGTTCGCTATTCTGAAGGTTTTTGTTATTTTAAGGTTAATTCTATATTCTAGAGTATTGAGAGGGTTCATTATCACGAAGATTCTTTTTATGAAGGAAATAACTTAAAACATTAAACAATAAATGTGATTTTGTTTTGTTTTCGCGGGTTTTCTTGAGATTTAATGGCATTACGTGACACAGGTACAGTTGACTTAAGTTTTGTTCTGCGCGGGCTCCAATTTGGGGTTCAATATTTTAAGGGCCAATTTTAGAAATTTATGGGCCCATACCTTTGAACTCTGGGCATATAATATGAATGTTGGGGGCATGTCTCTATTCCGAAGGTTCGCTATTCCGTAGGTCCACTATTCCGAAGGTTCTCTATTCTCAATGTTTGCTATTCCGAATGTTCACTATTCCGAAGGTTCGCTATTCCCAAGGTTCTCTATTCCGAAGGTTTTTGTTATTTTAAGGTTAATTCTATATTCTAAAGTATTGAGATGGTTCATTATCACGAAGATTCTTTTTTATGAAGGAAATAACTTAAAACATTGAACAATAAATGTGATTTTGTTTTGTTTTCGCGGGTTTTCTTGAGATTTAATGTCATTACGTATGACGTTATTTCTCAATACATATTCACGCCACGCAGCCCACACAATTGCTATGTTTCCATGTGATTTAATGTCATTACGTGTGACGTAATATCTCAATAATCTCAGAGGCAGGAATACGCCAGCTAAAGGCGGATTATAACAGTGGGGCTATAACGCTTAATGAATACTGGAGGCTATAACAAACTGCGTAGCAGAATATCGCTGAATAGACGAGTATGAGATAACCATAACTGCAATTGTGACTTTGTATTGACTTTAAAGGCCCACTTAATTTTCGAGTCATCGATTTTTTTTATAGTATATACGGTTTTAATAACAATTTATGCCATAAAATTTGAATAAAATTATATAATTCATCACCATTTGAAACGCAGAATAATTCTATCTCCTAGTTTGAAACACCCTGAAACACCTTGAAAAAACCGCGTCAATTCGTGCGTCGTATTTAACTAGCAACTAGCAATTATCAACTAGCATATGTTCCCTTCGGCTTTCCATATATTCCGACGAACTTTGATACTTAGGGCTACTTGTGTCCGGGAAGTGTTTTGGACGGATCAAATCGTGACATCGACCTGACCTTGACCTTCAAAATGGTCAATTCAAGGTCAAATCGGGAAAAACGGACGGATTTCGACGAAATTTGATACCTAGGGATACTTTTGTCTGGGGAGTGTTTTGAACGAGTCAAATCGTGGCCCCGGTGTGACCTTGACATTCAATATGGTCAATCAAAGGTCAAATCGGGTAAAACGGATGGATTTCGACGAAATTTGATACCTATGGGTACTTTTGTCAGGGGAGTGTTTTGGACGGGTCAAATCATGACCCCGACCTGACCTTGACTTTCAAAATAGTCAATTCAAGGTCAAATCGCGCCTTTCGCCGGAAATCAGATGCCCGGACGATGTCGGGCCCACCAGCTAGTGTAATAAAAAAGACAGTTTGAATAATGTAATGTATAACACGAGAAACGGGAAAACTTGATATATGGAAGTATCCAAATTTCCCAGATGGAATTTGAAAGCTAGTTTATATTATAATTATATTATAATTTCTATTTATGGCTAATACTATGATCTTGGTGGCGTTACCATTTCTGACTATGGTTTTCTTGTTGATTATGGTACTGAAACAGCGCATGAACAGAGCCGGGGGACTGCGGTCCATGGGTCTGTGAGAAAGATCGTGAACAGACGCTTCTAAACAGCGGCGGAGGGAACTGCGGCCCAGGGGTCTGGGAAAAAATTCGCGAACAGGCAGACAGACAGACAGACAGACAGACCCCACTCATTAAAATATTTAGATGATGATACATGTACCGTAAAGGTACTTGATTACTTACATTCATTATTGCTGTTCTCAAATAATGAATTTCTGCATATTGTAATATAAACAAAACTGTTTCAGTGAGACTGTATCTAAATTTAGTTAGAGCAGATATTATGCAACAACTGAAGGAATTTGAGTCAGGGTCCAGCAGGATGAGTGCAAAATACACTAATGTATACTCTATATGGTTGAAGTAAAACAGCTTGGTCATTATTATGTGTATTTCACTCTTATTCTGGACTCTCGTGAATTCTTTTATTGGATATTTTCTGTTGAGTATAGTAAGGGATGGGCCCCATAAATGGCTGGATTTAGGTACAGTCTCCTTTTAAAGTTGTGAGAACAATGTCTGGGAACAGTCCGGGAGCAATAGGGGTGAAGTAAAAATTCTCTGTTAAACAGTGTTAAAGATTTTTTTAATCTATGGATTGCGTAACCAGGGCTTACCTGACTCCAAGCATACACTATTGGAACAAGACGGCTGTCAATCAAGACTATGGATTGCGGTGTGTGAATCAATTTCTAGGTTGGTGTGGAGTTCTCACCCTTGAGCATTTCCCTATGATCCAAGATGGCCGCCGTAGTATTGACTATGACCCAAGTCAGTTTAATCATGCAGTTTTATTGGAAAACATTTTTTATCAAATGTATTCAAATGTATATACTATTTGGATGATATTATATTATACTACTGTTTGTAGAAAAAAATGGCACTCCAGTCAGGGGGGGGGGGGGGGGTCGGAAAAAAAATTCAGGCACGTATGGCATTTTTTCCCTTTCGATCATTTTTTTTACCCACCCACCCCCAATGCCAAATTTTTTTCCGTTTTCGGCAGTTTTTTCCGACCATTTTTTGACACCCACCCCCCCTTTAACACTAAAACAGAGATTTGCGGGGGGAAATTCACTGTAAACAGCTGTATATGAATTTCTGTGCATACTATTTATCATGGATGTTAACATGGACATGTAAATAGGAATGAGTCATTTTGAGGTCATTCGGCCAAAAAAACATGGCTGCCAGCGGCCATCTTGGATTTCAAAATTTGCAACAATATACAACACTAAAAAAACAACAGGAATTTTTTTTTTTAGTTGCTTGTTGGTGGCTTTGACCACCCACCCACCCCGAAATACGTGCCGGAATTTTTTTTTTCACCCCCCCCCCCTGCTCCAGTAGTAAAATAGCTGCCAAAAATGGCAACCGGAATTTGAAAAATAGGATGTTTTCACTCATATCTCCTATATCCGTTTATATTGTTTTGAACTGATGACAAATTGTGCATTACTTTCTTACTATTCATACGACATAGTGACGATCAATTACTCAGTGCTCCTTTGGTCTCAGCTACTTCCGTTTTCTTACAAAAATTTATCTTACAGAACGTGGTATGATGTTTCCCCGAAACACAATATTGGTTCCTGGTCAAAATTTAAAGTGACTTGAACAGATTTGAAGGAATTAAGTGAGTGGCTGTATTGCCTATAATATGTGATATAATTAGGGACCGAGACCGTTACTATGGTTTATGATGGCAGTCAAAATGGCGGCAGTTTTATAGAAAATTAGTCATTGTGTGCCAACACGTCGTGACTGATAGATGCACACAGTTGGCTAATCTGCGTTAGTTAAAGGCCCACTTAATTTTCAAACCCCCAGATTACTTTACATAAAATATATGCCATATTATATAACATTTGAAAGAGAAAGCTCCAAAACATTGTATTATCAACTTATCCGGTGTAATAAACTGTGGACATGTTGTTTTTGTTGAGTTGCCAATGCGTTTTGTCATCAGGATTAAAGTAAAAATCAGTTAATATTTTCTATGCAGGGGGGATAACTCTATATATTAAAGATAGAGTTCTCCCCCTTTCATTGAACAAGTTTGAATTCTGTTGCATTCTGAGTGCCAGAGGGGGGAAGTCTTCAGCAGCTTTCTATTTCTCTGTGGGCATCTTCTGAGACACAGATGTTTCAAATAGTGATAAATTATAGTATTTTAATCATATTTTATGGCATAGATTGTTATTAAAACCGTATATCAAGTCACTATAAACAAAATAATAATCGGAGACTCCAAAACATATTGTATTATCAACTTATGCGGTGTAATAAACTGTGGACATTTTGTTTTTGTTGAGTTGCCAATGCGTTTTGTCATCAAGATTGAAGTAAAAATCAGTATTATTTTCAATGCAGGGGGAATAACTCTATATATTAAAGATAGAGTTCTTCCCCTAGCTTTCATTGGACACGTTTGAATTCTGTTGCATTCTGGGTGCCATAGGGGGGGTCTTCAGCAGTTTTCTATTTCTCTGTGGGCATCTTCTGAGACACAGATGTTTCAAATAGTGATGAATTATAGTATTTTAATCATATGTTATGGCATAGATTGTTATTAAAACCGTATATCAAATCACTATAAAAAAAATACTCTGAGACTCGAAAATTAAGTGGGCCTTTAATTAAAAATAAACAATTTAGGACACAATAGAAGACACTATGAATATGGAAATTATAGTGCACATATGGTATGAGATATATATTGCAGACGACCAAAGACTCTCGCGTCATATTTCATTTATTCAAAATATATCATTTTATAATGTAGTGCATAAACTGTTACCAAAGCTGTGTGGAAAATGCTGACTCAATGTATTCAGGTAATATGATTGGTGCATACTGACGTGGTTAAGATTGACCGTATGTACGCGGAACGTTTACCATACTGGTATTGTGGGCAATGGTGAGAGTATAAGTCTCAGATTAATTGAAATGGATATTTCCAGAGTTCCCAAAGCTGTACAACATTAAATGTTGTCATGCCATAGCAGATCAGGGTAATAATTTGATCACAGAGTCATCAAAGGAATATACATTGGGCTGTCGGCACAATGCAATGGTGCTATCATGACATTCAATTATCACTCACCCACGTTCAGATGACAGCATTGGACCTTGTGTTAGTTTAGACATCATCATATTCCGGGTATAGAAACTGTTGACTATAAAATCCTGAGCTAGCATTTATTCAACATCCTCTTCATACACCAAGAACAATACACTTTCCGTGAGCAATACCATAACGGGGATGCCATGATCGAATCCTGGTTGCCCCAGTGACTATTCTTGTCATTTCATACTGGATATCCTCAATTATATCACTCGTACACTTGGGGATATTATCCCATACAGGGGGTGCATACTCTAGGATAGGGCGAATAAATGCAAAATATATAGTTTCAAGATACTTTCTGCTTAATCTAAATTAATGTTTTTACGAGGTTTACTCTCTTCCATGCCTTATCAATTATACTACAGACGTGACTTTCACATGAACCAGAACTATCGAAGGTGACTCTAAGATGATTGTGACTACTTACTTCAGTTAGTAATATAATTCTACACACACTCGTATACGTAACTACCTAGCCAAAGACTGCAACACTGTCACAATCATGACTATTAAACACCAACAATAGTCACTAATACTAACTATATATCTCGTATCAGTATCAATATGTGCTTTATTCCGAGCCAGGGGAGAGGAACCCCTACAAAGTTTTATAACTTGTGTTCTACTCCCCTTTGCATTTATACATCATCCACATATATGTTATCATTTTTGTTTCTTTTGTAATGTATACATGTATACTTTTGGACAATTAAATATGTATAATGTAAACATGCAACGGCCATTGCATTGATACACCAATAACCCCAATCCATCATTGCCAAAAAAAAAAGTGACAAACGCCTTGACGATTGACACGTTATGTTGAAGCACTGAAAGCTCGCGGCAAATACACCAATCTGTTATTTTATCGTTTCTCTTATAAGACATTTGAATTGTTGTCGGCTGGCATGTATCTTCTCTTTGTTATTTGTTCTAATTTCTATTGAAATAATATTACTGTTGAAACGATAATATTTTATATCAATCATGATCTAAACGTCATGATACCTATCAGATTATAAAGAAATAATTGGGTTTGCAACACGTTATATTAACAATATATTAATGCCTATTTGCAAACGACAACCTATTCTATATATAAATTGAAAAAGTTGTTTTGTTAACGATAACCTATTAATACCTATTCACAAACAACATTGTGTTTGCTTTATTAGGTTTCACAGTCGTTCTGGCCACTGGGTCACGCGCGACATTATCAATTTTAAGGGTGGAGGAAAGACCGCGCGGGGGCTTGATTTCGCCGAGATATAGTCCCGCTGCGTATGGGGGCCGCCGATCCCCGGAAAGCAACTCACAAACTTGCCCAGCAATCTACCGACTGGACCACCGGGGGGGGGGGAGGACTCCAACAAACGACAACCTATTTTATATATACATTTAAAAAAATGTTTCATTACTCTATATATTGCCTATTTCAAATATATATATATTACCCTGTTCCAATAAGAAACTGTTGACTATGATTATCTAATTAACGATAATATATCCACAGCCACCCCCACCCCACCCGGGTTTATGCCCACTGTCCGCGTTTCATATATTTAAAAAAAGCTTTCTATGATATATTCACGGCACATGACATGTTCAAATTATAAACATTTCTTTGCTGATTTACGTGTCTACTCATCGTGACATCAATTACTATTCCTTGGTTTGGTATTTAAGTCAGGACTGGTGTGGAAATTTTAGCTACCCCCCTCCTGTTTCATATATAGCTCTTACCACGACAGTACATGTCATGGTACCATGCATGCTATTCCATACATGCATAATATTACTGTTGAAACGATAATATTGTATATCAATCATGATCTAAACGTCATGATACCTATCAGAATATAAAGAAATAATTGTGTTTGCAACACGTTATATTAACAATATATTAATGCCTATATATTTGCAAACGACAACCTATTCTATATATAAATTGAAAAAGTTGTTTTGTTAACGATAACCTATTAATACCTATTCACAAACAACATTGTGTTTGCTTTATTAGGTTTCACAGTCGTTCTGGCCACTGGGCCACGCGCGACATTATAAATTTTAAGGGTGGAGGAAAGACCGCGCGGGGGCTTGATTTCGCCGAGATATAGTCCCGCTGCGTATGGGGGCCGCGGATCC
Source organism: Siphonodentalium dalli (assembly GCA_032622095.1). Classification (NCBI taxonomy): domain Eukaryota; kingdom Metazoa; phylum Mollusca; class Scaphopoda; order Gadilida; family Siphonodentaliidae; genus Siphonodentalium; species Siphonodentalium dalli. Next base: position 203,459,205 of record CP136064.1, read on the forward strand.
CCGGAAAGCAACTCACAAACTTGCCCAGCAATCTACCGACTGGACCACCGGGGGGGGGGGGGGGACTCCAACAAACGACAACCTATTTTATATATACATTTAAAAAATTGTTTCATTACTCTATATATTGCCTATTTCAAATATATATATATTACCCTGTTCCAATAAGAAACTGTTGACTATGATTATCTAATTAACGATAATATATCCACAGCCACCCCCACCCCACCCGGGTATTGCCCACTGTCCGCGTTTTATATATTTAAAAAAAGCTTTCTATGATATATTCACGGCACATGACATGTTCAAATTATAAACATTTCTTTGCTGATTTACGTGTCTACTCATCGTGACATCAATTACTATTCCTTGGTTTGGTATTTAAGTCAGGACTGGTGTGGAAATTTTAGCTACCCCCGAGTTCCGTTTCATAACTCTTACCACGACAGTACAGTCATGGTACCATGCATGCAATGCCATGCATGCATAATATTACTGTTGACACGATAATTTATATCAATCATGGATATATATCCTTGCTGAAGCCCCATATGATTCCCTCTCCCCACAGGCATATGTATACAACCCTGCCACGCCAAGCACCTGTGACTATGACGTCATTCAATCGCGCGACTTGCTTTACGTTCAACTACGTCATTACGTACGTTAACATGTATCGTTTGAAATCATTTGCTGCCATGGATCCGCGGAGTTGGGCTGCGTGTGATCGTTGATTTCTGAATATTGTGCATATATATATATGTATATAAGATAGATACACAGCAATATTTCGAATGACAGGGATATTATTGTTTTATATCTATATCAGTCTATGTAAACATACACTCAAATTCATACTGATACTGATATTGCCCACCCATATCTTCGCCCATGGTGGAACAATCACTACATGTAAAAATATATCCACTTCACTTACTTCACTTTATTTAATTATATTTATGTATTTGTATTACTTTTGTTTTTGTATCGCGCATCCGTCTATATCGCGTGCAGTGCACTGATATCGCGCGCGTTTTTCTTAATATTCTGATCTGGTTGTCCTCAGCATAGAGTTGATTTTGGCCTGTTTTTGGGCTTGGTGGACGGGAAGGTGACTGGTCGTAATCACCTTTTCGTGACGAGGCATGAGGACCTAGGGTCATGCGCTTACTCGTCGAAACCGTCTCATATAATAATGGACTCATTTCGTCCATTATATAACTCATGTGCTCTTCCGATGACCACCGTAGTCCACTTTTATTTTCTGGCATACCCAACTTTGTAATTGTGACATATTTCGGCCCGGTCGTAGTAATTCTTTCTCTGAAACATTTCACTGTGCGCTTTCAAAATGCTTAGCGACATTCACAGATCAGAATCACTGTAATTATACTTTTATTTAAACAATAAACTATATATGATATGATATGATATTTATTAGCATAAAAACACGAATGTGAGCCGTATGCATTACATAATAAGAAGACATATAATTTACATAATTATACATACATTTTTCAGATAATAAACTTTCAACCTATTCAAACTACATTTATACTATGTGACTTAATAGACACTCAATACTATAAGCGTACAAATAATCTGTATGCTGACCTATGATATCGTGTGGAATAGAAAATAATTATTAATTCATTCCTCAATTACGGGCTTCTTCTCTCGTTTCAAAGAATTCTTTGATAGCTCGACTGATCACATTACTTGTATATTTGGTTGGTCGTTTCGCATTATGTATATAAATTTTGAGATATTACTATATATGTATCTGTACCTATTATTGACTACTATATATCCTTGACTGTTATCACCCTATGTTAGTATAGCCCACTCCCCTCATTAGCGGGAACTCAGGGACTATATACACTATAAAATGTTATAGCTTAGTGGATCAGATAAGAAATTATAATTTTTAAGCTACACAGCTACTAATAACACAATACCATAGCTTGATGCTAAATGAAGAGCGTTGGCTAAATCACTTCCCGAATCATGCCTCGTAAATTTCATATCACGGTGTACGGGGTAACATGTACCTGTACTACAATTTGGGCAGCATAACAATAAGATATTCCCATATCCCTAATAAGTCTTGGTGCTATGTTCCTTTTCCGTCATGGTATGCATACATTTGTTTAATACACATATCACGTGAACAATTTACATATATGACGACAGATTGATCGGCCGTTATACTATCCTGTATCCTTTGTTGACCTGTAGATAGCCGAGGGACCCCTCTCGGTTATCAGTCGACCTTCCATACTAGTATTTTCCTGCTAGTCCGGTGGGCCGGTGTGGTGCTACCCACCCAGTTTGTAGTTACTAGGCCTTGACATCCCCTTTGCCATAATGGCATAAACCATAAAACGTACACTTGGGGATATTATCCCATACAGGGGGTGCATACTCTAGGATAGGGCGAATAAATGAAAAATATATAGTTTCAAGAGACTTTCTGCTTAATCTAAATTAATGTTTTACGAGGTTTACTCTCTTCCATGCCTTATCAATTATACTACAGACGTGACTTTCACATGAACCAGAACTATCGAAGGTGACTCTAAGATGATTGTGACTACTTACTTCAGTTAGTAATATAATTCTACACACTCGTATACGTAACTACCTAGCCAAAGACTGCAACACTGTCACAATCATGACTATTAAACACCAACAATAGTCACTGATACTAACTATATATCTCGTATCAGTATCAATATGTGCTTTATTCCGAGCCAGGGAGAGGAACCCCTATAAAGTTTTATAACTTGTGTTCTACTCCCCTTTGCATTTATACATCATCCACATATATGTTATCATTTTTGTTTCTTTTGTAATGTATACATGTATACTTTGGGACAATTAAATATGTATAATGTAAACATGCAACGCCTTGACGATTGACACGTTGTGTTGAAGCACTGACAGCTCGCGGCAAATACACCAATCTGTTATTTTATCGTTTCTCTTATAAATAAGACATTTGAATTGTTGTCGGCTGGCATGTATCTTCTCTTTGTTATTTGTTCTAATTTCTAGTGAAATAGACTTTAATAGAGGTCTGAATAGTACATCAAATAGCATGCAGAATAATAACCAGGCCAAACTTGTCGATCTTCGATACATGGTTCAAGTACGCAAATACCGAGTACGTTTCTAATCACATTTAGTCCATCCAAGTACGCAAAATTAATACTGGTTCCCGATAAACATATTATTTAAAAAAAAATTACTGACAGAAGCCAATTTACGGCGGCTGAACACTGAACAGTTTACAAACAATATCGCAACTCGTTATCGATTTCCGACAACGTTTCATTCACCACCTATTATAAGTACAACTAAATGTTTGAGAGAATCCTTGGTTTCCGATTATTGGTAACTAATTATTCATAATTCCTTCAAGATTTTATGAATGCACCACCTATAGAATTCCGTCAAAACAGCTATAATCCTTCAAATTATTACAACAACTACGCCTTAACACTGAGAGTTTCTCATTCACCAAACTAGAAGGTCTCTAAATGCGGACCAAAATATGCTGATCGGATTAAATATACACCCCAGATAACTTCGCAATACGACATTTAGTCTACATTCCAACTGAGACATAATTCAGCAATGGTATCTGTTATATATTATTAAATTGTATTCCCGCAATAAAATCTTCAAGAGTAGCCCAGCCATTGCACACACTTAAGTATCGAAAACAATTGTTGTTTATTCTTCTAAACTGTATAACATATATACAGTGTTAAGAAATACAAAAACCGTGACGTTGGGCCGGTCTTCTCCCAACACAATATACAACATACATAATATAGAGTCGACAGATTACATTAAAATGATGATATATGACAATGCAAAATATTTTATAACATAAAGGTACATATATATGTGATTGGAAGGAGATCGGTCCGCCGATATGATCACAACGCATGCGCCTGTTTGATAATTTTCAACAGAGAAATTGGAAAATGACTAATTATGGGGGAGATTCGTCCCCAACTATTACAGCGAGGAACTAAAGGGACTTGGTCATGGTGGTGTGGGCTCGGGGGGGCCCTCAGTATAATGATACGAGTAATTAGGAACATGTCTCGTTTAATGTACGGTTCACTAAGAGAAGGGACTTACATATGTTGCGGAAAACTTATATTGGTAATTAACGCGGTCATAAAATTTGCATCAATGAAACATCCGCGAATACATACATCCTGCAAAAATCAGAGTACGTATTAAATCAGAGTACGTATTAAATCAGAGTACGTATTAAATCGTATCCCTCATAGCTCCATTGTCAGGCCAAAAACACCTTTACAGAATACACACTGTAGAGGGCGTAATGATTCATAAATAACCCAATTGCACAAGTAAGACCAAAATAGAGTAAAAAAGAATTTAATTACAAACTATATACCTGCACGTCAGGCTTGGGGCAATTACTTGTGAATGTAATTAATTACAATTACAATTACTTCAACATTTTTCAATTACAATTACAATTCCCATTACATATATTTCACAATGTAATTAATTACAATTACAATTACTTTGAAATGTAATTCAATTACAATTACATTTCAGCACATAATTGATGTAGGAACACTCTTTATTTATATAAACTTTATTTGATAACAAAACATAAATTTAATACAAGCAAGATGAACTACATGGTGAAGCACACTTGGTGCAGAGCAGCCAATGTACTGAGTCCAGTATAGGTGTTCGTCGAACTGAGCGAATCATGATTTATAGCTGGCAATTCCAGCGTGTTGTAGTCGTGGTTGATGTTCTAAAAATTGGAATGATATAAGACATTTATGAACTTTGCTAACTATCTTCAATGCATGCACTGGCTAAATCGACTCGGACTCACTGTATCGTTCATACTTGCCTACAAGTGCAATGACAACAGTTTCTGTGGGCCAAATTAATTAAAAACATACGTTTTGGAAATTCTTAGTCCATTAAAAATATATACATGTATATGGGTCCCAGGTGGCTCACACTCTCGTCGTATACGTTGAGTACAAGCTGTCATATGCACGCCCGATAACCCTATAGGCTGGTGGCTGTGGGTAGGCATATTGCTGTAGTGATATTGTGTGGCGGTTTTCACACGTGTGCTCAGAATTTGAGGAAAATCATAAATTCTGGAATCCACCCGGCGAGAAGGCTTATGACATTAGATAGGACCATGACTGGTGTATTCATACACCATTTGTGATTGCCGTGTGCCTTTAGATATATTTTTTATTACTTAATTTGTCGAATTTTACAACCGGTTTTTGTCGTTTATCAAAGAAACTACCTAATATAAATGGTAGAAATCTCGATATGTAGGCTTCATGTACACATGTCACTAGATGCACATTCCATTGATACAATGAAACCAAAATCCACAATAAAAGACATATTTTTCGTGGAAAAATATCGATTTTCCTGAGTGTCATATCACAAATTTATGACAGGCATATTGCCTCCGCAGATAGGCTCATGGCAAAGCACAAACTTGTTATGATAGGCAAGTGGCATTGTTGATAGGCACGTGGTAAATATTGACCAAGCTCCAATTTAGCACTTTAAAGCCAACAATATGCAACTTCTGGCATATATTATTTTATAAATACACTATGGAATGATTATTCATTCATATAAAATAGACAGAACCACACATAGTGTGCATGACGTAAAAATTAACGCACGAGTTTGTTACGCGGAATGTTACAACGATGGGGCGCGAGTTGTAACTTGCAGCATAATTTAATTTTCTCACCACGCACACATAATGTGTGGTTGTGTTTTATTACACACACACTAGAACTATTCAACATCGAGATTTAGCGTTTATTGATTCGTTTCTGTCGTAATTTATAGCCATTTTTATCAAACTGATTTTTAGGCGACTTTATTAATAAAGTTTGTAGTTCTTGTTCAAAAGATAAAGTTGACGTAATTTGTGACTCGTGACGCCGATGTTTTCCGTATTGTATACGTGTTGAATACGTTGGTATCTGGAAAGGATTTTCGACACAAAAAGTGGGACAGAAAAATATGCTAAAAAGGTTCATTCGGGAATAGTTCCGGCGGACTTAGAACGGGGGGGGGGGGGGGACGTATTGTTGTGAATAATGAAAAAACATTTATTCTCAATATTCATTCGAAGGTGAAAAGTTAAACACACCAGTTAAAAGGACGCTCGACTTTGGTTCCGAGACCGTACAACATGATAGTTTCGATGATGACGATGATCTCGATGAACTTGACAGAGGCACCATGAACTTTAATGATGATGCCCGTGATGGTCGCTTCGAAGTGGAATTATCCCAACTGTCCAGGATGCTACCCGATGTGTTACGAAATCTAGAATGCGAGGGCCAGGTCGACATGTTTATGAAGTTTAATCGTTTGGTTGCACAGGACGAGTTACCTCTTGATAACATTTGCTATCTCCTTTTCCTGGATGTGGTAAATTGGTTTTCCACATCGAATACATTGTTCATGAGATATCCGGAAGCAACCAGAGAATTTTGGAAGGCGGGATATCGACTTTTTCATGGAAAATTCATCAGATTCATGGGTGGTATCAGGAACTTTGGACAAGTTCTGGAGGGCGTAACCGAGAAAGGGTGGTTCAATCCACACGAATCCCGCATAAATTTTGCTGTACCCAGCAAGAGTTGCTTGTTGTCCGCCAAACCTACAATGTCGTTTCTTCCTGGAATTTGTGACGAAGCAATTCAGAATATTGCAGAAAATGTGGATCGAAAAGTAATAAAAATAGCGGTTGATGGGAAAAAAATATGCAGAGGTAAGGGGAAGTTTATGGGAGACGTCGATTGCTGGGGCCACGAAACTGAACGGACGTTAAAGCAAAAGAAGACAGCACTGTTGGACGATAGAGCGATGGTGATCAAATGCATGAGCATTACCGAACGAATGGAAGTGGACGATATTAAACTGTTGAATATGATACCAAACTCATCGGCAGTTGAACTACTCAACCTCTTGCAAGCGTTGGTGACAAGAATGGCCGAGATCAACCATAATCTAAAGGACGGTGCTGAATCAGTTCGACTGACAGAAGACAAGTACAAGAAGCTGGCTGGCAGTAATTGGATCAAGTCCAGGTTTCATCCTGTAATATGTTTGATGCCGACGAAACGAAGCGAATTCATCCAACATTTTGACGACAGTTTGGAAATCGCAACAAAACTGTCACATATTGGAAGTGTACTCAATGGGAAGCAGGAATCTTGTTGTCCTTCCAATTATGTTGTGGTGTCTGAGCAACTGAACCTTCATGAACTCAATGAACATTATACATGGTCGGAAAGTGAGCATATGAAACAACGAACCCGCTCAAATTTGTGCTATTATTTCATAATAAACTGAATAAATACTAATTATTTCTAAGTTTTAATACATTTTATCAGATTTATTGACTAATTTCTGCATTTAGAAGCAGAATCTTAGATTTAAATGTCAGAAAATCTGAAATCATCCCGCGATGACAACTCGATGTTTTTTTTCTGAGGTGATCATTTCTCCGATATTATATCGTACTCAGTGAATTTTAGACGCACCCAAAAACCTGCCCCACGGTATTGACAAAAACATTTACCACTATAAATGCACACGAAATCTCAAGGCGATTCATCCTATATATAGCACATGAAGACAACAGCACCCACTCAATTAAGTTAACGCCCCACACACATTTGTATTATTGCTCGGTGCTCCTATATATGCGACATAACTGGGTCATGGTCCAGGTCCACTATATGTATGCTCTCGCTATACAGGTTCTAGCGTACCATAATTTTCGCACCTGATATTTCTCTGAGCCCAATGTCTTTACCTATATTGATACCACATAAAATTATGTATAACTATTAGCTACATTTAGCATTGGCGGGACATTGAATTATTGTTAATAGCATCGTAGACTGTTATTTATTTGTGTGCGGTTTATATTCCATAAACCGGCCTAGACATGAATCGTTCTGGTCGAAGAGAAAAAAACAAATATATGAACGCCATTCTTTCGCAGAACGCCAAAAATAAAACCGGCTATAAATGGTAGCTATATTATCTATATGTAGTGGACCATGACCATTCAGCCTGAAAACTGCACAAAGCTGGCATGGCTCATTTTTTTTACATTAAAATATGCTGAATAGTTTGGGCAAAACTTTCCCCATTTTCAATTAAAACCCCATTTTGCAAGTTTGTCACAGTTAAAACGTTTTACATTACAACTGCCAGTATTTAGTTCTTGGAAATAAGTAGTGTATGTTTCCTGACTCATGGACGATGTGAATTTACAACACTGTGAATAATATAGCATCACAAAAGCGTTTTTCTCAGACTAAAACCACTATTGATTATTGTGCTACATGCGTATCTGTGTTTGCCATATGTCTATCCTCTCGGTGTTTGGCTATTCAATATGCCTACCACAAGATATTGACGGGACAGTATGTCAAATAGCTTTTTTTAACTGAAAAATGCATTATTTGAGTTCGCAGTCATATTTGTCTTGTCACTGAGATACTATAACATATGTATCCACGAAAATAACTTACAAATCGACATGCTGAGCAAATTTGGGAGTTTGTTTACTTTGAAAGTTTGAAAAAGTCGACAAAATCCGAGATATTTTGTCTTCAAACAACGTATTCTACAATGCCAAATTGTTACCAAGAGGTTCAACTTATAAATCAGACATTACTACATCTGACGTGATAAAACAATCTGACCTTTTACAGCGTATTTGATCAATTATAATCTAAAACATACCTTGGTTGAGAAACACGCCACGCAATATCACTACAGCAATATGCCTACCCACAGCCACCAGCCTATAGGGTTATCGGGCGTGATATGGAAGACGGCGGCTTTTTGAAAAAAAAATGGCGGCCATTTTTTGAAAAAAGTGGTGAGCATTTTGAAAAAAAGTGTTGACCATTTTTAAAATAGTGGCGCCAAGTTTGAATCCGTCGACCATTATGATTTGTTAGTTGGTAAAATAATTCAGTCTTCACAGTTGACACTGACCATTCATGCCAAGTTGCATGCTTTGCGTCACAATAATATGGACGAATTTGTTACTACTGTTGACACAATTATATATATAGGAAGGCAGTGTGACTCACAGAAATTGATTGTGAGTGGACTAAAATCAACATTGTGCATGTTTCATCATGTTTACTTGGTTATTTTCACATATCCTTCAAAATATTAACAAGAAAACCATAGTCAGAAATGGTAACACCACCAAGATCATATTATTAGCCATAAATATAAATTATAATATAAAATATATTGGTTACATGAATGCACCGCCTCACAATTCCGTTAAAACAACTAATCCTTCAAATCATTACAATAAACTACGGCTTATTACTGCAGGTTTCTCACTCACCACACCAGAAAACTTCTAAATGCGGATCAAAAATCGGAGGTATTGTGTTCCCGCCAAGAGTGCATGGCACAGCCATTGTTCATACCTAAACGTCGAAAGCAATTAACGCGGTCATAATGGTTACATACTGCAACTTTAAGACATCCAGCGAATACACACCCCACGAAAACCCGAAATGTGTTGTCCTGCGAGATATCCCATCGCTTTAGCTCAATTTGCCTTCCTACAATATCCATAAACAAGATCATATATTATATACCCACGATTTTAATTATAGAACATAAAATATATTGGTTTCGCGAATGACCAACTCAGAATTCCGTTAAAATAACAATAACATCCAGCACCTAATTAACGAACCGGCGGCCGACTCGGCCGTCTCGAACAACAACTATCAGTGAGCTGCAGAACGAAAAATATCTATAAAAGTTGAAATATAAGACTTACAATTATCTTTTAAATGTTTTTATTGGTAATTGACATAGCTTGTCACAAACCAAAAATCAAAATTATTGACATAATAATGTAAAGGACAATAAACGAAATTGAAATTCCCAACTACACCTTTTACCGGACTAGCCTCCTGGTCGCGTAGTTCGACTTTTAAATAAACCGGAATTTCCCATTCTATAAATAAAACACCAATTACTATGCCCTTCACTATTAATTAGAACCACTCCATATGGAAATTATGACTAAGACGGAATGGCCATAATATTATTTATTGAGATCTGATCTCCCAACAAACATACATTAAACATGTGAACAATAATGAAACCTTACTCTCACTTTTCTCTCCTCCTCATGCTTGCACTCTACCTTTTACACATGAAATGATTATGAATTCTGCAACTTCTGCCCACATAAATATATAACACATATTATTAATATTATGTAATCAGATCACAGACAAAATCTCAAGAAATAACCATTATTCTAGCGGTAAGCGAATTACCGTAAACAATCATCTAAAACTTATCAAAATTAGAAAAAAAGGGGAATAGGGTGGGTGGGAAAACTTAATCGAAGTGCCATGTCGAAGAATTCGAAATCGAGTGAATGTTTTCGGCGCGAAAAGTATTTTATACCCGATATTAGAATTATGGGAAATCCAAGAGAATCATGGGAAGTTCAAAGGTCACTATAGTTCGTTTAACAGAAGTGTACCGGTATCGTCGGAGTTATATATAGTCTATAGAGTAAATATTTCCGGTTTAGTAATTACACATTTTTATAACAAAATTGCCCAATTACTATGCCCTTCACTATTAATTAGAACCACTCCATATGGAAATTATGACTAAGACGGAATGGCCATAATATTATTTATTGAGATCTGATCTCCCAACAAACATACATTAAACATGTGAACAATAATGAAACCTTACTCTCACTTTTCTCTCCTCCTCATGCTTGCACTCTACCTTTTACACATGAAATGATTATGAATTCTGCAACTTCTGCCAAGCCAACGGCCGCCAGAAATTCATAATGATGCCTTCTTGGAGAGGGGCCAAAAGGTCAGAGGAGTCATCTGGGCCTCTGATCACTCTGGGAGGAGATGCGGTTCACACTATCTCCTAAAAGGGACAATTGGGGGAGACATCAGTATCAAATTATATAATAATTCAACAGTCATACATGATTTAATATATATCAGTATAAATATGTACTTGATGTGGAACTGAAGGCCAGTGAAAGATAATACAACAGCAAATATATTTCAATCCTTTACCAGAAAGTATTCTACGTAATTTGATGAACAATGAATGATCCAATCTAATTGACAAGAGTCATCATAATACCAATAGGGGAAGGGTACACTATAAATAGAGACTAATACTGTAAGCGTATATACACACACAGGCTGGTATATAGTGATATATATATATATATAACTAAATTCGAAACGAACCAGAATGATTGTCACTATATTCCATGTATAAATTAAATATTCAATGCGATGTTTCACACATTGAATGGAGAAGATTTTAAAACCCTAGTATCTTTGTTTTGTGTGGTAGAATTCAACAGGTGTATGTAAGAATGTAGATAATCGAGTTACAATTTGTAAAAGACTGAACTTAATATCAGTAAACTGAGAGAACAAATTCTCATCTACTCATATTATTTGGCATTACAGACTTCGAACAAAACAAAATATGATACAACGGCGGAACATACTATTTACTAAAGCAATGTTGTTTATCAGCGTCATACTTATGTGATAGGATATATATGTGTACATTGAATATATTACCAAGAACTGATCTACATCAATGTAAATGCATGTCCATGTTCCAATTGGTCAAGTGATTCTATTTGATTGAATAGTTAATACAGATTCAGCTGTAAGCTGATAAAGAAAAACTGATTATGTTATACAGGATAAAGTCCATATTTATGCTAAAAATGCACTGGAAGGGGACGATTCGATTCGGTGGTCGCGCATCATCAGAGTCTAACAATATTTCTACAAAAGATGGTTTGGTTGTCAGGTATGATTTAATGCCAACACATACGGTTAACCACTGTGAACGATATTATATAAATTTAGGAGCGTTACAAAATAATTAGAGTAGGTATCTTTAATTGCGGTCAGTAACGTGATCCAGTTGAGAGCAATGTGAGTCATTCGCTTCTTTTGCAATTACACATATCTATACATGTATTTGTATATTGGAAGATCTTGTCTTACATGTGCTTAATGTAGCATAGATTCTTTAAATAATATGTATATATATATATCTATATATATATTCATATCTATATTGATTCTCCGAATTACATAACAAGGTAGTCGTGTTTCTGTTATAGAAGTACGAGTGTTACAAGGATAACAGTTTGCTGTTATAGAAGTACGAATGTTACAATGTACATGTACCTCAAGATTCAAAGTTAATTTTCCAATTACAAGGTTTCCATATAAAACTTTCGAGTTGTTGATGTAATGTTGTACATCTAGGTTGGCTATATATATGTAGATATATTTTAAATGCCCATTTGGGCGTCGAAGTTGCCCATTTGGGCGTTGAAGTTGCCCATGTGGGCGTTGAAGTTGTCCGATTGGCGTCGAAGTTACCCGTGTGGGCGTCGAAGTTGCCCGATGGCGTCGAAGTTGCCCGATGGCGTCGAATTTGCCCGATGGGCGTCGAAGTTGCCCGATAAAAGGCGTCGAAGTTGCCCGATAAAAGGCGTCGAAATTGCCCGATGGGCGTCGAAATTTCCTAATGGGCATCGAAGTTGCCCATGTAGGCGTCGAAGTTGCCCATGTAGGCGTCGAAGTTGCCCATGTAGGCGTCAAAGTTGCCCGATGGGCGTCGAGGTTGCCAGATAAAGGCGTCGAAGTTGCCCGATAAAAGGCGTCGAAGTTGCCCGATAAAAGGCGTCGAAGTTGCCCGTTGGGCGTCGAAATTGGCCGATGGGCGTCGAAATTGCACATGCATGGGCGTCGAAATTGCCATAGCTGGATGGCTTAAATTTCACTCCGAAAGTCATCGGATGCATGTCTCGAATTCGAGACACCGAGACAAAGTCGTTCATCGATGCAGAGCGACAAAGTCGACTCGCCAATGTCTCAAAAGGAAGATATATGCTTACACACACATATATATATTCCAAAACAAAGGCGAGGGGACCTAGTCACTAGAGCATTTGACTGTAATAATGATAATCTTATGATGTATAGTTTATGTACTAAAACAAGAGAGTAAATTACTAAAATATAAGCTTATGCAGACATATAAAACCATTTTTCTTAAGCAAGCATGTTATAAATATATTTATTACATGATCCTACCTTTATTCCATTCAATAAACCCATTCTATAAATTGTGATATTAAACGTTCGTTTAATAACAGGAAATAGTGCCAGGTGACCTTTGACTTCCGGTTTGTCGACCTGTTAACATTCCGTACGCTACGTCTCAAAATACTATGGCTTCCAATATTTTTCCAACAAACTATTACGAATGAAGAGTTTGAAAAGTTATGTCATTAAATATACGCCATTAAATGCGTTAACAAGTCTGTATTTATCTGGGACTATTTCGTTACGCGGGCAAACAACGAATAGTTACGTGAAACGTCATCGCATGCCTTATAGAAGCCGACGTTAATTTCGCATCACATTTGTCGATTTAAGTTTGTTTTGTCGATGTTTTGGATCATGTAATAAATAGAATCTACAACTCGTCCCCAGTTTATAACGGAAATTATAAAACTCGTCCAGTAAATTAGGTCTGGACCTCGCCAAAGGCTCGGTCCAGACCTAATTTACTGGACTCGTTTTGTAAATTCCGCTATAAACTGGGGACTCGTTGTAGATCCTCTATATATACAAACTGAACATATTTTAAAATTACTTTTAATTAATATAATTAATTAAGTTGCTTGATAATGATAACATGATCAACTTGATTGCAAGGAGCGGATTGCAGGCTAATTTTTTTTGTTATAGTAAGCAACTTATGAATATTAACAAGAGATTATTGCAATGTATAACGTCTTTGCAATTTAGTAATCTATACATGTACGTGAAATAATGACATTAACACTAAAGTTAACTCTTTGTAATAATTCAACCAGCATCCAACCAAATTTTAAAATGATTGCCAAGTCAAAATATAAGCTCTGTAATTTCAATAATATTCAGTTTAACCTACATATAACTGAACTTCTACAGGAACATACAGAGAAAGGCAGCTATGCCATTTCATGAATTTTTTTAATTCCATGTGATAATTCAACCAGCATCCAATAAAATGTTTTAAAAGATTGCTCAAGTCAAAATATAATCTCTGTAATTTCAAAAATATACAGTATAACCTACATAGAACTGAACTTCTACATACAGAGAAAAGCAACTATTCAGTTTACTTGGACATTTGTAGTGATATTGATCCATGTTATGATCGGACACATGTATGTCCTTTCGTGAAATTTGTAAAATTTAGAACCAAAATTTTCGAAGTTCAACTTCTCTATTGACAAAATACTGCTCAAAAAGTTGACAAGTAAATATTGGGTATAAAATATATGCAAAAATCACTAAGTCAAAACTGGGATAGATTCGATTTGAAAAATTCATAACTCAAAAAGTTCATATTGAAAACCTAAAAAATAAATTAGATGTTCAAAATTGAGAACAAATTAAATTTCAGAGAAAGTTGACTGAAGTAGAAAATTAAAATATATTTCATTTCAAAACATTTAAAAATTAAATATCAATGTATAAAATTTAGAATTAAAAAAAAATGAATTCAAAGTCAAAATTTGAAATATAACAATCAATAAGTGAATAAGTCATCAATGTCCAATTTTATGGAAACATTTTAACTAAAAGGTAAGAATAAAGTCATAGTCATCAAATTCCTGGCACTCAGCAAAATTATTATTGCCAGTTTTCTTCCCAAAACGCCAGTGTGTCAGTAGAACATCTGGAATCACACGATGATGTCACAATATGAAACTATAGACACTGCATGGTCTGTAAAGAATTGACGTCACTGATAAACATGGCAATTATATAAATAGATCGGGATGTCACAGATGATAATCGAAGTGCCATGTCGAAGAATTCGAAATCGAGTGAATGTTTTCGGCGCGAAAAGTATTTTATACCCGATATTATAATTATGGGAAATCCAAGAGAATCATGGGAAGTTCAAAGGTCACTATAGTTCGTGTAACAGAAGTGTACCGGTATCGTCGGAGTTATATATAGTCTATAGAGTAAATATTTCCGGTTTAGTAATTACACATTTTGATAACAAAATTGCCCCACTGTTAATGTCAGCGCACAAACTCCATACAGCGCCCTCTACGTTATCCCTGCGTATATCAGCGTAGCGATGGGAGATAACTCTGTCTGGAGTTTGGTCAGCGCCCACACCTTTCTAGAATCTCAAGGACAGCATACACCGGTGGTGTTAATAATAGTATTTCCCGGGAGAGAACAGACTCGATCGAGAGAGAACCGATCGAGTTAACACAATTCGCGGTTTTCGTCGTTCGCAAAATGGGAATTTCGTTATTTTTTCGTTATTTTGGACCATGAGCTGTGCTGGGAATGGAAACATTAATCGAATTATCACTATTACTCAAATTGGGGTTTACCCACCCCTCCCCAAGTTAAAAGTCACTAAACGTTCACGTGGTGCAATATGCATCATGTGTTGGGGAAAATGTGGGGCTCGTACGTGGATTATGATTCGACTCGATAATAATTTGTATGCAAGATGAACTGACAGCTGAATATAATATAGTATATGGCCATGCATGGTAACATGTAACCTCTGTGGACAAGTTAACCACCCACCCCAACATACCTTTCTGCAATTTTGTTTAAAACAACCCCTGGATTATTTTTGTTTTCCTATAATCACAATCACTTGGCTTAGAACCCAGGGGCGTGTCGTTAAAACGAATAAAATCAGGTAAAATATTAATTAAATGTAAAACTGACAGGTGAATATAATATAGGATCATATAGTATATGGCCGTGCATAGTATAACATGTAACTTCTGTGAACAACCACCCACCCCAACATACCTTTCCGCAATTTTGTTTTGAATAACCCCTGGATTATTTGTGTTTTCCTATATAATCACAATTACTTGGCTTAGAACACAGGGGCGTGTGTCGTTAAAACGAGTAAAATCAGATGAAATATAAATTTAAACCGAGGGCGCCAATTTAAAACACCTTCGCTATACATACATATATACATACGTAATAGGAAAGAGGAAGCTCCAAAACATTGTATTATCAACTTATCCGGTGTAATAAACTGTGGACATGTTGTTTTTGTTGAGTTTTGTCATCAAGATTGAAGTAAAAATCAGTATTATTTTCAATGCAGGGGAATAACTCTATATATTAAAGGTACTCAATCCGTAAAGAGGGTCCCCATCTCAACAGATTCCAACAACAACAATCCGATCAGAGGGTCCTATATTACTATTTCTTTGGCTTTGGGGGTAAAAAATATTTGATTCGAGTCGAGGAACCCATCAAACAAAGCTCAGAGTTATTAGATATTGATTTTTGAAATTTGTTAATTGCTCGAGATGAGTAATAATAACTGCCGCCAATTTGGTAACCTGCTCGAGATGTTACGCCAAAACTCTATTCAAACAGACAAGGATGGATAACTCTATAATCAAGTAGTAATAATAACGAAATTTTGACTGTCTTCTGGGCCAGAAAGAATTCCCGATAATGAAAAATAATAGATTTCTAAAATCGATATCTAACAAATCTGAGCTTTGATGGGTGACTTCCTCGACTCGAATCAAATATTTTTGACCCCCGAAGCCATTGGAATAGTAATTGAGAGGAGTTTTATCGGATTGAGTACCTTTAAAGATAGAGTTCTTCCCCTTTCATTAAAAAAGTTTGAATTCTGTTGCATTCTGGATGCAAGAGGTGTGAAGTCTTCAGCAGTTTTCTATTTCTCTGTGGGCATCTTCTGAGACACAGATGTTTCAAATAGTGATGAATTATAGTATTTTAATCATATTTTATGGCATATAGATTGTTATTAAAACCGTATATCAAGTCACTATAAAAAAATAATAATTGGAGACTCGAAAATTAAGTGGGCCTTTAAATTTATATATTTTTAACTTTATATTTTACTCGTTTTAACGACACGCCCCTGTGCTGGACTGGTACTGGCATACTATAAGTTTAAAATGTCAGATAAGAACTCACACGAATACAGTTATATAAAGATCGTGTTGAGTGGCGATTATAAGATAAAATTACATGCAAGGTGGTCCAATAGATATATAACCCACGCGTTTTCACAGTATCCAATATAATCTCCAACATGAAGTTCTTAATTCTTTTAGCTGTTTTGGTGGCAGGTAAGGCAATTTCATATTGACTCATTTTTAAAGAGAAATTGAAAATACATTTAAAGATAGTGTATCTTTTCCTAATAAATTCGTTTATATTTGTTTATTTTTGCTTTTAAAAAAAATGTTACAATAAAATTATATAGGTCCCGGGTATAACAAGGGGTGTCAGAAAACATTTTCAGACACGTATATAATACTTTTTTTACCTTTGGCCATTTTGGGACCCACCCACCCCTCGACCAAATGTTTATTCCATTTTAGCAAGTTTTTTCCGACCATTTTTCGCGACATCCTCCCCATAGAAACACAAAATCTAATGCTTTACTGACTATTTCCTATCAATTACCTACTTTGTACATGTTGTTATATGCGATTAAACAGTTTGAAATGGCAGTGATTGCTTTATGCAAACGCGTCATGCATTTTCTGTTCGGTGTAACATATAAAGACTGACATATTATAAGAGATATGTAGTGATTTTACAACAAGAAACAATCTATATATACTGACTCTGACTTTCAAAAGGCAGTTTTTATGTTAAAATTATATTATTAATTATCTCTAAGTTTTAAGGCCAAAAATAGTGAAAAGTATGGAGGAAATTTGTTTTTGAGCTGTGGAAATTGTTGGGTTTTTTTTAGGGTCCTCTTGAAAATCCACCATATACGTGATCGGAAAAAAAAATTCAGCATGCGCGATGCACGCGTCAGTTAACTCCATATAGCACTGGTAAGAGCTTCGATCTGGGCGTCATTACCGCGATAGTGGAGGTTGCAGACGGACAAGGTCACCCCACCGCATCACGACATTGGCTTTAAACAAGCTCACGTGCGGAAATTCGGAACCACGAGAATAATTCAGTTAACTTCTCGAAACGAATTAAGACGTTCGTATTTTCATGGGGTTCATGCAAGTTTGATGATGCATGGGACCCCATGCATGGCATATTTCATTGCACAACAAGTTCCAATATTAGTGAACAATAGACATTAAAAAATTACATTTTGGCGGCCATCTTGGACGGGGAGTTCCAATGTTGCTAAATGCCAAACAAAAATAATTCTTTTTCTCCGACAAATTCAGGACCGTGCCACCCCCCCCCCCCCCCCCGTGAACGGACCAAACATGCTGGAATATAATTTGAGACCTCGGTTAAATTTAAGGCAAATTAAAGCACTTTATTATTACAAAATACATAGAGGATATCTACACTTTTTGGTTGGATATGGGAATTATCTCGTAAGTGATGACAAAAAAAAACAAATAATATTTCTTTTTGTCATCACGAATTATGATGAGATAATTACCATATCCAACCAAAAATAGTAGATGTTCTGTTTATTATATGCTCCGCTCAGTTGGTCCATGTCTAAACTCGATCGAAGAGTAAAAAGTGCAAATGTGCATACCCAAGGTAATTATTGAGCTTGTGCATATGCAAATAGTTCCATTTTTCAGACAGATTTGGTTGATAGATAAAGTGGCTATAACGTCATAGTATATATGTTTAACACAACTATTTAATTGATCACATGTTACAACTTTTAAACTCTAGTTAAATTTGGCGAAGCGATGTTAACCCATCTAGTACCGAGTCACTTTTAATTTTAGCGCACGGTTGGATACGAATGAGATATCGATGTCTCATGCACTAGACCGATAACGGTTTTTATCTGATTCAAAAATACTACTTTTTGATAGCTTAGCTTATAATAAATGTATATATTGACCCTCCTACCAAAATAAGTGTTATTTAGGCTATTGAACAATAGAAAAGTCTCATTGTTTGTAAATAATTATGAAAATACTATCAGGGAAACAAAATTAATGCAACGGAAAAAATGGGTTTTTCTGGACTCCGGACCACCCACCCATTCCAGCCGGAGTAATTATTTACAAACAATGAGACTTTTCGTGAGATCTCCTGAACATATGGGAACAAATGTGTGTTCATGACAGCCCAAAGCATTTACGTAATGCTATACTATTTTAGGTGTGACTTGTGCTCCAAGTGAGAAGCGTGCACACGACTGCCATGGCATGCAAATCTGCAACATGATATATGCCCCAGTGTGTGGATCAAACGGCATGACGTATAGCAACAAATGCATGTTCGAGGGCGCAGCATGCCAGTAAGTTTTTGCTTCTATACACATGTCTATCACATCTGATGATTATTATACATATCGTGTACCAGATATATACATGCATGGAGGCACTGGCTCACTCTGTGTAACACCCTCAATCAATTCAGATCAGGCTTGGAAATTGCCCGATGTTTGCCCATGTCGGGGTTCGCAATTGCTGTCACATTGAACACAAATCAGAAATTAAGATTAAATTTTAATTTGACATAATTACGTATCAGTTTGATTTCATAATCTCTATCCGCCTTATTTATAAATAATTTGTGAGAGGTCAGAACTACTGAAGAGGAGTGCACACTCGTGTTGGCTGATCCACTATAATCCATCATCCGCTATAACCCGTTCCGGTTACTCGGGATTGTTGTCCCCTTTCCACCAAGTTGAGCTTCAATGTCATTGACACTTTCATTATCCATCATTTCCGATATTTGATAAAAAAGAAAAGAAAAAAGATGTTCAATATGACAAGAGTAACCGAGTGCACATGGTCGGTCTGCTCATAAAGTGATTTTTGGCCGGCATATTGAATTTTGATGTCCGATTTTTAGTTAATTTGTAAGGGTGATATATTAGCATAACAAATCGAGAGAAAACAAAACCGTGTGTGACAGTATATTTACTGTAACGGTGATCAAAGAGACCTGGTGGATATCAGGCATGGTGGACGCCATCTTGTCTGGAGTCTCTGCGGCCAATCTTTGTTCTTGTTAACAACCGAATAAGTTAGAGGAGACATTAAAGAAGAAAATTAGTTAGTGAAGTTTAGTCCCGTTAAGGGAGGGGGTGTTGGGGGGTAGGGGTGCGCAATGTCGACCAATATCCTGGACTACTATACCTGTGTGTTAAATGTTGATCGAGTGACATAATTAACAAGAGATGGACTGTCGTCCGGCGCATACCCCCTCATGGCATACTGCCTAGTGTGGGCACATCTATAACTTATGATGGCTATACTCAGACATCAGGACATATATGGCCCCAGAAATCAGCATTTTCATATAAACAAAGATAACTATAGAACAAAAAACGAAACAAACTTTTAAATGTGCCATTAAATGTCCTCATAGTGGTGAACATCCATACAAAATTTCATTGAGTTCCGAGCATTACTGTTCAAGTTATGAGCTGAACAGACATCGGATGGACCAAACAACCAACATTTCCAAATAAACAAAGATGAATAACTCTAGAATGGAAAAACGGAACAGAACAATGGAACCCCCTATTGAATGTCCTCATAGCAGTGAATATCCATACCAAATTCCATTGAGATCCCAGCACAATTGTTGAAGTTACAACATGAACAGACACCAGACGGACTAAAAAGCCAACATTTGCAGATTAACAAAGATGAATAACTCTAGAAAGGAAGAGCGGTGCAAAACAATGGAACCCCCTATTGAATATCCTCATAGCAGTGAACATCCATACCAAATTCCATTGAGATCCCAGCACAATTGTTGAAGTTACAACATGAACAGACACCAGAGAGACCAAAAAGCCAACATTTCCAGATGAACAAAGATGTATAACTCTAGAATGGAATATCCAAACAAAACGATGGAACCATCTTTTTGATGTCCTCATAGCAGTGAACATCCATACCAAATTCCATTCAGATCCCAGCACAATTGTTGAAATTACGACATGAACAGACACCAGACAGACCAAAAAGCCAACATTTCCAGATACACAAAGATGAATAACTCTAGAATGGAAAATCAAAACAAAACGATGGAACACTCTATTGAATGCTCTCATAGTAGTCAACATCCGTACCAAATTTCATTGCGATACGAGCACTACTGTTCAAGTTATGACATGAACAGAAACCAGACGGACCAAAAATCCAACATTTCAAGATAAACAAAGATGAATAACTCTAGAATGTAAAATCCGAACAAAATGATGGAACCCTCTATTTAATGTCCTCATAGTTGTGAACATCCACACCAAATTTGGTTGAGATCCCAGCCCAACTGTTGAAGTTACGACATGAACAGACACCAGACAGACCAAAAAGCCACTATTTCCAGATAAACAAAGATGAATAACTCTAGAATGGAAAATCCGAACAAAACGTTGGAAACCTCTATTTAATGTCCTCATAGTAGTGAACATCCATACCTAATTTCATTGAGATCCGAGCACTACTGTTCAAGTTTTGACATGAACAGACATCGGACGGACGTACGGACGGACAGGTGCAAAACAGTATACCCCCATTTTTCTTAAAAAGGGGGTATAATAACCCTATATTATGATTATAGTTAGCCTACTAACCTAGCTAGTATAGTCGAGGAACTAAACTGGCACACCTGCATGCACCACTCCTCTCCAGGATCCCATGCACAAATTATCCTCACTCCACTTATTATAAGAAGTGTCCTGGACTATATAGTAGGTTAATCGGCAAACTATAATCATAATGGAGGCTTGATTATAGTTAGCCTACTAACACACTATAGTCCAGGAACTAAACTGGCACACATGCATGCACCCTCTCCTCCGTGATCCCATGCACGGATTATCATCACTCCACTTACTCTAAGAAGATCGTAAGTGTCCTGGACTATATAGTAGGTTAATTGGCTAACTATAATGATAATAGAGGCTTGATTTGTGTTAGCATAATGCCTACTATAGTCCATGAACAAAACAGGCACACCTGCATGCAACCCTCCCCTTCAGGATCCCATGCAAGAATTATCATCACTCCACTTAATATTATAAGAAGATAATAGGTGGAGTTGGACTATGGTAGGTTAATTGGCTAATTATAACAATAGAGGCTTGGTTATAGTTAGCATGACCTACTATAGTCTAGGAACTTAACAGGAATACCTGCATGCACCCCATCCCCTCCAGGATCCCATGCAGGAATTAACCTCACTCCACCTATTATAAGAAGATAATAAGTGGAGTGAGACTATACTAGGTTAGGCGGCTAACTATAATCATAATAGAGGCTTGATTATAGTTAACCTACTGACCTACTATAGTCCAGGAACTTAACAGAAATACCTGCATGCATGGATCCCATGCATGAGTTATCCTCACTTCACTTATTATAAGAAGATAAACTCCACTTATTAAAAGATGATATTTTTAAGGTATCCTGGAATATATAGTAGCTAGTCGGCTAACTATAATCATAGTAGAAGCTTGAACAATAAAGTAGTCAGTTTGCTGAACCATTTATTGGAACATTCCTTACGAATGAATGAACGAAATACATTTGCTGTATTATTGAAAAACCACTCCAGATGAATACTAGAATTGATATGTATACTTTTATAAATGAAAGTTATAATCCGTTTAGTAATAGCACGGTGAAATGAACATAAATCACTTTTAATTTTCAGTGATGACAGTTTGACTATCCTGCATGTTGGAGAGTGTCACCATCATACCAGCTGATTTACAAAGATCAACAGAGATGGATCCAAATAAAGAAATTAATTATTCAGATGTGTTTGTCATATACATGTTGTGTCTATCATGGAACGCCATTATGGCATGCCATTTTCGATTTATTTAGAATTAAGTACAGAAATATAAAATAAAGTCATATTTCTCAACCAGTTCCAAACAGAATAAACTGATCTAGAAGATATAAGTGAAAAAATGTCATATGTTCAAATTCTGGTGGCCATTTTGGTGGCCATCTTGGATAAGGAGTTTCAATTTTGCCCTATAAAAGTGTCATTATGTCTTAGCTTCACGAAAATATAAATATTTGTATATATTTTATTAGAGTTCCTGCTATAATTTGGATCAAACTGACTTAGGTCCTAGTTTAAAAAATTATGGCCGCCATCTTGTCTGGAGTCTACACGGCCACTTTTTTTCCTTGTTAACATTGCTTAAAAGTTGAAGGACATAATAGGGAACAAAATGAGTGGGGTAAAGTTAAGTCCCAGGGGGGGGGGGGGTGGGTGCAAGGGTACCCTTATTAGCTCCCGGACTGTCCTGTAAAGATATTATCATGCATGAGAATTTGAATTACTTCTATTCAGATTCTAGTAAGCTAAATGTGTCATGATGGCAATTAACATATGTTACGTCACAGTGATGCGCCATGGGGGGTTAAACGTTAAAGCATTGAGTCAATACCAGAAGTAGGACAACAAATTGAGTTTGATAGTTAATTTATGAGTCTTAGAATTCCTCAAATATATTACATGTAGGTTTTGGTACATGGTACAATATCATTAAATTCACAGAACATGATTTCCGACAGATATCCCTTTTCTTGGCACCAAAATACACTGAAATTATCCCCGAGGCAGCAGAGTTCCAAGAAAAACAAGATCTATCGACTATATGAATCCATATACAATGTACCCCATGAGACTTTCAATATGGGATCGGTGTCAATCAAGGTGATCCTAATATGCCCTCATCTCATGTCAGTACATGTAGATCTCCATTCTCATTGGTCAATCTAATAGGCCAGCATGATAAAACAGAATACATTGGCCTAACAATATTTACCTTGACTATGTAAGCCAGAGCATTCTTTTATATAGGCGTGGCTCCCTATGGGAGACTCGCATATATGAGAATGCACTGGCACAGGATAGTCAATGCTGCACCAGCACAGCTACCGTCATGAAAGTGTTGAATTAATAGTTAAAAAAACAATCAAAATGCCAAAATGATGACCCGATATGAACAAATGTGAATTCCAGTCACCAAGGGACTATCTCCTCCAAATTTAAATATGAGCCCATTCGGTCTTGCAGTTCTGGAAAAGATATTTTAATAATTACTAAAGAGGGAAAGAATTATGTCCCTGCCTCCACCCCTATTTGACCTGGTGACCCCATTTTAACAAATCTGAATCCCAGTCACATAGGGACTATCCCCACCAAATATAATCCCAATTGGTCTTGCATTACTGGAAAAGACGATGTTTTAAAAATTACTATGGAGGGAAAAGTTATGTCCTGGCTCTGCCCCTATTTGACCTGGTGACCGCATTTGAACAAATCTGAATCCCAATCACCCAAGGACTCTCCATACCAATTATAAGCTAAATAGGCTTGATGGTTCTTGGGAAGAAGACATTTAAGAATTACTATAAAAAGAAAGAGTTATGTCACTGGCTTGGCATCTATTTGACCTGGTGATCCTATCTGAACAAATCTGAATACCAGTCAACCAGGGATTATCCCCACCAAATATCACCGTATTCGGTCTTGCCATTCTGGAGAAGACAATTGTTTATGGAGGGACAGATGGGGAGTGATGACCATAGCTCCACTGGAGACTTCATCTCAGGTGAGATAAAAAAAGCACTGGAAATTATGAAGTTGGAAAAAAATATACAGAATTTCAGATTAATTGAATCTTGTGGACCAAGAGCCGCTTTACATATACAGAATGGTCTTTTATTGAGGGGAAATAATAAATTTCTGATATAAACTACTTACATTTATGCTTCTTGGATTATATTTCTGTGTATGTCAGACTTTTCTTGACAGATATGCAAAGGAGCCTCACAATTGGGCACTGGACCATTATGCGATTTAGAATGGATTTAGCAGCAGCAGTGTTCAGTTCATTTTAATGTACCTGTTAGTGCGTAACTAGTTGTAATTTACAATCATTTCACATTAGCGTGATAGTTCCTAGTTTACATTTTCATTTTATCTTACCTTCACTTTCCGGAGCATGTGTTTCAGATTGTGCTGTGAGTTTTAGTGAACTTCTTTTTAGGGGGGGGGGGGGGGGGGGGGGTCTAAAAACCGAGAGTTAAAAAAGCTGCTTTTTTACATTTGGGCTGGTGGATCACTAAAAATGGCCTGATGCATATAAACAGCATACCATCCTGGCATATTTTTACACCCCCCCCCCCCATTCCCCAAAGGTGTAAAAAAAACATTTTTTTTGGCAGTTAAGAAAACCCACCCACCCCAGCATACCTTCATGTTTGTACCTTCAATATTTTACTACCCCACCCACCTTGCTCTCCCACTAAAATTTGGTCCAAGATTCCCCTGTTTTCCAGACAACAGCTGGATGTAGAAAATTTTTAATTTTTTTTTAATTTAAACTTATAAAATTCTGACCAGATTCGTGTGGGAGAGCACAAATTGGTTCAAAAGAATACCTTTATTACAACAAACCATAAATCAATTTTTGAGTGGGTCAACGAGTAGGTACATTGTCAGGACTGGTCTAGCTGAAAAGGCCTTCTAAGATTGTGTTATGTTTCAAGCGGCATTGGAGTCTGAAGAGTCTACAGCATGAGCTGTATCTTTCTGTGTAATTTCATTACGACTGACCATTATTTGACTATGTCCATCTATTTGAATCAAACTTAAACTACATTAGTAACTCCTGGCCTTTTTCATCATTGTGAAAGAGGTGAAGGACTGACCAATCGCATGCTAACAGCACCATCGAATTAGAACAGTGAACTTTTTTGGTGTCAGAAAATCATTTGCATCACAAACAGTCTGGAGCCAGTGTATTGAATGAGAAAACAATGGGTATGTAATTATTTACCGTATAACAACAAATAATGAAGTTCACAATTTCAGATGTTCCATTTGTCATATTTCGAACGGGATGATTCAACACTCTTTTTCTTTGGCTTTACAAAGTCAGGATTGAAAACAGAGTTGTAGCCCCTTTCTCTCTCAGTCGGTTCAGATTGAGCAGTTTCCTCCGATTTTGCACCACTTAACCTCTTGAGGAGCTCATCCGACCGACGTCGCTCGGTAGCCTCTCTTTGAAGTCGCTCAGAGCGAAGCTGCTCTATTGTCTTACTACTACTTGGCGTATGTTTTTCTTTGCTCATATCAGACTTTTTGACCTTGTCCCTCTGCTTTTCCCTGTACTTGTCCTTATGCTTGTCTTTAGAATGTTTATGGTTCTTTTTCTTCTCTTCGTAGTATTTCATTTCAGTCAGTGGATCTAGTAAAGTTTTCAACTTTTTGTCTTTATGCTCCCTGGAAATAGAAAAAAGTCAATATCAGAGGCTGGAGTTTATGTCGTAAACACGTCATCCTACAACCAGTTTCTTTGTGGTCAAATTCTAATACAAATGTGGTGAAGATCGTACTACAATTCAAATTTTACAATGATGGTTGTTATCAGGGAAAGAAATCTATGCTATAAACAGCTTTCCAACTCACTTCAAAATTAAAAGCATTCTCTTCTGATTGGATTCTCCCTTTCAGTTAGCGTAAAGATATTTATTTTCGCAATAATAGTGTAGCCCTAAATAACTGAGAGCTTTCCGATGAAAGGCAACAAGCCATATTTCTGACTAAATCCTGAAATATTTCTCACTGAGAGCTTTCCGATGAATGGCAACAAGCCATATTTCCGACTAAATCCTGAAAAATTTCCCATAATTCTGCTGTGGTTAAGGAGTCGATTATTTAGGGCATTACTGTAAATTTATACATTACAGATATAGATAAGAGTTTTTCTTAGAAGATTCAACAAGCTTAAAGCTTATTTTAAGTCGTTTCCCCCAATGATAATTCATGCAGCTGAAACAAATTGGTCATAGTAGTACATGTCAGTAATGGCAGAAGGGATAGAGTTAAAGGCCCATTTAATTTTCGAATGCCCAGATTACATTATTCCATATTATATACCATTTGGAAGAGGAACCAAAAAAATATATACTCCACCAGAATACGAAGCAGCTGTGGTCTAGGACTGTCCACCAAGTGATAGAGATTCATTCCAAGACTTCCCCCCCTTGTCAACCCAGAAAGCATCAAAATTCAAACTAAGAGATAGAGTTATTCCCCTTCCATTGAGTATAATAGACTTTATAGTACAGTCCGGATCAAAATTAAATGCAGGACACACCTTGGTACCTCGACAAAAACAACATGTTCCCAGTTTATTTCGAACGGATCAGTTGATAATACAATGTTTTGGGGCTTCCTCTTTCAAATGGTATATAACATGGAATATGTTGTATATAATGTGATCTGGTGATTCGAAAATTAAGTGGGTCTTTAAAGTAGTTGTAGAGGAGTTTGATTGTATTTACAAGCACACTTTGTTTGTCATGTACATCAATGTCAGGAAAATATTTCATTATATGACAGTTATAAAAGTATACTTTGGAATGGTATGCACTTTATCTGTTGGGCTGATCTGATAATACATGTAAGCAGAAATCAGACATAGAAAAACCCTATTTGACTATTTATCTGACATCCCTAAAAATGAATGAATGGGAATAAAGTAACTGCACATCAGCCAGTATCCAGTTTTCAAAGGATTAATTAATAAAGTTTCATTAAAAGAGATAACAACAGTTTGTGCGCTTCTTCAAAGCCCTTGGCCCAGTGAAAGAATTTAATTACTAATATTACAAACTACAAAATGGAGTTCTCTCCCTCGCCATGCACAATCGACCACTACCACAAGTCTATTCAGTTCAGGTATTGGATGGATATTTATTTCTAACTCTTTGACAGTCTTTGCATTTTGACGTGGTCTACAGGTCCAAGCCCTGTAAAGAGCCCCGTACCTGGCAAATGTCGAGCGTTTTTATCAGCCCCGTAAAAACCATGGTCCAGTATGGAGGCAAGCCGACTAACAAGAGATAAAGTTAAATCTGGAACATGCGAACAGTAAACAGAAATAGGTTTCACTCAGCAAACTTCTCGAAAACATGTGGGTACAAAATGTCATGATTGAATCATTCATGAAGACATGAACTTGTTAAGTTGTTCAATGTTCAATAAGTAGTTGAAATGCATTTGAGTTAAATTTTAATATCAGTTTAAAATTTATGTGATTTTGTTTATTATTTTAAAATATCTGAATATTCTAAGAAAAATATACTGTTTATGCATAATACAAAAACACAATACAGAGACATTACAAAACATTCCCGTTGGTTACTGACAATTTATAGAGCAAGATGTTATTATTACAAATCTACAACAGTTTATATAGCTTCTTAATATCAGCCCCATGTAGACCCCATAATAGAAAATACAAAGCCTTTTTAAGACTGTGCCATTAACAAACTGTGAAGACTGCTTACCAGCCTTATCAGATTCAGATCTTACAGCAGTTATAAAAGGCAAGGAGATGACAACAAAAGACCCATCAGTGTTGAGAATTTAAAAAATACATTTAAAAAAAATAGCGGCAGATTAATATATTTCCATATTCAATGCTGAAGCTCCGCAGTGGAAGAGTGGAATAGTACCTGCTTGCTGGCAGTGTTTTACAGAGCACTTACAGAGGGGACGCTGCTTGCTAATATTGTATAAAATTTCAACTACACCAATCAAATCATTTCACATAACACAATGTCTGAATTATGGCAGTAATAGTACAGTAATGCTCTAAATAATCGACTCCTTAACCACCGCAGAATTATGGGTAACTTTTCAGGATTTAGTCGGAAATATGGCTTGTTGCCATTCATCGGAAAGCTCTCCCAGAGGCAACAAGCCATATTTCCGACTAAATCCTGAAAAGTTACCCATAATTCTGCTGTGGTTAAGGAGTCGATTATTTAGAGCATTACTGTAATTACTTGATCAAGTTTATTCCCTATACCCTTTCCAAGAGGAGTATTCCATATCACTGTAAACAAAACATGTATTCCGCAGTCAAGAACAATTTACTTACTGAGTATATACCTGGCTATTGAATAGAAATAATTTCATGCTTTATTCCATACTAGCAGGAGTACCCGGCGTTGCCCAGGTTAAAGTGATGTGAAACCCTCTGCATATTGTGGATATATGGTGGGAATAGAGGATACTCTTGTTCACAGCGTTACACATATTCTGATAAATTATATATCCAAATAACATCACAAAACATGATTGTTACACCCGAAATATAAGTAGTAGCTCACCTTGTCGGATCGGAGCGATTGCCATTTTGTTTATCGCAATTAAACCGTCCCACCAATAAAGAACTATTTATTTATTGACAACTGCGTATACTTCAGAAGTTATAACATGAACATCATAAACACATTAGTTAGCAAAAATGAAAGACGACAATTGGGTTTACATAGAGATGTATCAATCAATCTAGAGGGTTTGACTAAGATTTTTGAGGACACCTGGTTATCATATCTCCATGAAGATACAGATGTTTCAAAGAAATGTCCAGGTTCTCCTATGTTCATGGCGTTATCTATTGGCGAGATGTTCTCAGTTTAAAAGAAATGTTGCTATGCATGTATATCAGCTATATGTGCCCAACACAGAGTGCGATTTTGAGTGGTTTATTGTATTTTTTTGTATGGAAACTATATTGAATGGAACAGACTCAATTGTGTTATAATATATGTTCATGGTGCTATATACTGGCTAATTATTCTCAGTTTAAAAGAAATGTTGCTATACAACAGAGCGAGATTTTGAGTTGTTTATGTTAGGCGATGAGTCTGTTCTAAAACATGAACGATATCCTCTGTATAAAGGCAGATATAACCTTGTCAGATGTCAGTATTGGATGATCATGAAAAGTCATGTGCCACTGACTCCGTTTTCTTTTATCTCAGAAGAAATTATATTTGACGGCACACTGTGACCACTATTGTTGAACAGGCCTTCTATACATTTCCATATCTCTTGTAACTTTTTTGTGGAAACTATATTGAATGGGGCAGACTCAATTGTGTTATAATATGAGCTATTCTAATATTTTAACATGCACCATTATCTTCCTCGTAAAAAGTTACCACTGTTAGAACGCCTTGGTGCCATCTCGAGTGTACCCCGTGAAGTTATATATAGAACACATACAGAGAGGCATTTCTTTGGAAATATATCTAGGCACCAAATGTGATGTTTTTAACACGCACGAATTGATTCCTCGTATCATTTGAGAAGAACCTGTATGAATTTGATGTTAATTGGCACTAAACATATTTCTATCAGTTTTGGTGACCCACCTGTCCCTATTTCAGACTCAAGCGGCGCCACATTTGACATCATTAAACCACAAGCGTAGACTCATTATGGAGATGAATATATATAAAATTGTTGAAAATTGACGAGTATACAAATTCATATAAAATTTAAGGCCCCCATTTCTCTCACCCAAACGGCACAACGGCTTATTTAAACCACACGATTAGATTCCTTGAATCACGAAGAATAATATGTATCAGTCTGGTGGAAATCGGCGCTAAACATATTTTTTATCAATTTGTGTGTCTCTCTCATCCTCTGTGGACCCCTGTCTCACTTTTGACATCTTTAAACCACACAATTAAGACTCCTGATATCATGGAGATGGTTATTTATAAGTTTGGTGCTAATCAGCGACTAAACAATTTTTTTTATAAAATTTAGTGCCCACCCCACCCATACCATCTCTCACACAAACAGCATCAACATAGCATCTTTAAATCACATGATTTGATTCCTCGTATAATGTATAAGAATGTGTATCACTTTGGTGAAAATTGGCGCTAAAATTATTGTGTATCAATTCTGGTGCCCCTCTCCTTTTCAGTGCACCCCTGACTCGAATGACGCCAGTTATAAGCCACACCATTAGACTCATCATACCATGTGGATGATTTTGTATAAGTTTTGTATCAATCGGTGACTAAACCAATTCTTATCAAATTTAGTGCCTATCCACCCCCAATCACATCCAAACGACACCAATTTGGCGTCTTTAAATCATACAATTAGATTCCTTGTATCATGGAGAAGAATGTGTATCAATTTGGTGGGATCGGCGCTAAAATTAGTTTGATCAATTTTGGGGGCCCTCTCCCCTTCCGTGCATCCCTGACACGAATGGCACCACGTTTGACATATTTAAACAACACCATTAGATTCCTCATACCGTGCAAATGATTATATAAAAGTTTGGTGGCAATCGGCTGCAAACGTTTTTTCTGCCCCTCCCCTTTTCAGCCCCTGACAACAGCATCACTTTAGAAAATTCTAACCTGCACCGTTATCTTTCTCGTAAAAAGTTACCTCTAGTAGACCAGTTTGGTGCCATCTAGATGGTCCCTTGGCGCTAAACTTAGTTTATCAATTTTGGTGCCCCTCTCCCTGACTCGAACGGCGCCACTTTTGACATATTTAAACCATACCACCAGATTCCTTATCTCATGGGGATGATTATATATAAGTTTCGTGGCAATCGGCGACAATTTTTTTCTGCCCCTCCCCCTTTTCTGCCCCTGAAAACAACGACGTCACTTTAGAAAATCCTAATCCGCACCATTATCTTTCTCGTAAAAAGTTACCCCTAGTAGACCCCTTTGTTGCCATCTAGATGGTCCCCTGTGAATTTCTATAGAACACAGACAGACAGACAGAAATTCGCAAATATAGATATAGACTTAGAGACTGGGTATATTCTGACATTGATATACCGGTAATTATTTTTATACCTGCCGATTTCGATGGTTAAGGGCAACACCATCAGGCTGGCTATACTGCATGTCAAGAAAAATTTGTAGAGCTATCAATAAGTTCGAGCAGATGATAGTGCAAATGTGTTGATTGAAGTCTGGTAACTCCTACAACAAAAACATGTTCTGCATTTGAACCCAATGTATTTTAACCCAGTAGCTTTCACCTTCATGTGTTATCATTCAGATTTCTAAATGTTTCAATGCCTGAGCTATGTCAGAAGGTGGAAAGTTTAGATGAACCTACACAGAAAACTACTTAAATGTTAAGCTGGTACACCACATGACGGAATCCATGCTATCTGAAGATCACATCAAGCATATTATATAAAAATAAAAATGTAAAAAAGATGACTTAATCATAATTTTGTAAGGGACATTTTGGGAACAGCATTCTCAGCAAATATACAAATTGATGACTGCTATAACGAGAGGCCGATCATGATCGGCAGATGTTAACCCATCCCTTGGCGATAAAAATTTACTATGATCGGAATCATATATGAGAGTTTTGGTGTTGAATTATATGAGTATACTGTATGTACTATTATAGACAAATGTACATAACACAAATATTGGAATGTATGGGTCACCGGCATTTATATAAGAGAATGCACTGGTACAAGATATGTAATGCTAAACCACCACAGCCTTGGGTTAAATGTGAAAGGTGTGACCTGAACATGGAATACTTGGGTTAAGAGAGTCCAAGTCTACTGCTAATATCATGTGATGTTTATTGTTGAATCTTTATTTTAAATTAGATACCATAGCCTTCTTTATAAGATTATTTGCACATTGGCATAAGAGACATCAGAAAATGATATAGCCTTATCAATAGCTAAGTAGTCCAAAGGCATGGCATAAAATTGGTGAATTGGATTTAATGTTGCTCCAAACAGATTTACAGGTACATAACAAGATTTTGGACCGATTTAAACAAATTTGGTGTGGTGATTCGGGGTACCCTTGGCAGAGTTATAATGGTGTTAGTTTTTCAAATTTTCAAACTTAAAAAAATAATTATTTTTAATTATTTTAAAAAAGGGACACATTGGGAACCTTTTTAATCAACTTGTATCATAATCATCAATATCTAAATGAAAACAAGTGGTCAATCCGGACATCACAATATGTGTACCATACTATGGTATAGGTACACATAAAAATCTAAATAAATTAATCAATCAATAGGGGCAAAGAGTGTGTCAAAATAAACCAATATAAAATGAGACATGGTATCAGATGAAAGTATCAGGAATGTTGAGATGTGTTAATCTTTAACTACAGAAATCCATGCAAGTGAATGAGGAGAAACCTGGAGATAACAGAAGAATGATTAATTGAAATTTAAAATGAGAACATCCCTACAAATGAATAATAGAGTATTCCAATTAAAACTTTAGAACTGAATGGGACAGTCCATTGAATCATGAATGTGTACAGCTTCACCACTATCATAGAGCTATGTCCTATATACAGTTGCTAAAAATAACTAATATTTCAATAAGACATCAGTTCTGCAGTCTCTCAGAACACTATCTATGTAGTTAAGCTTGCATTACTGGTAGTTAATTGTAATCTACCTGGGTTATCAAAAACTCAAATCTGTTCAATTCTTAGTTGAAAAAGGGCCATAACTCTGGTATAACAAATCAGATCTAACCCATATTCGAACTTGATCTGTATTTTGAATTGAGAAACTCACATACAAAATTTGGTTTCTATCAGTTGAAAAATTGTTGATTTAACGAAGCATTCATGAATTCTATGTCAAAGGGCCATAACTCCATAAAAAAATATCGGATCAAACCCATATTCGAACTCGATATGTATTTTGGACTGAGCAACTCACATACCAAATTTGGTTACAGTCAGATAATATTTTTTTGAGTTATGGCAGCATACATGAATTCTAAGTTGAAAAAGGGCCATAACTCCATAAAAAAAACTCGGATCAAACCCATATTCGAACTCGATCTGTATTTGGTGCTGAGAAATTCATATAAAAAATTTGGTTCCGATCAGATAGAAAATATTTCAGTTATCGCACCATGCGTAAAGTGTCTACAGACAGACAGACAGACAGACGGACGGACTAACGACGAGTGGTCAATCCGGACAACGACACTATGTTTACCATACTATGGTACATGAACTGAACTAGTAGAAGGGTGGAATGGCAATTTAATTGAGTTCAATACTGCTTCAAGAATTTCAACATTGGACAGTAGAGCTTGAATCTCAATGAAAGGATGTTTACTACTATGAGGACATTCGATGGAGTGTTCACTCGTGTTGTTCGGGTTTTCTGTTCTAGAGTTATTCATCTTTGTTTATTTGGAAATGTTGGCTTTTTGTCCATCCGATGTTTATTCAGGTCATAACTTGAACAGTAGCGCTCGGATCTCAATGAAATTTGGTATGGATATTCACTACTATGAGGACATTCGATGGACTGTTCAATCGCTTTATAGAGGTCTAGGTCTCCAATATGCGAGTTTCACATATAATCTGACCTTATTATATCTTCTTCTGTGTCCTCTCGTTTTCGCTTTCTGTCTTTCTGGTACCATGGTTTTGCAGCTGAAAAAAATAAAAATTTGTTCAAAATTACACTGAATTTTTTTCTTCAAATCAAACTCGAGGACGAGAATTTTTGTAGCAGCTTCGATTGTATATCTTAACCCTTTCTTTACTAAATGGATTCTCCCACCCAGTTATAAAGGTATAGGTTGGAATGGCCTAACTCACCTGGAGAGATATTCAGGATGTAAAAGCAGACAACAGACAGGCGAAACAATAATGCAAGTGAAGAAGGATTCCTATTCATTGGTGGGTAATGTTCGTCAATGAGTATTTAGTACAGAAAAGGGTTAATGCAGGGCTATCACTGTCGCAGATGGCAATAAATAATAGAGACAAACCTCACAACAAAATAAGACAAACAATTTCAAATTGATATTTTCGTGGTCACACCAGGACTTGATAACTAAGACAACCTACCATTTCAAGACCAGATTTACGACGAAGATGCATATAGCATCCAAGTGCATGCACATAATTTTATTTCATAAAACAATTTCCACTGTGCTAATGCAATGCCAATTCAATACTAACCTTGACATTGAAAGCCAGTGTATTCTCTTATATAATTATGCGAGGCTCCCTAAGGGAGACTCGCATATATAAGAGAATGCACTGGCACAAGATCTTTAATGCTGTACCAGCACAGCTCCCTTCATGAAAGAGTTAAAGAGTTTTTTTTTTAACATGTCATAATATGTGACACTTCTGGAGAACAGCCTGTTTTCCAAAAGAATAACCCACTATTAACATCATTCAAGACATTCAGGTGAATTTTTAGATGATTTATGACCTTTAGGCCTATTTTTGGCAATTTGAAACAGAAATGGTTTTAGATCGATTTATAGCTTAAAACATAGCTTCATTTGTGCTTGTTTTGTAGCATGCAATATGCAGCTATGCATTTGTAAATTATTATAAGATACCATTTTTTTTTCGGTCCAAAATGTTCGGCCAAAGTGGCCACTTACGTTCCTGAAGTTATTTAGGACAATTAAGTTGATTAAACAAGATAGCTAAGTTGATAAAACAAGATAGCTAAGTTGTTTAAACAAGATAGCTACCGGTATGTTGATTAAACAAGATAGCTAAGTTGTTTAAACAAGATAGCTAAGTTGTTTAAACAAGATAGCTACCGGTATGTTGATTAAACAAGATAGCTACTGGTATGTTGATTAAACAAGATAGCTAAGTTGTTTAAACAAGATAGCTACTGGTATGTTGATTAAACAAGATAGTTAAGTTGTTTAAACAAGATAGCTACTGGTATGTTGATTAAACAAGATAGTTAAGTTGTTTAAACAAGATAGCTACTGGTATGTTGATTAAACAAGATAGCTAAGTTGTTTGTTAAACAAGATAGCTACATTGATTAAACAAGGTAGCTAAGTTGCGTAAACAAGATAGCTATGTTGTTTAAACAAACTAACCAAGTTGTTTAAACAAGATAGTATTATTTTGGAGTGGCAGATCTATGCTGCAGCAAACTCTGCAGTAATTTTGTCCATAAAATAACAAGTTGTTTTCATCACAACAGATTAAAAAAATAAAAGAGAAAAAAAATACTTCTTGCATATAAATTTTTTTCCAAAATCAAAAGTTTTGGGTCAGTCGGGTCCGCTGACCAAGTCATTAAAAAAGGCCTTAACCCTTTCATGATGAGAGCTGCGCTGGTGCAGCATTAAACAATCCTGTGCCAGTGCATTCTCTTATATATCTGAGTCTCCCAAAGGGAGTCTCACATATATAAGAGAATGCTTTGGCTTACAGTCAAGGTAAATATTGTTAGTCCAATGTACATGTATTCTCTTATATATACAAGACTCCATATGGGAGACTCGCATATATAAAAGAATGCATTGGCACAGGGTTTTCGCAAAATTTCAGGAAGCTCAAGTCATGTAAGGGTTAATGGTCTCATTTATTTGCTGCTTTTAAGTCTTTTTCCAATAGAAATTTACATTCTAATTCACTCTGCCCGAGGTATGTGAGGAGGCCAATGCTTTTCTCTAACTTTTCTTGTTCTGCTTTTTTCTCAGCTTCGTGCTCTTTATTCTTTCCATGTTTCTGTTTCTGTAATGAATTAACATTAATCAATAAATGCTATGGACATATACAGCAATCAGGATTGTAAACCAAGTTTCTGTTTTCTTCACCAGCTAGATCATGTCATGAGGGAACTATATAACATTGAAAAAATAATGCCTTAATAATCTATTTCACAGCAAGTGAAGGTCCCAGCTCGAGATGACATGATTTGGGTGACTTTTATATGTCAATTTCTCTTTATGTCGATCACATTCATAAAATTTCTCCAGGGTAATCAATTTATTGAGTTATTATTTATGTTATAAGGTTCCCTTCAGAACTTCAAAAAGTTCCTAGGTTTTGAACTGGTGGAATATGATCTCTATGAGCGTAGCCAGAATAGAAATTCATGGCATGATCTTAGTTTAGAATCTTCTAGTTAACCGAGATTAACTCACCAATTTTCTGATGCGTAATTCAATTTTATAACAGAAAATACCATATAAGTATAGGTTTATTCGTTTTCCAAGAGAAGCAAATTTACTATTGATTAGCTTACCCCGTCCTCCTCATCTTTGAAGAAGTTGATATGACCGCCCGCTATGTAGCTGTACTCCTTGGAGGTCTGTGGTACAGACTCGTGGCCGTCACATATTCTCTGTTGCTTTGCTTTCTCTCTCAGGTGAGATGTCCTGGATTCCTGTTCCTTTAAAGATATATTAAAAATAGATTTCAATACGGGAGGTGCGCTGGTGCAGCATTAAAGATCCTGTGCCCTATGGGAGACTCGCATATTTAAGAGAATGCATTGGCACAGGGTCTTTGCAAAATTTCAGGAAGCTCCAGTCATGGAATGGTTATAAATGTCATGGCGGTATGGAGACTCAATTTATACCAGGTAAATGTCACTTAGTTAGTTTTATATAGAGTTAATACAATTCAAAAGGACCCATTGTCACTTTTAGCTTGACAATATGTTCACCATGTCATTTCTAAGGCATTTCCCCTGAGAAAAACTAGTAAGCCATACATGTAAACAGGCCTCAAAATATGGTGCTGGACATTTGAAGAATGAGGTCCCCAGAGGGTGAATTCAGTGATGCTACCCAACTTAGCAGGCTATCATCACTAAAATCACCTTCTGGGGACCTCATTCTGTTTAGGCCTCATCTTTATTAACAAGTTAACAAGTCAAATTAACAAGTTTTTTTAGTTTCTATATCTCAAAATTGGCAGACGACACAATGCATAGTCGAGGTTCCCAATGGGTGCACATCAACATCTTCACCATCTGACAACTTAAATCTGTGTCTAGGTCTCCCATAGCAGATGAGGCCATGCAGAATGAGGTCTCCAGATGGTGAATTTAATGATGATGTGTGGGATAGCGTCACTACATTCACCATCTGGGGTCCTCATTCAGCAAATGTCCAGCATCATATTTTGTGGCCATACATGTATATCGTGCAGAATTGAGTCAATCTTTAAAGCTATTTTTTTAATGGAATTCACAAAGTTTATTCACCTGAAATGATGGAATAGATCATATCCTTGTTCTTTTCTCTGCTTTCATCCCTATTACAATTTTCGACTATTATATTTACATGAAAGACAAAATTGGACTCTGTTGCTCTGATTGAAGGATTTTTACCATATTCTGACCTCTAATGATAACCAAACTCACTAGGCCTTATTAGATATATATGTTATTTCCTGCTATATCGACAAATTTGCTTGGAAATATTATGCATATGTATGTCTTAAGATACCTCTTACCAAATTACGTATACAAAATTTTTTGGTTCGAATGAGCTATGTCCATTTAAGATATAACATACTGCAAGTGCTATCTTTCTCTGTTTTTCTTTTTCTTCTTCAGCGGCCTTTTCTTCATCTTTTCGAACTCTTTCAATGTTCTTCTTGGTCCGCACATGCCAACTAAAAAAGAACATAGAAAGATACATAGAAAGATAGGAAAATCTTCAAATTTTGGTTTGAAAAACTTACTTGGTATAAAGTATTATGAGGCACAAGCTGGGAACAGGGGATCAGTAAACTTAAAATACAGTAAATGATGATTCTGATGAATTGTCGTAGAAAAAAACACAGGGAGGGTTCGTGCTATAGGTGACCAATTTATAGCAAGATTATATGGAAATGGTCATGGAAATGTTTTTGACAAAAATTGTTCAACAAAGAAAATAAAACTATTACAAAAATTTCTTTCCAGCTGGGTACCAAAAACAGCAAAATGTGGTGACAATGATCACTCAGATGTAAAAGTAGTTCAACAAATATCATAGTCACATGAGCATGGTATCAGATACGGATGGTGGTAATCATCAGTGACAAGGGTAAATGAAGGATATTTGCAAAATTGTGACTATGGACTAATGACCAAGCCAGGTGTGGGATCATTGAGGCAAATTATATTGAAGAAATATTTAAAACCAATATTTTCATGGAAAATGCTAATAACAGGACCATACATGTAACTCTGGCAAAAATCATGAGACTAAACCCTGATTCAAGCTCAATCAGAATTTTGAGATATCAGTCACAAACATAGTTTGGTGGTGTTAAAGCAATCCACCTGAGTTAACATCTTATGACCCAAAAAAACTCAATTTTATAAGCCATGATTTGGATATGCAGCACCCGGAATCCCAAGCAGGTCACCCATTGAAGGACTAACCAAGATCAACACTGCTTAACTTCAGTAATCAGGTGAAGTGTCTAACAACTGTGACCAATAGATCTAGACCCCTCTAGCAGAGAAGTCATCGGCCTTCTATATTTACACCATGAGCGCTACACTACTCCCCCTTATTTTAGATTCACCAAATCTCACCCGAGTCCTCCCTGAGAGCAGTCGCACCATGACACAGACTCCAAGGAGCGGACGAACCCCCAGTGTAACAGAACGAGAGAGAGAATTGCAGGAATCACACAGAAAGTTGGCAGCACCCGGAATCCCAAGCCGGTCACCCATCAAAGGACTAACCAAGCTCGATGTTGCTTAACTTCAGACAAAGCATCTAACGACTGTGACCAAGAGATCTAGACCTCTCGAGTAGAGAAGTCATCAGCCTTCTATATTTACATCACGACTGCTACACATACACCAAGTTTGGTGGTGATCATGTATCCGGAATATATCCTGAAATGAGGAATTTTTTTGGGGGAAATTGGTTTTCCCTGCAAATTTCTGTGGTTTGGTCGCGACAAGGAAATGTGTGTCTGTTGAGATGTACGCTGTTTAAATCTCATGCCAATTTGTGACCGTTGAGCAAGGCATCAGTCGTGCAATGCTTCAGTGGTCTATATAGTGTAATTCAGTCTACAACAGTGTTTGTGTGGTCTTTCGTTGGTATCATAATCCATCTTTGTTAAAGCAAATGTGTCCGTTGAGAATGCAACTGGTGCCAGTGATTCGATACAATTCGATTGCAGAGCCCTACCAAAAATTGTGTTATATGATGCTGAAACGTACGTGTCATAGAGCTACTACAAGATAACTCATAGTCCGAATCTGGGACGGAATTCACCAGTGTTCATCGCTGGTGCCAGCTACGAGTTATCTCATAGGTAAATCAATATTACATGTGCGACGTCTTAGATGTAGAGTATCTGTATTTGTAGATATGGCAGTGCAGGAACCTTCCGGTTATAGACACACTGGTCTAGGAGCTACCATGGCCGAGCAACTTTATAGCCATGTGGTGACTCTAGTAGCGTTCTTTAACGTGCACACACCGAGGGTGTACACGGGTCAGCCATTATTGTCCGCGCCCGATCGGACAGCGTACTGCACCCACGACAACACACCTGAACAAATGATGTAATTGGGGAAAGTCGGCTTTTGCATTCGGAAGTCTCGAATGAGACTTTTCAGCCTTGGTATCTGACCGAGTTCTGATTTTTAACAGAATACCCTGACCAGGTTTCGATCCCCGGTCCGCTAGCACGAGAGACCACTACGCTACCTCTCGGCTACCAACTTCCCCTAAGAGTATCAATGTTACTCTCAGGTGCCTAATAATAGTGTCAGCACGATTATTAATTTTTGAGAAAATTCACAACGATCACTATTATTTGGCATTGAGACATAGAGTGAAATTGCCATCACTATTATTAATTTGAGCCTAATCCCCACCCATCACTATTATTAGGCCATCACGATTATTAGGCACCTGAGAGATATATAAATTCATTTACCATCATGTCTTATACACGATATGGTTGCACCTGTATAGCACTCTTCGTCATCTATGTCATAGAAAACGTAATTTTATTTACCTACGAGATGAAACACTGATACACATGATGTATATTCCATCCCAGTTGCCGACTACGAGTTATCTCGTAGTAGTACTAGTACTAGCGCCGATGGGGTCATTGTCACAAGGCTCCAGGCACATTCGTAGCCAGCTTTTTAATTCGATCACAAATGTAGCCAGCTTTTCACCGGTGATCACATTCGTAGCCAGCTTTTCTAATTCCATGCTTTATATGGTGGGAAATTTGACGTCATCACGTTCGTGACTAAAATGTCAACGTCATGCTCCAGAAATGACTTCGTTTATCAACTTGTATTGGATTATAACTCGAGCATTCTAACGATATTGATCGGAAACCTCAGGTTATTAGATGAACTATAATATAACATTAAAATTCAAGTTGTTTTTCATCCATCAACTCAGAAAAATGAGATTAACCTAATCTTGTTCATATCTCCAAAGATGCGTCGTACATGACAGGTAAACCCATAACATTCAATGAACTGTCATCACAACAAAGTAAGCGCATAGAGGCTCCATCCGAATATCAATTACCATCAACAACTAGACAACCACCACCGACACGTATGAACCTCCATACAGGACCTCAACCAACCTACCATACACCTCCAGCACCGCAGACAAACCCACGTCAATGGAGACGAGGAGGAACGGAATATAGACATACAGGACCTCAACCACCCTACCATACACCTCCAGCACCGCAGACAGACTCAGGTCAATGGAGACGAGGAAGAATTAGTAAGACAGGTAGCTCCGATTAGCAACACCTGGAGAAGAGTATTATCCCAAGACAGGACCACATCTTCAAGCTATCAGCAGCCTTTTTTGTGCGAAAACAGCCTCTCCAACAACCGAAGATAACAGCGGATAACGAGCCAAATGCAGTACCACTGAAACAAAATGAACTGCACATACTGACATACAACTGACATACAACGATGTATATTGGAGGAGACATGAACGAAGACCTAGCCGAATGAAATACCTCAAGTCGCGCTGTAGCCCTCCGTAAATTGCTGACAGATACCCACTTGAAATCGGAAAATCATTCATTAATGTTAAAGGAGTTGCGGTATCCGAAATCGATTTCATCATGTATCCAGATAACATAGCCATTCATAATGCAAAGATCCTCGAACTTGATGAAAACACATCAGACCACCTACCCAAGATGCTAAGAATCCCGTATGATCTTATAAAAGCACATCAAATGGCAAAGACAACTGATCCAGCAATCACCAGAGTCAAGTGGGATAAAGTAGACATACTCCTATACCAAGATCTACATGAAAAGAAAATGACCAAGTCACACGTCAACCACTGGGACAGAGTAGAAAATGCACTAGAAGAGACTACCAACATGATGACCGGTGCCGCCCTAGAATGTGCACCAAAAAAGAAGAAGAATAAGAACAACCCAAAACTAAAGGTTTGGAATGAAGATATTTCGGCGAAGTTACATCTGTACCGGAGAGTATACAAGGAGTGGAGAGACGCAGGAAAACCGAATTAGGGTACACTTCTTCATAACAAAAAAGATGCTAGGAAAGAATTCCGCTTTGAAGTCAACAAAGCACTGTGTGTACGCAACCAAGATCTCCGTGCAAAAGTCCTAGGCGACGGAGAGAAGGACAGAAGTCTAATGTTCAACCTCATCAGGGTACAAAGAGGAAAGTCACACCAATTTATATCTGACCTCCATGTTGATGGCAAAACATTCTCTGATGATAATATAATCAATGGATGGTCACTACACTTCAGCGAACTGGCAAAAATGAAGGATCACGACTACAACTTTAACTTTAACTTCATCAAACAATGCCTTGACGATTACCACATCATAAAATCAAATGGCTCTCCTGACTCTGTACCACCCATTGGAGTAAATGAGTTAAGAAAGATCCTATCAACAATGAAGAAAGGAAAAGCACCTGACAAAAGTGGCTTGACCATCGAACACCTCTGATAGATTACTCTCTACTATTGCCTCGATTATCAACAAAATACTGGAAGATGGCGAGATACAAACTAGCATGAAAATTGGAGTAATCACACCAGTCTTTAAACAGAAAGGCGACAAATGTAACTCAACTAGCTAGAGGGATTACCATCCTACCAGTGATAATGAATCTAGTGGAACACATCCTTCGAAAATATCTCAGAGAAACGACAGCACCTCTACAGTCACCGATACAACAAGGATTCACACCTGGAGCATCCCCTCTCAATAGCGCACTACTGCTTGAGGAAGTCATACGTGAAAGTAGAGACAATAATCATCCTATATTCATCGCATTCTTAGATGCTAAATCAGCTAAAACAAACTAAAAATAACAGCAATTACACCTGGAATATGCAAGGCGCCACTATGCCGACTGCAGAGACTGCTCCACATTTGGGAATAATCCGATCCACCAACATTGAAAAGACAACAAGAGAAACAGTTGGTAACAACATCAAAAAAGCTAGGCGAACAGCCTCATGCCGGTTGGATTTCACGGAGTTAATGGTCTTGATCCCATCAGTTGTCTACATCTATTTCAGACTTACATTGTTCCTGTACTGCTGTATGGTTGTGAAGTCCTGCAACCTCAAGGATCCAACCTACTTAATCTTGAGATGTTCCAGAAAAAAATGCTTAAGAGAATAATATCGCTACCAACCAGAGCAGCTGATCTTGCTACCTACATCCTCTCTGGAATACTCCCCATTGAAGCACAGCTAGACATCCGGATACTCTGCCTTTACTACAACATCTGAACATAAACTGATAACAGCCTTGAAAAATAGATTGCTGAACGCAAAATCACAATGAAATCTGCTGACAGCTCCAGCTGGTTTGTAGCTA
Source organism: Siphonodentalium dalli (assembly GCA_032622095.1). Taxonomy (NCBI): domain Eukaryota; kingdom Metazoa; phylum Mollusca; class Scaphopoda; order Gadilida; family Siphonodentaliidae; genus Siphonodentalium; species Siphonodentalium dalli. Next base: position 203,502,832 of record CP136064.1, read on the forward strand.
CAAGTAGACTGATGCTGAAATATGACCTACCAAATGCAAGAAAATCTACTTCAGAGCCCATTCTCCAAAACACAATGGAAAAACATGACTAAAACTGCTGTTTCCAAATACTGGACAAACAAAATCTCTGAGCAAGCCAGCATCTCTATAAGCCTCACACACCTGAGTACTCACACTTTTCAACCTGGTAAGCCACATCAAGCTGACATCAACCCAGAAAAAGCCGCTGCAATGCTTGCTATTCGACTACAACTAGCAACAATGACCTACAACCTAGAAAGCCGGCATTTCACCAAGACAAAGAACGAAACCGTATGCAGACTATGTGGTGAAGAAGACGAGGACATACATCACTTCCTTCTGACCTGCTCAACTCTAAAAGATACCAGAGAAAAAGTAATAACCATGCTCACACATGAATACCAACTACTATGCTCTGCCGATTTTACCGGACTCGAGGTTCAGCAGAAGATACAAGCCATCTTAGATGTCACCAAATTGGATCCTTCTATTAAAACAATCAGTAATATGTTTAACCTGGCAGCCATCCGTTACTGCTACCTGATGCACTACTCCAGACAGAAGAAATTTATCGGCCTTGCCGGAGAACGAAATCGCAAAAGGTTTAATGGAATCCAGGCAAACACATAACTATTTTATAAATGCAGTCATTAACAGACCTCAAGCTGGTTTCGGGGAAACTTGTACATATGAACCCCATATGGAAGTACATGTACATATTCGACCTATGTTTTTAACAACCTGGTTACTCCTAAAGGAGGTTATACTCATATGTGAGTGCAAAGAAGAAGTAAGTAAGTAAGTTCATTGACTCGAGGCTCGCATGAATATGAAAAGCTGGCTACAAATGTGATCGCCATAGAAAAGCTGGCTACATTTGTGATCGATTTAAAAAGCTGGCTACGAATGTGATTATATGCCTTGTGACAATGACCCCATCAGCAGTAGTAGCCTTGTGTAAGTTGTGACAAATTCAATGTCATTATTATATAACCTGATATTTGTCAAACCATCACTCATACATACATCAAATACAGGATGGAACTACCATTGGTTTTCAGCAGTGAATGTGTTAAATCACATTAAAAATTTAGCTCGTTTTAGCTAAGTCACAAGTGAGCTCAATGAGCTATTTAATTTTGCTAATTTGGGGGAGTGACTAAAACGCAGAATGGGACGATGGGACGGGACGGTATTTGGATGGTATTGGGATGGTATTGGGACGGTATTAGAAAACCGGCTGTTTATCAATAATACAGCGTGTATTAACATGGCGTACAGGGAGCAACAATTTAATAGTCTCATTCGCCAACACAAAGCTCATATTATCAGCTAAAAATAGACACGTCGGAAATAGGCGATTACTGTCAAACACAGAACGAAAATGTAAACACCAAATCACCCCATACATTCATATTTCCCTGTCCCACAGTGATATTTTTGCATAAAATGTTAGATTAACATCTTTTCGACATCACTGTAGCATTTTATTGACCATAATCAAGATGAAAACAACTTTTTTCGTCAATGGGACGGAAGCGAAATTGCAGAACGAAAATGTAAACAAACACCAAATCATCCCATGCATTCACATTTCCCCGTCCCGCGGCGATATTTTTACATAAAATGTTAGATTAACATCTTCTCGACATCATTGTAGCATTTTAATGACCATAATCAACAACCTTAGGAAATTGCAGAACGAAAATGTAAACAACAAAATCATTCACCGCATTCATATTTCCCTGTCCCACTGTGATATTTCTGCATAAAATGTTAGACTAATATCTTTTCGACATCAGTGTAGCATTTTATTGACCATAATCGAGAGCAAAACAACTTTTTTTGTCGATGGGACGGAACCTTTGGAAATTTCAGAACGGGATGGGATGGTATTAGATAGGATGGTACGGTATTAGAAAACGCAGAACAGCTAAGATGGACCCCTAAACTTGCTGTTTATCAATAATACAGCATGTAGCAGCACCAAAATGGCGCTATATGGTCATCAGTGCAGCATTTTATTGGTGATCCCATTTATTGTCCATAATCAAGATTAAAACATATTTTTTCGCTGATGGGACGGAAGCGGTAAAGCGCAGAACAACCATAGGAAATTGTAGAACGAAAATTTAAACAACAAAATCATTCACCGCATTCATATTCACCCATCCCACAGCGATATTTTTGCATAAAATGTTAGATTAACATCTTTTCGACATCACTGTTGCATTTTATTGACCATAATCAAGATGAAAACAACTTTTTTCGTCGATGGGACGGTTGCGAAATTGCAGAATGAAAATGTAAACAAACACCAAATCACCCCATGCATTCACATTTCCATGTCCCACTGTGATATTTTTGCATAAATTGTTAGATTAACATCTTTTCGACATCACTGTAGCATTTTAATGACCATAATCAAGATTAAAACAACTTTTTTGTCGATGGGACGGAACCTTTGGAAATTGCAGAACGGGATGGGACGGTATTAGATAGGATGGGACGGTATTAGAAAAGGCAGAACAGCTAAGATGGACCCCTAAACTTGCTGTTTATCAATAATACAGCATGTAGCAGCACCAAAATGGCTCTATATGGTCATCAGTGCAGCATTTTATTGGTGATCCCATTTTATTGACCATAATCAAGATTGAAATTTGGTATGTGAATGTATCTTGCCCCGGATATGAATTTTATCGGGTCGCCGAGCCTGTGCGACGCCAGCTTCGCGCATGCGCAGACTAGATCTCGGAAACGGGTGGAGCTATCGACTTATAATTTGGTTTTTGAATAGCCCGGACAACGTCGGGCTCATCATTAACTCAACATGTTTCTGACGATTGCCGCCAGTGGCGGGCTAACCTGCTAGTGCAATATAAATTAAGAAACGCTCTTTATTATAATTACAAAACAACAAATTCATTCATATTTCGCCGTCCCATGACGACTTTTCTTGACATATGTTAGATTAATATTAGGGTCCTGCGAATTGGATATTTTGATCGAATCGAATATCGAATCGAATTCACGAAATCGAATCGAATATCGAATCAAATCCTGTCTATGTGTTGCATTCTCAATTAGGTATGTTTTGTCAACGATTAGATGATTTGTGAAACATTCTATGAACTACATTCATGAAGTTCCATCACAACTTATATGGCGATAAACCGTCGTTTGAGATACTATTAACTTCAATTTATAATTGTCAAGAAAACATAGCAGATTAAAACATCCATGCGGCCATCACAACGATTAATATATTACCACTAAACGGGTTATCGGAACTAAAATCATACGAAATTTCTACAGTTTGCATGTACATGCAAAATTGCAAATCGGCATTCGGAAACACCCGTTGTTATAAACTTGAAGACGCAACAACAGTCGCAGTGTAGCCTCTTCATGTGGTGGTTGATGCTTCTTGAACAGATGATTCCATAGATGGGTCATTGTCCCAGATGCTTGCGATTTATATACCATGCATGTTGCATTCATCACACGTGCCTGCAGCTTTATCATGTTTAAAATAAACATGAATGATGGACGACATTTTGTCCATTGTAAAAGAAAGCTCTGAAACTGAAAGTCAAAAGAGAACAGTGCCAAAATGCACTTTTCGACACCAGGAACATGTGTTGTTTACATTCTCACCCATATTACATAACGCGGAATCAGATAGACGATGGAAAATAATTTACCGCGTCGTCGGTCCATTGGCAACTGCGAGCTTTTGCTACCATTTTAAAGCTATAGAATTCAGATGCATTTAGTCGTTCTACCGTGGCTAATTGTTGGCTATACTTATATTTAATAGCATGTACATTGTATAATAAGAGTTATAATGTGCATATATACATAATTTTCTGGAATTAAATGCCACAAAACAGCTAAGATCGACATGTGTACTTGTCCTGAAACAGCCTACTTTTCCGTTATAGTATATTCGAAATTTCGAGTTGGCAATTTCGACTCGAATTCGAATCGAATTTGACTTTCGAATCGAATCTCGAATCGAATATCGAATATTCGCAGGAGCCTAATTAATATATTCTCGACATCAGTGTAGCATTTTAATCTAGTTTAAAAGAACTTGTTTCGTCGATGGGTAAAACGCAGAACGGCCGCGGTCAATGGCAGAACGAACATGTAGACCACAAATGCATTCATATTTTGCCGTCCCATGACGATATTTCTGTACATATTTTTACATAAAATGCTACACTGATGTCGAAAAGATATTAGTCTAACATTTTATGCAGAAATATCACAGTGGGACGGGGAAATATGAATGCGGTGAATGATTTTGTTGTTTACATTTTCGTTCTGCAATTTCCTAAGGTTGTTCTGCGCTTTACCGCTTCCGTCCCATCAGCGAAAAAAAACATGTTTTAATCTCGATTATGGTCATTAAAATGCTACAATGATGTCGAGAAGATGTTAATCTAACATTTTATGTAAAAATATCGCCGCGGGACGGGGAAATGTGAATGCATGGGGTGATTTGGTGTTTGTTTACATTTTCGTTCTGCAATTTCGCTTCCGTCCCATGGACGACAAAAGTTGTTTTCATCTTGATTATGGTCAATAAAATGCAACAGTGATGTCGAAAAGATGTTAATCTAACATTTTATGCAAAAATATCACTGTGGGACAGGGAAATATGAATGTATGGGGTGATTTGGTGTATACATTTTCGTTCTGCGTTTGACCGTATTAATCGCCTATTTCCGACGTGTCTATTTTTAGCCGATAATATGAGCTTTGTGTTGGCGAATGAGACTATTAAATTGTTGCTCCCTGTACGCCATGTTAATACCAACTATATATAACCATCTTGATGCCGCTACACGCTGTAGTATTGATAAACAGCCGGTTTTCTAATACCGTCCCAATACCGTCCCGTCCCATCGTCCCATTCTGCGTTTTAGTCACTCCCTAATTTGGCACCTGTGGCTGTGCCCGACCTGTTTGTCGCGAAAATAGGACACTTGTCTTGTGATAAGACTAAAACTTAGCTGCTGAATTAGTTTTTAATTCTAAATTAGTACCTTTTGTGTGGAAGAATGTTCATCAGTGCGATACAGATTGGAAATTAGATCTTTATGGCGTAAGAAATTAGACAAATCGTTTACCAAATGTTGCACATTATTGTTGTTGTTTTATTCGTGGTATTAGATACGCTTGGACATCCGTCTCGCAGAGGAGTAGATTTTTACAAAGTGTAATAAGTAGCTGTTTATAAGCAGATGTAACCGACAAGCAAGAAGGCGATAGAAGAGGTTTTATAAGGGAGATAATTCTATTTTTAGTCTATGGTAGTCTTCATAGAAGTTCACATAGAAATCGGATATATAAAGTCTTTATATATTCGATTTCTATGTTCCTTCACCTGTGGCCAAGTAAATGGCGAAGTGAGGGGACTGAACACTGTTTTGCAGCTTGTGGCACAGTTTGACAAAATATTAAAGGTGCTCACAGAAACCATAGACTTTAGAACTTGACATGGGATTTATTATCACATCAGATGCAGAAGATATGTGAGACAAGAGCATCGTTGACTGACCATTGGAATGTCATGCGATAGACACATTTGACACCAGATGACCTAAACTTAAAGGTGGGGCAAATAAATTAAGCCTATATGGTAAATAAAGAGCGTTTATTATCAGTCCATAAGATATGTTGGGGAATTGGTGCACAAATACAATGATGTGGGGAATGTCACGGGATAGGTTATGTTGACCTCAAATAATTTAAAGAGGCACTATTAATTAACAATAAAGAGCGTTTATTATCAACTTAAAATATAGATTTAACTTTATCCAGAGAGGCATGCAACAGGTGCTGATTTGAAATGCCACTAGTTATTGATGCAGATTGGTTACATGACCAGGATAATGCCATCTAATATGCGCCTTTTACATCAGGTCACATAAAATGGGACTTATAAATTATATAATCAATAAAGAGCGTTTTTTATCAGTCCAGAAGATGTGTGGGGAAATTGGTGCACAAAAGTTAAATGACGCGGGGAATTTTACGATATATATTCTGTTGACCTCAAATAATTTAAAGTGGCCACTAATAATTAACAATAAAGAGCGTTTATTATCAACTTAAAATATAGATGTAATTTTGTTCCGGAGAGGCATGCAATAAGTGCTGACTTGAAGGTCCACTAGTATTTTGTGCAGATTTGTCACATTACCCTGGTCACATTACCAGGGTAATGTCATGTAATAGGCGCCTTATACATCAGGTCACTTAAAAGGAGACTAGTAAATTATATGATCAATAAAGAGCATTTATTATCAGCCGAGAAGATATGTGAGAAAATCTGTGCACAAAAGTATCCAGACTAAACAACTTTAATTAAATGATCATATGAATTTATGATATACCCAATGATTGGATCATCCAACCGTGGGTACACTAACCGACTGAAATTGGCATACGGTCAAATATACCCGAGGAGTAGGGCCTATTCTTTGGATTCTGGGCATATACTATGGATAACTGGACCCTCCTCCATCTGGACATGACTCAGGTATAGTTAACTTAGGTTTACACTGCACGGGCTCAAATTTGGGGTTCGCCATTTTATGGGCCCATCATAGAAAATTGTTATGTGCCCATATCTTTGGATTCTGGCATATAATATGGATGTTGGGACATATCTGGACCCCCTGCATCTGGACATGACTCCGGTATAGTTAACTTAGGTTTTCATTGCACGGGCTCCAATTTGGGGTTAAAACAATTAAAGGCCCATCACAGAAAATGGACATGTGCCTATAGCTTTGGATTTAGGACATATAATATGGATTTTGGGACATATTTGGATACTTCTGCATCTGCACAAGACTCAGGTATAGTTGACTTAGGTTTTCGCTGCATGGGCTCCATATTGGGGTTCAAACATTTAAGGGCCCATCATAGAAATTTGTTATGTGCCTATATCATTGGATTCTTGCATATAATATGGATGTTGGGACATATCTGGACCGTCCTGCATCTGTACATGACTCAGGTATAGTTGACTTAGGTTTTCACTGCACGGGCTCCAATTTGGGGTTAAAACAATTAAGGGCCCATCATAGAAAATGTGTATGTGCCTATATCTTTAAATTCTGGGCATATGATATCGATGTTGGGAGATTATCTGGACCCTCATGCATCCGTACGTGACGCGGGAATAGTTGATTTAGGATTACATTGCATGGGCTCCGATTTTGGGTTTGCCATTTTAAGGGCCCATCATAGGAAATGGGTATGTGCCTTATTGTTGGATTCTGGGCAGATATGTCCCAGCATCGATATTATATGCCCAGAATCCAATGATATAGGCACATACCCATTTTCTATGATGGGCCCTTAAAATGGTGAACCACAAATTGGAGCCCGTGCAGAGTAAACCTACGTCGACTATACCTGAGTCATATCCAGATGCATGAGGGTCCAGATGTGTCCCAGCATTCATATTACATGCCCAGAATCCGAATATATAGGCACATACACATTTTCTATAGTGGGCCCTTAAATGTTTGGACCCCAAATTGGAGCCCGTGCAGTGAAAACATATGCCAACTATACCTGAGTCATGTCCAGATGCAGGAGGGTCCAAATATGTCCCAGCATCGATATTATATGCCCAGAATCCAATGATATAGGCACATACCCATTTTCTATGATGGGCCCTTAAAATGGTGAACCACAAATTGGAGACCGTGCAGAGTAAACCCACGTCGACTATACCTGAGTCATGTCCAGATGCATGAGGGTCCAAATGTGTCCCAGCATTCATATTACATGCCCAGAATCCGAATATATAGGCACATACACATTTTCTATAGTGGGCCCTTAAATGTTTGGACCCCAAGTTGGATCCCGTGCAGTGAAAACATATGCCAACTATACCTGAGTCATGTCCAGATGCAGGAGGGTCCAAATATGTCCCAGCATCGATATTATATGCCCAGAATGATATAGGCACATACCCATTTTCTATGATGGGCCCTTAAAATAGTGAACCACAAATTGGAGCCCGTGCAGTGAAAACATATGTCAACGATAGCTGAGTCATGTCCAGATGCAAGAGGGTCCAAATATGTCCCAACAACCATATATGCCCAGAATCCAAAGATATAGGCACATAGACATGTTCTATGATGGGCCCTTAAATGTTTAACCCCAAATTGGAATGAATGATAGGCCCTACCCCCAGGGTATATTTACCCTTATGCCAATTTCCAGAGATCAGTGTCCTACCATTGGGTGGTCCAATCATTATTGTATGGGTATATCATAAATTCATATGATATTTAATTCGGGTTGTTTACTAGGGCCCAAATACTGATGTGCACCGAATTTCTCACATATCTTCTGGACTGATAATACATGCTCTCTATTGGTCATATAATTTATTAGTCCCATTTTAAGTAACCCGATGTCAAAGGCACCTGTCACATGACATTATCCTAGTCGTGTGACCCATTACTAGTGGCCCTTCAAATCAGCACCTATTGCATGCCTCTGAGAATAAAGTTACATTTATATTTTAAGTTGATAATAAACGCTCCTTATTGTTAATAATTAGTGCACTTTTCAATCCCCCCAAATATCTTCTGGACTGAAAATAAACGCTCTTTATTGATCTTATATTTATTGGTCGCATCCTGTAACTTTGGGTCAGCTGGTGCCAAACGCGCCTGTCGCGTGGCATGTCCATGGTCAGACCTAGATGCGATCCATATGTAACAATTTTCCTACATATCTTCCAAACTGATAAGGAGGAAATTTTAAGGCTCTTTATTGCTCATGTTTGCCCCTTTAAGTATATAGTGACTAATGTAACTGGCTAGATAGACATTACACCTTGGTTAGCTATAGTGAGTGCCGGCACACCTACTCGCGTGTAGACTATGGACCATTGCTAGCTATATTGATCAATAGGATTGTCAATATGTACTGAATAATCACAATGACTAGCTATATTATTATTATTATGCCCCCGACTTGAAGTCGGCGGGTATATAGTCGACGTCTCCGTCCGTACGTACGTCCGTACAAACATTTTGCATTATTGTTCAGCAACCGCTGGGCAGATTTAGCTGATATTCGGTATGGTGATAGAGCAGCATGGGGGAACAGCTACATGCATAGCGCGGGTTTCGTCCACCCATTTTCACCAGAGTTATGGCCCTTTTTTACTTAGAAAATTCAATTTTGTCCGTCCGTACAAACATTTTGCATTATTGTTCAGCAACCGCTGGGCAGATTTAGCTGATATTTGGTATGGTGATACCGTCCATGCTTAATCCGAATTGCTACGGTCGGGGGCAAATGCCACGCGACAGAGTACCTCTTGTTCACATTTGTAGAGCGCCTATTTCACAACATTGTGTTATATGCGCTGCATAATATACATGGGTGGTCAATTAAATATGTTCTATATGTATACACACTAAAACCGTTATTCGCGTGAGACCGTAGACAATTTTGAACAGGTGTGTTTTCAGTAGTTTCTCTCACTGCCAAAATCTGACCATCCTTACTGGAGGGGATCCCATGAGTGACTAATGTACCCGACAAGATAGACTTACCACCATGGTTAGCTATAGTGACTATAGTATGCTTTATAGACTATCCACCAGATCTAGCTAATTTGATCAATAGTATACTGCCCATATATACTGATATGCCAACTGAATAACCATCATGACTAGCTTATATATAGTGACTAATTTAACTGGCTATATATGCTTACCACACTGCATGGATAGCTATAGTGACTATTCTTACTAGCTAGCCACGTGTATATAGAGTGTCCAGCCAGCGATGCTCTTGTCCAACATATTTCTGCATCTGAGCTGATAATAAACGCTCTTTATTTATCATATAATCAATTTGTACTCATTTAAGACGTCTGATGTCAACGGCATCGATTCCATGACACTCCAATTTACCCCGGTGTTTCAATTTTTACCGACCAGTTTCAACAATTTTTGGCTATATGATTAGTTAGTTAAAGATGCATTATCGGAATTAACGCTCCCAAATACTATTTCTTTGGCTTCGTTGGGGGGGGGGGGGTAAACTATTTTATTCGAGTTGAGGAACCCACTATCAAAGCTCAGAGCGATCAGATATCGACTTTTGAAGTTTGTTATTTGCAATTATTTGTGGCCCAGAAAACAGTCGTCAAACCGACGGTCTCGGACAAAATTGCGGATGAAGATGGATCTTGAATCCTAAATTGTTCCCCAAGGCGGATTTTTGATATGTTATTCCTGATACTTGTGCGCGCGCAAAATGAGAGCAAAACCAGCTTTATAAAAAAAATTTCAGGTTCAACCTCCCGACGACCACACTATACCATATCTAGCTATAGTGATTGGAGCTACATGGACCTTATTTGGCAATATATAACTGGTGCAGCTCTGGTAAGAACTGATACGACACTGATAGGAGTTACATGGACCTTATTTGGCAATGTATTACTGGTGGTGCTCTGCTATTAACTGATGCGATACTGATTGGAAATACAGGGACCTTATTTGACAATATATATCTGGTGCTGCTCTGTTATGAACAAATGCGATACTGATTGGAATTATAGGGACCTTATTTGGCAATATATAACTGGCGCTGCTCTGGTATGAACTGATACGATACTGATTTGAAATACATGGACCATATTTGGCAATATATAACTGGTTTTGCTCTGGTATGAACTGATGCGACACTGTTAGGAGTTACAGGGACTTTATTTGGCAATATATAACTGGTGCTGCTCTGGTATAAACTGAGGCGACACCGATTGGGGTTCCATGGACCTTATTTGGCAATATATAACTGGTGCTGCACTGGTACCCACTGATGCGACACTGATTGGGGTTACAGGAACCTTATTTGGCAAAATATAACTGGTGCTGATCAGGTATGAACTGATGCGACTCCGATTCGTATTACAGGGACCTTATTCACCGACATAACTGGTACTGCTCTGGTATGAACTGATGCGATACCGGCCTATGTGATTGTTTTAGCTTTGGTTCGTTAATTACGCTTGCGTATGATCATATTATATTGCCAAATAAGGTCCATGTAACTCCAATCAATGTCGCCTCAGTTCATACCAGAGCAGCACCAGTTATATATTGCCAAATAAGGTCCCTGTAATATCAATAGGTGTCGCATCAGTTCTTACCTGAGCAGCACCAATTATATATCGCCGAATAAGGTCCCTGTAATATAAATCGGTGTCGTATCAGTTCTTACCAGAGCAGCATCAGTTATATATAACCGAATAAGGTCCATGTAATATCAATCGGTGTCGCATCAGTTCACACCAGAGCAGCACCAGTTATATATTGCCAAATAATGTCCATGTAACTCCTATCGGTGTCGCATCAGTTCATACCAGAGCAGCACCAGTTATATATTACCAAATAAGGTCCATGTAACTCCAATCAGTGTCGCATCAGTTCATACCAGAGCAGCACCAGTTATATATTGCCAAATAAGGTCCATGGAACTCCAATCAGTGTCGCCTCAGTTTATACCAGAGCAGCACCAGTTTTATATTGCCGAATAAGGTCCCTGTAACTTCAAACAGTGTCGCATCAGTTTATACCAGAGCAGCACCAGTTGTATATTGCCAAATAAGGTCCCTGTAACTTCAATCAGTGTCGCATCAGTTCATACCAGAGCAGCACCAGTTATATATTGCCAAAAAAAATTAATATCAAATAACACAATAAATTGCCTGCGGGGAAAATAGCGCTACATTTTATTGGAGTTACCTAACCTGAAAATGGGATAAGTTTTCTGTACGGGATTCTCCTTATTGCCGGTTTACACTTTGTAAAAATCTACTCCTCTGCCAGATGGATATTTTTGCATTAGATACCTATTCCTGAATTGGTAATCGGAAAACGAGATTAAGGTCGAAGGTCACGTGACGTGGTTTTAGTGGGAAATTCCAAGCCTGTAGATTTCAAGTGTAAAGCGAAAGTAAACAATTGGAATATGCTAGACTAGTACGTAGAAGCAAAACAAGCTATTTGATCAATCGAGGTTTGTGCCCAATCAGAAAATAGCTCTTCTGGTACGACCTGCCGGCGCTAGGTTGCAATGCAGAAGAAGGAAGATACTCTAAAGTATATATAAATCTAATCAGAGAAATCCTAAAACCGGCCTAAAAATTTTAATAAATCGAATGAACAACAACCAACCATGCAGCAGAAGAATCACGTGAGTAATCTTGTTCGGATACCAAAGATTTACTTCGTCATACAACAGGTCAGGGAGAACCCAAAATCGATGTACATGTACTAAACCTCGATTTGTGTTAAAAACCTCGATCGAGGTTCTTCGAGACCATGTGACCACTGGTCAAAACATACACCCATGGCCATGATATAATTATAAGGGGAAACACTAGATAAACCAAATATGATACTAAGGCCTAAACAAAAAAGACGTTTGTTTCCGATAACCCGACCGACCCTATTTTAAACCCCCGACCCTAAACTTTTTGCAAAAACAAAAAAAATCCGACCAAAAAAAAAAAAAAAATTTTTTTTTTTTAATTTAGGTCCCAATTCATATCATAACAAGATGCAAAACATTAATATATTTATATATATTGCCATAAGAAATTTAAGTTTACAAAAAGATTTAAGTTTAACAGTTGGAATCATACCGTACTGTAAAGTATGTTTGGCATTATCTAGCTTTCATCTGTGAAAACTTCAAATAGTTTGAGTTCAGGTTTGTTATCATTCAGCCTTCAGACTTCAGTATTTCAATCAAATACAGTACATGAACATTAACAATTTGATCAAATCAACCTGGTTATCAGGTGGGATATCATAATACCAAATGAAAAATTAACATAGAGATTAGTACTATAAATATAGTAATTACTAACTTAATAGACATTGTTTCTGTACTACATGTAGTATATTATGTATGTACGTGTCTCACTTGAATTTTATAAAATAGCATATTATATGAATTAGAGTGATAATGGTAAGTCTCATTTCAAGCAGGATAATCATAGTCCATTGAACCAAAAGATATCTGACAATATCGTATAAGCATTTCCAATCCATACATATAAAACAAGAGATCGACTGTCGTCCGGTGCATACCCTCTTAGCGCATACCGCCTGATGTGGGCATATCTATAACCAATGATTGCTATACTCAGACAGATGGACCCAAAAAAATCAGCATTTTCATGTAAACAAAGATGAATAACTATAAAACAAAAAACCAAAACAAAACAGTTGAATGTGCCATTAAATGTCCTCATAGTGGTGAACATCCATACAAAATTTCATTGAGATCTGAGCATTACTGTTCAAGTTATGACCTCAGAGCAGACGTCTGATGGACCAAACAGCCAACATTTCCAGAAAAACAAAGATGAATAACTCTAGAATGGAAAAGCGGAACAGAACAATGGACGTATGGATGGACGCACGGACGGACAGGTGCAAAACAGTATACCCCCTTTTATCTTTTAAAGGGGTATAAAAAATTTCCAAAGTTATGTTTGAGAAACTTGATCAAATTGACCTCTCAGTAAAATTCAAAATACTGACTCTGCCCTAGATTAGCTCTAAATGCAATGGATTTTCACAAATTTTTCAGGGTGAGAACCCCCACCATCAGCATGGGGGGGGGGGGGGGGTCACCCCTCCCAAACCTTCCTCCGCTCAGGCCTTCAGGTTATGCCTTTGGCATATCATTGCCCAAAAACAGGTGTCCTCAAAAAATACCTAGATACTTCACTGAATGTGGAGGAGAAGGTGGTGTTCTGAAGCCATCATTAAGAGATCGGTACAAGACGGTCACTCCAATATGTGAACAGTGCAGTGTTGCTGGACTGACTCCAGTTGTCGCCAGACCATATGGGAAATATTAGGATTATCAAAGACTATATTAGGATATAGACTAGTATATATGTATATATTAAAGCATATGTAAGATTGAATTGGAGTTTATAGTTTCTCTGTCATCTGGGTTAACATGATTGGGGCTTAGAAGTGCATAGTTTGGGTTATTGACAAGTATTATACAGTTATTTTTAAAGATACTGAAAAAAAAAAGTTAACCAAAAAAAAAGAAAGTTAAGCCTACCTACCTACCCTAATTTTGTTCAGCTCGTTAGCGGAAACAAATTATTTTTTTGTTAGGCCTAATGGAAGTAATGTAGTGTAAGTGATATAGGCTACGGTAGTGTGGAGTATTTCACAGTGTTTCATCTTACACCTATGGGAGGCCAAATTCACATTTAATAATTAATTGTGCTTGAGTGCAATCAAGAACAATTAATTATTAAATGTGAATTTGGCCTCCCATAGGTGTAAGATAAAATACTACACACTATATCACCAGTGGTCACATGTTCTCGAAGAACCTCGATCGAGGTTGTTTACACAAATCAAGGTTTAGTACATCGATTTTGGGTTCTCCCTGACCTGTACAATATTATGTAATATTACAAATGTACCTACTAAAGTAAGAAACAACTGTGACGTCTTTGATGGGTCCACCCACATGCACTTGTAACATTTACATATTTTATATATACTAAGCGCAATAAGGAATATTCTTATTGCGCTTAAGCGCAATTAGATCTTCCCTTATTGCGCTTAAGCGCAATTAGCTCTTATTGCGTTTAAGCGCAATAAGAATATTCCTTATTGCGCTAAATTCCTTATTGTGCTTAAGCGCAATAAGAAATTCCTTATTGCGCTTTAAAAGCGCAATAAGAGATTCCTTGCGCAATAAGAGATTCCTTATTGCGCTTTTAAAAGCGCCAATAAGAAATATTCTTATTGCGCTTAAGCCAGCCCTGGCAATGCCTAGGTAAAAGCAGAGGTAAAGTAAGTTTGCCTAGGCAATAATATTGCCTAGGTAAAACAAGTTCATTGGGTTACTAAAATTGATTTGAGATGGCAATATTGTTGAAAAATTGCCTTGGTAAAATCTGCTTTTGCCTAGGCCAATTTCTGTCAAATTGTCCTTAATTCCCAGGGCTGCTTAAGCGCAATAAGGAATTACCTTATTGCGCTTACGCGCAATTAGATCTTTAGATGTTTAAGAATATTCCTTATTGCGCTTAAGCGCAATAAGAAATCCCTTATTGCGCTTAAGCACAATAAGAGATTCCTTGCGCAATAAGAGATTCCTTATTGCGCTTAATAAGCGCAATTAGATCTTCCCTTATTGCACTTAAGCGCAATAAGGGATTCCTTATTGCGCTTAAGCTCAATTATTTATTAAATGTCAATTTGGCATCCCATTGGTCCACCTATAATTTTAAGCATACTGGAAGCCAAATGACATTTAATAAATAATTGAGCTTCAGCGCAATAACTTAAGGAATTTCTAATTGCGCTTAAGCGCAATAAGGGAAGATCTAAGTTCTAATTGTGCTGAAGTACAATAAGGAAATATAATCTCTAATTGTGCTTAAGCGCAATAAGGAATAGTCTTATTGCGCTTTTAAAAGCACAATAACTTCAATAAAAGCTAATTGCACTTAAGTGCAATTAAAAATCTTCCTTATTGCACTTAAGTGCAATTAGCGACATTACATAAACTCCCTATAATTCAAATGGTGTAGTCCATAGTGCAATGGGTGGAGTTTATTGGTGATTGTCCACATTTGTATGGGAAGCCAAATTGACATTTAATAAATAATTGAGCTTAAGCGCAATAAGAAATCCCTTATTGCGCTTAAGCGCAATAAGGGAAGATCTAATTGCGCTTAAGCGTAATAAGGGAAGATCTAATTGCGCTTAAGCGCAATAAGGAAATTCCTTATTGAGCTTAAGCGCAATAAGGAATCTCTTATTGCGTTTAAGCGCAATAAGGAATATTCTTTTAAGCGCAATAAGGAATATTCTTGTTGCGTTTAAGGAATCTCTTATTGCGTTTAAGCGCAATAAGGAATATTCTTTTAAGCGCAATAAGGAATATTCCTTGCCAGGGGCGGATCCAGGATATTGAAATAGGGGGCACTGTACAAACATGATGCAAAGCATCATCCGAGTCGCGGAGCGACGAAAGGGGGTGAGCACGAGAGGGGGTGTCCCCCTCTACACCCCCTTTCTTTTTAGGGGGGTCCTGGGGGGCCACCCACGGAAATTTTTTGTTATTTAGGACTTAAAAGGATGCATTCTCCTTTGTTCTGAGGATATTGAATACCAATCAAAATGAAACGGTGTAATGACGAAATTTTTAATTTTTATATACATGACTCAACTCGATCTCGATGTTGTCGTTCGGAGTACATATGCATGTACATATTCCGCATATGTCTATTATGTATGCTACATGTAAATAGCATTAGACATATGTGTGTCTTCATGCATTCTTAGACTAAGCTCTCGAATTAACAAGCCATACTAGACACATTCGCAGCATGAACGAGGACAGCTATATATAGGTAACTAGTACGGGAAGCTAATTGTGCCAAAAACAGTTAAGATGCATGGTCCGAAAAAGCAGACTTAACGACTTATATACAATTTCTCTCTCCTATTGTGCCATCTGCATTCAAACCTCTACTCACATTAAAGTGATATGGTTCTGTTTCCCATGATTACATTATGTTGAGATCAGAATAATGTCAGCGATATATAAGCTGGATAATGGAAGAACAGCTCTCGATAATGATAAAGAACCAAAACCTTGTCATTCTACACATATTCATGAATTTAATTGCCGATACATGTGAATGGCAAAACGAGAATGGAAACAAAGGATACACATTACATTGTAAATCTTAAGTGATGCGTAATAACCCATTTGTAAATTCCATCCATGAATGGTGGGTATCAAGTCAATGTTCCATGGCGCCTATTGCAAATAATGGCCGGAATAATGTCCCCAAAAATGTGTTCTCTGGCGAAAATAGGGGCGTGCGCGCTGAGGACGCCGGATGGTAGATCCGCCCTTGCTTGCACAATAAGGAATTTCCTTATTGCGCTTAAGCGCAATTAGATCTTCCCTTATTGCGCTCAACACTAAAATCTTACATCAGAACACCAAATGAGAACCAGTTTGCCCACATGAGAACCTTACATGTGAACTTCACCCCCAATCACAGTCTGACCACCATAACCATGGCGACAGCCAAACAAAACGATGCTTAGCCCGCACACAGATTTTATTAACGCATGTAGCCCGCATTTCTTCATAAACCACATTTGGTCCTGAACGAGGAATCACTGGATTCAAAACACATAGAACTATCAGCAAAGGATTAGTTGATTACTGGTGTTTTCCCTGGAGAAACTTGTTTCCATTTACCTTTTCCTTTTATCTTCCCAGCAGTAATCAACAATGGCTACACTTAGACCAGACATAGCTGTGACCAGTGTATCGGACACAGCACTCAACAGTGCCTCAGGCTCAACAGTATTATCCTTCTAACTGGATAGCACTAGGCCAAAAAAACGCTCACACACAGACCAGAGGACCTTAATAAATGCATGAAAGCATGCATCACAGATGCGAACATGGCAACATACCAGAATATACAGAACCTCACAATAAAGAACACCTGACTTTCCCTCCAACAGGTGTTCCTCATATCATGTGTCTCGCACATAGTAAGCCTGAGAGGACTATCTGTGCTCCTACCCACACCTAAAGGGCGCATATCAGACCTCGAAAAATAATGTCAGGAGCAGTAATGGTCATGACCTGTCATATCGTATCATTGACATTATCACTTGCGATCCAGAGAGCACATCGGGTAAACAAATCTGCAACACACATAAATTCCACTGGATTTTCACTCTCCAAACACTGTCCCCCACTGGGTTTGAACAGAAAGGACTTTCAGTCATTTCCCTTATTTATTTTATCCTTTTCTACTTCCTATTTTCCAATGAAATTCTAAAAAGTTTGATAGCTCCAATCTAGTGGTCACCCCGAAGATCAATATAAAATTTGGTGACTATTGGATGAGGGATGTGCATGGTCTTTAGGGTGTGCCAAAGGATTTAGTCATACAGAGAGTAAGTTAGATGATATTACTTGGTTTGTTTGATATTAGGCCGATATCAGCCCGAGGTAACCTCATATCAGCCTGAGACTGAAGGCTGATATGAGGTTACTGAAGGCTGATATCAGGCCAATTATATCAAACAAACCAAGTCATATCCTATTTATTAATTAGGTCGCCTCCTAGTAACAGTGTAATGTCAACAACTCTTTCAAATGAGTTATGTCACAAAAATCTATGTCTACACATTATTTAGCAGTGAGATAGTTATGGCATGTCGTAAACCATATTACTCGGATTTGTAATGTCATAAAATGATATTGCTTGGATTGGTTGTGTCCTACAATGATATTACTTGATTTAAGGGCAAACTGAAGAAATATTCACCAAGAACTTTCGATAACAAGCAGTTCTGGGCAAAAATATCATATCTAATTAATAAGATCTGATCATTTATTTTCAGATAAGGGTCACTATGTTCTCACACCTAACCTGAACTTCCAGATAGTAATATTCTACAATGTCAAGTCCGAACTCTGATGAAGGTGCGTCCTTAAAATATATCTGCTGATCACTAACACGTGTACATGCTCGAGTTTAGGTAAACCTAGATCCTGCCATGAATCTGTATTCCAGCTACGCCCGTAGAAATATATTCCACCAGTACAAAACCTGGGAACATTTTGATGTTGTGACAGGAAAGTTTATAACATTGAAAAATAGTGCATGTAATATATTTCTCAGTTAATACCTGTTGCTAACTGGAGGGATATAGCATTCTACTAGTTACCTACAGTTACCGTACTGCATTTAATTAATATATAAGAATGACGGTGTGTGTGTAGTCAATTTGTATATCTACTTTGAGCAAGGTTATTCTCCATTTCTATTTGATCACCCTACCGGAGTGTTTCGTATCACTTTAATAATGTAGTTCACTGTACCGGTACCTGAAGGTCCTAAAGTTGGATGATTTAGGTGACTGTGTGAGCGATTTTCTTTGCATCGCTTAATATCATGGAATTTCTCCCAGGTAATTAACTCTGTGTTTATTGCGAAAAAGTCACCAAAAAGCATACAATCTCGAGCTGGGACCACCCCTACTGTAAAGTAGATTATTGAGAACAAATTTTAACGAAGAAATATATTCTCTGCCTTGTTTGTTCAATGTTATAAAGTTCCCTGTCAGAACATCAAACAGTTCTCAGGTTTGTACTGGTGGAGGTATGATCTCTACAGACGTAGCCATGAAGAGTAGAAATTCTTGGCATGATCTAAGGTAGACCCACATATTATTATGGAAGTCCAAGGTTATAGAAGAGTTGAAGTGTAAGCCACTGATAAGACCTTCAGATTGTTGTAATTTTGTGCTTTGATGGTGTATATGTCACATATTATACTCGTAAATAAAGATGAGAATGATGTCAGCTGCAGTACGTTTGTTCGTCAACTCTGTCTTGGTCATTTGTTTCATCTTCAAAAAAAAAGTCTCAGCTTTTGTGTCAAATTGCGGGTCAATTATTTGGAGAATATCTGATGGTCATCTATGATTTTTCAATGTCCATTGTTAGGCTCGAATCGATTCAGATTTGATGTTGACATCAGACAACCGATTTGATTCGGTTGCCAAATTTCTGATTCACAGGCCCTAGTTGAAGGCCTTTGCCATAATCTGGTCACATTTCCCATATCTGATCGTAATTGCCAGCCTAATTACATGAGGAACTCAACTTGAGTGACATCAGAACAACTCATAGACTTATATACTATTTGTATACATGGGACTCAAAACAAGCCATACCAGAACGACTCAAACATGAAGTACAGTAATGCCCTAAATAATCGACTCCTTAACCCTTTACCCAACAAAACGGCCCTGTGCCAATGCATTCTCTTATATATGCGAGTCGACCATAGGTCGCCTCGCATATATAAGAGAATGCATTGGCTTAACACATTAAAAATTATAAAATTGTTAAAGAATGTAAGAAAAAATGGTAAAAAGTGTTAAAAAAAGATTTTTTTTAGGCCAATGCATTCTCTTATATATGCGAGGCGACCTATGGTCAACTCGCATATATAAGAGAATGCATTGGCACAGGGCATAACTGTAACTATCACAATGTGGTCAAGGAGCCGGTTCCAATGATATCCATATTTGTATGGTTCTATTGAGACAGACCGAAGATATTTTAGGCTGTTGAAGCTTTATTTGGCCGGTTTTGGCCGGTTTGTTGGGTAAAGGGATAACCACAGCAGAATTATGGGTATCTTTTCAGGATTTAGTCGGAAATATGGCTTGTTGCCATTCATCGGAAAGCTCTCAGTGAGTGGCAACAAGCCATATTTCCGACTAAATCCTGAAAAGTTACCCATAATTATACTGTTGTTAAGGAGTCGATTATTTAGAAGAATAATTTGAACAGATACTTCACAGTGTGTTCGGGCTTCTTTTTCTATTACAATACTTTGAGAAGAAGTCTTAAATGCGCATAAACTTTAAGAACTGATTGGGAGAATCATGATACATTCACGAAAAGTTTAACCTTCTTGATATGACTATCCTTTTTACTTGCACGTGTTTTCAGATTCCAAATTGAATGACATCTTATTGGTGATAAAACAAAATAATGGACCAATAAAGACACTAAATATTGTCAAAAATGTAGAACAAGACAAAAAGGAAATAAACAGAAGATTGAAGACACTATGCGACCAGAAGCGTGTGCAGAAGACCCAGGACAGTCCGCCAATGTGGAACTTGTTACATGGAGGTATAGTAAAACCTCTCCAAACCGAACACGCTTCTGACGGACCTTTCTGTTCGGTATAGAGAAATTTGCGTCATTTTTGTAACATGAAGCCGCCATTACAAAGAGTCATCAAGATGCTAATACTCCATTATTTATTAATAAAAATTTGATAAACAACACAATAAGAAATGTATTTATGTATAGATAACAATGCAAAAATATGAATAAACACCAAAAAATATATATACATATAAACACTGACTTTTTGTGATCTTGCCACAGTTATTAGCTCACTTACCTGAGACGAAGTCAGTCCGGTGGATCTATAGTCATCACTCCATCCATTAACAATTCTAAATTTATTCTATAAACATCTTCTTCTCCAGAACTATGAAACTGAATGGGGTCACATTTGGTGCGGATTTTTCTTAGATGACTGGGATTAAGATTTTTTTCAAATGGGGAAACCGGGTCAAATAGGGGCAGAGCCAGGGACATAACTCTTTCACTCTATAGTAATTCTTAATCTAATCAGCAAATAAGTTTTTGTATGAAGGGTCCTTTGGTGACTAGGATTCAGATTGGTTCAAATGTGGTCATTGTTTTATCTTCTCAACCATTATCAATCAGGTCTATTCAGGGTATATTTATATGGATGGTCCTTGGGTGACTGAGATTAAGATTTGTTAAAATAGTGCCACCAGGTCAAATAGGGACATAACTCTTTCCCTCCATAGTAATTCTTAAAATGTTTTGTCCTCAAGAGCCATCTGGCCTCTTTAACTTATTATTAGTATGGAATACATATTTGTTAAAGGCCCACTTAATTTTCGAGTCTCCGATTATTTTTTTATAGTGACTTGATATATGGTTTTAATAACAATCTATGCCATAAAATATGATTAAAATACTATAATTCATCACTATTTGAAACATCTGTGTCTTAGAAGATGCCCACAGAGAAATAGAAAACTGCTGAAGACTTCCCCCCTCTGGAACCCAGAATGCAACATAATTCAAACTTTTTCAATGAAAGGGGAAGAACTCTATCTTTAATATATAGAGTTATTCCCTGCATTGAAAATAATACTGATTTTTACTTCAATCTTGATGACAAAACGCAATTGCAACTCAACAAAAACAACATGTCCACAGTTTATTACACCGGATAAGTTGATAATACAATGTTTTGGAGCTTCCTCTTTCAAATGGTATATAATATGGCATAGATTTTATATAAAGTAATCTGGGGGTTCGAAAATTAAGTGGGCCTTTAAAAAGTAGTCGACTGGTCAATAAGATTGGATCAACTCACATGGGTGGGTAAAATTTCCACCATATGGGAATTCTGGTGGTTTTTACACAATTCCTGAACATTAGGTTGTATAATTTACAATTCAATTCTGGAAGTAGAATGTATTGGCAATGATGCCAAATCAAAAGTACCACATTGATAAGATGTATTTTGTTTTAATTTGGAAGGTGATCACTTGGGATTGAACCATTTAGAAGATCACTATTTTGACTGTTGCATTATGGGTAGGTCAGCTAATAACAAATTACCTGGAGCAACATTCATTTGGACATTTATAGTGGGTCTATAAATCTGATAATGATTTTTTTATTGTCAAAATTTCCACACATGCTATTCAACATATCATATGGATAGACCGTCCTACCAGGGGCGTAGCAAGCAAATTTTATTGGGGGGGGTATAACCATTCATCGCGAAGCGATGACCCTAGAGCATGAGAGGGGGTCGCCCCCTCTCGATGGGGGGGTCCGGTGGTCCTTCCCCGTGAAAAATTTCTGACATTGGAAGCTTAAAGTGGCTCTCTGGTGGCTTCTGACCCATCTGACATTGTGTTCCCACCCACTACATTATCATAGATTAGATCAACATTCTTATCATTTATCAATTGTAATTTCATAAAATGGTAGGCCGATTGAAAGTGTAATGAACAAATAGGTATATGGGAATTCATGTTGTGTTATTATCTAGTCATTAATGATGTGAAATTACTCCCATAAACTGGGATCAGATATTCAGAAAGTAAATATGTCACAAACAACCATGAGAAAGTAGACTACATGGATACACACATCACCATGGGTATGTATCGGGGGGTATTTATCGTGTGGGTATGAATAGTGTGGGTATGTATCGTGGGTATGTATAGTGGGTATGTATCGTGGGGGTATGGATCCTGGGTATGTATAGTGGGGGTATGTATAGTGTGGTTATGTATAGTGGTGGTATGTATTGTGTGGGTATGTATAGTGTGGGTATGTATAGTGTGGGTATGTATAATGTGGGTATGTATAGTGTGGGTATGTATAGCGTGGGTATGTATAGTGGTGGTATGTATTGTGTGGGTATGTATCGTGTGGGTATGTATAGTGTGGCTATGTATAGTGTGGGTATGTATAATGTGGGTATGCATATTGTGGGTATGTATAGTGTTGGTATGTATAGTATGGGTATGTATCGTTTGGGTATGTATAGTGTGGCTATGTATCATGGAGGTATGTATCGTGGGGGTGTGCATTGCCGCAATCGTCGGCGATACTTCATTAGTTTGCCAAATATTTTTACTAACGTTTGGAAAATATTGGGGGGGGGGGGGTAAATACCCCCCCCCCCCCCCCCCCCCCGGTTCCTACGCCCCTGCGTCCTACAAGAATATAACATAATTCATGGAATTATTCTTAGTATTTGTTTCACTGAAATGCAATGAAGTATTACAAAATTATTAGAAACTGCAAGTTGAAACTGTATTTCAACTTGCTCGATCAGCCATTCTTACCTGGTACATGTATTGCCTGATGTTGTTTTTTCATACAAACATACACAACAGAAATATTAATGTTGTGCTCCTGTTCTATTTATATATTTTGTACAGTGGATACAAATCCTACAGATGTGGAACGAAACAAATCTTCAAATAATGGAGGAAATAATGTAAATGTGGCCACAGCCAGTATGAAAAAACTAGTCGTCAGTGGTGAGTAGTTTATCCCAGTCTGTTATAACATACGTTAGATTCATACTGATACTAATCTATCGTATTCCCACCAACTTTTCATTTCTCGGAATGCTTGCGGTCTTCCCCCAAATTATCACATGCTATGTTAATCATTTTGATTGGACACTGTTATCTTTGTGCTACCAATAGTGAGTTCTGATTGGTGCTACTGACATGGAATCCCGCGGTCTGGAAAATAGATAGTCCACAAGTAATCAGACCCACTATTATATGTGGGTCTGATATCAAGTTAACTGAATTTATCAATAGCTACTTTCTAACTACCACTGTGTCATCCCCGCATGTCACATGTTTAAGTCTAAGACTTGGGACATTATTAAGCATGGAGTAAAGAATAGGACCATGGTAATCACTGCCTGAAGTAGAGGTCTTCAAAAAGTGGGAGGAGTAATAAGTGAACACCTTGGCATGAATTTACATCTCTTCTTATGTCACAATATGACCATAGCTGTTGAAAGTGCCATTAAACCCCACTTAACTAATTTACTTTCCAATTAAATCAGACATTAATGACTATCATGAGAATAATTGGCTATAAATGAGAATAGATGTGAAAATAACCCTTTCACACAATCTATATCAACTATTCTATTATAGATTATGCTAATAATTCTTTCTTTTTGTGCCATGAAGAGTCAGTTTTGACAAATTAATTTTGTCACCAGAGTTAAATCCCTTCTCGACTTGCTGATTATTTTATCTATTTATGTTCCAACATTACAGATGGTACCCAAATATTAACCGAAGAAAGAATACAAGAAACTAGCCGTCTCACATCAAGTTTGAGTGAAGGTGGGAATTTAGGTAAAAATTATTCTACAGACTGTTTACAAACTTATATCAACGGGACATACAAGCCTTGAAATAGTCTGTCTGTAAATAGTTTCCAGAGGGTGAATTTAGTGATTTATTTTATAAACCGGGTAGTTTATTTGATATCGGCTGAACGCACAAGGTATCTTTGCTAGCATTTACGACATACTGTTATGCCCTAAGTAAATCACCCATTAACTGCAGTTATAATCCGTTTACAACTGCTGTTAAACTGTAACCGCACCGCAGTTATTAGCCGTAACTGCGGTGGCATCGCAGTTACATGCGGTTAGGTTACCGCAGTTAATAACCCTTAACTGCGGTTACACCGCACGTAAACGTTAACCTTCCGGTATTTGAATATTTAATGGGAAAGAGAGGGGTACTACCCATGCATCTACCAGTGTATGTTATCGTTTTGTGTTTTAGAGATCACGGCAAAGTGGTAACTTCATAATCGACCAGGAGTTGATTGTATGTTTTTGTTATCACCATCGGTACTCAACACGATATATTTTATGTTTTAATCCCGACTTGTTGAAAGCTGTATAATTTTGACGTATATGTTCTAGTATACGTCCGTTGTTCGGCTTGAGAAAAAATACATGCTTATGTTTGAAGCAAAGTAGAGTGCTGAATTTAATACCAGTAATAGTACATACGCAATTCGCGAATCTAGCTGGCGTGTCACGTTTGTAGTCAATTATGATTATATAGCAACGAACGCAAGATCGGAAAACTTAAATATCGGTTTCCGATATCCGAATAATGCCCGACGTTTGAAGAATGCGGTTGTTCCGTTTAAACGCATTTTTGTTTCCCTCACTTTACATTTATGATGCATGTGTGGCACTCTAACCTCCACGTTATATAATTATCCACTCAAATATGTTTGAAATTCAGTGGCCATTTGATCCGTTTGAATGCGTTTTTTCCGTTTTGCGGTTGTTTCATTTTAAACGCGTTTCCTTCCATTGAAAGTGACCAGCACTCGTCAGGTAAATTGTCGAATAATTATATTTATATATAATTATATAAATATTTATTTTATCGATGGTTAAAGTCGAAAATGGGCCGTAAGAATTCCGATTACCGGTCGGGGTTAGCCCAACTGTTATTTTCACCAAAAGGCTACTATAAAGTATACAATATTATAATAAAAAGAAATCCAAAAAATATTAAACACACAAAAACACTTTTATTTTTTCACACCATACATCACAATCTTCCGTTAACCCAAAACATAAAATATTGGTATATGAATGTCTGTTCTATTTATCCAAAATAAATATAGTAGAAGATCCACAACAAAAAATATTGATATTGAAAGGGACACTGCCATGTTATTTGTGCTAACTTGTCTAACTAAAACATGACATGCCATATACGCCATTGTCGCCATATGGTATCTGTTCCATTAAGAGCGACATATACCGGTTTAACTGCGACGTATCCGCTTTAACCGCACAATTTATTCGGTTCTCTTGCGTTTTGAACGCATCTTATAACCGCGGTTAGGTTAAAACGGAACGCAGTTAAACTGGGGTGCCACTTCAGTTAGATGGGCCATTTACTTAGGGCATAACAGTAAATCAATGTATTCCCTTATATATGTGAGGCTCCCTATGAGAGACTCACTTATAAGAGAATACATTAGCACAGGGTTTTCTCAAAATTTCATGGAAGGGTTAATTAGCCTTGAACCTATTTATGAGAGATCAGCTGACATTTGCAGACATCAGCAAGTTGTGTGATTTATTTCATTTCAAAAGTGAATTTTCTGCTGAAAATGGAGAGATCTAAAGAAGTTCCAACTTCAAACTCAGATTGCTATATAAATAATTTTGGCATAAAGCATCATATGAGGTATCCACACATTGTTTTGATTGTTTTTCCGATAAGTCCATGTTGACATGGCAACTTAGGCCATTAAAATAAAATATCTGTGTTCTCAGCCTAATCTCAGGTAATTAGATCTCAATTTTTAGATGAGGGAGGGAGGCTTTTTAATTTAATTTTTTCCTCAAATTCTGGAAACTCCAGAAACCAAAAAAAATCATTTTCGTTGTTCAAATCAAATAGATCTAGCTGAAAATATTGAGAAAAAATATTTTGATGAGGCTTTTTAAATGGAAATTTTAGTGACGAGGGAAGTGCCTGAGAACACAAAATTTTTATTTATCTGGCCTTAGCAGAAAACATATTTATCTGTCGATCACAAACTACAAGAAACTGTTAAGTCTCGCCAACCAATTGCAAGTATTTGCTCACATTATTGTGGATAGAATTTCATGTTATGAACCTTACCTTACAGCTCTAAACCTAAACTGTTCACATTCAGTTTAGAGGTGTATGACTATGTATTGAGTTGTCGTAATTGCTACTTGCTTGAAGTTATTGCATCAGCTCTGATTTAAGTAAAACTTGTTTAGACACAACAACATCTGGTGATTACGTGAACCAGCTCTCAAGAAGCTAATAGATATCTAACTTTGAAGGATGACAACCATCATGACATCTCCAACTGAACCTTGCAGTTTTCTCTCTACTTTCAGATATGTTTGTAAAGATAATAAGTCATCTATCTGGAACAAACATTCCAACATTAGCAAAGGACGTGGTCAAAGAATTTAACATAAAACCCAAGTCAAGATGCAACTCAATTCTGTACTTTCTAGTAGATAAAGGAGTCTTGGAGAAAACTGATAGCACACCTCCTAAGTTCAAGTGTGAGAAGCCATTGGATGGAAACCAACAGGGTAAACAACCATGCTGTTAAGAATGGATGCTGATTTTCTTGCTTTTCATGGAGTATGGATGCCAGTTGGTCTGATGTTTTGTGTGGAACACGAAAGCGTTCTATATATAAAAATGTCTGGTCAACTCGCATCCATATTCCATGGAATTCAACAAAATCAACATCCATTCATCCAGTTTTCTTATATTTGCACTCAACTGGCAGATTAAAATACAATTTAGCGCCAATTTTCAACAATATTCTGGTAGCGCTTTTCAAGTTGTGTCCATACAATATGGAAACAAATTTGGGCCTGCGTGCGACATCACATGATTTTAACCAACCATTCAAGTTCCATAGCACAAATGCATGGAGGAGTGTAAATATATTACAATGAGTTAATTGTTCTATAACAGAATACTCGCTGATGGGTAGTTGATTCCTATTTAATTATTAGCATTATTTCCAGCTAAAATATTTTTAACAAACATTCTTAGACTGTTAACCCTTTCTATACTAAATACAGTAATGCCCTAAATAATCGACTCCTTAACCACAGCAGAATTATGGGTAATTTTTCAGGATTAATTGGAAATATGGCTTGTTCCCATTCATCGGAAAGCTCTAACTGAGAGCTTTCCGATGAATGGCAACAAGCCATATTTCTGACTAAATCCTGAAAAATTACCCATAATTCTGCTGTGGTTAAGGGGTCGATTATTTAGGGCATTACTGTACTCATTGACCAGTTGTTCCCTCAGGACATATTCAGATAATACGTTGAACAAAAGTTTGTTCCCCGTTGTTGAATATGAATCCTTCTGCATTTGTATTATATTTTTGTCTGTCTGTCGCCTGCTTTTATTATCTGATAATGCCTCCATATGAATAATAGACCATTCCAATGTATACTTTTATATTGAATGGGAGAATCCATTTAGTATAGAAAGGGAATAAACATATTAAATAAACAAATTAATCCATAGGGTGTACATTTGTATCTGCCTGCTGTATGCTTATCTGAACATAATGAATGGGAGAATCTTATCTACCATAGCATATATCATCTGAACATTTTTAAAAGAATGAGTAGATCGCTCTAGTGTATATACTTCTATAAGTGGATAAGAGATTATATTCAGTTACCAAACTTGGCACAGAGGATATCCATGCCTCCGAGAACAGATGGACTCATTATACACCCTTTTTGTTTGGAAAATTCGCCAGAGTTCAATGAACATGAAAAGATATTTTCATGCAATTCAGAGATTAATTGAATGTGTGTTTAATCAGTTAGTTGCCCTTTTTTCCTCCGACATTATTTTGTCTAGCTATGATACTGTGGCCAATATTTTAATCATTTTCATTGCTGAATGGGTTCTTCCATTCAGTGATAACAGTATATATTGGAATGGTCTATTATTCATTCTGAGGGGTGATTTGATAATACAAATGCAGAAGAAATAAGATTCCTATTCCTATTTGGAGGGATTGTTCAAACAGCTGTTAGTTGAACTTATTATCTGAACATTCCCCAAGTGATCTGCTCACCAGTGAGTATTTAGTCATCAAAAGTTTTATTTCAATATCCTATGTGGAGTCCAAATGTACATGTATACAAGTATTCCTTAATATCAGTAGTGAGAAGTAGAGTTCAGACTGTCTGTGACCAAATTGGCCACTGTCCAGATTTGTTTTTGAAATTATTAAAATAAATTTCATTTGGCCAAAGAGCTTCAAGTTTATAGTTAAGCCTTGAAATAGTATGTCTGTCATTTGCAGAATGAGGTCCCCAGAGGGTGAATTTAGTGACAATATCCCGCAAGGTGGGCTAGCATCACCACATTCACCCTCTATGGACCTCATTCTGCTGAGGCCTCAACTGCTATGGGAGACTTAGTATCAGATTGAAAGTCTATGGATTGGTGATGTTGAAGTTGGTGATGTTCACCCATTAGTCACATCGATTATGCATTTTATTTTCTGCAAATCAGGTGATATAGAAACTGAACAGAAGGGAAAAAGTAACTAAAAACAATTTTAATGTCATTTGCAGAATTAGGTCCCCAGAGGGTGAATTTAGTGACACTCTTCTGCATGGTGGGCTAGCATCACCAAATTTACCCTCTGGGGACCTAATTCTACTCAGGCCTCAACTGCTATGGGAGACTTAGGATCAGCTTGAAGTTCCGTAGTTAAAGTTGGTGATTTTCATCCATTAGTCACCTCGATTATGGATTTTATCTTCTGCAAATTAGGGGATATAGAACTGAACAGAAGGGAAAAAGTAACTGAAAATAATGTTAATTTCAGGCTATAGAATACTTCCCAGAAGACAAGGCCAAAGCTGAATGAGATCAGAGATCCCCATAGGTTGAATTTAATGATGCTAGCCCACTGTGCGGGATAACATCACTAAATTCACCCTCTGGGGACCTCCTTCGGCAAATGACTATTTCAAGGGTTGTTTATAGTCAGCAATCACCTCTCAGAATATCACCAGATCACACATTTGTCAAAAGTTATTCGTTATTCAGCAGTTGCTGCCCATGTATATTTGCATAACAATTTACCAGAAATCACACATGCTTACTTGTAAAGACAATGACAATTAGCATTCCTTCAATTAATCAATTGACGATACTTTACAACTGTGTGGTTTAACCTTTTATTTACTAAATACTCATTGTCAAGTAGTTTCCTGAGGAAATGTTCAGATAATAAGTTAACATAGGTCATTTGTTGAACTTATCATCTGAACATTCCCCTCCATTACCTGTTACCTGTTACCTATCTGGAGATTCTGCCTTCAAAGGCACACCGACGGTCTGTCGTGGTTATTCGTACAGTTGAATATTCATAAAAACCATCACCATTGTGTATATACATAACATGTGTATATATGTACATTTAAGATTGGCAGCATGCCGGTATATCAGTTCTAAGAAAACTTCTGGATAAAATATCAGTTAATATCTGGGGGTGTCACTTCGTCTTCTTTGAAAACAGTTCAAGCTTATTATATCTCTCTCTATGTAGATTATATGTCAGTCTCCGTGAGTGGAAGTGTAAATCAGTAAGACCAGCTTTTGAAATATCGTTGGTAGCTGCACTGGGATCAATAATCAGCTGCAATAGACTGTGTTTAGTTATGGGGTTTCCAAGCTGGTGTTCTTTTAGTACTGCATCCTCAAGTTTCGAAAGGGCAGCGCTGCGTGCTCCATATAATGCATTACAGTTAATAAGGAAGTGTTCCAACGTCTCAGGTGCTTTTCGACAGAGCTGACAAGTAGGGTCTACTTCATTCTTGTTGTACTTGGCACGGTTTGACTGGAGCGTGTAGGTACCGGTAACAATTTTTGCTTTGACAGGTATTCGTGTATAATCACGGCTACTGAGCTGACAAGTCTGAATAACTGGATGACAGGTTCCAGGGTGATAGATCTTAGAGAGATGGTTGAGTGAGGGATACAGGATAGCTTCATTGAGAATAAGTTGTCGCCAATGCTTGTTCACCGCTTTATTGATTATCATCTTCGTATGTAATTTTGGTGAAGGATTATGGAGCATATATAGAGGTTCTGGTAGGTTGTACATAAGAAGCAATTCTTTGATGGCGATAAACCAGCTATGACTGGTTGATGATTTACTGTCAAGTTGTCTTTGTGCCAACTGTCGTTCGCAGGATTTCTCAGGAAGTCGGCATATGTTGGTGAATAATCCAATTGCTTTCTTGTGAATGATAGCTTCGATAGGTAGTAGTCCTGATAAAATGTAGATAGCTTGTTTTGCAGCATTGTTCAGTAGAGATAGCAGTTGTCGTGCGAGTCGTCTCTGATGTAACTCCAGTTTCTCCAGCTGTGTACCCGATGGTAATATAACCTCAAGTCCATAAGAATAGAGTGGGGATATGTATGTGTTGAACAGAGCAAAGGCTGTTATTGGATCGACACCATTTTCACCATGGAGACCTGCTCCCATCAGTGCATATGCAGCTTTTGTAGCCCTCTTTATATTCTCATCCACTGCTGTCTGGGATTGATTATTCCATGTTCTTGTGATACCCATATGCGAAGTGCTCTCAACTGTTGGCATGTCAGCACCGTTAATGTTAAGTGGTGGATAAATTATTTCAGGCTGATTGGAGGTCTTTACTTGAAGGATGACACTCTTTTTCTTTTGAAGTAGGTAGCCTTCCTTACGGCTATAATCGTAGCAGATGTCGACCAGATGTTGAAGTTTCAGTGGACAGTTACTGAGAAGAGTTACATCATCTGCACATGTTGGGGAGGTAACGTTGGCTGGACCAATATATGTTGTGCAATCCGAAAGAGATAGACGGTACAGAAGGTCATTTATATATACTTTGTAGAGGTCAGCACTCAACACTCCACCTTGACGTACCCCTTGGTGATTGATGAAGCGTTGTGAAAGTTGGTTCTGCCATTTAACAGCTGTAGTTGCATTATCATACAGTTTCTTAATCATCATCCATTCATGGTCTTCGACACCAATATAAAAGAGTTTCTTGAGAAGATTATCATGTACAACTACATCAAATGCAGATTTGGCATCCAGAAATGCTATATATGATGGGCGATTGAGGTCTCTGTTATTGCGACACCATTCCTCCACAATCAGTGAACAGTTCATAGGCGATGAATTTTTTGTAAATCCGCGTTGGAGTGGATTCTGTGACTCTAGAATCTTCTTGTTGATTCAAATTTTTAGTACAGCTTCGATGGTACGGCATAAGACAGGAGTTATTGTTATACCACGGTAGTTGCATGAGTGATGTTTATCTCCCTTGTTTTTGAAGATTGGATTTAGAGTACCTAGCGTTAGACATTCTGGCAGATCATCAGCTAGAAATAGGTGGTTGATGAGATTCCGTATAATGGTCAGCAGGTCACTGCCAGCAAAGTAAAGGTGTTCAGCTGCAATTCCATAGGGATCTAATGCTTTTCCCCTGTTTAGCATTTTTATTGCTTGGTGAACGTCATCGCATGTCACTGTATTGAAGAGTAATGTTGGAGCAATTTCGCAGAGCTGCTGAATACTGTATTTCTCTTTCTGTATGGATTTAATATAATCAGCATCAATCTCGTTACTTGGTGATTCAGTTGCTAGTTTCTTAAAGTGGTTAAACCATCCCTCAAGTATGTTTTCACTGCCATAAATTTCTTCGCCAACATGTAAATCTTCAATGAGGCAGTTTGATCGTTTTTTTTGCTTGCGGATCAATCTATGGAAGAGCTGGTTGTCATTTGATCGTGCATTGATAATTTCTTCTTTCACCCGTGCTTTTGTTGTAGCTTTTTGAACTCTTATCTCCCGACGTAGGGCTTGAGTGGTTAGCTTCTTTTCAATCAGCAGATGGTTAGTGGAGTCAATTGGACGTCCTTGAGTTTTCCATTTAAAAAATGCTTGCTTTTTCTTTTGCACAGCATCAGTTATAGCTGGAGATAAGATTTTGAAGGATTTCCGCCGAGCCGAAACTTTTCTTCTTGGAGTAAGTTGATCAGATGCAGTAGACAGATGGATAAGTTCTATATATGTACCAGGATCAGTAGATAAAGTATTGTGATTGAGTTTGGAGAGTTCATCACTGACGGCTTGTTGGTACTTATCCTTATCAATTTTTCTCCATGGAATTCTTCTGGTAATTATAGGAGGATTTTCTTTCTTCTCGGTAATAGCAAGATTAACCTTCACTAACATCAGCACAGGATGATGGTCAGATACATTACCATTAAGATCTTGTAGACTGTCCACAGATATTATATGGTCTTCTTTTGATTTGTGTATCAGTATGAAGTCAATTAAAGAGGATCCATAACCATTGACGTTATTGAAAGTTTTTTCAGTTTGTGGTGACGTCATTCCATATTTCTCTATAAGCGCTGCTATACCATTAGAGCGTAATGAGTTATCATTTACATGAATATTTTCGTTGAAGTCGCCTCCAAGCATAATCTGGTATGTGTTTGCAAAATTTCCCAAAATCACATCTAGCTGGGTGATGCATTCTAGATATTCAGTCACTGATTTCTTGTTGCCTTTGCATGGTAGGTAAACTGCTATAATTAGAAGAGGGTCCATCGTTGAGAGCTCGATACATAATATCCTATTATTTCCTTCAGGCATTTCCTTTACTAGGGGATCAAGTTTCTTTTTCCACATGATGGCTACACCACCCCGTCCTCTGGGCATTTGGATAGGTGGAATTGGATCACCTGTGTCAACAGCTTTACCAGTTGCATTAAATACATCAGAGATAGTTTGAAGTTCATGTAGTTGACAGTCATATAACCAGTGTTCTTGAATGAGAAGAATATCGGCCATACTTGCAAGATCAGGTAAAATAACGTCGCATGTATGAATATTCTTACAATTATACGTAATAACGGACAGTACTTCTTTATTTTCTTCTACCTTCTTGTTGCTAGATGTTATCTCATCATCCTTCCCCTCCCGCGGTAGGACAAAAAAGAATTTTGGTTACCGGTATCTTGTCCATACATCTGTAGATGAGGGTCATTGATTGCAGTACATTGGGTATGCCGAGTACAGTCATTTGAGTTAAATGCAGGAACATAATCATTCACATCAGCAGCTGGTTCCAAACATGCCGGGTTGTTAGATTGGATAGAGGATTCCCAATTAGGTGTATGATTAGACAGGTTCTTGATCACACTCTGATCCCTGGATCGGGGTAGCGTAGTTTGCTGAGGGTGATGATAGGTTAATGGAGCACCGTGGTAGTCATAATTATTGTAGGTACTAGTACTGTATGGAGGTGATGAGTACTCTGAAGCATGTCTATTTGTGGTATAATACAGTCCAGGTGGCATTGTACTCCAGCTAGATTCTTCAACATGTACAGGAGTATATCCATTTACAGCTAATGATGGTTTCGGATCAGTTAGCGCATCGAGTTCTTTATAAATTTTGTTTAAAATAAATCCTGTGACCTTGTCTTTTATCTTCATTGTTAGAACATCATTAGCATTGGTGTTAGGGTCTCCAAGTTGTTCTCGGTGGGAACCAGAGCTATTAATCTTTTCTTGTAGTTTGGAAATTGAAGTTTCTAGGTCGTGATTTCGAGCTTCTTATGCTTCAATACGGGCTTCATACCTTAGTCTATCTTTCTCGATGAATTATTCTGCACTTGTATTATCTTTTTGTCTGTATGTTGTCTGCTTTGATTACCTAAACACCCCTCTATTAAAATGAATATATTCCAGAATATATTTTATAATTGAATGGGAGAATCCATTCAGTATAGAAAAGGTTAAATAAACACCATACCAAACAATAGGAAAACCAGTGCTTTGTTATGTTATTATACCGTACACCTGCTAGATCTATTTTACTGTTTTTTGTAACTTTTCCAATTTGGCAAAGTGAAGACTTTTCTGGCCAACGTGACCTCCTGTCAAAAGTGACAATGATAAGTGAGACGGATCATATCTGGAGGGCAAGTTAACCCTTTCTATACTAAATGGATCCTCCCAGCTAGTTAAAAAGTGTACATTGGAATGGTCTACTATTGATTTGGAGGTATGTATAGTTAATATAAGCAGATGACAGATTACTGTTGAAACGACTAGGGTTTTTCGTAGTCCACTAATCGACAGTCAAACATTGAGCCGAAGTAGACCAATTGACAACCCCCATTATCATGGAAAACATCCCTTTTATTATGTGGCTATTGAGTACTAAAAAAACAAGAAATTTGCCTAATGATAATGTCTTTTGATCTACCCAACATTGTGAATAAATGTAGTAAGGATCTACCTTTCAATAGTTCATCAAATTATATTTGATATCATTTTAAACTTGAAGTAAATCACTGCGAGATAACTGTTTTTACAAGTTCCCTGTCAATTTCATAACTGGTGTTTGAGCAAGTAATTCTACTAAATAGCACAGCTTTTGTATTAACTTTTAACACTGTTGTTGTTGGTATATTGTATTGTACCATTGTTCAGTTAAAACATAGTCCGTGTTCAATTTGATGCAACTAATCGACTTAGGATACTGGAGTCGACTTTTGGTGAACAATTCGTCGACGTCGACTAATCGACAAATCGTTTCAAGAATGTGACAGATACATAAAAAATCAGAAGATAATAAGTTCAGCAAACAATCTATGAAAGGTCATTTGTTGAACTTATTATCGGAACATTTCCTATGGGATAACTACTCTTCAATGATGCTTTAGTATAGAAAGGGTTAATAAGGAGAGAGGACTTCTCTGGCGCCTGGTAAAATGGAAATAATTGTTGATATAATGCAGGTATATGTACATCCAGTCCAGAATTAATTTTGGCGGCACACCATATAGCCTGAATTTGTCAAGACATTTTGACAAAATGAATCTTGAACCTTATAAATAACTACCAGGCTGATCTTTTCACAGAGAATATTTAAATTTTCAGAGAGGATATTTGAGCTCTGTGCAGAGTTTACTGAAAGCAAGAGTGATTTACCATCAAACAGTGAGTATTATTTTGATAAAGGAGAGATGCATGTACGTTATCTATCTGTTCTTGAAATTGGCTGTATGTTGATGGGAACATTTATGTAACAGACATTATTACTTAGGAAGTGTTTCTCTTTAATGGAGGGGGTTAAAGGGACCCAAGGCACTCGCAGTGGGTAAATGTGCAATAAATATAAAAGCTTGTTTTAAAAACATCATCATCAAAAAGAACATGGAGAAATAGATAAACTTTGTTCTAGGGTCTGCGAAACGATGCGAATCGATGCGATTTGGAATCTTTCCTCTGATTCGATTTGATTCGAAATCGGCTGTCCTGATTCGAATTGTATCGAATCATTGGCACCAGTTGCATTCTCAATGGACACCTTTGATTTTTCGCGAAGATAGATTACGATACCAATGAAAGACCACATACACAAACAATGTTGTAGACTGAGCTGTACTATATAGACCAGCGTATGTAACTGATCTAGCAAAATTTCATATATGTCGAACTTCAGCTTCGTGAATGTGATTGCTTACTGACTTCATTATTGCTCAAGATACTGTTTCATTATTTTATACCAGAGATGGACACAACAAATGTGCACTTAATTGGTTATATGCTAATTGATCCGTTTGTGGATAATATTTACATCATATACCGACAATCACTTATCATCATTACTGAGTGAACAAATTGATACCGGTATGGCCACTCAGTCCAGTGATACCACTGATTCGATTCGAGATACGGAATAACTTGGCTGATTCGATTCGAGATTCGATTCGAAATGAAAATGCCCGATTTGCAGGGCCCGGCCTACTTTGTTCTTATATTCATTATTTATAATAATGTAAACAGAACTGTTACAGTGATTTGTCAACACCATTGCTAATCGTGTAATTATTTTGAATATGTAAGACTGTACCCGATACAGATCTGAATATGATTTGATTTTCAGAATATTTTTGAATGCTTTGACATTTTCCAATGTTTACCATTAATGTTTGATATAACTTTGATAAC
This sequence comes from Siphonodentalium dalli, assembly GCA_032622095.1. NCBI lineage: Eukaryota > Metazoa > Mollusca > Scaphopoda > Gadilida > Siphonodentaliidae > Siphonodentalium > Siphonodentalium dalli. The sequence goes on from CP136064.1 coordinate 203,539,764, forward strand.
TTATTGGACTTTTGTCAGCAATTCCACTCTAACAGTAATGTTTACATAGCAATTATTTTGACATGTGAAATCTCATTACCGGAGAGTTATTAATAAAGAAAATAAGAACGAAGTTGATCCATTTTTAGCTCTACTTTGCTTGTACATTGATATGTAGATGGGAACGAGTCATTTTGGGGTCATTCGGCAAAAAAACATGGCTGCCAGCAGCCTATCATGGATTTCAAAATTCAATCCATTGCACGGGCTACAGGCCATACTGTTTGTCTGATTATCATGAAATTTGTAATAGATGTTATTAGTGACATGTCGATGGGAACGAGTCATTTTTGGGTCATTCGGCCATAAAACATGGCCACCAGCAGCCATCTTGGATTTTACTCTTTGCATGACTAAATCCTTTGGCATTGCTACAAGTCGTTCCTTTGGTCAGTTCATTATGAAATTTGTCATGGCTGTTGACATTGACATGTAGATGGGAACGAGTCATTTTGAGGTCATTTGGCCAAAAAACATGGCCACCAGTGGCCATCTTGGAGATTTCAAAATTTAATCCATTAGCATGGACTGCAGGCGGGAGTGTTTGTCTTATCATCATGAAATTTGTCATGGATGTCGACATTGATATGTAGATGGGAATGAGTCATTTGGCCATAAAACATGATTAAATCATTTGGCACGGGTTACAGGCCGTACCTTTGACCGGATCATTATGAAATTTGTCATGGCTGTTGATATTGACATGTATATGGGAACTATATAAGTCATTTTGGGGTCATTCGACAAAAAAACATGGCCAATATTGGCCATCATTGATTTCAAAATTCAATCCATTTACATGGGCTACAGGCCGGAATGTTCGTCTGATCATCATGAATTTGTTGTGTATGTTAATATTAACGATGGGAATGAGTCATTTTGGGGTCATTCTGCCATAAAACATGGCCGCTGGCAGCCATCTTGGATTTTACTCTTTGCATGACTAAATCCTTTGGCATGGGCTACAGGTCATACCTTTGGTCAAATCATGATAAAATTTGTCATGGCTGTTGACATTGACATGTAGATGGAAATGAGACATTTTTGGGGTCATTTGGCTATTTTGGATTTTATTGCATGAATAAATCCTTTGGTATGGGCTCCAGTGAGAGCTTTCCGATGAATGGGTTACAAGCCATATTTCCGACTAAATACTGAAAAGTTACCCATAATTATGCTGTGGTTAAGGAGTCGATTATTTAGGGTATTACTGTAGACTTATGTTCCAGATTTTGCACCTCCCATCGTTGCACGCTTCCAATTTCAATTTTCTTATATAATTTCATCACAAAATTTATTTATTTTTGTGTTCGCATCTTTTTTACTTTTTGCAATTATTTTTTTTGTCATTTATATAATATAGGTTTTTGTTAGCTCAACTTGACCAAGACAAATTTGAGCTATTGCCATGAGTTGGTGTCCGTCGTCCATCCATGCATGGTTGGTGTCCGTCGTCCCTCCATCTGTGCATGCGTCTGTCAACAATTTCCTTCACCACACCCTACAGACCACATCTTTCATCTGATCATCATCACCAAACTTCATATGGATCTTTGGGGTGACCTCTAGATATGAGCCTTTAATTTTTTTTTCAAAATTCGTTAAAAAACATGGCTGCTGGCAGCCATCTTGGATTTCAAATTTGCAGCCCACATTTTTGATGAAAAACATGGCTGCTGTCATTTTACTCTTTGCATGACAAAATAATTTGGCACACCCTGCAGACCACATCCCTCATCCTATTGTCACCAAACTTCATATGGATCTTCGGGTAACCTCTAGATTGGAGCCACAAATTATTTCCGTATTTCATTGAAAAAAACATGGCTGCTAACGGCCATATTGGAATTCTTTGCATGACTAAATCCTTCAGCGCGCCCAAGAGGCCAACTCCCTCATCCGATCAGCACCAAACTTCATATGGATCTTCAGAGTGACCTCTAATTGGGAGCCATCTTGGATATTACTCTTTCTATGAGAATTACTGCATCATTTTGCCCTCCCTGCAGCCAAATTTTTTCATCGGATTAATCCCCAACTATTTAGGGATCTTCAGGATAACCTCTAGTTATTTAAGTATATAAACTGTCTGAGTTCCCTATCACTGTATGGACTGTAATATATGGCATGATCCCATTTCCAAGTTGAGCTAGTGTCATTGACACTTTCAATTAATTTCTCAATGATCTTATATTTGTCCCCCGTAAACAATAAATTCGGGGGACTATAGAAATCTCCAGTGTCTGTCCGTGCATGGTGCCATCCATCCTGGATGGTTTCCGGATGATAACTTCAGTTTTAGATGGCTGATTGTTTTCAAATGTTGTATGTGGATTACCCACATGTAAATACATGTCAAGTTCGAATTTGGTCCACCCATTTTGAACAGAGTTATGGTCCTTATCGACTTATTTTGTTTTCCAGATGGTGATAATTTCATAGACTTAGAATTTACTTATTATTCTGGTGTGTAATCAAATAAAACTTGGTGTGTTAACAACAGACAGTTGGAAGCAAAGTTTTGATTAAATTATTCTTCTCAGAATCAAATTTTTCATTTCTAAACAAGACATCCTTATTCCACCTTATTATGGGGACATTCTAGCTGCCATTTATTTAATTTTTAAATTTGGTCAATGTTTCTGCAAAATGGCTAAACAAATTCAGAAATTGGACAAAATAATTTTCTGGCAAGCGCGAATTCTGTGTATGAATAAAAAAAGAGCCAAGAGGGTGTATTATACAGCTCATAAAGGTAGTATTGTACTTTGTAATAAAATACTCATACAAATGACATAAAATCCAAGGAATCCATCTCAAATTATAGATAATTATAACTTCATGAAAAGTTACTCATACAAGCCTTGAAATAGTGTGTCTGTCATTTGCAGAATGAGGTCCCCAGAGGGTGAATTTAGTGATGCTACCCTGCATGGCGGTGTAGCATCACTAAATTCACCCTCTGGGGACCTCATTCTGCAAATGACAGACACACTAGGTGTAAGCAGAATGGGTCCCCAGAGGGTGAATTTGGTGATGCTAGCCCACTATGCGGTGTAGCATCACTAAATTCACCCTCTGGGGACCTCATTCTGCAAATGACAGACACACTAATTTGTCTTTTATAGATCCAAGTATTTCAAAGACAGTGAACATACACCAACACCAGCATGATCATCTTCATCAAAATACAATCCTTGTTGGTGATAATAACAAGATAGTAGAAGGTAAGATAAATTATTACACACCTGTTGCTATATTTAGGATACTTGGGCCCGTACAGTAATTTCAGGTGATAATCACAACAGTGATGTCATGCCCAACTGGTACTACAAACAAGCCTGCAAAGAGTGTCTCTGATTTTGCAGAATGAGGTCCCCAGAGGGTGAATTTAGTGGGCTAGCATCACAAAATTCACCCTCTGGGGACCCAATTCTGCTTAGGCCTCATCTTCTGGGAAGTATCTATAGTCTCAAATTAACTTTGTTTTTGATCGCTTTTTCCCTTCTGGGAAGTTTTTATATCCCATATTAAATATGCAGAATATAAAATACATAATCAAGGTGACTAATGGGTGAACATTACCAACTTCAGTCTGATCCTGGGTCTCCCATAGCAGTTGAGGCCTCAGAGGAATGAGGTTCCCAGAGGGTGATTTTGGTGATGCTAGCCCACTAGGCGGGAAAGCATCACTAAATCCACACCTCTGGGGAGCGCATTCTGCAACTGACAGACACATTATTTGCAGGCTTGACTACAACATCCAGTCAACCTCTTATGTTGATTAGCTAATTGACAAACAAGGGAACTGGACAAACATATTTGATACCAATGGATATTGAATATTGGTGTGCAATATATAGAGAAGCCCAATTGTATGTTATGGAGGTGAAATTTATCACACACGTTTATTATGCCATGAGTTACAACTCAAGTCTGACATGCCTCGTAATGTTCTAGAATTCTAGATTGAATGATATAAATGTGAACAATTTCAGCTAAAAAAGCAGTGGAAGAGAATGCAGAAGGAAATACTGTTCAACGGCTGTTGGCAGCTGATAACCTGACACAGATTCAGCAAACCACAGGGTAAGCCTTGTTATCTCGCAAGATCTTTTAAATCCAAATGTTCAGTCGTGAATTCATTAACCGATTTAATACACAGTTTTAAAATGTACAAGGAGGAATTACTTTTATACCGATGAAAAAATCTGATAAATGAGACTGAAGAATGTTTTTCTGTATAAAAAATACACCTTCACTGACAACAAAACCACACCCCTTGACACAGCTCATGTTATTACAGCTTGTGTACTTTGTTGCTAACATCACAATTTAGTTTTACCCTGTTTACAGTGCATTTGTATATTTATATACGCAATATATACTGTTGACATACTTATCTGTATTTTTGGCACGCATATGCATATATTTTTGACACAAACTCAGTATTCATCATGTTAAACCCAGGGGTGACAGGAAGACAGCCAATCCTGGTTATGCCACTCCCTCACAATAATTGCACCAGAAATTTGAATTATTATTGATGCTTTGCTGTAATTTAATTACAGTGTGAATAAAATATATGCGGTGCATAAGCTCTATGATAGTGGTGAATTATCTGGAATGGCAATCGGCATTGGCCGATATTCGGGAAAATCTTTAGGACTCGGCTCTAAATACGACTTCAAAAAACCTCCCATTATATTCTTTTGAAAAAACGGTCACATGTGATCAGTCTGTCCGGTAACATTTTGGTTTCCGACCGAAAACTCCAGTAGTTATGTGCATTTCAGCCAAATATACAGGTCATGTCTGTCCAGTAAGGGAAATTTAGCCATGCTCCAGTATTGCTCATTTTTCAAATGAAAGTGTTACCCCAAGGGGTTTCAGTAATATTGCTGATAAACACATCTCTAATTTCACTCTATTTATATTAGAAAATGGATGTTTGTTTTATGCAACAGAAGGGATGAATTCAGTTTCACTGCCAATGAACGGAAGCAATAATTTGTACGCTGAACACGACGAACATCGTAATTTCACGCAAATGAGTAGCAAGATTTGTTCCTCTGTGTCTCAGTGTAATTAATCACACCGAACCCGAGCTCTAATACCTTCAGTTATCACTGATAACTTCATAAAATCGTTTTTTGGTGACCAGGTGTTTGGCGACCAAGTACTGCACAGACAATATAATAACACTCCACCTCAAATTACTGTACTACGAAAACACTGTGCAAATAATTAGTTCCAGATCATCCACAATGAGTTTGGTAGATGAGACTTGCTCAATTGTGGTAAATGCTTTTTCAATGCAAGCCCATGTGTGTGTGTGTATACCAAAACTCGAAAATGCATCTGATGTAATTCTGGATTTACAGCCGTCTCCGCCTTCGACAATATAATTTTTTAGTAGTAAACTAATTCTTTTCACTTTCAGAACTCAAGATAATCCAGAGTGACCCTATGATACGAGACCTGCTCAAATGATGTCCATTCCACATCAAAAAAAATTCTGGAAATAAAACCAAATTTTTACGCTTTTGAAAAGCAATTGTATGATACTATGTTTATAAATATTTATATTCTTATAATTGTTCACTCACAACCAGTCTTGCAGCCACACCCTGCTGGTTAATATATCAATAGTTCTATTTAAGAAATGAATGCACCGATGCTGTTAGTCAAGTCACATGTCACTAAATCTGCTCATAGAATATAACTTATGGACAGTAGTCCTATGTCATAGGTTCAAATTCACCCATCCAGTATCCGAATATATCCAACTAGCCGATGAGCCCGACGTTGTCCGGGCTCTTCAAAAACCAAATTTCAAGTCGATAGCTCCACCCGTTTCCGAGATCTGGTCTGCGCATGCCCGAAGCTGGCGTCGCACGGGCTCGGCGACCTGATAAAATTCGTATCTGGGGCAAGATACATTCACATACCAAATTTCAAGTCGATAGCTCCACTGTTTCTGAGATCTCGTCTGCGCATGCGCGAAGCTGGCGTCGCACGGGCTCGGCGACCCGATAAAATTCGTATCCGGGGCAAGATACATTCACATACCAAATTTCAAGTCGATAGCTCCACCCGTTCCGGAGATCTCGTCTGCGCATGCGCGAAGCAGGCGCCGCACGGGCTCGCCAATACGACAACGTCGACCGCCTGGTCAAACTACACACACGTACCAAGTTTCGTCCCGATCGGTCGAGAATCGTAGATTTGTATAAATGACAGACAAACAGACAGAGGTCTTCAAAATATATATGAGATACGGGTCTGAAACCACCCAACGAGTGTCCCACGAAATATAAGGACTATTCAAGCCATGTCAACGGCCACCCACCTGGTATCCCAGACCAATCATAGATTTTCCCAAACCATGCACCGAGTGTCACATGCCATCCAACTGGTGTCCCAAGAGACCACACAGCCAAGTGTACTAAACCACCAAACTAGTTTTCCAATCCAACAAATGAGGTCCCAAATCCAACAACTGGTGTCCTCACCCACTCAACGAATGTTCCAAACAATCCAGAGAACCTCAGTTCATTCGATTAGTGTCCCAAACCATTCAATGATTGCCACGTGTCACACACCAATAGAACGGTAGTGTTCCAGCGTGCGTCACACACCACATTATGACTGCACAAAAATATCTTAAGTTCCCAAAAACACACAATTAATGACACAGTCTACAATTATGGTGTCCCAAACCATCCAACAGGTGTCCCAAACCACCCAATGAATGTCCGAAAACATTCCACACAACCAGTATCCCAAAAACCACTAATGTGGTGTCTCATACCATCCAGCGGGTGTCATAACAAACTCACTGAGTGTTCCATAACATAAACTGAGTACCAAAATACACCCAGTTTCGCATTGCATTAACCACTCCACAGTAGTCAACAAAAAACGTCCTTAAATTTGGAGGGGTGACCTTGGATAAGAGGCTGAAATCCATTTTTGGCTGCCACTTATTGATGTGCAATAACTTATTCAGAATCAGTGATAATCTTGCCATAAGAAAACACTAGTCCCAATAATTCCTTTTTTATGGCGACACCCCCTCCATTCACGCCTACACTAATTGAGTCAACCATATCCATAGTAAATAAAATTCTGGTTAACAAGAAGTTGTTCTGAATAACCCCATGGAATTTAACCAGAGATTTGATCACCGAAAAAAGGATATCTCACTTCTATCAAGTAATGTCGATAAAAAGTGCTTTTCATGCAATTTCTTTTGCATTTTTTGGTGGATTTACTTAAAATGGAGATAAACATACCCCGTTTCATTGGATATTCCAGCATGTAAACAGTTTGTGAATTCACCAGCAAGCTGAATCCCTGATTATCCAACTCGAACAGTTTGTTTATTGCCTAAATATGACGCCCTGGCCGCTGGGTCCATTGTGTGAACTGCTTGTGTGAATTGTTTATTTTAATACTAAATTTTGTATGATACTTTTTCTGAAGTCTGTAGTGAGTTGGGAAAGTAACTCATGCGGCACCATGATAGTCCGTTTTATCATGTGTATTTTGGGTATAAAGCATGACAAAATTGGCAGTTGATCAATCAGCAAACAGGATTCACTGTGAAATAAATGGCTATGGTTTATTGGGGTTTCGGCTGCTAGGCATTTTGAAGTCTATTATATTGGTGGAGGACAGACCCCCACAAGGGTTAATTTCGCCAAGACACTGCATATAGAAACCACCAGACCTCCATATGCCATGTAACCAGGGCTTGAAATGTCCACCTGTCACTTGACATGTCACTGTATCTGGGTGACAAGTAGATTCTAGTACTACAGTAAAGTCCAAAATAATGAACTCCTCAACCACAGCAGAATTAATTGTAAAGTGAGAGCTTTCCGATGAATGGCAACAAGACATATTTTCGACTAAATCCTGAAAAATTACCCATAATTCTGCTGTGGTTAAGGAGTCCATTATTTAGGGCATTACAGTACTAAATGCTCTAAAAATATCTCAGTATTACTGTACCCATCATTAAAGAGGTGAGCTTAATCTGATCTATTTATGCCGATGGTTCCAGTAATAATGATCAGAAATTACATCTCATTTTTCTGCTCCTTAAAGACATGCATGTTATCCCACATATAAGGGCACAGCCACTGCTGCACAAGGAAAATTATGACGTGACAGGTAGGAAATAGTTCTCACCCCATGACAAGCAGAATCCCAAGAACATTTCGAACCCCGCATGTAACCTACCACCAACCCCCACAAACTTGCCCACGTACACACAACCAAAAATGTTATGCTAGAGAAAAGAGATGGACACAAGATTCTTGAATTCTATGAACGTCTGTGATTATCTATTGAAGTTTGTTCAAGATTTAGGCCTATTTTTTAGCTCAATTGACAAATTCAAGTTTGAGCTACCATGTATTGCCATGTGTTGGCGTCCATCCAATACTTTCCTTTAGTACACCCTGCAGCCACATCCCTCATCCAATTGTCACCAAACTTCATGTGTCGATCTTCAGGGTGACCATTCGATGGTAACCATAAATATATATGGCTGGACATCTTGGATTTTACTATTTGCATGACTAAATCCTTTGGCACACCCTGCAGGCTACATGCCTCATTCAATTGTAACCAAAAGTTCATATGGATCTTCGTTTATTGTCATTGGTTAAATAATTCATAGCTCATACAATATCAACCCAACTGAAGCTCGATGTTTCAACATTACAATTTTATTTTTATTTCCACCGATTGACCCAACTTCTTAAGAGAAAAATCCACTAATAACCAAGTGTTTATAAAATGAAAGTGTCAATGACACTGTAGCTCAACTTGAATGAGGGATAATTTCATGTGTTACAGTCAATAGAGCGATTAGGAATGCAGAAATTTTAAATGTCTAAGTAATACTAGATTGCTCCCATCTAGAGGTCACCCAGAAGATCCAAATGAAGTTTGGTGATGATCGGATGAGGGATGTGGCCTGTAGAGTGTGCCAAAGGATTTAGTGATGCAGATTTTAAAAAACAGAAATCAGAAAAAATGGTAAGCTCGCATCTACAGGTCACCCCAAGGATCCGTTTGAAGTTTGGTTACTATCTGATGAGGGGTGTGGGGTGTGCCAATGTGCAAAGGATTTAGTGCTGCAAAGAGTAAAATCCAAGATGGCCACTGGTGGCCATGTTTTTCAACGACAATTCAGAAAAAATTAACCCATCTGTAGGTCACCCTGATGATTCATATGAAGTTTGGTGACGATCGGATGAGGGATGTGACCTGTAGGATGTGGTAATGGATTTAAAACTGAAATCCAAGATGGCAATTTCCCCCCCCCCAACAAAATTAGGAATAAATGGTAAGCTCCCATTTAGGGGTCACCTCAAATATCCATATGAAGTTTGGCGATGATTGGATGAGAGATGTGACCTGTTGGCTGTGGAAAAGGATTTAGTCATACAAAGAATAAAATCCAAGATGGCCACTGGCAGCCATGTTTTTTAACAGAAAAATGGCAAGCTCCCATCTAAGAGGTCACCCTGAGGATCCATATGAGGTTTGGTGACGATCGGATGAAGGATGTGGCCTGTAGTGTGTGCTAATGGATTTAAAACTGAAATCAAAGATGGCCGCTGGTGACCATGTTTTTCAATGAAAATTTTGAAAAAAATTGTTGGCTCCCATCTAGATACCTATGCAGTTTATGGATGAGGGATGTGGCCTGTAGGGTGTGCGAAAGGAGATTATTGATGGATGGACAACCAACCCACGGCAATAGCACAAACTTTACAAAGTAAAGTTGAGCTAAAAGGCCTTATTTTCACTTCAAATTGGCAGAGGAAATTTTATTTTCATTTTATTCTGAAAACAACTGGCTTCATTTATGTGACCGACTTTGAATACTTTTTGCATGCCCATTTTGAAAAACCTAGTCCGTCTGTCCATCCATTCCATTTTTAGCTCAACTTTATTTTGTAAAGTTTGAGCTGTTGCTGTGGGTTGTCATCAGTCATCCGTGTTTGCGTCCTTTTCCTTTGGCTTACCCTACAGACTGCATCCCTCATCCGATCATCACCAAACTTCATATGGATCTTTTGGGTGACCTCTAGATGGGAGTCATAATTTTTTTTCGTTAAAAATAACATGGCCACCAGCAACCATTTTGGATTTCAAGTTTGAATCCATCGGCACACCCTGCACTGCAGCCCACATTTATTGCAGAAATGTTTTGAAAATTTACAGCATGTTTAGGATCACCTCTAGATGGGAGTTATAAATTTTTAGCGATTTTTGATGAAAAATTGGCCGGTGTGCCAAAGGATTTAGTCATGCAAAGAGTAAAATCCAAGATGGCTGCTGGCGACCATGTTTTTTAATGAATTTCAGAAATAATCTATGTCTGCCATCTAGAGGTCGCCCTGAAGATCCATATGAAGTTTGGTGGCGATTAGATGTGGTCTGTTGGGTGTACCAAAGGGTTTAGTCATGCAAAGTGTAAAATTTAAGATGGGTGTGGGTCCTCACCCAATCATCACCAAACTTCATATGGATCTTCAGGATGACCTCTAGATGGGAGCCATCAACTATTTTTTCGAAATTTGTTAAAAGAAAAAACATGGCCAGCAGCCCGCTTTTGTTGGAGAAATGTTTTGAAAATTTACAGGCATGATTAGGATCACCTCCAGATTGGAGCTATCAAATTTGAATGATTTTAGATTAAAAACATGTTGCTGTCAACCATCTTGTGTTTTACTCTTTGCACGACTAAATTCTGTGGCACACCCTACAGACCACATCCCTCATCTGATAGTCACAATATTTTCTGAATTAAAAAAAAAAACATGGTTGCCAATGGCCATCTCAAATTTTAATCTTTTCATGACTAAAATCCTTTGGCACACCAAACATGCATGCCACATCCCTCATCCAAACTTCATATGGTTCTTTCGTGTGACCTCTAGCCGGAAGTTGTCCAATTCTTCCGAAATTTAAAAAAAAACGTGCGCCTGGAGCCATCTTGGATTTAACATTTGAATCCATCAGGCACACCATGCAGCCCACATTTAGTGGAGATATGTTTGAAATGAAATTAATTTCATTTACACAATACAACCCATTTACTGAAACTTTTTGACTTTCCTTTATCATTCTATTGACTGCTCATCATAAAATTAACGCCTCCCCTAGTTGCATATATGTTATTAGCCTCATACGTCACAAAGGAGCACGGCGGGTTAGTGTGATTGACAGCACAAAAGAGCATCTGATTGGCCTGCACAAATGCCTTAAGGAAAGACACAAAGGTGCAGATGTCAAAGATTATCACAAAGGCGTATGGGCGTGGTTTACTCCCTTTCATGCGCCGAAGTCGTGCGGAATTGGATTACATGTTGTCACAAACAGGCATGGGCATGGTCTTCTAAGACGTGTGTTGGTAATTATGATCACATCGTGCGTTAATCGGATTAGGACCAGACAAATGCGCAGTGCCTAATTAAACATTTGCGCACGTGCCTAATCACACATTCGTGCATGCCATATATTGAGTAATAATTAACGAACTACAACATTTTTGTCCCATCACCATTTATTTGGGCTTTGGACCGACAAGGTAAACTTGGCTGGGTTAGACATATGTTTGTCATTAATTTGTTTTTTTTTTAAACTGGATACTAATTTTTTTCAAGTTGTCATCATATTTTTATTTTTTTAGTATATACGAACATCAATGAAAACAATACATACATCAAATGCACAATCTTATTATAATAGCGCCGACAATTCACTTTTATACAAGGTATTATCAAAGAAAATGATTTCTGTATTGAATTTAATTGTTCTAGTTTTTACGTATATGTATGACTAAATGATATCGCATTGAAACATTACTCAATGCGCAAATGTCGGTGCTATACGAGATTGTTATACGAGAACAAAACATGTAGAATATATTATCATAATCTGTTCAGTTATTTTGTTGCAGTCTCTGCTTTGCCGCGATTTCTAATAACCAGAAAAACCGAAGCATGAATGATCAAATTGTCTGGCGCCATGTATGTTAACTGGGTCTGTATACGTCGCAATCCACTGTAGGCCTGTTCAACAACTTGGCTATTTATGCCACGGACACTTGTATCAGATTTATATGTATCCATGCTGTATCCGAATGTACACCCTATGTGGCCACGGAAATGCATTCTATCCACATAAAATATACAGTGTTTGAATCGTGCCGGTTCTCGAAGTAGTGTGTATACAAATGTAATTTGCAAGCTATTATCGTATATAATCTTTGATGGAATTCTCCTAAATCGTCGCATTAAAATGTCAAATGCCGTCTGCGGAGACTCACGGACAGCATAACCTGAAACCCCAGACATATTCCATGGGGACAGAACATAGTGAACAGTCCAGGCGTAAGTTTTTGATGAGTTTCGGTAAGTTTTCGGCATCCTGATGATGTATCTCTCGTTGTAATATTGTATTTTCCAGAACCTCTTATCAGTGGATGGTTTGGAAAGAATTCTATTTGACGGTGAACATTTGTCGATTCTGGATAGCTGGTTTCATCTGGAATGTTATATCCATGAGTGTTGTCAATAGAAGACAACATTTCGCCCAACATTGCTCTCACATTAAAGCTATTGTCTTACAGTTCAGAAGATCTTTCAACAATGGACACGTTTTAATAACTAAACCGAAATCACTTTGTTTTGTTGGATCAACAAGATTAGTTTGTCCTTTAACAACTTGTGTCAATATTTTTGGGACCTTTTCATCGCCGCCGAATTGCAGAATAGCACATGTGGGGCTACCACGAGACAGTTCTCCAAGAATCATTCTGAGATGTGCTGGACACACTCGACCTGCTGATGTGACGACAGCCTGGAAACTTTTAGAACACTTGAGTTCGTCACAAAGTCTTGTACTCATTTTGCGCCATTTCAGTTGCGTGTTTTTTGTAACAGCCGTTTTCTAAACTTGCATATTTCGACAGCAGACGATGGGCTTTAGCACTGGTAACCAAGACACAGTCTTTCCTAGCACTTCCTGTTATAGACGGTGTAGAGACGGGGACAGGTTCTTCTTGAATTTTGGTAACTAAATCCCGCCGACAACCCATCATAATAGCATCCATTATAACACAGTCGACATCCGAACCAAACATCACACGCGAACGCTTTGTTGTAGTCGATATCAAGTAGCCTAATGAATGCATTGTAGGATCGTCTGAGAATGTTATAATCCGAGACATGAGATCCTCCGCATGTGGATATAGTTTGGTTTGATGACCTGTGACCAGCCGCAAGAGGATACCGCGTCTGACAACTGAAGAGCCATCCGTAATAAATCAAGTGCTTGTTGTCACGGTTGAGAAGTAGATCGTACTGACCATCATACATGGATTTACAGTCAGTTTCCTTCAGATGGGCGATAGTATACGAGCACGTTTTCTATCACTGCATGCTTCTTGTGAATTTTCGCAGAACCAAGTGTCCACTTATTTATGATTGGGTCTTCTGAGCAAAATCGACTTCCGTGTTCGTTTGTCTCACAAAGGATGCAATGGTTACAACGCATGGCCATCCTTCAATAACGAGCGCTGTGTTGGATCATTCCAACAGAATAAATGCTGGTGCAAGTTCCGGAGAAATAAGTGATGTCAAGAACACGTCAGCATTTGTGACGTTTGTCGACGCAGAACATTTTGAGAGTCTGCCGGCACATACTTTGAGGAGAGTGGTGACTGGTCTGGTACGTTTCGAGAGCGGAGGTTACGGTCAACCAAACTGGAGTGACGACATTCCGTGGATGAAGGTCGGTGTGAAACAAGGCGTAAAAGTCAGAGACTTACGAACAATAGTGGCTGCAGCATACGAAGCCTATGGACAGAAACTGTTCCTGACCGGGGAGCCGGAATTTGAAGGCGGGAATGATGAAGATGGTGACGGGATGACACAATCCATACTGCCATGAACATGACTGCATCACCGGAATCGGAGGCAGCTAACTTCACCGTTGCCTTAATCGGAATGTGAATCACAATTGGAAGGTTTAACAACGGACGACCACGAGGAACCTCACAGAGAAACACCAGAGACGAATTCCCAGACAAAGGAAACCGTGCGTAGTTTTCACGCCAAGTAACCAATGACTTTCAAGTTCTTGTTAAGTGTAAATAACGTAAATCAAAGTTCTGGTTATTCTGTTAAAGTTTGTGATATAGCTCGATTTCGCCATTTAAATAAAATTATATATTCATTTGCAAAAACGTTTGTCTTGTCCTTTTTATATACGACATTATAACACAAAAATAGTCATGTGCAATTTGTTGGTTTATGAGACATGTTGATTGTCATGTGATTGTCATGCGCAATTTCCACTCTGCGCATGTGTTGGTTTATGAGGCATGAGGGTGTGTGGATATCCACAGCCTCAATAGAACTGTCAGCGCCTGCGAGTTTGTCAATACAAGGATCACGTTACCGCAGAGCCACACAATGCTCCTTTGTCGACTTAACTACGGCAAACCCGCCGTGCGCCTTTGTGCAAATCCCGCTAAATTACATACCTCCTAGTTGAGCTACATAGTCATTGACACTTTCACTTCGCTTCCGGATGATAACTTTAGTTGGCCCTTTTTGTTGGAATTTACACTTAATTTTCATTTCCGGATGATATGTTTAGTAAGTCGGAACTGAAGGAATGAAATTTGTTATTTGTTTACTAGCCCAAAATACACGTCAAGTTCGAATTTGGGTTCCGCCTGCCAATTTTCACCAGATTTATAGCCCATTGTTGAAATTACCACAGTCGTGTTTTGCCATGCCCTGGCGATGCTGTTCCCCCACTGATCGAGAAATACTCATATCTTAAAATTTGATGTTGTGAGCATTATATGGGGGGCTTTAAAAAAAAGTTTGGGCAGCCGATCAACATTCAGAGATCCGAGAACCCTTCTGTCATACTGGCCTACAAAATTGATCAATGTGATTCACTTCCATTAACCCAGAGCCTATATTGAAAGCCATAGGGTTAATTTGATTCAATATGGAGTTGATAGTCACCACCTTTTTAGCTCAACTTTACTTTAAAGTTTGAGCTATTGCCATGGCTTGGTATCCGTCATCCGTGTGTGCATGTGTGTGTGTAAGGGTGTGCACGTGTGTGTGCTTGGCATCAACAATACAGGCTACAGGTCATACCTTTGGTCGGATCATTATGAAATTTGTCATAGCTGTTGACATTGAGATTTAGATGGGAACGAGTCATTTTGGGGTCATTCGGGAAAAAAACATGGCCACCAGCAGCCATTTTGGATTTCAAAATTCAATCCATTTGCACGGGCTACAGGTCGTACTGTTCATCTGATCATCATGATATTTGTCGTGGAAGTTAATATTGACATGTAGATGGGAATGAGTCATTTTGGGGGAATTCGGCCATAAAACATGGCCGCCGGTAGCCATCTTGGATTTTACTCTTTGTATGACTAAATCCTTTGACACAGGCTACAGGTCCCATCTTTTGTCGGACCATCATGAAATTTGTCACGGCTGTTGACATTGACATGTAGATGGGAACAAGACATTTTGGGGGTCATTGGGCAAAAAAACATGGCTGCCAGTGGCCATCTTGGATTTAAAAATTCAATCCATTAGCACAGGTTACAGGTTGTACTCTTCGTCTGATCATCATGAAATTTGTCATGGATGTTAAAATTGACATGTAGATGGGAACGAGTAATTTTGGGGTAGTTCGTCCAAAAAATATGGCCGCCAGCAGCCATCTTTGATTTTACTCTTTGCATGACTAAATCCTTTGGCACGGGCTACAGGTCGTACCTTTGGTTGGATCATCATGAAATTTGTCATGGATGTTAACAATGATATGTAGATGGGAACGAGTCATTTTGGGGTCATTCCAGGTCATTAGGCCAAAAAACATGGCCGCCATCAGCCATCATGAATTTTACTCTTTGCATGACTAAATCCTTTGGCACGGGCTACAGGTCGTTCCTTTGGTCAGATCATTATGAAATTTTTCATGGCTGTTGACATTGACATGTAGATGGGAACGAATCATTTTGGGGTCATTCGGCAAAAAAACATGGCCGACAGCGGCCATCTTGGATTTCAAAATTCAATCCATAAGCATGGGCTACAGGCCATACTGTTCGTCTCAGGGCTTATTTTACAAGGCGACAAAGGCAAAGTTCTCGCCCTAGGCCACATTAACATGAACTCATAGACACATTGAGCAAGAGATAGCACTTTTTTACCGTGATAAGTAATGTATGATGTACTATTTTATGACTATCTATACGTCGCTATTTATGTTCCGTTTGTATTTTAGCTGAATCACATGTCACCGCCGTCACAAAAAGTAAGCTGGCCATTCAAGAACCAATGCAAATAATTACGGAGAAGCTGTTGAAAGATGAGGAGCATATCATCACGTATCTTAAGACAGCCTACCACATTGCAAAAATCGAGCTGCCGAAGGAAGAATTCTCCCATATCATCGATCTTGTTAGTTCTTTGGGAGTAGAAACGATACAGGGAAATTATCTGAGTTACAAAAGCGACATTTCATAACGCAAT
Organism: Siphonodentalium dalli; assembly: GCA_032622095.1. Taxonomy (NCBI): domain Eukaryota; kingdom Metazoa; phylum Mollusca; class Scaphopoda; order Gadilida; family Siphonodentaliidae; genus Siphonodentalium; species Siphonodentalium dalli. Next base: position 203,556,413 of record CP136064.1, read on the forward strand.
GTTATCATTTAGTTTTATGTTTATGCAAATTCCACCTTTTCCCTGTTCAGACATGAAGTCTCCCTACTTGAGCATGAAGTCTCCCTAAAATCGCCAGAGGGAGAATTCACTTCTCCCTATCCTCATGTTGTAGAATGAGGCCTGGTTCGTCTGATCATGAAATTTGTTGTGGAAGTTAATATTGACATGTAGTTGGGAATGAGTCATTTTGGGGTCATTCAGCCATAAAACATGGCTGCCGGTAGCCATCTTGTATTTTACTCTTTGTATGACTAAATTGTTTGACACAGGCTACAGGTCGTATGTTTGTCGGATCATCATGAAATTTGTCATGGATGTTAACATTGACATGTAAATTGGGGTCATTTGGCAAAAAAACATGGCTGTCAGCGGCTAAACTTGGATTTTACTCTTTGCATAACTAGACCGTTCAACTTTCCACATTCCTAATCACTCCATTGACTAACAAATGAAATTATTCACTTTCCAAGTTGAGATACAGTGTCATTGACACTTTCATTTAGCTCAACTTAGAAAGTACAGTTTGAGCTTTTGCCATGGTTTGGCGTCCGTCTTCCGTCAGTGCATCAACAATTTCCTTTGGCATGCCATACAGGCCGCATCCCATCTTCACCAAACTTCATATGTAGTAGCTTCAAGGTGATCTATAGATGGGAGTTATCAAATTTTTCCAAATTTTTATGAAATATATGTTCCTCAGGTATACTTGTGGCATATTTGGCACAAAGAAAAGAAATATCATATACCATGCTCTATGAATTGAAAAATTTACCACAAATGCGCATGGGTGTGGTCTACATCTTCACTTGAGAAATCATGCGAAAATGTGCTAGCATTTACCACAAATGTGCATGGTATTCCCAGAGAGAGATCTGGTAGCATAACAATATGCGTGAATATAGGATTACGATGATACAAAAGCACAAAATTAATGTTTTATATCAAATGCGCGTATGTGATAACAAGTTCCATCCCCATTTATTCGGGCTTTGGACCGGCAAGTTATGCTAAACTTGGCTGGGTTAAACTTTTATTCTATTTAAAATGTATTATCTGATTAAACACCCATAAATTACTATTTCATTGGCTTTGGGGATAAAAAATATTTGATTAGAGTCGACGAACCCACTCATCAGAGATCAGATATCAATTTTTTAAATCTGTTATTTCTCAAGATATTTACTTTTTGGTGGCCTGGAAAAAATTTGTCAAACCAACCAAATTGCGGATGAAGATGGATAAATCTAAAATCAAGTGGTAATATGGTCAATTTTTGTGATAATACAGCCATATTTTGTTAACATGTTGATAAATAATGCATTTTTGTAAATTTTATACCATAGTTAACAGTGGCTAGCATTATTTTGTTGTAATTAATAGATTCTGATTTCTAAAGCGCATTTTGAAGAAAAGTTGTTGTAACATGATGATATGGGACCGTCTGATTGGATTAGTACCTTTAAATATATCTTTTTTTTTTTTTTTTTTACATTTTTACCCACCATTTGACTTCGACCAGGACCAAATGGCAATCCTTTTAATCGTTTGGTATACAGTCATGTGTTTTTTTTTTATTATAATTTTTTTTATTAGATTCACAAAATGCACATAAATGTTAATAACAAATTAATAAAGAAATACACTTTCAAATGAACACTCCTGATCTAAATTAGTCCTAATTGGCAGAAATTTCTGATAGCCAAGATGACAGCTGCAAGCAATATGAGGTTAAGCGGTGCACTTGGTGTCAGATGTCCAGGCAGGAATTAATCTCATTGGGAATGGCTTAGTTCAACTTTCATACCATGCGAACGTCGAACTCGTCCAAGCTTGAGTTTAGTGTGCCTGTCATTTGCAGAATGAGGTCCCCAGAGGGTGAATTTAGTGACGCTATCCTGCACAGCAGGCTAGCAGCATCAAATTCATTCTCTTGGGACCTCATTCTGTACAGCCTCATCTGCTATGGGAGACAGACTCAGATTGAAGTTCCCAAATGGTGAATATTGTGATGTACACCCATTGGGAACCTCGATTATGCAATGTTTTATCAGCCAATTTTGGGGTAACTAAATTAAAAAAGAAAAAGAATCTATGTTTCTATAGAATATGATAATAAAGAAAAACTTTTCAGAGAAGATGAGGCCAAAGCAGAATGAGGTCCCCAGATGGTGAATTTAGTGATGCTAGCCAGCTATGCGGGTTAGCTTCACTAAATTCACCCTCTGGGACCTCATTCTGCAAATGACAGACACCATATTCTCAGTCCTGATTTCGTCAAACTCACACAAGCCATTGGAAATTAAATCCTCGTTGGGCCACAATTTATATCCAACAGAACAATGAATACACCAAGAATCTCTCTCTTGTTTGAGTGTGTTTCAGACAGTTTCTCTTTCTTGGTCATCGACTGAAGACAATCTGTCAAGGCTGACATATATGACAGAGCAAAACTGGTACTGGGTCATCAGTGGTTCTGTGAAATATCTGGCTCTCCAGCACAACAAATCTTTGCCCCAATTCGCCATGTCTTATAATGTCCATGACCATGAAAGTGGAATTGTTTTGAAGAACAAAATAAATCCAGGTATATGTTTGGTATTGGGATTGACGTCTTGCTGTAAGAAAAAAATGATATGTAATTAATTATTTCAACAACAATTTAATTGAACTTTACCTATATTCCACTCAAGACAAAAACGCTCTTTAATTTTACCAGGAAATCTTCAATACAGAACACTTTGTAAATTATTTTACGTTGTTTGTAACAAATGCTCTTTAAGTTTATCAGGATAACTTCAACACAGAACGCTCTTTATTGTTTTACGCTGTTTGTAACAAACTAAGCTCAACTCGACTGTAAATTAATGCAGATTTAACCCCCAAAATGAATCAATGAACAGCAATTATAAACACAAATTTTTTATTATCTTACCTTTCTGGTACAACTGGACGACTAAGTGTTTTCGCTTTTGGTCACTGACTTTTTTTGCAATGGTCTTAAAACCCTTTTGAAAAATTGGTGCTAGAACTAAAATATTAAAAGTCGGAATAAATGCATGGTTGTAGCATTTTTAGAAAGTTCCCATTTGGGTAGAAATCCATGTTTAAACTGAAATAATTAAATCATATATTATGTTTCAAGAAAGTGTTTGTCACAATATTGTTTCTGTCATGAACTAATGGGTTGCATAATATTTTTGTTATCAAAGATGCATGTTGTTGTAGGTTTTATTACATATCTATCAACGTAATTCACATGATCGCACGACGTTCCAGGCGTGTGATAATTCTCAGAATCGCACTAGTGCAATCTGTCGACGGAACTATTTCATTCAGTGTTAGACTGGTTCTCGACGTTATTATTTTAACTTTTTCAACGCAAGGGCGACAATCCACTTGCCGAAATCGCACCGCGCTGATTGGGTTATATTTTTGGAAAATCTGGGAAAACCCAATTAACACCTTTGCGCGGGTCAAGATGGGTCAAGTTTACTCGCGGATTGACGGGCTCCCTGTCTGATTGTTGCGTTAACCCTAAAATACCATGAAAACTCAATTAAATTCACATTTTCTGTACCGGAGATGTACGATTGTGAGTCAACTTACTATGATACGGAGATATGTAATAAAAATAGAACCGCATTATCGCACTCGATTTGTTGGCGGAACGCGATACCTCTCGTGCAGGACTGCGTCCCGCACTCGAAGTATTGCTCCGCCAACAAATCTTGTGCGATAATTTCGTCAAAATCCAGACACTCATGCGGTTCTATCTATTTACAATACCCATATCACTATGGTTGATAAGTGGTCAAATTCATTAGTGTGACACTGGAGTCATATTACAAAAACTTAATATGAGCTTCAATCTGTCTGTGGGAGGTTTAACAACACTTATCACCTCACAACTATAATGAAAACTAGAGTAGTTTGAGAATTAGCTTACCACCATATTAAGTGGCTTCGGCTATAACATGTAGGCATATATATACTCTTTGCCATCGATATCAACTCATATGTGTATCGTAATAACTATAGCAAATATGTCAAATATTTATAAATGTGACATCTCACATCTCACAAAGGCCAAATAATCATCAGACAAAATACTACAACGTGGCTATCCAGCAGCATTTGTATACCTTACCAAAGATGGTTTAGTGAGCACACACGGCCATGCCATCCAGCTATCAATCGCGTCGTTCTGGAAAATGCTAATCGAATTATGGGTAATGCCAGTTCTGGTGAAACCTGCAGTGTAATTTTTTTCTTCAATTATATCAGTTTTCGGCGAAGTAACCTCATGCTCCTTTCTGCCCTTGCACAAACAAACCCGCAGTGTGTGTTTGTGTGAAATTGTATCACATTTCTGCAAAGTAGCCTTGTGCTCCATTGTACCTGTATACACACAAACCCGCAGTGTGTGTTTGTGTGAAATTGTATCACGTTTCAGCAAAGTAGCCTCATGTGCCATTGTGCCTGTATACACAAAAACCCGCAGTGTGTGTTTGTGTGAAATTGTATCACGTTTCAGCATAGTAGCCTTGTGCTCCATTGTGCCCGTATACACACAAACCCGCAGTGTGTGAAATTGTATCACGTTTCAGCATAGTAGCCTCGTGCTCCATTGTGCCCGTATACACACAAACCTGCAGTGCGCGTTTGTGTTAATCCCACCAATTACATACCTCTATATATATAAGAAATTCTAAATATGCATAATTAACTATCAAACTTTATATTTTACCACTTTTCCCCCCATGACTAGCTTATGGTGAATCTGATGAAATCGTAACAGTAATTTAAATTCTCACCTGGAAAATTATGATGCCAGTTACAGTGTCATGTGCAGCTCAGTGAGATTAATACCAGACAAGGCGCTTAATCTCACTTCACTTTACATGAAACAGTATTCGGTAGGGAATCGTCCTGTAACTTATAATATACAGAACTATGTGAACATGACCACTTCACAGATACTACACCCTCAAATCCCAAGGGAGTTATTTATAAAGATAATCACCGTCTTAATCTGGATAATTTAATAAATTAATTAATAAAATATCCTTATTTGCAATTTTTATGGGTTTTTCTTGAATTTTCTTGTTTAGAATGCATTACGTTAGAAAAGCATTCCCCTTATCACCCTTGTAGCTGAGGCAGATACCTGAAAAGTGACATACAAATTGGTTATCACAAGTGTACAGTAATGCTCTAAATAATTGACTCCTTAACTACAGCAGAATTATGGGTAATTTTTCAGGATTTAGTCGGAAATATGGCTTGTTGCCATTCACCGGAAAGCTCTGTGACTAAATCCTGAAAAATTACCCATAATTCTGCTGTAGTGTGTGTTGTTAAGGAGTCGATTATTTAGAGCATTACTGTATGATCATTTGAAAAATATTGAACTGGATCTAAAAAGAGACAATTTTCAAGTCTGAAATAAATCCTATTAATTTCTTACATTTGTCACATTCTGGGGATCAAAATAGGTAGAATAATACAAGATATATTTATATATGGACTACATATGCCTCGGAATGAAATATTAAAGTGAACAAACATTATTGCCAACTAAGAATTGCTCTACACTTTAGAATGAAGTGGCAATCTCTGCTGGGGTGATCAAACCCGTGTACCAAATAATCTTTCTCCATGCAGATATTTTTATCTTAATTGGCAGCACGAAGCGTCATTCCTTTATATAAATAACATGCTCACAAGGCGACTCGGGCGAGATTGTCGCCTTACTGTCGCTGACCTCGCCCTATCGTCGCTCTAAGGCGAAATCGAAGTCGCCTTCAATTTTAGGAAGAATGTTTTTGTTTTTTTTCTTAATTTTTTTTCTAGTTTTTTTTCCCGGACATGTCCGTATATAGATGAATTGTGGCGGCCATCCCAAAAAGAAACAGACGATGCAGAGCCAAAGACCCAAGTCTTTAAAATAAAAAAATAAAATATGACCTATTGTTTTGTGTTGTTATTCCGTCGCCTTTGTTCCCTTTGCGGTAATGAATGTTAATCACGAATGTTTTGACACGCTGAAAACACGATGAGATGTTCCCATCTGTGTTGTTACTGACCATCGTGAGTGTCACAAATAAATGTTTTAATTAACTTAAAAGACCGCCGTCCCGCTTTTCAGATATAAAACAATTACGACATTATCAGAGTATGTACCAGGCGCTTCGGAAGTTCGTTTCGGTAACGCGTCGGACTTTTTGAAGAGACCGCGTCGGACTTTTTGAAGAGACCGCGTCGGACTTTTTGAAGAGACCGACTTCCGTAAATAAAACAATGTCAAGTTTATTGCTTTAATCAGATTATACCAGTGATGTTGGCATTAATTAAGGGAGGCCATTAATTAATAAAAGCTTTTGCAACTCCTTTGTTAGTTAGTCCTTATTGTTTATTTTAGCGGACACCCACATTACAGCCGTGACCAAATTAAACTTAAAAAGTTACATGCATCATGATTCAAAGTCAGACTGTACAAACGTATCTTCCAAGCTGCAGTCTAGGAAATAATACTACTTTCATTTAGTTAAAAAAGTAACTATTACTGTAACTTGATAATTGTCTTGCTTAAATGATAGCTACACAAAACATTTCCAAAATTTTTAAATGTATAATTACAATTAATTAAACTAATTTCATATAAAGTCAAATTTTTTTAGTTTTATTTGTTATTTTATCTTTTTAAATTTTTTATTGTCAGATGTTATAAAATAAAGCGATATTTTAAAATTGTCAATTTTTGGTAGTCTCCCCACCCTGAAGTCTCCCTAAATTTCCTGAAGTCTCCCTAAATTTCCTGGAGGGAGACTTCAAGTCTCCCTGTTCTGGACCCCTAGGCTGAGGCCTGAGTGAATCATTCGTGAAGAATTGAGAAGTAAATATTTACATTTTTGTGTAGTTCAGATGCCCGGTTTCCCGATTGGGTACAAACGATGTTGGTTAAGTTTTTGGCATTATTTTATTTAAATCTAACATTCTGTAAGTAGATGTAGTGGCTGGATAGTAAAATGTTTTTTATGGAATAGTAAAATGTAAGTTAGGAATAGTAAATGAGCACATAATATGTCTATAACAATTTCTATACTAAATACTCGGTGACGAGTAGTTCCCAAAGGAAATGTTCAGATAAGAAGTCAACAATTCAAACATTTCCTACAAATTAATAGGAATCGTTCTGCACTTGTATTATCTTTTCATTTGTCTGTCATCTGCTCATTTGAACACCCCACCAAATGAATAATAGACCATTCCACTGTATACCTTTATAACTGAATGGGAGAATCCATTCAATATAGAAAGGGTTAATATAAAACAAAAATTTTGCATGCATGTTCTTATGTCACATTTGTGTAGTTTGTAAAGACTTGACTAACCTGAATTTCCTTACACCCAGTTGTCAACACAGTTATTCTGAAAGAAAAATGAAGGTCTCTCATTATAGTAATAATGGATGGGATTCAAATCAGATACTGCAGTGAATTTAATTCTGAACAGTGCTAAAACCATTCTGACCATAGATTGTTATAACCCAACTTTTCGAAAAAAAATATGGGGTACGCATGATTGACTTCGTCTGTCCAGGATACATTTCAGCCATGGTTTAATGGATCTGAACGAAATTTGGTATGGAGGTTCGCCATTATAACTGCTGTCAAAAGAGGGACAAATAAACGTTGGCTCTTTCTGTTCTAAGGGTTATCCTTTTTGGTTTACATGTATCTGGAAATCTTGGTTTTGTTATCCATCCGAGCAGTTTACTCAGCCTTGGGCAACTTCTGGTTGAGCCTGGTCACTCTTGATACAAAGCTATTTTCCCCGGAGACAGGAAGAGGTGGCTAGCATCATGACAAGATTGTTCTACTGTACTAACCAGGCACCCACTATGTGTTCCGATAGACAGATTACTTGTGATATTGAAGTTCTTACTCAAGGACCGCTAAGAGGGCAAAAAGGTTCTTTCTTATAATTATATGCAATCAATGTTGTTTTCCGTTGTGTCTATGAGGATATAGAAGTGTCAGTGGACGAAGAACGTACTGTATTATTCTGTGAAGCACCATACCACCAACAGTGAGATGATCATGGGGGTTCAACTGCTGCTCGAGTCATGTTATTTGGCTGTTCCGAAAATGCTATGTTTCTTTTTTGTTTATGTTGAAGAATTTCTAACAAATTTGACAAAATAGTAAGTTTTTAATTTGTTTTATATCTGAAAGTGAAATTTGGTATACAGGATCGGCAACTTGTCATAATAAGTTTAACACCACATCGAACTAGATGCATACAAATGACAACGTAGTCCTCATTTTTCATTTTGATTTGTGATGTTTATATATATACTAAATATCCAAATTAAGTTGGAACATTTTCTGCAAAAACATATTTTTCTGGACACTGAACAATTAAACATGTCCAGTTTGGTGTTCTGTTTTGAGAAGCTTTGTCGACAAATTGAGCTTTTAGTAAATAAAAATGTATTTGGAAAAGATGACGTGAATGTTACATTTCCATTTGTATATATAGTGGCGCTGGTTCTACTCCCGATGTGATTGTATTGATGTTTGCTTAAGATTAATTCCTCATGAGGCTTCAATGATTTATACGAGCAGTGAGATTTGTCCCAGTGACATTAACCCTTTACCCAACAAACCCGACAAATAAAGCTTCAACAGCCTAAAATATCTTCGGTCTGTCTCAATAGAACCATACACATATGGATATCATTGGAACCGGCTCCTTGACCACATTGTGATGGTTACAGTTATGCCCTGTGCAAATGCATTCTCTTATATATGCGAGTCGACTATAGGTCGCCTCGCATATATAAGAGAATGCATTGGCCTAAAAAAAATCTTTTTTTAACACTTTTTACCATTTTTTCTTACATCCTTTAACAATTTTATAATTTTTAATGTGTTAAGCCAATGCATTCTCTTATATATGCGAGGCGACCTATGGTCGACTCGCATATATAAGAGAATGCATTGGCACAGGGCCCTTCTGTTGGGTAAAGGGTTAACTGTTGATAACCGCTGCATTTGTACAACTACCAAAACTGACATAGTCACAGTACGATCAATTGAAAAGGCCCGGCAATCAGATCCACAAACATTCTCTAAGCCATTACAATATATTCCTTATGTGAATGTTCCCGATATCTGGCCACCACGAGCTTAACTATGTCTACTAACTCATATTTATCTGTATGTTACAGATACTGTATATAGATATTATTATAAAGAAAACATGCCACAGTCCATTAGACATTATTGCACACAACAAAGCTACATCCCATGAGAGGGATGATGAAATACAATATGATAGATGTATATATCAGGAACAAAATAAATCCAAAAATGAATTAAATCATCCAATTTAAACAGCACGAAGGGTCCTATATACTCCTTGCATAAATATGAATTATAACGGAAGCGGATTGTTTCATCAGTACAATCGGAACGAATAGCTAAATATGGTAGCGTTATTATTTATCGATTTGGAAACTAGCAAATTTACCAGTAAAGAAGACCAAGTGTAGCATGTTATCAGAAGAGAAACGTAACAATTCAGTGCATTTTTTAAATGGCGATTTCGGTTTGGTATTGGAGATATACTATGGCGCGGGGTTTTAGCAATATAAAGAATTCAAATAAATTGAGATTATTATTATTAACATTTGTATAGCGCCTATTCCACAACAGAATTGTGTTTGCAGGCGCTGTTACATAAAAGAGCTGATAAAAGTATATATACAATAAAAACAGATTGGATAAGAAATATGTGAGGGTTAAAATGAGTTGAACTGAATCACTGAAGAGATACGTGAATCCTAAAAAGATGCTCAAAATACATCTTCAGTTAAAAGTTAGTCTGATAAATAAAAATCATTAAACAGCCATTAAAGTTGAGATTAAGTCAGTTGACTCGATATGCGATTTTAAAAAGGTGAGTTTTTAAAAGTTTGCAGAATTCCATAACATCACTTGTAAAGCTAAGATCGTCGGGAAGATTGTTCCACAAGGTAGGTGCGGCAACACAGAAAGCTCTACCCCCTAACGTGCGATGACTGGACTTAGGGAGTGTCAGAAGTCGTTTACCGTCTTGATCTCTTCTGCTTTGATCCGGATGGTACTGAAAGTATGGGTCGATCGAGAAAAGTTTGTGCTACAGAATTATCTTCAATAAGGCTTACTCGATATTCTAATTCTGTCTCTACTAGTAATTTAAAAAAATCTTGCTCAACTTAGTAAACCGGAAGCAGTGTTCGCGCTGGACCGAAAAATCTTGTGGCCAAAAGTTTAGCCAAATGAAAATTTTATTAGCCAAATGAAAAAAACTTTGGCCAAATGGTTTTTGGCCAATTTATAAAAAAAATTTGGCCAAATTAAATCCTCATTTTCTGGGCGGTTCACAATTAATGACTAAAATATTTGTTTTAAACTTTATTTGTTACTCAGAATAAAAACATAATTAAAACAACACAAAAACAACTTTAAAAACAATATTATACGAACATAGGTATCACACAGGCAGATCAATTCATAAAACATTAATATAGAATACGGCTATCGCAAACATGAAACTAAAATTCGATATAATTATAATCACACAAATCCGCTAAACCAATTGTAATAACTCTATGTCAATGACACCACGACGATCGCTAACTATTGCTTATTATAGTAAGGTGATAACTGTTGCATATCTATTGTATTCAAACCTTTATGGTGTGAAGCCAGGTTATTATACGGGACGCAGTTAATGACACATTACGTAACCATTGAGTTAAGAACTGCTCGTCTGTAAGGAACAAAGCATTTAGGTAATTTATCTAAATTATCTTACAGACTGCCTAATCAACAAAAAATTACATAACCAGTATACAGCTTAAGCGTTTTGACGATGTTAGAGCTTACCTTTTGCCGTCTCGTGAAGTTTGATTATGTACAGTTTCAATGTGTAATGTTCCCTTTGTACAGCCGTCACAATTCAATCAACGCCACCGTTACGGTACGATATTTCCGTGGTACGAAATACTTTCGTCGCCTAATTTCGTCTTGAATGTTGATCTATTCAGCGCGATTTTTAGTTAGCTTTCCGACTCCATGCTTTCCGTCTCCATTTGGGGTAAAAAAAAATTTAGCCAAATTCGAAAAAGATTGGCCATTGGCTAATTTGGCTACTGACAGCGCGAACCCTGACCGGAAGTGAAATAGAGCGTGCTGATTAGGCGGTGCAGCATATCTCGGAATGTATTAAAAACTCTAGCAGTTGAACCCCGTGATGCTAAACTTCATGTTCAAATATTTATTATGTAAATCACCACAGCTCACTTCTTGGATTCTAAGGCAAAACATAAAAAGAATAGGAACAAAGTCATATTTTTCCCCATGTTCTATCAGTTTATACTTTGTTTTAACCCTTGGGAGATGCGCTAGTGGAGCATTAAAGATCCTGTGCCAGTGCATTCTCTTATATATATGAGTCTCCCATAGGGAGCCTCGCATATATAAGAGAGTGCGCTGGCTTACAAGGTCAAGTTAAATATTGTTAGGCCAATGTATTCTCTTATATATGCAAGGCTCAACAAGGGCGTAATTCTGGGTACGGCTGGACGGTTTTGCCGTACCAATATTTTGCTGGCAAAGGAGATGATATACTGTACTTACATGTGTAACATGCAGAACCAGGGCACGATCACGGCCCAATGCATTTCCGATAAGTTCAGCTCCAATGTTAACAATCCTGCCATTCCGGGTATGCCCAATTAACTTATTAAGAGTATTGGAACAACGAATTGATCATAATATTTTAGCAGTACTCATAGTTATGATAAGTTGCATCATATTCCGTGCATACATGTATGCATATGCATGGTATAGATCTGGCGTTATATAAACACACCGACCAATGGCCCTTTCAGTCATAACTCCTTTCCAATATAGGGCTGTATAGGCCTATTCCTAATTTATGCTCTAGGGCTAAGCACTGCCAACAAAGTACATGGGCCAAATTTGTACTTGGTATTGACATGTGCATGGATTTTGGTAATTTTAGTTGTTACGATTAATGTATCGCCAACCGTATAGGCATGTCACCATCAAGTGCCAAATTCAGTCATTCAGGTATAGGCTATAGAATTGCTGCATCAATGGCAATGCATATGCAATTTGGTGGGGGATTTCGGATGAGCAAATTCCTCATTAACGTCGGAAGTGATGCCCGATTTCGTGTTCTCCACCTTCCAAACTACACCCAGAGATGGTGTATGTACATGTACTTGTCAGACATTCTCGCACACTGCTGTTGGATAAAAAATATTTCTGGAAAAAAGCCTGTTTAGTGATCATGACATTTGAACTACTGACCGATCAGGACAAGCCTTTTATTCAGATTTATCAAGGTCAGCGGATGTATGTAAAAACATCACCACTAAGAAGAACATGGAGAAATAAGACAAACTTTGTTCTTATATTCATTATTGATACAGCAATGCCTGAAGTATATGAACTTTTAAGCTAAATGTTTCGAGATCTAAACCTGCATATTGTCAGTTTCACGACAGATATCAGAATACAGTGTTATTGTAACATTGAACTGACACAATAAACCAACAAAGACAAACCATTATGTCGATTGTTCATTCGCTAAGTATTTGCACATGCAGACATTTCGACAAAAGTTTGTTATTCAAACGTAAATTTTCTTCTGTGATGTGTGGCTCGATGGTAATGGTCAGCCAAACAACTGGTGCTCAAATAAATGTAACTAGCATGCAGTTGAGCTGTTCAATTCGAAGTAATTTTCCAACATCATGATCAACTGCGTTGTTGGAACATCGACATGTTATATAAATAAAAATTGGTTACTACATGTATATATAACATCATTGGATCTTGATATACCCCCACTCGTATGATATATATACTCCACACTCCCCTCATCAACTTCTGCAGTGACATACATCAGCGAATGTAATTATGTAATTGTCACTCACTCATGTATATAATCTACATGAAATACCACCTATGTCAGGATCGACTTTATCTAACTCAATATCACAGTAAATATTACTGATTTTCATTTTGCTAACCACTTCTATATGCATGCATATATATCAGTAAACCAAGTAAAATGCGTCATTTTGAAAGCAATTAATATTTTAAAAATTCCCTCAGGGCATGCCCCCCGAACTCCACTCTTGTGTTCCCCCACCACTGCTTTGCAGCTCGGATAATGCTTCACAGCATACCAGTATGTAAATTGTGCCCCTATTATTCGGCCGTACGAATAATTGTATGCCCGCTACGCCCCTGAGGCTCCCTATGGTAGACAGTTTTCGTAAAATTTCAGGAAGCTCCAGTCATGGAAGGGTCAATAGCTCCAAACAAATAATATAACTGTTCCTGTCATTACTCACGCCATCACATGGTGTGGTGCAGATAGTGAAGTTGCATGTGAAATATAGATCATTCTGGTCATTCAGCCTCATAGTTTTGAAGTAATTGGTGCTGGCTTCCAAACCATTAGTGGTAAATCCCTCAGTCTTAGAAAAAATCAAGTCAGTGCCACACCTACAACAAAAGAAATTAAGACGTTATGCCAGTGGTTGTGCTAACTAATATCAAGACGGTAAAACCTAATACCTTACAATGACGATTACAACTCATACACCTCACAATGTGTCAGTTCATCACTCCCTCTAATGACAAAAAATGAGAAATGGAGTTAAACAAGAGTAAAAATGGATGCGAACTCAGGATTTCGTTTTGGTTATTGTTGGCATTATTAAACAATCGCTGATATAAAATGATGAAATAAAATGCTGCCATTCTCTCACAATTATGTTTTGGGGATTATTCATAGTTGTTAGCAACATGATGCGAGTACAAAGACTTCATATCTCAACCACGTGCACTTTTTCATAATTTGAATTTACATATTATAATCTCTATTTTAATTATATAGTTACTACCAATAAATTTTCTAACATGCATTTTGACTTGGTGACAGGGAGAAGTCCCTACGCCCTGAAAATCTGCTCTAGGTTGGTCCTTAGATGTTACTACACACAGGATGGAACGAAAGACATTAGGCATGGTAAATAAGCGGAACCACACCTTGAATGGAAGAAATAAATATTGTATATAAGGTGAAAAATATCACACCCAGGACAGAAGAAATTAAAACATTAGGCCAATTTATCTATGAAATACTAAGTTCTCAAGCATCTCTTTCACCACTCAAAAGGGGTGGGGGGATATATGTTCGATTTAAGTCGAGGAACCCGCCCTCCAAAGCTCATGCAGAGATATTAGATTTCGATTTTTGAAATCCATATTATATTCTTCACCTCAAATTGTTGTCAGCCCAGCAAAAATTCCACCTGAAATATATGCGCAGATGCAGTAATGAGAGTTTGGGGTGGGGTCACACAAGGTCATGTTTAGCAGTGGACTTGTGATTGGATATGATTCTTGGAATAAAAGACAGAAAATTATCGCCAGACAACATTGACAGTATCTTGTGATATTTGCCAGGTGATTACATGTGTATACTTATTCCTGATTGAACATGTAAATCATGTTTTCATGCATGACAAGTTGTATTACTACTGAGGAATTCCAGTTTGAACCATGCATCACCATATATGGAATTCGAGGTGAAGAAAATAATTAGATTTCAAAAATTTAAAATGAATAGATCCAAGCTTTGAATGGTGGGTTCCTGGACTCAAATCAAATATTTCTAACCCCTGAAACTGAAGAAATAGGATAGGATAGGATAATTTTATTTACAATATACACACATGGAAAGTACAATTACAAATAAATATATTAATAGACTATATATGTATATTGTTAGGGGTGATATAGTCATGGCTGACTGTCTTCCTATCACCCCTTAATAGTAATCTGGGAGTGTTAAAGATCCTGTGCTAGTGGATTCCCTTATATATGCGAGTCTCCCATCAGGAGCCTTTCATATATAAGAGAATGCACTGGCTTACAAGGTCAAGGTAAATATTGTTCGGCCAATGTATTATCTTATATATACAAGGATCCCTATATATAAGAGAATGCATTCGATTTTTGAAGATGTTATGTTCTATCCATCATAACGCCGAAGGCATCCTTTGCAAATGTATGGCTTGCTGCAAGTACATGGACTTTACTGATCAAGTCAATCTGGTAGACTCCAATGAAAATAACCGCAACTTGTGCAGCATTCAGCTTTGGCGACATGAAGTCAAAGTCACTGATCTTGTTTCTGCCAACACATACTTTTTATTGTATTGTCGGCATGCGACCCATTATTTTGTTACGCTAAATGCCGGCTGGTTTGCTCAGTTCCAACACTCAAAATAGTCCAGGGGATGACACAAATTGTACCCTTCCAAGTACAAATATGCAGGATAGCAGACATTTGTTACCAAAAGTAGTTCGGTTGCATTCGTTTAAGATTCCAGACATCGGTGTGTTTGATAAAAATATAGGCATTTCGAGTTAAGAGTTGGACCTCTTTTCCCATACCTTTTGTAATGTTATTTATGGTTGCGGACATCGCGTGGCATGGTGATTTATTCTTTTGTGTTGGGCTTTATTTTTAGGGGTGGCGGTGTATGAGAAACAAACAATCTAATTCCTGTGGCCTTAACTTGTGAATTTGTTGTCTTAGAACTTTAGGTTGCTTTGTGTTGAAGACAGGATAGAAGAGAGTTACTGGAGAACAGTTGCTAACCCTTTCATGATGGGAGCTGTGCTGCTGCAGCATTAGAGACCCTGTGCCAATGCATTCTCTTAACTATGCGAGTCTCGCCTCATATATAAGAGAATGCACTGGCTTACAAGGTCAAGTTAAATATTTTAGGCCATTGAAGAAGATGCATTGGCACAGGGTTTTCACAAAATTACCGGAAGCTGCTGTCCTGAAAAGGTTAAAGGGCACACACAAGAGAAGGTTGTCTTCAAATACACGACCGGTACAAGACATCTCCATCACATTTGTTTAAAAAAATATA
The DNA here is from genome assembly GCA_032622095.1 of Siphonodentalium dalli. NCBI lineage: Eukaryota > Metazoa > Mollusca > Scaphopoda > Gadilida > Siphonodentaliidae > Siphonodentalium > Siphonodentalium dalli. The sequence goes on from CP136064.1 coordinate 203,572,476, forward strand.
CTTAAAGGGACCCAAGGCGCTCGCAGTGAGTAAATATGCAAAAATTATAAAAATCTAAAAACATCACCATCATGAATAACATGGAGAAATGGATAAACTTTGTTCTTATCCTTTACTGATAGTTCTCCAATAACTAAATTTCGATAGTTGTAACCTGCATCATGTAAACAAAACTGTTAACAGAGATTTATACTCTCAAGTATTAATTAATTGGCATCATATTGGCCTAACTGGACATTGATCGATAATGGCAATGTAACAGTACTGTTTACCTGACAATGTTTTGGATATGGGAAATCTCGTTACTGAAGATTATTTTGTAAAGAACGAAATCATTCTATTTTTACATGTACTTGTCGATGATAGTTGTTTTATAGCCTTTTATAAAAAAAAATGATGCTATTTCGCAAGGAATCCACTTTGAAGGCCTTGTGTCCCTTTAATTGCACTGAACTGAAAAATATTTTCAAGTGGATACTCACATTTTTTGTATCACGGGAATGTACGCAGAGCCTGAGACGGCATGGCAAGTTAAGGCTCTCAGACCAACTTCATCTGCGGCACCTACAATATGTTTAAACAGGTTTAATGAAAATAAAACAAGAATGAGACATTATAGCAATTCCAAGGCTCTCAGCCCACATCAGCCCAACTTCATCTGCGGCACCTAAAATATATTTAACAGGTCTAATGGAACTAAGAAGAGAATGGGACAATGTAGCAATCTAAGGCGCTTAGCCCACGTTAACCCAATTTAATTTACGGCACCTAAGGACATGCCAAGTCAATTTCCCATTTCTTAAGCCAAAGTTTTTAATAAAATTTTATTTCTGGGGCACATGCCAACGAAGAATTCCACCCCTGCATTGGTAGTTGCCATTATTACCCAAATAAATTTCCATACAAGTTAGTTGATGGATTACATGTGATTTATTTTGTAAATGAAAGTGTCAATGACACTGTAGCTCAACATGGGTTTGGGATAATTTCACGCGTTACAGTCAATATTAATGGAGCAATTAGGAATGTAGTGAGTTTGCATACACAATTCATCACATTATTAACACATGGTTGAACTTAGTTATAAATTACAGTAGTGTTAAAACGATTAGTCAACTGGTGGCGGTTACGGTATTATAAAAACATGTTTCTGATCTAGATATTCACTCATCACACGAGGGATAAAGACCTGTATGTTATTCGCCAGAAAAACTGGACCTCTTTGCTGTCTTATCGATTGGAACAATCATTGTTCGGATAAGTCGCAACAGCAGATTTACTCTACACATTCCCATATTCAAAATGTGTCACCTTTGATTTACGATATTCTACGTCCGACGTTGCAATAGATGTTATTTTGACAAATCGGTGACTGATACAAGATCAAACCAATTCCGACATGACTATGTGTTCACTTCACTCCTGACTGGGCGCTGGTATAATGTTTATATTGTGCTGGATTATGCCAGTTTATCAGTCAGATTTCTAATCGAGTCATTGACTCATTGTCATACAACCACACACCCTTAAAGTGGACCAACAATTACATGGTATATCGGAACAGCTCGCTGAACAGTTATAATATCGGGAGAAAAATAGACTGCGCATGCGCCGGAAGTTAGGAAGCTTGTTGCATCCAGATGTTTTGAAGTCTCTCTATAATATTTTATGACCATCACTTTGTCGGGATCGTTCATGAACATAACTTAAACGCTGAAGTTTACCCCAATATTATATGATACTAGCTGATGTGCCCGACGTCGTCCGGGCTATTTAGGGATTTCTTAACTGAGCGATCAACATTGAAAAGTTCATATTTGTGACCCGCCATATCAAATCCAGTCGGAATTCAGGATTTTTTTTACCCTGTGCCAATGCATTCTCTTATATATGCGAGTCGACCATAGGTCGCCTCGCATATATAAGAGAATGCATTGGCCTAACAATTTTTTATCATTTTTTTTAAATAAATGTTTCTTAGGACATAAAATAAAAACCATCCATTACCCTGCAGGGAGCCCCACACATATATAGAAGCATATAGAAGAGTGTCGTCTGCTCATGTTTGTCTGGGGCTCTGTATGGGTGAAATTATAAAATTGTTAAAGAATACAAGAACAAATTATTAAAATTGTAAAAAATTGTTAGGCCAATGCATTCTCTTATATATGCGAGGCGACCTATGGTCGACTCGCATATATAAGAGAATGCATTGGCACAGGGTAAAAAAATCCCGACTTCCAACTGGATTTGATATGGCGGGTCACATTTGTGTCTGACAGAGTCAAGGCAAATTTATATCAAATGTACCTAAAAATGGGTTGACTTTCATTTACTGTTGAGACAGACAATACTAATGTACATTAACCCTTTACCCAACAAAACGGCAAAAAACGCCCAAATAAAGCTTCAACAGACTAAAATATCTTCGGTCTGTCTCAATAACACCATACAAATATGGATATCATTGGAACCTGTTCAATGACCACATTGTGATTGTTACAGTTATGCCCTGTGCCAATGCATTATCTCATATATGCGAGTCGACCATAGGTCGCCTCGCATATATAAGAGAATGCATTGGCCTAAAACAATTCTTTTTTTAATACTTTTTACCATTTTTTCTTACATTCTTGAACAATTTTATAATTTTTTCTTAGATTTTTCAACAATTTTTATAATATTTTTCTACATTCTTTGACAATTTTATCATTATTAATATGTGTTAAGCCAATGCATTCTCTTATATATGCGAGGCGACCTATGGTCGACTCGCATATATAAGAGAATGCATTGGCACAGGGCCGTTCTGTTGGGTAAAGGGTTAAGAGCACTGCATTTTAAGAGACACAGTTTAGTTTCGTTCATTTTACTATTTCAATCAAGCCTGCAAATAGTGAGTCGTTTTCAGAATGAGGTCACCAGAGGTGAATTTAGTGATGCTATCCCGCACAGCAAGGTAGCATCACCAAACTCACCATCTGGGGACCTCATTCTGCAAATGACAGACGCTATTTGCAGGCTTGATTTCAATATGCCAACCTGGTTTCAAAATTGAATTTAAAGTGACCAGGATATTTACCTAAATAAGATTACCAATCCCATAGCACAGTGCATTACAATTAGCAATGATAAACTGTATACACCCATTAGTAAGCCCGGGGAACCCATGAATTTTTTTTACCTTTACCCAAAAATTGGGACTGGACTTTTGATGACCCTCAACATGCAAAATCTCAGTTTGCTTTCTTTCATAGTGCTAATTTAGTGACATGTTTTATATGAATGATGATGTATATTTATGTATTTTATTAAGTTAGATAATATACAAATATTAATAAAACACAAATATCTTATATACTGCAAAACAGCATTTTGTGAAAGACAATGGGGCCGGTAGTATTAATGAGTTTGCAATGGAAATTAGCTGGAGTAATGCTATTTTTGTAATTAGTCTCTTATTGTGGATCATTTCATGTGTTAGTCAATAGAGCAATTTGGAAGGCAGAAAATTGTGGTCAAAAAGGTGTGCCAAAGGATTTAGTAATGCAAAGAGTAAAATCCAAGATGGTCGCTGGTGGCCATGTTATGTTTTTCGAAGGAAAGATTTGATGGTTCCCATCTAGCTGATCTATATGAAGTTTGGTGATGATTGGATGTGGGATGCGGTCAAAGGATTTAGTCATGCCATGAGTAAAGATGGCGGTCGGTAGCCACGTTTTTAAAATTTTACAGCTCCCATCTGGGTGATACTGAACATGCCTGTAAATTTTCAAAACAATTCTCCAATAAATCCAGTCTGCAGGCAGGGGGGGGGGGGGGGGGGGGGGTCTGGAAAAAAATTGCACATATAGGGCCCAAAAAGTTTTTTTCCGACCTCGAGGGACCCACCACCCCATTTTTGCAAAAAAAATGTTTTTTTCCTCCAAAATTTTGGGGACCCACCCCCCGTTTCTCATGTTTTTTATCAAAATTTCAGAGGTTTTTTTTAGCCGTTCTTCAATAACTGTTAACTGCCTTACTAATTGGTAAACACAGATCAGAAAAACGAAAAAATACTGTATTTCCATGTGTTTCCAGTATCTAACAACAATATTAATTAAGCATTGTGAAGGTACACTATATGTCACAAATTGCCCTAGACCCCATTATAGCCTTAATATATCGAGTGTGTTGTGTCTGACAGAGAACACTGGCCAGTGTAAATATTGGTAAACAGGTCAGGGGTTCCATAATTATATGTGCATGATCAAAGAACTCTTTAGTCTTATCTAACGGGATGGGGTGGGAGGGGAATTGTTTTTTGTTTATGTATACACATAGATATATGGTTATTATACTGCCCGATATTAGTCGGCGGGTATATAGTTGACGTCTCGAGCCGTCTGTCCGTACAAACATTTTGAATTTTAACTCAAGAGTCAGTTGTCATATTTGATGCCCTATGGCATGGTGACGGACCAGAAATGGGGGACGAATATGCATAATATCGCGGGTTGTGACCACCAATGTCTACCAGAGTTATGGGCCCTGTTCGACTTTATGAAATTCAGTCCATACAAAGTTTTCGCAATATAAGTTAAGTGTCGGTTGTCAAATTTTGATGTGGTTTGGTATGGTGATAGACCAGAATGAAGAATTGAATTTCATTTCTCAATGCATCTGAATGCATCACATTATTTCAGTTCATCTATTTGTAAGTGATAACAGTATACAATTAGTATTTTAGTTTCGTCTTGTTGAGCAGTAATACTGAGCTCCCAGATGAAGTTCGGAAATTCAATGAGAATAGCGCCACCTTCATTTGGGATTGTCTGAGCAGTAAACAGTAATGTCATTCATCATAACAAAATCAGTTTTATTTGGATAATTGTTGCAAATTAACATTACTTGCAATCATTCAAGATGAGAAATAATCAGAAGGAATGAAGTTGATTACATGCCAGAACAAGACAGTATTTCAGACATTAGAAATTTATGAGATACCCTTTTCATGTTATGCAACAATCAGGTTAATGATATCTACTAGTAGTCATCATTGAGTATTCACCATGTAGTATCCAATTTGTGATAGAGTTTTTTTGTTTTATTACTCTTATTCAGATAATACAACTGGGTAATATATTAATTTTGTGACTAAATATTTCTTCCGTTGATCATAAGTTTCCTGGACGTTAATACGGTGGTCCACTGTGAAGTGGTCCAGGATACTGTGAAATCCAGAATGTTGCTAAATCTGAGGCTAAAGAGTCACTTTAGCTGCCTAGATAGCCCTAGAGCAACAAGCATGGTACTAACATGCTTACAAACAACATTACATGGTCAGTATTTGTAAATTGTTTGAAAAAAACCCATTTTGGAAAAATTTTACAAGCACCATTTTTTCCGCCTCTGGACCACCCACCCACCCTGGCCCTATATACGGAATTTTTTTGCAGACCCCCCCAGGGTGAAAAAAAAAGCAGAGTGAATTCTTTACAACTCACTGGAGTTGTAAAGAGTTGCCACATTCTTTGATGTTGATTGATTAACTAACAAGGGGGGATTAGAGGAGTAAAATATTGAAAATATTTTTATTTGTGAGAAAACACATTTGACAAAATAACAAATATAAGTTTTTATGTTTTCTTTTTAATTCATTGTGTCATATTTCACAATATATTGTAGATAAACAGAATATATTTCTTTGATGTGTATGTGGATATGTGCTTAACTTTTGTCATTTTGATTCAGAGTTAACATGACATCAAAGTATACTCGCCCTCCAAGTTTTAAACATGGGGGCGGGCTTACCTTTGAGAACCACCCCATGATATTTTGTGTAAACAAAAACAAAGACTGGGCTTATCCTCAGGGATGGGCTTACTGACTGGTGTCTAGTATACAGTGCAGGGATTCTCACAGCATGGTGAATTACAAGTAGCAATGACATACTGAGAGTTTTGATGGAAAGGTTGTTAAAATTTAAACAATTTATATGGAGAACGAGCACTAACATGTACAGCATTGCCCAGGTGGGATATTTCTCATAAATTGAAGAAATGAAGATTAACATTGTTGTGAAGATTTTTGATATCCGGACAATGTAATTTCGGGCGACACTTTATATACACTTTATCTTGCCATTCAGAGACATAGTTTGGTCACAGAGTTGACAGTTGTGGGTGGTGAGAAATATCTTTTGATTACATGGCGTGGACATCCTTCCCCACCCATTAAAATAATAAACAGATTGTTTATTAATTTATGTACACACCTGTCAGACTTGCATAGAGCCTGACGTATCTATCTATAGGAACCGGACCAATGATTTCTCTCTGTAGGACATCTTGCAGAATCAGCGTAACATTGGAAGTTGAATATTCTCCCATATTGGCCTGTATTTCTTTAGCAGGAGTCAAAAATCTGAACAAGAACAAAGTGAGTAAACAAAGGGATTTAATCAAATCACAAGAATTAACCCTTCCATGAGATTGCTGAAATTTTGAGAAAAACCTGTGCCAATGCATTCTCTTATATATGCGAGTCTCCCATAGGAAGCCTCACATATATAAAGAGATTGCACTGGCACAGGATCTTGTATGCTGCACAAGGGCAGCTCCCATCATGAAAGTGTTAATAATCTTGAAAGTTCTAGAACATTGGGATATTCTCCGGCTCAGTTACAAAATTATAAATTTGATAGGACTCTGGATATTATCAAGTTTCCTGTTATCAAAGAATTAACCCTTAGATCATTTACCAGTGCATTCTCTTATACATGAAAGTCTCCCATGGGGAGGCTCGCATATAAAAGAGAATGCACTGGCTTATAAAGTCAAGGTAAATATTGTTAGACTGATGCATTCTCTTCTATATATCAGAGAATGCATCGGCACAGTGTCTTTGCAAAATTTCAGGAAGCTCCAGTCATGGAAGGTTTAATATTAGATTAATATTTGTATCCATGTTATTGCACAAGTGATGCAATGTTACAATAATAATTGAAACATGGCACACAGCATAACATTTTGAGTAGGATAACAACCACACATCCAAACAACTTACTACTCCATGTTTTATAACATACCTCATATAATGAAACTTGTCATAGATTGTTATCAACTCACCCTGGATCTATATATTTTGTGTCTGAATCAATGTGGCGACCATAGTCATCATAGGTACATGTTGTGATGTAATTCTCTCCTTCCTTGTAGACCTTTCCTGTATGTTTGTTGTCTCCCTTGGAAATCTCTATCTTCAGCGTGAAAACTTTAGACCCGACTGTTTGCTGAAATCAATCAAAAGCAGAGTTCAGTCAATTTTGCTTAATTGTATGACTTGTTTTTTTTTACACAATGAACTGAATATGCACATACAGTAATGCTCTAAATAATCGACTCCTTAACCACAGCAGAATTATGGGTAACTTTTCAGGATTTAGTCAGAAATATGGCTTGTTGCCATTCATCGGAAAGCTCAGTGAGTAATGCCCCCACCCATGATATTGTTTTATCCAAGCCTGCAAATAGTGTGTCTGTTGTTTGCAGAGGGTGAATTTAATGACACTATCACAGCAGGCTAGCATCACCAAATTCATCCTCTTGGGACATATTTCTGTATGGCTTCATCATCTATGGGAGAACTACACAGGTTTAAGTTCCCAGATCATGCAGATTTGGCACCTCGATTATACATTGTGTCATCTGCCAATTTATTGATATAGAGAAACTAAATTAAAAAGAAAACTGAAAAACCTGTTAATTTGATAATAAAGATACTTTCCATACTAACTAGTCATCTACTCAAAACAACAATAAGTTGAATCATTATTGTAGTACCGGTTAGATTTTGATGCATGACATCATTTATCAAGATTGCTCTGGTGCATTAGAAATTACCACACAGACTGAAGGAACATATTGAACCAAAAGATAATAGGTATATAATATATATTCAGGTATCCCTTACCTCATATACACATTGAGTGGAAGAGTTGTCTTGGAAGTGTACATCCATGTAGTAGTGAACAGTGTCATCTGTATGAAATATTTCAACATATCCGTCTTTGCAGAAGGCTATGAACCTGGGGTCTATATAATCAGTTATGAAGTTAATCCGAGTCGGTGTAGTCCCACTACTAGTTGCCGCACAGGCAACGTCCACTGGAAAATCAAAATTTAACCCATTCATTAGGGACTAGCCCAGAGATGTCAAATTGTTTGGTTATTAGGGAGAAGTAGACTTGTCAGAGAGAAGTAACATTAGCTGAAGTTCAATTTACACCCCATCATCACCATTCTATGATCCAATAAGTACAGTAATGCTCTAAATAATCGACTCCTTAACCATAGCAGAATTATGGGTAACTTTTCAGAAGTTAGTGGGAAATATGGATTGTTGCCATTCGTCGGAAAGCTCTCATTGAGAGCTTTCCGATGAATGGCAACAAGCCATATTTCCGACTAAATCCGGAAAAGTTACCCATAATTCTGCTGTGCAATAAGATCTCAATAATAAAATCATTATAGTGAGTAAGAACACTTTTATAATCGGGAAAATATGCTTTAAATATGCTGTTGTGACATATGCATACTGGTATATGAGAGAGAAGTCACTTCTCCCTGGGACAAAAATAGGGAGAAGTGACACAATTTTAGAGAGAAGTCTTGCACTCTTGGCTGGTCCCTGCCTTTCATGGCAGGAGATGCGCTGGTGCAGCATTAAAGTTCATCTGCCAGTGCATTCTCTTATAGGATTTAGTCGGAAATATGGCTTGTTGCCATTCATCGGAAAGCTCTCGGGGAGAGCTTTCCGATGAATGGCAACAAGTCGGGAGAGCTTTCCGTTGAATGGCAACAAGCCATATTTCCAACTAAATCCTGAAAAGTTACCCATAATTCTGCAGTGGTTATGGAGTCGATTAATTAGGGCATTACTGTATCTGGTTATCCATATTATGTCGAGTTGAGAAGCCTCCGACGGTACTCAGAGGTTAGTTAATGGAAGACTGTTTTCCTTGGCATAGCATAAAATTGATATCGCTGTGACAAGAACAAATTGAATTTGCAGATAAATCAGTCTCATTACATCCAGTCTCATTCTAATCGTCAAAGACATCTGAAGGATCTGAAGACATCCATGGAATAAAACTTTACAGAGGTAACAGGAGGTAACAAGCCAATACAAATTGCTCACAGAGAGCATCACAGTGAAGAATGCAATCTCTTGATCATTCGATATCCTCCTATGAAAGGAAACTAACATCTATCCAAGCCCCTCCACGGGGTCTGACTGACGTCTCACCAAGTCATTTAGTCCATGAGCCAGGAACGAAAATGGTACCAATTTGGTGGGCAAATTCTATCAACAATTTTCTGAAAGCTTATAATCTGAAGTTTATCTCAGTGCTGGGGCGTACTGGGGCAGTGTAGCTTAGTTTCAAAATTTGTGTTTCCATGGCAACGGGAGGGTGTTTTTGGCCGGTATAAAAATATGCCTATAATGGTTTATAACTAGAAAGTTTAACGCAGGACGTCTACCTTTGCATCAATTCGGGGTGCTACCCTTGGTGGGCTTTCTTTTGTCGCCGGAGATTTCACCTCAAGATGTCAAGGTCATATATAAAGGTCAAGGTCATAGACCAAAATAATAGCATTTTTCATATCGAGTCATACGTTTTCTACCCACTGAGTTTATATATCAGTTCTGAATACGTTATCTTTGCTCATAAATAATCTATAGCATATAGGATACATGGAGAACTGCGTTGTTATTGAGAAGAATGTCATGAGATATAGTCCTTTAAACTTGGTGACCATTTTCCAAAATGGGTTAAAATCAGTTATTTCACAAGCTATCGTACTTCTGTGTATAGTATAGATTAAATACTAATAGTGGGATCCCTTAAGGGTTGAATCGTGATTTTAGTGACTAAAGCATGAGACTTCAAATATATGATGCTTAAAGGAAAACTTTTTTTGGAAGGGTTGGGGGGTCATGTGTCATGATAAAATCAGGTTTCCATGGCAACGACATAAAATATTTGAAGAAATATTTAAAAGGCCACTTTTAAGATTCAACGAACCTGTGGTTAAAGAAATTATGTTAACTCATATCTAACTTATTAATGGTCCACCAAGCGGACTGGGCCACCAGGGCATATAGGTTCAAGGTCAATTACCAAGGTCATTGTGGAAAAATATATTATTTTGTTCTATTTGTTACTAATTGACTCATATTTCGTTACCCCTAGTGCAAATTAGTCATAACAGCAATACCCATCACAATATAGAAAAGTTAGGGCGCCATCACCACATTGAATTTGATATATGGCACACTTGATATAAGACGATCAATGTCAATATGTCACATTTAGTTCATATATAATCAGTTTTAAGTATTACTGTTTATAGTATCTATGGCAATACATACATAAGTCAGGATACATTACCCTATTGAGATCATCAGACCAAATTAAACAGGAAGTTTTACGATACTTCACATATGTTTTGCTTAGTTATAGTGGAAACTGTTTGGAGGGCATGCTCAGATGAGATATCGTGTGTCAGGTAAGACTGTTTTCCATGGCAACGGCATCAAATATTGTGAGAAAAGCCAGTACCATTTTCACCAATGCATAGGGCTTCAAGACGGCTGATACCCCAACCAATGGTGTCATAATTCCACCATATTGCGTACTTCCTGATATCAGAGCATATTTGCCACACCCTACTAGTAGCTTTTTTTGTGGCAGATCCCATCTGTCCATGGTTTGGTTTGTTCGGGTTTCTGAATTGGACAAAAAATCTTTAAAAACATGCAAAAATATGGTTGTTCAAGTTATATTGTCAGACGGGTTTTGTAACTGGTCCATGCTGTCTGCGTAAAAAGTTCAATATATCCCAGATTTAAATTATAAAAAAACTCAAACAGTATGCCAATTTCCATACGTTAGACCCTAAAATCGAGATGCAACCCTTAAGGGACCCCGCTATATGTAAAGAATAGGAATGTGCATAAATCCCAGATATGAGATAAGAATATACATGTAAGTGGCATGATAATTTATCTCCGTAATATTGACTCTGCATGGAGACATATATCCTACATTGGCTCAAAACAATGCCATTTCACCTTTAGTGACCTTATGATGGTTGGCTGAAAAAAAGCTGCTTTGTGTGACCCACATGCATGATTAAATGGGGATTCCCAATGAAACTTGATTCTACGACATATTCGATGGCTCCAGTCAAGTGGTTACCAGACCGTCCGTATGCATGCGTGCAGATATATATAGGAATCGAGAAAGAATTCAGTGTAGTCCGGAAAATTAAGAATTTATTTGGAGTGAGGCCTTTCTAGGATCTAGTCTGTCAGCAGACTCCATCTTTAAATCCAATGCTGACATAAGTTCTTACTGTGACGTCAGGTTCTTGGTAACGGCTGGCGTTTCACAGTGATGGCGATAATTTCCCAGGAAAAATGATTTTCTGAATCGGTTGATGAATGGCTTGCGAGAGGTCCGATTTTAGTATTATTGTTACTACATATCGGGAACAGTACCTGTGTGAATCTTTGTCACATTCTGACTGCTCTTCTCTCCGCTCCATTTTTCTTAGATTCTCAGATCCGTCCTGGTTCCATGCATTCTTCAATTCAGTATATTCTATCTGCGTGTAAGACCAGTGTGACACCGGAATTCCTGACAAAGATGGAACCAGGACGGATCTGAGAATCTAAGAAAAATGGAGCGGAGAGAAGAGCAGTTAGAATGTGACAAAGATTCACACAGGTACTGTTCCCGATATGGAGCTGTTCAAATTCACCGCTTTCATCTTATCCCGATCCAAAATGACCGCCGTCCAGAGGGGTTCAAACAGGGCACCCATTCCATTTATTTGCCCCCTTGTCCGATTTTGTTTAGCCTATAACACCCTTTGTTTGACCAAATGGTCGAGTAATATTGTAGACCCATTTAATGTTCCCTTGAACTGTGTGTCGGAAACGGGTTCTTGTGTATGACAAGTAACCGTCTATTCGATATAGCCTATACCAGACACTTTAAGCCGTTATATGAAGTGTATCTGACTGAATGGGGATAAAATAGTTATTTCGTGGCTACGAATTAGTTATTTCGTGGCCACGAATTAGTTATTTTGTGGCCACGAATTGCCATGTCCTAAACCAGCCACCGTAAAAAAACAACAAATTTCCTAGTAATAAATTGTTGGAAAATCAAACTACAAGAACAATTTCAACATATTGTTGTTGTGAAATTTCCTAATGTTGTGTCAGGTTATGACATTTCCAATTGTTGAACATTTGACAAAAGTTGGAAGGGGTGTGAGATACCCACCCCTCCCCCAAAACAAAACCCCTGTTGCCACATCCCTGAGAAGAATATGATGAGTGGAGGTTTGTTGCACGCTATAGAATTTAACCACAATCAAAATACTGCACATGGACTATTTGGAACATTCTCTACCATTTCCGAAGAAATTGCTTTCCGGCACTGCGTTTGTCGGTTGTGTACCCCTTCCTTTCCACCGGTTGCTCATGATTGAACTGAACCAAACGTACTGCTAGTCTGCTATGCGCAGCATGTTTTATGTACGTAACTGGTAGTCAATCTATGATTTCGCCCAATCACCTTGATTGGATAATCCTATACTGCGCAGCGATATCTTCCCGTCAACGCCGAGAGGTTTGCATTGAGCACCGCCTCGGATAAACTACCTGGACTATAAATAAACCCAGCTGGTGAATACGACCTCTGGAATTTTTATGATTCATTAAAACTGCGTGCAAATTTATTGGTCAAGGCCCTTAGATACGCTTGTTAGCGACAATCTCTATCAGATTTCGTAAATGCGTCCATGCATAATGATATAATTACCATACCGCGGAAATGAAATTAATGAATAATACTGATCAGTGAATCTATGAAATATGATACTTAATTAGTCGGGGATAAAGGAATGCGTTACATAACTATACCTCTGTTAGCAATAACACTTCCAGCTTCGTGCCAGTATATACTAATATGACATGACAGTGATCAGGAGAGCATAAAATGTGACAATTATATCTTTTCTTTGCAATTCTAGTTTGTCATCTGAGACGTACGCAAATTCTGTGGGGAAGTTCGGGAACACCGCTTCGGAATTTCTATTGGCTCTGAGTGTATCGGTGACAATATATAGATGTTCAAATATCATTTTAAATAAGTGCATTTTAAACAAGAGCATCGATAGGGCGTGGCAAAATACGCCCTTTAGCTATTTCGAATTGTACTACCGCAAAATAAAATAATACTTTGGGCTTACATTTGAAGAATATCTGATATACCCCTAATTTCAATGCCAAAAATGCGGTCAAATTCTAAGTCGAAAAATGGCTGTAACTCATGTGAAATAATTAAGACAGAACCTATATTCGAACTTGGCCTGTAGTTTTAGCCGGGAAATACACATACCAGCTTTTGTTCAGATCAAATAATCAAAACTGGAGTTATCGGTCGGAAACCGAAATGTTATGAAATTTGTCAAATTCTAAGTCGAAAAGGGGCTGTAACTCACATTAATATAGCTGGACAGAACCCATATTCGAACTTGGCCTGTAGTTTTAGCTGGGAAATACACAGACCAACTTTTTTTCAGACCGAGTAATCCAAACTGGAGTTATCGGTCGAAAACCTAAAATATTAACAGACGGTCAAATTCTAAGTCGAAAAAATGGCTGTAACTCATGTAAAAATAATTGGACGGAACCCATATTCGAACTTGGCCTGTATCTTTAGCTGGGAAATACACATACTAACTTTGGTTCAGATCAAATAATCCAAACTGGAGTTATCGATCGGAAACCAAAAATGTTAACGGACGGACGGACGGACAGACAGACGGGCGGACGGACAGACAGATTACATAATACGACCTTTTTTCAAAAAGGGCGTATAAAAATCAAGTACAGTTTAATAGTTTACAGGTGTGGTGTCTTGCTTTTGTGTAATTTATCGTTGGAGACCGAGATAGAATTGTGTGTATTTTATGAACATCCGGTCGGTCGACCAATTTATTCTCGACCCAATTTCCCAATTTCCGCTAAAATACCAGATGAAGTCCAGACATAATAGTCCAGGAGATATTGGTCGACCTCTGCACCCCCCCCCCCCCCCAGGACTTAACTTCACCCCACTAATTTTCTTTCTTAAGGTCTACTCTAATTTTTAACAAGAAAAAAAAAAATGCACCAGGTCTCTTTGATCGCCATTATAGTAAATATGATAGCACATGCGGTCTTGTTTTCCGCTCGATTCGTTATGCTAATATACAACCCTTACAAATTAGCCAAAAATCCAACACCAGAATCCAATATGGCGGCCAAGATGGCCGCCGAAATGTGAAAATATGCTATTTTTCTGACATGTTACCACCTTTCGTTTGTCTCTGTGGGAAAATGTTGGCATCTTTGCGTCATGTTATACATTTATCATATAGAGGAGTCATTGGCAAACACATGGGGACCATAATATGCATTCATTGCGGGATATTTTTGTCCGATATCACGTTTTCCCAAATGTCGGTATCATAGGTCAAAGCCGAATCTCCGTTAATAACGCGATGTAATGTTCCGAATCAATGAATATTATTGCTATTATAACAACAGCCATGCATATATATTTGCAGGAGATACTCGAGCTAGGATTCATCTTATACCTGAGTTGAGGAATATTTACCCAAATCCAAGATGGCGGCAAAAATGGCCACCAGAAATAAAAAATCACCGAAAATCGCTGATTTTAACACCAGTGAGCATTATTGTCATGATAACTCCACACCTGCTTACTATTGTAAGTTGGTAACACTTAGGCGAAGAACTTTCCTTGTACCATATCCAAATAAAAGTCCCCCAAATCCAAAATGGCGCCCACATTTTGAACAATCACCGAAATTCCCTCATATTCACATCATTTGGCATTATTGTCGAGACAACTCCATCCATGCGTACAGTCGAGTTGGAAATACTGAGGTGAAGTAATTACCTTACATCTCGTGCAAGAAATGGTTTTCCAAAGATAGCGGCCAAAATGGCGACCGAAATTTGAAAACACGCCTACATTCCTTTACTTTCTTAGGATGGGCGTTATTGTTTCACGATTTCTACCCACCATTACATGTTGATATGTATGAATTATCCATTAGGGTTTGGCAAGTGATACCCACAGTCAATATGGCGGCCAAACTGGCGGGCAGAAATTGAAAAGAAGCCGATATTATCACATACTAATTTCAACTTTTTGATTTGTATAAACGAAACGGTACATAATATAAGCCATATATTAGTTCCAATGTAAGTCGTAGCATTTTGGAAGGATGAAAACCGACAATCGCAATGTGGCATTTCAAAATCCATTCTCCACTAAGGGCTCATACTGGCCGTAACCGTATATAGGTGCGCCGAATAGTCATATTATGACTTCCAAGAATCAAAACAACAGTACCTGAGCTTATTCTGAATTGCCACATTCAGCATTATCTAGACTCGTTTCCGTCTCTTCGTCAGATTAATCTATCTCACTCACAACAGTTCACTACTCTTCTTTGTAGGAGTGTGCCACTAATCGGAATGTTTCAAACAATACATATGCCGGTGTCCAGCTCACGTGTTGGTTTCGAAAGCTTGGAATTCTTAGCGAGCTTCATTCGTGGTATAGCTATGGTATAATTCAGATGCTACATATGGGGTATATGCGTCATCTTGTGCGATACACTATAAAGGTATTCGGTCGATGCGTATACTAGCTTTCAGAAGGACCTATATATCTGCGTATTGTCAGCTTTGGTGACCTAATGGGGATAACAACGTGTACACCTGGTGATCTTCCCAAACAGCCACTTCTCAATATATGGTTCATCAATTCACATACTCATCTAATGCACTGACGTACCCGGACAACTTCTGTATATGGCTTCAAATGTTGAAAGCCCGACCTTTGACGGATGCATTTCTGCTAAGGCGTAGAAGACCATAATGCATAATATACCCAAACTCCTTGAACATGATCATAAGAACAAGCTTGTTGGCGTCCAGCAATCGTCTCACCGAACAGATCCAAGCAGATGATAACAATACACACGGTGCTAGTTTGTGGGTATGTTTCATGATAGTGGAAATGAAATTGGACCATGACTGCACCGCCCCTTATTTTGTTATGTTTTAGATTCAGACAGGATCTCATGTGTGGCTTTGCTTTCCTTGTATGCTAAGATTGTATGTTCACATCCGTTTGGAAACCGTTCTTAAACAACTGGACCAGGAGTAAGCCATTGGCTACTGCTGTATATGCCCCACCAAGACTGGGGTGTAGTCTTAAAGGCGATACCTTTGATAGTTGGTTGATAGGTCATACTCACGCTGGGTGGTATGGTTCAAGAAAGTACAAATGCCATCAACAAAAGGGTGAAATGTTCAACGCGAAGAACATCCATAGGAATGTTACGTTGATGAGCTCTTGCATTCAGTTCAACAAACGTTGGTACACCAAGTGAATTCTTGGTAACATCACCAATGCGACCATTTTCCTGCATGAGACATTAACTACTATATTCTAAAGTTATATATATATAAAGCTATATTATCATAAAGGCCGCGTTCCCCAACGGCCACAGCCATTGCCATCGAGACTGTAAATTGTTCTTTAAATACATAGTGAAATAAATGCACCACAGTTCCTGACATTTTCTTGAATAATACCGCCCACATACTGACACTAACCCCCGAGAGAGGACAACAAAACACGCATAGATTCATGCTATAAAGACATTATCCTTTAGTCCATCCAACTGTTTTGAGGGAGGCTAGCATATTATTATCCAGACAAAAGTGTACGTAGTTGAATCAGAAAGGCTTAGAAACGGATGTGGAATACAACCTTACCACACCAAATAAAACCGACACGCATGACATTTGATATCTTAAACATGCACCAGGTGTAGGGGTGGTGTATACAGTGGCCCATTTCATTCCCACTATCATGGCGCATGTCCACAAACTAGCACCGCGAGCATTGTTCTTCTCTGCAAGGAGATATTCGACGAGACAACTGCGGGGCGTCACACAGTTTGCTTCGGATAATGGTCAAGAGGTGTGGGTAGTCTGTACACTACGGTCTTCTCCTTAGCAGATAGACATCTGTCCAAGGGAATGAGACAGCTAGCAACCTTCGAAACACTGTCGAAGTTGTCCACATATGCCAATGCGTTCGCCGAGTTTGTGAGTTGACGAACCATCTATTGAGAAGTGACTAGCTAACTGGATCGCCAGGTGTACATGTCGTTATCCCATGGGGTATGAGACACATACATAGAGATGACCTTCTGTAAGCTAGACACCGGTAAATGAATTGTTTGAAACGTTATGATTAGAGGGACCCTACTCCCAGGAAGTGGTGAATACTTTGTCGGTGTGAGCGACCTAGATTTATCAGACAAAGAAATGGAAGCTGGTCCAGATAATTATGGACGTGACGTGGCAAATCAGAATCTGTTATCAGGTAATTGTTCTGATATAACTATTCGGCGCACCTACGCTTACGGCCATTATCGGCGCAAAGTGGAGACTGGATTTCGAAATGCCACATCGCGATATTAATTGTGGTGTTTCATCTTTCCAGAAGGATACGAGCTATGTTATGCGTTTTGATACCTTTAAGTTGAATTAGTAGATGGTTTATGTACAGTTTCGTCCATACATACCGATATTATGACAAAAAGTTGAAATTAATATGTGAAAATATCAATTTCTTTTCAATTTCTAGCCGCCAATTTAGCAGCGATCTTGGCTGTGAGTATCAATTGCCAAACCCTAATGAATACTTCATGTCACTATTCCATATCAACATGTAATGGTGGATAGAAATCGCGAAACAATAACGCCCATCGTAAGAAAGTAAAGGAATGTAGGCGTGTTTTCAAATTTCGGTCGCCATTTTGGCCGCCATCTTTGATTTGGAAAACCATTTCTTGCATGAGATGTAAGGTAATTACTTCACTTCAGTATTTCCAACTCAACTGTACGCATGGATGGATTTGTCTCGACAATAATGCCCAATGATGTGAATATGAGGGAATTTCGGTGATTTTTCAAAATCTGTCCGCCATTGTGGGCGCCATTTTGGATTTGGGGGACTTTTATTTGGATATGGTACAAGGAAAGTTCTTCGCCTAAGTGTTCCCAACTTACAATAGTAAGCAGGTGTGGAGTTGTCATGACAATAATGCTCACTGATGTTAAAATCAGCGATTTTTGGTAATATTTTATTTCTGGTGGCCATTTTTGCCGCCATCTTGGATTTGGGTAAATATTCCTCAACTCCGGGATAAGAAGAATCCTAGCTCGAGTATCTCCTGCAAATATATATGCATGGGTGTTATAATAGCAATAACATTCATTGATTCGAAACATAACATCGCGTTATTAACGGAGATTCGGCTTTGACCTATGATACCGGCATTTGGGGAAAACGTGATATCGGACAAAAATATCCCGCAATGAATGCATATTATGGTCCCCATGTGTTCGCCAATGACTCCTCTATATGATAAATGTATAACATGACGCAAAAGTTCTAACATTTTCCCACAGAGACAAACGAAAGGTGGTAACATGTCAGAAAAATAGCATATTTTCACATTTCGGCTGCCATCTTGGATTCTGGTGTCGGATTTTTGACTAATTTGTAAGGGTTGTATATTAGCATAACGAATCGAGCGGAAAACAAGACCGCATGTGCTATCATCTTTACTATAATGGCGATCAAAGAGACCCGGTGCATTTTTTTAAAATGGCCGCCATGATGGATGCCATCTTGTCTGGAGTCTCTGCGGCCACTTTTTTTTCTTGTTAACAAGTGAAAAAAATTAGAGTAGACCTTAAGGAAGAAAATTAGTGGGGTGAAGTTAAGTCCTGGGGGGGGGGGGGGGGGGGGGGGGTGCAGAGGTCGACCAATATCTCCTGGACTATAAGTATCACTTTGGTAGTTTTAATATTTTGCTGTTTTAATATAGTTTCTTCATAAAACTAGTTTAATCACCAACTAATTTATGCGGATTGTCGTAATTACAAGCAATCAATGTTTTCGACACATCTGTCGGCGTATAGAAATGTCTGTATCTGGAGAAGTCGGCCCCCGCGCGAAGTCGGCCCCATATGAAGACGGCCACACGCGCAGACGGCCCCAGAGAAGTCGGTCCCCCATTAATTAGAAGGGATTAAATCGGCTTAAATTTGATTGAGATAATGTTTATGTTGGCTAATTTTGAAGTCCGCAAATTAATTTGATTGAGATATAGTGTAGGGTCAGATAATGCGATAGCCCAAGTAGAGCCGTTAGTGAAATATTAGTCAAAAATAATATATTTGAAGTTTCATGCTTTAGTCAATAAATCACAATTCAACCATTAACTCATTAAGTGTCATGTTTCCTGGGGAAAACCATGTTTTTGTTCCAGGTTACAGTATTTACAGTAACTAGATACTTTGTTTGAATATTCAATATTGGATAGAATAAAAATTTACCGTTGTTATTGCTAGCATATGCCCTACTCGTTAACTGCTTTGAAGCACCATGTCCCCCGACTTGATAGTAATCGCCCTTTACGCAATCAAAATCGGTTTTCCAATTAACAGATATGTATGCTGTAACTCTGCAAGTCACGCCCACAAAGCACAACAATTTTCACTACGTATATTCAGAGTGCTGTATCCCCTAGACGCTTCAATGTGTGGAGCTTCTCGATACATCGTTTTAACGGAGACAATGTTCATCTAATAAAGCGATTGCACGCTTGTCAGATCCCCCCATGATAATTAAACAGACAAGTGTCTCAAAATTTAACTTGTAATCCGCAGTATTCTACACATGTGCACCAATATTGAAATTATATATATGTATATATCCGTCTCCGGCAATGAATGAGTTAAAGGATCCTACTATAAATTATCTAACTATAATATGCACAAAAACACGATATCTTGGGAAATAACTGATTTTGACCCAGTTTTGAAAATGGCCACAAAGTTTAAAGACCTATATCTCATGACTTGCCGGTTGCAATAACAACGCAGTTCTCCATATAGCATATATGTTGTAGATTATTTCTGAGCAAAGATAATGTATTCAGAGCTGATATATAAACTCAGTGGGTAGAAAACTATGACCCGATATGAAAAAAACTAATATTTTTTGACATTTGTATATGACCTTGACCTCTGGAGGTGAAATTTCCAGCGTCAAAAGAAAGTACACCAATGGCCAACACCTCCCCATACCATTGCAAAGATAGACTTACTGCATTAAACGAAATATTAGACAATTAATAAAAAAATAGACCAAAATAATACATTTTCCCCAATGACCCTGACCCTGGTAATTGACCTTGACCGTATATGCCATGGTGGCCAGGTCCGCTTGGTGGACCATTAATGAGAGCTATGAGTTAACATAATTTATTTAAACCCAAGGTTCGTTGAATCTCAAAAGTGGCTTTTTAAATATTTCTTTAAATATTTTATGCCGTTGCCATGGAAACCTGATTTTATCATAATAGATCACCCCCCCCCCCCCCCCCCCCCCCCAACCCGAGCACCCTTCCGAAAAAAACGTTCCTTATACCTAAGCAACACGATATTTGAAGTTTCATGCTTTAGTCACTAAAATCACGATTCAAGCCTTGGAAACACAATTTTGCACACTAAGCTACACCGCCCCAGTGTGCCCCAGCGTTGAGATAAAACTTCAGGTTATTGGCTTTCAGAAAAATGTTGATAGAATTTGCCCACCAAATTGGTACCATTTTCCATTTTTGGGGAGCCTGGCTCATGGACTAATTGTAAACTTCGCGTTTGCATCACGCTTCTTAACTGATCAAACTTCGACAAAGTTATCCCGTACTACCTGTTGTCTGTTCATAAACCCAACTAATGAACGTTACTTTATAATTTTGGAATGATCTGACAATATAAATAATATGAAAGTGTCAATGACACTTTAGCTCAACTTAGGTAGGGGAATAATTTAATGGTTGACAGTAAATTGAGGAATAGGAAAGGTGCTAATTGAAAAGTCTAAGTAAGACAAGATGTACATGTCAATATCAACATTCATGACATGTTTCATAATGATCGGATCAGGGATGTGGTGATTATGGTGTGCCAAAGGATTTAGTGATGCAAAGAGTAAATTCTAAAATGGCGACGGGCAGCCATGTTTTTTCCGAATTACCCCAAAATGACCTGTTCCCATCTACAGCCTTTACAAATCTCATAATGATCTAATCAAAGGTATAACCTGTAGCCTGTGCCAAAGGATTTAGTCATGCAAAGAGTAAAATCCAAGATGGCTGCTGGCGGCCATATTTTTCGGCTGAACGACCCCAAAATGACTCGTTTCCCCATCTACATGTCATTGTTAACATCCATAACAAATTTCATAAAGATCAGATCAAAGGTACGACCTGTAGCCCGCGCAAAAGGATTTAGTCATGCAAAGAGTAAAATCCAAGATGGCTGCTTGCAGCAAGGCTTTTTGGCCGAACAACCCCAAAATCACTCGTTCCCATCTACATGTCATTGTTAACATCCATGACAAATTTCATGAAGTTCCGACCAAAGGTACAACCTGTAGCCCGCGCCAAAGGATTTAGTCATGCAAAGAGTAAAATCCAACATGGCTGCTGACAGCCATGTTTTTTGGCCGAACGACCCCAAAATGACTCGTTCCCATCTACATGTCAATATTAACATCCATGACAAATTTCATGATGATCAGACGAACAGTACGACCTGTAGCCCGCGCCAATGGATTGAATTTTGAAATCTAAGATGGCTGCCAGCGGCCATGTTTTTTGGCCGAATGACCCCAAAATGACTTGTTCCCATCTACATGTCAATGTCAACATTCATGACAAATTTCATAAAGATCAGTCCAAAGGTACGACCTGTAGCCCGCGCCAAAGGAAATTGTTGACGGACACACGGACGACGGACGCCAAACCATGGCAATAGCTCAAACTTACAAAGTAAGTTGAGCTAATAATTCTTCTTGCATATCGTTAAAATTTAATTAATCAGGTTTGTATAATCTCCTAACATGGATAATTATGTCACATGCCAAATAAGGATTGTTAACTACGAATGCAGTAAATCATTAAAAAAAAAAATGGGATACTGTGGATTCAGGAAAACATGACTGCTCTTATAAACATGTGCTTACATGAACTTTGTAGGTCTATATGACGCATTTTAAACGCGAGAGTTTCGGACAATCATCGGTGCTTCTTGCCGTTATCTGACATTTTCAGACATGCTGTAAATTTTTACAAAAAATTGACTATTTTGGCTACCAATTTTGTGTCTATTATATAAATTTTTATTCAACAATATAGGTAGTCCATTACACAATTCATCTTTCATTTACAGTAATGCTCTAAATAATCGACTCCTTAACCACAGCAGAATTATGGGTAATTTCAGGATTTAGTCGAAAATATGGCTTGTTGCCATTCATCGGAAAGCTCTCAGTGAGAGCTTTCCGATTAGATTATTTAGAGCATTACTATATCTCTTCCTTGTTATTAAACATTGCCTTATTTGGATACATCAACGAGTTTTTTCAAACAAAGAAATCTATAAAATCGATTGGAGTCCGAAGTGTCTTCAAAGGTAATTGATAGAATCAGACATAATTGATAGAAATGAGACAAGAGTCTGGATATTTATCAGACTAGAAAAATATAATTGTTCAAAAAAAATTTCAAATGTAGGTTATATTAATTTGACTTACTTGTGTACCAGTGAAAAGTTGCTGGGTCTGAAAATAAAAAAAAATATATGAATGCATATCTTACTAGTTTCACCAATGTGATGCTCAACATTTGCATATTATGTTATAACACAAAATATGCTTAGTCAGATTAAGCTGTTCAAATGTCATGCCAAGTTGTGAACCTTGAGCAAGGTGTCTCTTAAGCTAAATAGGGACCTGCGAAGTGCCTTTAAAATGGCAGCAGGCAAAAGACTTGGCATTATTCAACAATTGGGGTACTAATGTGATTGTTACATCACTTAGCTTTGGATAAGGGTATATAAAAATTCTCAATTCTTTTTATTGTTTGGTTTCCGGGTCTGCCGACTTGCTATATAAACTGGAATAAAAATAAAATTACAGATCAGTGTTTTTTCTTTGCTGCCGACTCAAAATGGGAAGGATAACTAATAAAACAGTATTTATTATAAATTGTAAAAACAAAAACCTTTGATTGACGCGCGCTATGAATAAAATGAGCTATTCAAGTTATGGATTTGTTTAAACGATTTGTTTTACACTGACCCTAGATGGTACGGAGTACTTGCTTTAATAGAAACCTCTTGAAGACAAGTATTGGCATGGGCTTTATAAGCTCAGAGTTTATATTTGCCCTGACATTACTTGGGAACTTAATTCATTAGGAAACTGTTGATAGTAAACTTAATTTTATTATTTTTGTGCCTACCGAGTTCGTTTCCGGCTGCCTGTGAAAAAAATTGAAATACTGATTTTAGTTTTGAATAGCAGGGTTACCCGGCGTTGCC
The DNA here is from genome assembly GCA_032622095.1 of Siphonodentalium dalli. NCBI lineage: Eukaryota > Metazoa > Mollusca > Scaphopoda > Gadilida > Siphonodentaliidae > Siphonodentalium > Siphonodentalium dalli. Next base: position 203,596,092 of record CP136064.1, read on the forward strand.
CAAGTTAAAGTGATGGGGAACTTTTATTGGAATAGAGAGTACTCTTGCTCAAAGTAGTTATTGTCACCTGAAATATTTTGGAAGACTATAATCAACATGTATGTCTGTATGTCAGTCGTCCACCCGTGCTGTCCGGGTCATAACTTCAACATTAATACATGAATCAGAATTCCATGGGATTTTTTATGTAGTTGGTATTTAACAAAAGACATGTCAAAATCAAATTTGGTCATGGTCCAATGAGTTTTGACTAAGTTATGCCCCTTTGTCGACTATAATTCAGTTTCATATATCACATTTGAGACACAGGTGAAGTTTGATTTTGATTATGGCCCGATGAATGTTGACTGAGTTATGCCCCTTTATTCACAAATATACATGTATATGTCAATCAACTCAATGATATGAGGTGTTTTATGGTGTTGTTTAAAATACCAAAGTGTTGTTCAAGTCGGTGAGATGGGAACAAAACAATAAAAAAATATTTTTTGTTGCCGATTTCAATCAAGTTTGTATAAATCATCTCCATGATACAATGAATCTAATTGTGGGTTTAAATTAAGATGCCAAATTGGTGCTGTTCCAGTCAGGAATGGGGGAGGGGCAACAAATACATGTAGATAATATTTGTTGTCATTTTCCACCAATCTGATACATAGTCATCTCATTGATATGAGGAATCTATAGATAATAATAGTCTGGATAAAGATGACCAAGTGGCGCCATAGCTAGGAGTCAGGGATGGGGAGGGGAAGGCAACAGCATTATAATAACAATATTAATTTGCCACCAATTATTTCCAAATTTAATAGATCTATATAGATAATCTCCACGAAAAGAAGAATCAATGATGTGATGTAAGGTTTCATCAGAGTCGGGGATTGGGTCAGAGGAGGGCACCAGAATTGGTGTCGTTCAAAGTTTGCAGATTGGCTGGAGAACTATAGGGGCATCGGAATTGATAAAGCTCTGTTGTTTCAGCAAATTCATTCAAATTTATATTAGGCATCCACACGATATGACAAATCTAAAGGTGTGGTTTGAAAATGCTAAAAGTGGCACCCTCTGAGTTTAGGTAGAGGTTACGGCACCAACATGAATACAAAACGAAATTCCCAATAGAATATAATATAAAGTGTTTTGTTACATTTTAATAACACAATGTGAATCAACTTGATGAATGATTACTCAGGCTTTGTCCAAGATGGAAAAATGGGACAATAATCTAATATTACCGAGAATTCCACGTCAATTGTACCAATATCACAAAATACAGCATCTGAAGAATGCGCAATTGTAAAATTTTACTTCTCAACTCAGGACTAATTAATCAATATAAACCAATGGCAATAACATGCCAATGTTTGTTTCATAACAACCCAAAAATAGTGATTTCTAAGTTGAAGAAAAGGTCACTGACAAAATGTCCCCCCGACAAAGGTGGCAGGTTTGAAGGCTTTATGGGTTTCAGATCCCTGATTACAAACTGTAGGAGGAATTAATTACCCCAAATGCATATTCACTATATATGTTGCACATCTACAATGTGTCGAGAAAGGGTCCATAACTTTAAAATAAAATACATAATAAATTTCTATGTAGAAAAATGGCAAATACTCCACCAAAATTACTCCGACTGAACTCAAAATCGCAGGTTACCATGCTGGTTGACATCTGTGCCAAGTTTTAAAAAAATTGACTGGAAAATGACGGAATACAGGCTCTGACAAAAGATGCGTCCCAGGATAGGATATACGATTTTATGTCGAAAAATAACTCCGCAAAATGACTCCCACTGAACCCAAATTGCAGATGCGCAGGTTCCTATGCTGGTTGACATATGTGCCAAGTTTTTAAAAAATTGACTGGAAAATCACGGAGTACAGAGACTCTGACAAAAGATGTGTCCCAGGATGTATAATTCTGTGTCAAAAAAGGGCAATAACTCTGCCAAAATGAGTGACTAAACTCAACATGGCAGGTGCACAGGTTCCCTTGCTGGTTGTCAACTTTTATAAAAATTGACTGGAAAATGACGATACAGGACTGGATTAAAGGGGGTCCCAGGATGATTTATTCTATGTTGAATAAAAGGCCGTCTGGCCACAGTGTCTCCCAAAAAAGTGGCTTCATTGGGGGCATCAGCTTTTCTGAAAAAAATAACAAGGAACCTAAATTCGATAGTAAATTTCAGAACAAACACTGAAGTTATAATCCGGAAACCAGAAATTGACAGGATTCCAAGTTGAAAAAGGGACACAACTCTCGCAAAAATGGGCGGAGCAAACCCATATTCGAACTTGACCTGTATGTAGGGCTGATAAACTCACATTCCAAATTTGGTTAAGATATGATCACACAAACTGAAGTTATCATCCGGAAACCTGAAATTGACAGGATTCTAAGTAAAAAAAGGGCCATAACTCTCGCAAAAATGGGCGGAGCAAACCCATATTCGAACTTGAGCTGTATTTTGGTCTGATAAACTCACCTATGAAATTTGCTTTTGATCTAAAAAACGAAACTAAAGTTATCATCCGGAAACCATTTTCGGACGCACACACAGACAGACACCGGCTATTTTAATGTACCCATATTCGAACTTGACCTGTATAAATGCACATTCCAAACTTGGTTGAGATACGATCACACAAACTGAAGTTATCATCCGTAAACCAGAAAATTATAAGATTCTAAGTAAAAGAAGGGCCATAACTCTCGCAAAAATGGGCGGAGCAAACCCATATTCGAACTTGACCTGTATTTTGGTCTGATAAACTCGCCTATGAAATTTGCTTTTGATTTAATAACCGAAACTAAAGTTATCATCTGCAAACCATTTCCGCACGCACGCACGGATGGACGGACACCGGCTATCTTAATAATCCCCCGAAATTTTTTTCGGGGAACAAAAAGATGGATTTGTGCGGACCATTACTACTATAGTCCTCCGACAGAATGTTGGGGAACAAAACGGGGCATAACTCCTCCGGCTGATAAATCTGTCAACAATTTTCACCTGTGTCTCAAATGTGATATACATAAATTTCAAAAAAAATTGTTGTATATTGCTCCAGTTATCATCCATACAATCGAAACAGCAAATTCTATGTCAACAATGGGGCATAACTCCATCAAAAATCATCGGACCATGATATATTTGAAAAACAATAATTTCTCAATCTAAACTCAGTTTCCCATCCAACACCCTATCCTCACTTGGCAACAAATAAACTCAAGATACTGACCTAAAAGCAAAGGAGCTGTCTTTTTCAGAAGAACAGGAATGTATAGAGAAATGCCATTATTTACTCTTGGCTGAAATAACCAGACCAGGGTTCATGCTGCCACTTGCCAAATTTGCCAATGGCAAAAATAGTTCACATTGGGCAAAAAATATTTTCATTTGGAAAAAGTTTTGGCAAGTCACTTTAATTCCTCAATAAAGTTGAAAAATATTGGTCAATCAATACCATTCATTTTAGGAAGCTATTACAATAGATTTACATTAGTAGTGTTGTATATGGTTTTGGAAAAGTTAACACCTCCATTAAGATGCAGTTAATCTGGTAACATTAGTGTGATGGTGTTGTTTACATAGCTAATCCTCTTGTGATGTTCCCTTCTGATGAAGCAACTCTGCTACCATTTTATTGTTCAGTGATGAGAGTATAATTATTAACTAACTGCATTCCTATCGATATCAAACGTTCAAACCGCCAGTGTCGAAACATAAAACTCATTCAAATGATACTACCAGGGATATAATTTGGCAAAAAATATTTTCATTTGGCAAAAGTAAATTTTGGTCCAGAGCGGACCCTGAACCAGACCATTTCACGATTCAAACTAGTCTGTACATAATGTTCTAACATTAATCTAAATATTAAATGTTCTTCAAGTGCAATTCAAATTCAACTTCCAAATTTCAGTCAAGAACCCAGACACAACATTTAAAACACTCACCAGATGATAGTTCATCCTTGATGGTATTAACGGCATGTGAAATATCAGAAGAATTTCCAATACGGAACACGTGAGTGCTGTCTGGATCTGTTGCTATGGATTCGAGTTCCGTCGAAGTCGAACCTGATCCGATGCCGACTGCAAACACCTCAACACCAGCATTTCGCAGCTTCAAGGCTTCATTCGACACAGAAAGGCTGTTTTCAGACTCTCCAAACGTCATGAAGATCAGAACGGGATCTGCATCACTTCTAGCTCCATTGATTGGACTAAAGCTGACATCCTTGACATATTCCAGAGCTGATGACGTGTTGTTGCCAACATCGTTACCAATAGCGATGTTCCCTACTGCAGTTGACATAACCTGAGCGTCAGTGTGGTTGTTCAAGTAGAAGTGCGTTGTAGATGAACTTGCGAATGTCACCGCAGCAACCTGAGCATTTGTGGGTCCGAGTGTTAATTCTCCGAGATTGTAGAGTCCACCGTGTATAAAGTGAATCAAAAGATCATAGTCGTCAGCAGTTGCTCTGTCTGATGAGTCAATGAGTAGCACAATATCAACCATTCCCAGATCTAAAATCAACAAGGTCTAAGGTCACATCTACAATCAACAAGGTCTAAGGTCACATCTACAATCAACCAGGTTTAAGGTCACATCTAGAATCAACAAGGTCTAAGATCACATCTAGAATCAACAAGGTCTAAGGTCAACAGGGTCTACAGTCAACAAGGTCTAAGGTCACATCTACAATCAACAAGTCTAAGGTCACATCTAGAATCAGCAAGGTCACAGTTTAACAGGGTCTAAGATCAACAAGCTAATGATGCTGAATCAATCAAACAACAAATAATAAGCAAATCCAAGTCGACAAGGGGCATAGCTCCATCAGAAATAGCCATACCAGCAATAAATTCAAACTTTCCAATATGTACGATCCAGATTGCTTGAGAGTCCCTAAAGTTTTATTGACGTTACCTTCCAGACAACAAACGTCACGGGTGAAAAGACTAAAACCACCCATGTCTGTCCCCCATCGCCCCTCATCCTAAAAGGTGTTCATTTTTTTGGAGATTAACAAGCCAATCGTCAGATCTACAATCGACAAGCCAAATTTCAAAGTCAGATACATGGGACAATTATGAGCATTTTCCGAACAAACTCAATATTAGAATCAGCCGGCATCATGTGTTTTTAGATCCAGGCATGTAGGGTCTATCGAAAAAAATTTGGATATCTGAACTTTATACTTATGGACATCAGGCGACATCCCATACTTGATCAGTTTGACTCATGTCAATTCAATGGGAAACCAGACAGAAAAAGATAAATAAAAATGAAAATTGATCTTACCATAGGCATTTCTGTTTGCTGTAAAAAGAAATAAGGTGTATTAAATAATCACATACAAATAGATATATTATAATGTTCTAAAAATAATATGTGCAACAGTCAACAAATAATGTGTTTAGTAAAAGTTAAATTGAAACATGTCTCTTTTTAATATCTAACAAAAGTGAACATCTAGAAACAAGACTATACAGAGAAACACTCCACGTGGAAAAGGAGATATAATTCAATGTAACCCATATGAAAATAATAGGAGCAATCAAAATCGGTCTGTTTTTAAAACAATCCAGTAAATAGACAAAGTGGAGTCAAAACTTATGGAAAATCAGCAGACAGTATTACAATTTGTCTGTAATTTATAAACCCACACACAAAATTTTCCATTATCTTCATCAAATCTAAAGTCATCAGCTTTGTAATAATTATATAAATAGAACTTACAAGGCGATAGTTCATCCTTGATGGTATTAACAGCATCTGAAATATCAGAATCATCTTCAATACGGAACACATGAGTGCTGTCTGGATCTGTTGCTATGGATTCGAGCTCCGTCGAAGTCGAACCCGATCCGATGCCGACTGCAAACACCTCAACACCAGCATTTCGCAGCTTCAAGGCTTCATTCGACACAGAAAGGCTGTTTTCAGACTCTCCAAATGTCATGAAGATCAGAACGGGATCTGCATCACTTCTAGCTCCATTGATTGGACTAAAGCTGACATCCTTGACATATTCCAGAGCTGATGACGTGTTGTTGCCAACATCGTTACCAATAGCGATGTTCCCTACTGCAGTTGACATAACCTGAGCGTCAGTGTGGTTGTTCAAGTAGAAGTGCGTTGTAGATGAACTTGCGAATGTCACCGCAGCAACCTGAGCATTTGTGGGTCCGAGTGTTAATTCTCCGAGATTGTAGAGTCCACCGTGTATAAAGTGAATCAAAAGATCATAGTCGTCAGCAGTTGCTCTGTCTGATGAGTCAATGAGTAGCACAATATCAACCATTCCCAGATCTAAAATCAACAAGGTCTAAGGTCACATCTACAATCAACAAGGTCTAAGGTCACATCTACAATCAACCAGGTTTAAGATCACATCTAGAATCAACAAGGTCTAAGGTCAACAGGGTCTACGGTCAACAAGGTCTAAGGTCACATCTACAATCAACAAGTCTAAGGTCACATCTAGAATCAACAAGGTCATAGTTTAACAGGGTCTAACATCAACAAGCTAATGATGCTGAATCAATCAAACAACAAATAATAAGCAAATCCAAGTCGACAAGGGGCATAGCTCCATCAGAAATAGCCATACCAGCACTAAATTCAAACTTTCCAATATGTACGATCCAGATTGCTTGAGAGTCCCTCAAGTTTTATTGACGTTACATTCTAGACAACAAACGTCACGGGTGAAAAGACGAAAACCACCCATGTCTGTCCCCCATCGCCCCTCATCCTAAAAGGTGTTCATTTTTTTGGAGATTAACAAGCCAAACGATCTACAATCGACAAGCCAAATTTCAAAGTCAGATACATGGGACAATTATGAGCATTTTCCGAATAAACTCAATATTAGAATCAGCCGGCATCATGTGTTTTTAGATCCAGGCATGTAGGGTCTATCGAACAAATTTTGGATATATGAACTTTATACTTATGGACATCAGGCGACATCCCATACTTGATCAGTTTGACTCATGTCAATTCAATGGGAAACCAGACAGAAAAAGATAAATAAAAATGAAAATTGATCTTACCATAGGCATTTCTGTTTGCTGTAAAAAGAAATAAGGTGTATTAAATAATCACATACAAATAGATATATTATAATGTTCTAAAAATAATATGTGCAACAGTCAACAAATAATGTGTTTAGTAAAAGTTAAATTGAAACATGTCTCTTTTTAACATCTAACAAAAGTGAACATCTAGAAACAAGACTATACAGAGAAACACTCCAAGTTGAAAAGGAGATATAATTCAATGTAACCCATATGAAAATAATAGGAGCAATCAAAATCAGTCTGTTTTTAAAACAATCCAGTAAATAGACAAAGTGGAGTCAAAACTTATGGAAAATCAGCAGACAGTATTACAATTTGTCTGTAATTTATAAACCCGCACACAAAATTTTCCATTATCTTCATCAAATCTAAAGTCATCAGCTTTGTAATAATTATATAAATAGAACTTACAAGGCGATAGTTCATCCTTGATGGTATTAACAGCATCTGAAATATCAGAAGAATTTCCAATACGGAACACGTGAGTGCTGTCTGGATCTGTTGCTATGGATTCGAGTTCCGTCGAAGTCGAACCTGATCCGATGCCGACTGCAAACACCTCAACACCAGCATTTCGCAGCTTCAAGGCTTCATTCGACACAGAAAGGCTGTTTTCAGACTCTCCAAATGTCATGAAGATCAGAACGGGATCTGCATCACTTCTAGCTCCATTGATTGGACTAAAGCTGACATCCTTGACATATTCCAGAGCTGATGACGTGTTGTTGCCAACATCGTTACCAATAGCGATGTTCCCTACTGCAGTTGACATAACCTGAGCGTCAGTGTGGTTGTTCAAGTAGAAGTGCGTTGTAGATGAACTTGCGAATGTCACCGCAGCAACCTGAGCATTTGTGGGTCCGAGTGTTAATTCTCCGAGATTGTAGAGTCCACCGTGTATAAAGTGAATCAAAAGATCATAGTCGTCAGTAGTTGCTCTGTCTGATGAGTCAATGAGTAGCACAATATCAACCATTCCCAGATCTAAAATCAACAAGGTCTAAGGTCACATCTACAATCAACAAGGTCTAAGGTCACATCTACAATCAACCAGGTTTAAGGTCACATCTAGAATCAACAAGGTCTAAGATCACATCTAGAATCAACAAGGTCTAAGGTCAACAGGGTCTACGGTCAACAAGGTCTAAGGTCACATCTACAATCAACAAGTCTACGGTCACATCTAGAATCAACAAGGTCATAGTTTAACAGGGTCTAAGATCAACAAGCTAATGATGCTGAATCAATCAAACAACAAATAATAAGCAAATCCAAGTCGACAAGGGGCATAGCTCCATCAGAAATAGCCATACCAGCACTAAATTCAAACTTTCCAATATGTACGATGCAGATTCCTCGAGAGTCCCTAAAGTTTTATTGACGTTACCTTCCAGACAACAAACGTCACGGGTGAAAAGACTAAAACCACCCATGTCTGTCCCCCATCGCCCCTCATCCTAAAGGTGTTCATTTTTTTGGAGATTAACAAGCCAAACGTCAGATCTACAATCGACAAGCCAAATTTCAAAGTCAGATACATGGGACAATTATGAGCATTTTCCGAACAAACTCAATATTAGAATCAGCCGGCATCATGTGTTTTTAGATCCAGGCATGTAGGGTCTATCGAACGAAAAAAAAATTGGATATATGAACTTTATACTTATGGACATCAGGCGACATCCCATACTTGATCAGTTTGGCTCATGTCAATTCAATGGGAAACCAGACAGAAAAAGATAAATAAAAATGAAAATTGAACTTACCATAGGCATTTCTGTTTGCTGTAAAAAGAAATAAGGTGTATTAAATAATCACATACAAATAGATATATTATAATGTTCTAAAAATAATATGTGCAACAGTCAACAAATAATGTGTTTAGTAAAAGTTAAATTGAAACATGTCTCTTTTTAACATCTAACAAAAGTGAACATCTAGAAACAAGACTATACAGAGAAACACTCCAAGTTGAAAAGGAGATATAATTCAATGTAACCCATATGAAAATAATAGGAGCAATCAAAATCGGTCTGTTTTTAAAACAATCCAGTAAATAGACAAAGTGGAGTCAAAACTTATGGAAAATCAGCAGACAGTATTACAATTTGTCTGTAATTTATAAACCCACACACAAAATTTTCCATTATCTTCATCAAATCTAAAGTCATCAGCTTTGTAATAATTATATAAATAGAACTTACAAGGCGATAGTTCATCCTTGATGGTATTAACAGCATCTGAAATATCAGAAGAATTTCCAATACGGAACACGTGAGTGCTGTCTGGATCTGTTGCTATGGATTCGAGTTCCGTCGAAGTCGAACCTGATCCGATGCCGACTGCAAACACCTCAACACCAGCATTTCGCAGCTTCAAGGCTTCATTCGACACAGAAAGGCTGTTTTCAGACTCTCCAAACGTCATGAAGATCAGAACGGGATCTGCATCACTTCTAGCTCCATTGATTGGACTAAAGCTGACATCCTTGACATATTCCAGAGCTGATGACGTGTTGTTGCCAACATCGTTACCAATAGCGATGTTCCCTACTGCAGTTGACATAACCTGAGCGTCAGTGTGGTTGTTCAAGTAGAAGTGCGTTGTAGATGAACTTGCGAATGTCACCGCAGCAACCTGAGCATTTGTGGGTCCGAGTGTTAATTCTCCGAGATTGTAGAGTCCACTGTGTATAAAGTGAATCAAAAGATCATAGTCGTCAGCAGTTGCTCTGTCTGATGAGTCAATGAGTAGCACAATATCAACCATTCCCAGATCTAAAATCAACAAGGTCTAAGGTCACATCTACAATCAACAAGGTCTAAGGTCACATCTACAATCAACCAGGTTTAAGGTCACATCTAGAATCAACAAGGTCTAAGATCACATCTAGAATCAACAAGGTCTAAGGTCAACAGGGTCTACGGTCAACAAGGTCACATCTACAATCAACAAGTCTAAGGTCACATCTAGAATCAACAAGGTCATAGTTTAACAGGGTCTAAGATCAACAAGCTAATGATGCTGAATCAATCAAACAACAAATAATAAGCAAATCCAAGTCGACAAGGGGCATAGCCCCATCAGAAATAGCCATACCAGCACTAAATTCAAACTTTCCAATATGTACGATGCAGATTCCTTGAGAGTCCCTAAAGTTTTATTGACGTTACCTTCCAGACAACAAACGTCACGGGTGAAAAGACTAAAACCACCCATGTCTGTCCCCCATCGCCCCTCATCCTAAAAGGTGTTCATTTTTTTGGAGATTAACAAGCCAAACGTCAGATCTACAATCGACAAGCCAAATTTCAAAGTCAGATACATGGGACAATTATGAGCATTTTCCGAACAAACTCAATATTAGAATCAGCCGGCATCATGTGTTTTTAGATCCAGGCATGTAGGGTCTATCGAAAAAAATTTGGATATATGAACTTTATACTTATGGACATCAGGCGACATCCCATACTTGATCAGTTTGACTCATGTCAATTCCATGGGAAACCAGACAGAAAAAGATAAATAAAAATGAAAATTGATCTTACCATAGGCATTTCTGTTTGCTGTAAAAAGAAATAAGGTGTATTAAATAATCACATACAAATAGATATATTATAATGTTCTAAAAATAATATGTGCAACAGTCAACAAATAATGTGTTTAGTAAAAGTTAAATTGAAACATGTCTCTTTTTAACATCTAACAAAAGTGAACATCTAGAAACAAGACTATACAGAGAAACACTCCACGTGGAAAAGGAGATATAATTCAATGTAACCCATATGAAAATAATAGGAGCAATCAAAATCAGTCTGTTTTTAAAACAATCCAGTAAATAGACAAAGTGGAGTCAAAACTTATGGAAAATCAGCAGACAGTATTACAATTTGTCTGTAATTTATAAACCCACACACAAAATTTTCCATTATCTTCATCAAATCTAAAGTCATCAGCTTTGTAATAATTATATAAATAGAACTTACAAGGCGATAGTTCATCCTTGATGGTATTAACAGCATCTGAAATATCAGAATCATCTTCAATACGGAACACATGAGTGCTGTCTGGATCTGTTGCTATGGATTCGAGCTCCGTCGAAGTCGAACCCGATCCGATGCCGACTGCAAACACCTCAACACCAGCATTTCGCAGCTTCAAGGCTTCATTCGACACAGAAAGGCTGTTTTCAGACTCTCCAAACGTCATGAAGATCAGAACGGGATCTGCATCACTTCTAGCTCCATTGATTGGACTAAAGCTGACATCCTTGACATATTCCAGAGCTGATGACGTGTTGTTGCCAACATCGTTACCAATAGCGATGTTCCCTACTGCAGTTGACATAACCTGAGCGTCAGTGTGGTTGTTCAAGTAGAAGTGCGTTGTAGATGAACTTGCGAATGTCACCGCAGCAACCTGAGCATTTGTGGGTCCGAGTGTTAATTCTCCGAGATTGTAGAGTCCACCGTGTATAAAGTGAATCAAAAGATCATAGTCGTCAGCAGTTGCTCTGTCTGATGAGTCAATGAGTAGCACAATATCAACCATTCCCAGATCTAAAATCAACAAGGTCTAAGGTCACATCTACAATCAACAAGGTCTAAGGTCACATCTACAATCAACCAGGTTCAAGATCACATCTAGAATCAACAAGGTCTAAGGTCAACAGGGTCTACGGTCAACAAGGTCTAAGGTCACATCTACAATCAACAAGTCTAAGGTCACATCTAGAATCAACAAGGTCATAGTTTAACAGGGTCTAACATCAACAAGCTAATGATGCTGAATCAATCAAACAACAAATAATAAGCAAATCCAAGTCGACAAGGGGCATAGCTCCATCAGAAATAGCCATACCAGCACTAAATTCAAACTTTCCAATATGTACGATCCAGATTGCTTGAGAGTCCCTAAAGTTTTATTGACGTTACATTCTAGACAACAAACGTCACGGGTGAAAAGACGAAAACCACCCATGTCTGTCCCCCATCGCCCCTCATCCTAAAAGGTGTTCATTTTTTTGGAGATTAACAAGCCAAACGATCTACAATCGACAAGCCAAATTTCAAAGTCAGATACATGGGACAATTATGAGCATTTTCCGAATAAACTCAATATTAGAATCAGCCGGCATCATGTGTTTTTAGATCCAGGCATGTAGGGTCTATCGAACAAATTTTGGATATATGAACTTTATACTTATGGACATCAGGCGACATCCCATACTTGATCAGTTTGACTCATGTCAATTCAATGGGAAACCAGACAGAAAAAGATAAATAAAAATGAAAATTGATCTTACCATAGGCATTTCTGTTTGCTGTAAAAAGAAATAAGGTGTATTAAATAATCACATACAAATAGATATATTATAATGTTCTAAAAATAATATGTGCAACAGTCAACAAATAATGTGTTTAGTAAAAGTTAAATTGAAACATGTCTCTTTTTAACATCTAACAAAAGTGAACATCTAGAAACAAGACTATACAGAGAAACACTCCACGTGGAAAAGGAGATATAATTCAATGTAACCCATATGAAAATAATAGGAGCAATCAAAATCAGTCTGTTTTTAAAACAATCCAGTAAATAGACAAAGTGGAGTCAAAACTTATGGAAAATCAGCAGACAGTATTACAATTTGTCTGTAATTTATAAACCCGCACACAAAATTTTCCATTATCTTCATCAAATCTAAAGTCATCAGCTTTGTAATAATTATATAAATAGAACTTACAAGGCGATAGTTCATCCTTGATGGTATTAACAGCATCTGAAATATCAGAAGAATTTCCAATACGGAACACGTGAGTGCTGTCTGGATCTGTTGCTATGGATTCGAGTTCCGTCGAAGTCGAACCTGATCCGATGCCGACTGCAAACACCTCAACACCAGCATTTCGCAGCTTCAAGGCTTCATTCGACACAGAAAGGCTGTTTTCAGACTCTCCAAATGTCATGAAGATCAGAACGGGATCTGCATCACTTCTAGCTCCATTGATTGGACTAAAGCTGACATCCTTGACATATTCCAGAGCTGATGACGTGTTGTTGCCAACATCGTTACCAATAGCGATGTTCCCTACTGCAGTTGACATAACCTGAGCGTCAGTGTGGTTGTTCAAGTAGAAGTGCGTTGTAGATGAACTTGCGAATGTCACCGCAGCAACCTGAGCATTTGTGGGTCCGAGTGTTAATTCTCCGAGATTGTAGAGTCCACCGTGTATAAAGTGAATCAAAAGATCATAGTCGTCAGTAGTTGCTCTGTCTGATGAGTCAATGAGTAGCACAATATCAACCATTCCCAGATCTAAAATCAACAAGGTCTAAGGTCACATCTACAATCAACAAGGTCTAAGGTCACATCTACAATCAACCAGGTTTAAGGTCACATCTAGAATCAACAAGGTCTAAGATCACATCTAGAATCAACAAGGTCTAAGGTCAACAGGGTCTACGGTCAACAAGGTCTAAGGTCACATCTACAATCAACAAGTCTAAGGTCACATCTAGAATCAACAAGGTCATAGTTTAACAGGGTCTAAGATCAACAAGCTAATGATGCTGAATCAATCAAACAACAAATAATAAGCAAATCCAAGTCGACAAGGGGCATAGCTCCATCAGAAATAGCCATACCAGCACTAAATTCAAACTTTCCAATATGTACGATGCAGATTCCTCGAGAGTCCCTAAAGTTTTATTGACGTTACCTTCCAGACAACAAACGTCACGGGTGAAAAGACTAAAACCACCCATGTCTGTCCCCCATCGCCCCTCATCCTAAAAGGTGTTCATTTTTTTGGAGATTAACAAGCCAAACGTCAGATCTACAATCGACAAACCAAATTTCAAAGTCAGATACATGGGACAATTATGAGCATTTTCCGAACAAACTCAATATTAGAATCAGCCGGCATCATGTGTTTTTAGATCCAGGCATGTAGGGTCTATCGAAAAAAATTTGGATATATGAACTTTATACTTATGGACATCAGGCGACATCCCATACTTGATCAGTTTGACTCATGTCAATTCAATGGGAAACCAGACAGAAAAAGATAAATAAAAATGAAAATTGATCTTACCATAGGCATTTCTGTTTGCTGTAAAAAGAAATAAGGTGTATTAAATAATCACATACAAATAGATATATTATAATGTTCTAAAAATAATATGTGCAACAGTCAACAAATAATGTGTTTAGTAAAAGTTAAATTGAAACATGTCTCTTTTTAACATCTAACAAAAGTGAACATCTAGAAACAAGACTATACAGAGAAACACTCCCAAGTTGAAAAGGAGATATAATTCAATGTAACCCATATGAAAATAATAGGAGCAATCAAAATCGGTCTGTTTTTAAAACAATCCAGTAAATAGACAAAGTGGAGTCATAACTTATGGAAAATCAGCAGACAGTATTACAATTTGTCTGTAATTTATAAACCCACACACAAAATTTTCCATTATCTTCATCAAATCTAAAGTCATCAGCTTTGTAATAATTATATAAATAGAACTTACAAGGCGATAGTTCATCCTTGATGGTATTTACAGCATCTGAAATATCAGAAGAATTTCCAATACGGAACACGTGAGTGCTGTCTGGATCTGTTGCTATGGATTCGAGTTCCGTCGAAGTCGAACCTGATCCGATGCCGACTGCAAACACCTCAACACCAGCATTTCGCAGCTTCAAGGCTTCATTCGACACAGAAAGGCTGTTTTCAGACTCTCCAAACGTCATGAAGATCAGAACGGGATCTGCATCACTTCTAGCTCCATTGATTGGACTAAAGCTGACATCCTTGACATATTCCAGAGCTGATGACGTGTTGTTGCCAACATCGTTACCAATAGCGATGTTGCCTACTGCAGTTGACATAACCTGAGCGTCAGTGTGGTTGTTCAAGTAGAAGTGCGTTGTAGATGAACTTGCGAATGTCACCGCAGCAACCTGAGCATTTGTGGGTCCGAGTGTTAATTCTCCGAGATTGTAGAGTCCACCGTGTATAAAGTGAATCAAAAGATCATAGTCGTCAGCAGTTGCTCTGTCTGATGAGTCAATGAGTAGCACAATATCAACCATTCCCAGATCTAAAATCAACAAGGTCTAAGGTCACATCTACAATCAACAAGGTCTAAGGTCACATCTACAATCAACCAGGTTTAAGGTCACATCTAGAATCAACAAGGTCTAAGATCACATCTAGAATCAACAAGGTCTAAGGTCAACAGGGTCTACGGTCAACAAGGTCTAAGGTCACATCTACAATCAACAAGTCTAAGGTCACATCTAGAATCAACAAGGTCATAGTTTAACAGGGTCTAAGATCAACAAGCTAATGATGCTGAATCAATCAAACAACAAATAATAAGCAAATCCAAGTCGACAAGGGGCATAGCTCCATCAGAAATAGCCATACCAGCACTAAATTCAAACTTTCCAATATGTACGATGCAGATTCCTCGAGAGTCCCTAAAGTTTTATTGACGTTACCTTCCAGACAACAAACGTCACGGGTGAAAAGACTAAAACCACCCATGTCTGTCCCCCATCGCCCCTCATCCTAAAGGTGTTCATTTTTTTGGAGATTAACAAGCCAAACGTCAGATCTACAATCGACAAGCCAAATTTCAAAGTCAGATACATGGGACAATTATGAGCATTTTCCGAACAAACTCAATATTAGAATCCGCCGGCATCATGTGTTTTTAGATCCAGGCATGCAGGGTCTATCGAACAAATTTTGGATATATGAACTTTATACTTATGGACATCAGGCGACATCCCATACTTGATCAGTTTGACTCATGTCAATTCAATGGGAAACCAGACAGAAAAAGATAAATAAAAATGAAAATTGATCTTACCATAGGCATTTCTGTTTGCTGTAAAAAGAAATAAGGTGTATTAAATAATCACATACAAATAGATATATTATAATGTTCTAAAAATAATATGTGCAACAGTCAACAAATAATGTGTTTAGTAAAAGTTAAATTGAAACATGTCTCTTTTTAACATCTAACAAAAGTGAACATCTAGAAACAAGACTATACAGAGAAACACTCCAAGTTGAAAAGGAGATATAATTCAATGTAACCCATATGAAAATAATAGGAGCAATCAAAATCGGTCTGTTTTTAAAACAATCCAGTAAATAGACAAAGTGGAGTCAAAACTTATGGAAAATCAGCAGACAGTATTACAATTTGGTCTGTAATTTATAAACCCACACACAAAATTTCCATTACCTTCATCAAATCTTAAGTCATCAGCTTTGTAATGATTATATAAATAAAACTTACAAGGCGATAGTTCATCCTTGATGGTATTAATGGCATGTGAAATATCAGAAGAATTTCCAATACGGAACACGTGAGTGCTGTCTGGATCTGTTGCTATGGATTCGAGTTCCGTCGAAGTCGAACCTGATCCGATGCCGACTGCAAACACCTCAACACCAGCATTTCGCAGCTTCAAGGCTTCATTCGACACAGAAAGGCTGTTTTCAGACTCTCCAAACGTCATGAAGATCAGAACGGGATCTGCATCACTTCTAGCTCCATTGATTGGACTAAAGCTGACATCCTTGACATATTCCAGAGCTGATGACGTGTTGTTGCCAACATCGTTACCAATAGCGATGTTCCCTACTGCAGTTGACATAACCTGAGCGTCAGTGTGGTTGTTCAAGTAGAAGTGCGTTGTAGATGAACTTGCGAATGTCACCGCAGCAACCTGAGCATTTGTGGGTCCGAGTGTTAATTCTCCGAGATTGTAGAGTCCACCGTGTATAAAGTGAATCAAAAGATCATAGTCGTCAGCAGTTGCTCTGTCTGATGAGTCAATGAGTAGCACAATATCAACCATTCCCAGATCTAAAATCAACAAGGTCTAAGGTCACATCTACAATCAACAAGGTCTAAGGTCACATCTACAATCAACCAGGTTTAAGGTCACATCTAGAATCAACAAGGTCTAAGATCACATCTAGAATCAACAAGGTCTAAGGTCAACAGGGTCTACGGTCAACAAGGTCTAAGGTCACATCTACAATCAACAAGGTCTAAGGTCACATCTAGAATCAACAAGGTCATAGTTTAACAGGGTCTAAGATCAACAAGCTAATGATGCTGAATCAATCAAACAACAAATAATAAGCAAATCCAAGTCGACAAGGGGCATAGCTCCATCAGAAATAGCCATACCAGCACTAAATTCAAACTTTCCAATATGTACGATGCAGATTCCTTGAGAGTCCCTAAAGTTTTATTGACGTTACCTTCCAGACAACAAACGTCACGGGTGAAAAGACTAAAACCACCCATGTCTGTCCCCCATCGCCCCTCATCCTAAAAGGTGTTCATTTTTTTGGAGATTAACAAGCCAAACGTCAGATCTACAATCGACAAACCAAATTTCAAAGTCAGATACATGGGACAATTATGAGCATTTTCCGAACAAACTCAATATTAGAATCCGCCGGCATCATGTGTTTTTAGATCCAGGCATGCAGGGTCTATCGAACAAATTTTGGATATATGAACTTTATACTTATGGACATCAGGCGACATCCCATACTTGATCAGTTTGACTCATGTCAATTCAATGGGAAACCAGACAGAAAAAGATAAATAAAAATGAAAATTGATCTTACCATAGGCATTTCTGTTTGCTGTAAAAAGAAATAAGGTGTATTATTAAATAATCACATACAAATAGATATATTATAATGTTCTAAAAATAATATGTGCAACAGTCAACAAATAATGTGTTTAGTAAAAGTTAAATTGAAACATGTCTCTTTTTAACATCTAACAAAAGTGAACATCTAGAAACAAGACTATACAGAGAAACACTCCAAGTTGAAAAGGAGATATAATTCAATGTAACCCATATGAAAATAATAGGAGCAATCAAAATCGGTCTGTTTTTAAAACAATCCAGTAAATAGACAAAGTGGAGTCAAAACTTATGGAAAATCAGCAGACAGTATTACAATTTGTCTAATTTATAAACCCACACACAAAATTTTCCATTATCTTCATCAAATCTAAAGTCATCAGCTTTGTAATAATTATATAAATAGAACTTACAAGGCGATAGTTCATCCTTGATGGTATTAACAGCATCTGAAATATCAGAAGAATTTCCAATACGGAACACGTGAGTGCTGTCGGGATCTGTTGCTATGGATTCGAGTTCCGTCGAAGTCGAACCTGATCCGATGCCGACTGCAAACACCTCAACACCAGCATTTCGCAGCTTCAAGGCTTCATTCGACACAGAAAGGCTGTTTTCAGACTCTCCAAACGTCATGAAGATCAGAACGGGATCTGCATCACTTCTAGCTCCATTGATTGGACTAAAGCTGACATCCTTGACATATTCCAGAGCTGATGACGTGTTGTTGCCAACATCGTTACCAATAGCGATGTTCCCTACTGCAGTTGACATAACCTGAGCGTCAGTGTGGTTGTTCAAGTAGAAGTGCGTTGTAGATGAACTTGCGAA
Source organism: Siphonodentalium dalli (assembly GCA_032622095.1). Lineage (NCBI taxonomy): Eukaryota > Metazoa > Mollusca > Scaphopoda > Gadilida > Siphonodentaliidae > Siphonodentalium > Siphonodentalium dalli. The sequence continues at coordinate 203,614,723 of CP136064.1, forward strand.
TGTCACCGCAGCAACCTGAGCATTTGTGGGTCCGAGTGTTAATTCTCCGAGATTGTAGAGTCCACCGTGTATAAAGTGAATCAAAAGATCATAGTCGTCAGCAGTTGCTCTGTCTGAGGAGTCAATGAGTAGCACAATATCAACCATTCCCAGATCTAAAATCAACAAGGTCTAAGGTCACATCTACAATCAACAAGGTCTAAGGTCACATCTACAATCAACCAGGTTTAAGGTCACATCTAGAATCAACAAGGTCTAAGATCACATCTAGAATCAACAAGGTCTAAGGTCAACAGGGTCTACGGTCAACAAGGTCGCATCTACAATCAACAAGTCTAAGGTCACATCTAGAATCTACAAGTCTAAGGTCACATCTAGAATCAACAAGGTCATAGTTTAACAGGGTCTAACATCAACTAGCTAATGATGCTGAATCAATCAAACAACAAATAAGCAAATCCAAGTCGACAAGGGGCATAGCTCCATCAGAAATAGCCATACCAGCACTAAATTCAAACTTTCCAATATGTACGATCCAGATTGCTTGAGAGTCCCTCAAGTTTTATTGACGTTACATTCTAGACAACAAACGTCACGGGTGAAAAGACGAAAACCACCCATGTCTGTCCCCCATCGCCCCTCATCCTAAAAGGTGTTCATTTTTTTGGAGATTAACAAGCCAAACGATCTACAATCGACAAGCCAAATTTCAAAGTCAGATACATGGGACAATTATGAGCATTTTCCGAACAAACTCAATATTAGAATCAGCCGGCATCATGTGTTTTTAGATCCAGGCATGTAGGGTCTATCGAACGAACAAATTTTGGATATATGAACTTTATACTTATGGACATCAGGCGACATCCCATACTTGATCAGTTTGACTCATGTCAATTCAATGGGAAACCAGACAGAAAAAGATAAATAAAAATGAAAATTGATCTTACCATAGGCATTTCTGTTTGCTGTAAAAAGAAATAAGGTGTATTAAATAATCACATACAAATAGATATATTATAATGTTCTAAAAATAATATGTGCAACAGTCAACAAATAATGTGTTTAGTAAAAGTTAAATTGAAACATGTCTCTTTTTAACATCTAACAAAAGTGAACATCTAGAAACAAGACTATACAGAGAAACACTCCAAGTTGAAAAGGAGATATAATTCAATGTAACCCATATGAAAATAATAGGAGCAATCAAAATCGGTCTGTTTTTAAAACAATCCAGTAAATAGACAAAGTGGAGTCAAAACTTGTGGAAAATCAGCAGACAGTATTACAATTTGTCTGTAATTTATAAACCCACACACAAAATTTTCCATTATCTTCATCAAATCTAAAGTCATCAGCTTTGTAATAATTATATAAATAGAACTTACAAGGCGATAGTTCATCCTTGATGGTATTAACAGCATCTGAAATATCAGAATCATCTTCAATACGGAACACATGAGTGCTGTCTGGATCTGTTGCTATGGATTCGAGCTCCGTCGAAGTCGAACCCGATCCGATGCCGACTGCAAACACCTCAACACCAGCATTTCGCAGCTTCAAGGCTTCATTCGACACAGAAAGGCTGTTTTCAGACTCTCCAAACGTCATGAAGATCAGAACGGGATCTGCATCACTTCTAGCTCCATTGATTGGACTAAAGCTGACATCCTTGACATATTCCAGAGCTGATGACGTGTTGTTGCCAACATCGTTGCCAATAGCGATGTTCCCTACTGCAGTTGACATAACCTGAGCGTCAGTGTGGTTGTTCAAGTAGAAGTGCGTTGTAGATGAACTTGCGAATGTCACCGCAGCAACCTGAGCATTTGTGGGTCCGAGTGTTAATTCTCCGAGATTGTAGAGTCCACCGTGTATAAAGTGAATCAAAAGATCATAGTCGTCAGCAGTTGCTCTGTCTGATGAGTCAATGAGTAGCACAATATCAACCATTCCCAGATCTAAAATCAACAAGGTCTAAGGTCACATCTACAATCAACAAGGTCTAAGGTCACATCTACAATCAACCAGGTTTAAGGTCACATCTAGAATCAACAAGGTCTAAGATCACATCTAGAATCAACAATGTCTAAGGTCAACAGGGTCTACGGTCAACAAGGTCGCATCTACAATCAACAAGTCTAAGGTCACATCTAGAATCTACAAGGTCATAGTTTAACAGGGTCTAAGATCAACAAGCTAATGATGCTGAATCAATCAAACAACAAATGATAAGCAAATCCAAGTCGACAAGGGGCATAGCTCCATCAGAAATAGCCATACCAGCACTAAATTCAAACTTTCCAATATGTACGATGCAGATTGCTTGAGAGTCCCTAAAGTTTTATTGACGTTACCTTCCAGACAACAAACGTCACGGGTGAAAAGACTAAAACCACCCATGTCTGTCCCCCATCGCCCCTCATCCTAAAAGGTGTTCATTTTTTTTGGAGATTAACAAGCCAAACGTCAGATCTACAATCGACAAGCCAAATTTCAAAGTCAGATACATGGGACAATTATGAGCATTTTCCGAACAAACTCAATATTAGAATCAGCCGGCATGATGTGTTTTTAGATCCAGGCATGTAGGGTCTATCGAAAAAAAATTGGATATATGAACTTTATACTTATGGACATCAGGCGACATCCCATACTTGATCAGTTTGAATCATGTCAATTCAATGGGAAACCAGACAGAAAAAGATAAATAAAAATGAAAATTGATCTTACCATAGGCATTTCTGTTTGCTGTAAAAAGAAATAAGGTGTATTAAATAATCACATACAAATAGATATATTATAATGTTCTAAAAATAATATGTGCAACAGTCAACAAATAATGTGTTTAGTAAAAGTTAAATTGAAACATGTCTCTTTTTAACATCTAACAAAAGTGAACATCTAGAAACAAGACTATACAGAGAAACACTCCAAGTTGAAAAGGAGATATAATTCAATGTAACCCATATGAAAATAATAGGAGCAATCAAAATCGGTCTGTTTTTAAAACAATCCAGTAAATAGACAAAGTGGAGTCAAAACTAATGGAAAATCAGCAGACAGTATTACAATTTGTCTGTAATTTATAAACCCACACACAAAATTTTCCATTATCTTCATCAAATCTAAAGTCATCAGCTTTGTAATAATTATATAAATAGAACTTACAAGGCGATAGTTCATCCTTGATGGTATTAACAGCATCTGAAATATCAGAATCATCTTCAATACGGAACACATGAGTGCTGTCTGGATCTGTTGCTATGGATTCGAGCTCCGTCGAAGTCGAACCCGATCCGATGCCGACTGCAAACACCTCAACACCAGCATTTCGAAGCTTCAAGGCTTCATTCGACACAGAAAGGCTGTTTTCAGACTCTCCAAACGTCATGAAGATCAGAACGGGATCTGCATCACTTCTAGCTCCATTGATTGGACTAAAGCTGACATCCTTGACATATTCCAGAGCTGATGACGTGTTGTTGCCAACATCGTTACCAATAGCGATGTTCCCTACTGCAGTTGACATAACCTGAGCGTCAGTGTGGTTGTTCAAGTAGAAGTGCGTTGTAGATGAACTTGCGAATGTCACCGCAGCAACCTGAGCATTTGTGGGTCCGAGTGTTAATTCTCCGAGATTGTAGAGTCCACCGTGTATAAAGTGAATCAAAAGATCATAGTCGTCAGCAGTTGCTCTGTCTGATGAGTCAATGAGTAGCACAATATCAACCATTCCCAGATCTAAAATCAACAAGGTCTAAGGTCACATCTACAATCAACAAGGTCTAAGGTCACATCTACAATCAACCAGGTTGAAGGTCACATCTAGAATCAACAAGGTCTAAGATCACATCTAGAATCAACAAGGTCTAAGGTCAACAGGGTCTACGGTCAACAAGGTCTAAGGTCACATCTACAATCAACAAGTCTAAGGTCACATCTAGAATCAACAAGGTCATAGTTTAACAGGGTCTAACATCAACTAGCTAATGATGCTGAATCAATCAAACAACAAATAAGCAAATCCAAGTCGACAAGGGGCATAGCTCCATCAGAAATAGCCATACCAGCACTAAATTCAAACTTTCCAATATGTACGATCCAGATTGCTTGAGAGTCCCTCAAGTTTTATTGACGTTACATTCTAGACAACAAACGTCACGGGTGAAAAGACGAAAACCACCCATGTCTGTCCCCCATCGCCCCTCATCCTAAAAGGTGTTCATTTTTTTGGAGATTAACAAGCCAAACGATCTACAATCGACAAGCCAAATTTCAAAGTCAGATACATGGGACAATTATGAGCATTTTCCGAACAAACTCAATATTAGAATCAGCCGGCATCATGTGTTTTTAGATCCAGGCATGTAGGGTCTATCGAACAAATTTTGGATATATGAACTTTATACTTATGGACATCAGGCGACATCCCATACTTGATCAGTTTGACTCATGTCAATTCAATGGGAAACCAGACAGAAAAAGATAAATAAAAATGAAAATTGATCTTACCATAGGCATTTCTGTTTGCTGTAAAAGGAAATAAGGTGTATTAAATAATCACATACAAATAGATATATTATGTTCTAAAAATAATATGTGCAACAGTCAACAAATAATGTGTTTAGTAAAAGTTAAATTGAAACATGTCTCTTTTTAACATCTAACAAAAGTGAACATCTAGAAACAAGACTATACAGAGAAACACTCCAAGTTGAAAAGGAGATATAATTCAATGTAACCCATATGAAAATAATAGGAGCAATCAAAATCGGTCTGTTTTTAAAACAATCCAGTAAATAGACAAAGTGGAGTCAAAACTTATGGAAAATCAGCAGACAGTATTACAATTTGTCTGTAATTTATAAACCCACACACAAAATTTTCCATTATCTTCATCAAATCTAAAGTCATCAGCTTTGTAATAATTATATAAATAGAACTTACAAGGCGATAGTTCATCCTTGATGGTATTAACAGCATCTGAAATATCAGAATCATCTTCAATACGGAACACATGAGTGCTGTCTGGATCTGTTGCTATGGATTCGAGCTCCGTCGAAGTCGAACCCGATCCGATGCCGACTGCAAACACCTCAACACCAGCATTTCGCAGCTTCAAGGCTTCATTCGACACAGAAAGGCTGTTTTCAGACTCTCCAAACGTCATGAAGATCAGAACGGGATCTGCATCACTTCTAGCTCCATTGATTGGACTAAAGCTGACATCCTTGACATATTCCAGAGCTGATGACGTGTTGTTGCCAACATCGTTGCCAATAGCGATGTTCCCTACTGCAGTTGACATAACCTGAGCGTCAGTGTGGTTGTTCAAGTAGAAGTGCGTTGTAGATGAACTTGCGAATGTCACCGCAGCAACCTGAGCATTTGTGGGTCCGAGTGTTAATTCTCCGAGATTGTAGAGTCCACCGTGTATAAAGTGAATCAAAAGATCATAGTCGTCAGCAGTTGCTCTGTCTGATGAGTCAATGAGTAGCACAATATCAACCATTCCCAGATCTAAAATCAACAAGGTCTAAGGTCACATCTACAATCAACAAGGTCTAAGGTCACATCTACAATCAACCAGGTTTAAGGTCACATCTAGAATCAACAAGGTCTAAGATCACATCTAGAATCAACAATGTCTAAGGTCAACAGGGTCTACGGTCAACAAGGTCGCATCTACAATCAACAAGTCTAAGGTCACATCTAGAATCTACAAGGTCATAGTTTAACAGGGTCTAAGATCAACAAGCTAATGATGCTGAATCAATCAAACAACAAATGATAAGCAAATCCAAGTCGACAAGGGGCATAGCTCCATCAGAAATAGCCATACCAGCACTAAATTCAAACTTTCCAATATGTACGATGCAGATTGCTTGAGAGTCCCTAAAGTTTTATTGACGTTACCTTCCAGACAACAAACGTCACGGGTGAAAAGACTAAAACCACCCATGTCTGTCCCCCATCGCCCCTCATCCTAAAAGGTGTTCATTTTTTTTGGAGATTAACAAGCCAAACGTCAGATCTACAATCGACAAGCCAAATTTCAAAGTCAGATACATGGGACAATTATGAGCATTTTCCGAACAAACTCAATATTAGAATCAGCCGGCATGATGTGTTTTTAGATCCAGGCATGTAGGGTCTATCGAAAAAAAATTGGATATATGAACTTTATACTTATGGACATCAGGCGACATCCCATACTTGATCAGTTTGAATCATGTCAATTCAATGGGAAACCAGACAGAAAAAGATAAATAAAAATGAAAATTGATCTTACCATAGGCATTTCTGTTTGCTGTAAAAAGAAATAAGGTGTATTAAATAATCACATACAAATAGATATATTATAATGTTCTAAAAATAATATGTGCAACAGTCAACAAATAATGTGTTTAGTAAAAGTTAAATTGAAACATGTCTCTTTTTAACATCTAACAAAAGTGAACATCTAGAAACAAGACTATACAGAGAAACACTCCAAGTTGAAAAGGAGATATAATTCAATGTAACCCATATGAAAATAATAGGAGCAATCAAAATCGGTCTGTTTTTAAAACAATCCAGTAAATAGACAAAGTGGAGTCAAAACTAATGGAAAATCAGCAGACAGTATTACAATTTGTCTGTAATTTATAAACCCACACACAAAATTTTCCATTATCTTCATCAAATCTAAAGTCATCAGCTTTGTAATAATTATATAAATAGAACTTACAAGGCGATAGTTCATCCTTGATGGTATTAACAGCATCTGAAATATCAGAATCATCTTCAATACGGAACACATGAGTGCTGTCTGGATCTGTTGCTATGGATTCGAGCTCCGTCGAAGTCGAACCCGATCCGATGCCGACTGCAAACACCTCAACACCAGCATTTCGCAGCTTCAAGGCTTCATTCGACACAGAAAGGCTGTTTTCAGACTCTCCAAACGTCATGAAGATCAGAACGGGATCTGCATCACTTCTAGCTCCATTGATTGGACTAAAGCTGACATCCTTGACATATTCCAGAGCTGATGACGTGTTGTTGCCAACATCGTTACCAATAGCGATGTTCCCTACTGCAGTTGACATAACCTGAGCGTCAGTGTGGTTGTTCAAGTAGAAGTGCGTTGTAGATGAACTTGCGAATGTCACCGCAGCAACCTGAGCATTTGTGGGTCCGAGTGTTAATTCTCCGAGATTGTAGAGTCCACCGTGTATAAAGTGAATCAAAAGATCATAGTCGTCAGCAGTTGCTCTGTCTGATGAGTCAATGAGTAGCACAATATCAACCATTCCCAGATCTAAAATCAACAAGGTCTAAGGTCACATCTACAATCAACAAGGTCTAAGGTCACATCTACAATCAACCAGGTTGAAGGTCACATCTAGAATCAACAAGGTCTAAGATCACATCTAGAATCAACAAGGTCTAAGGTCAACAGGGTCTACGGTCAACAAGGTCTAAGGTCACATCTACAATCAACAAGTCTAAGGTCACATCTAGAATCAACAAGGTCATAGTTTAACAGGGTCTAACATCAACTAGCTAATGATGCTGAATCAATCAAACAACAAATAAGCAAATCCAAGTCGACAAGGGGCATAGCTCCATCAGAAATAGCCATACCAGCACTAAATTCAAACTTTCCAATATGTACGATCCAGATTGCTTGAGAGTCCCTCAAGTTTTATTGACGTTACATTCTAGACCACAAACGTCACGGGTGAAAAGACGAAAACCACCCATGTCTGTCCCCCATCGCCCCTCATCCTAAAAGGTGTTCATTTTTTTGGAGATTAACAAGCCAAACGATCTACAATCGACAAGCCAAATTTCAAAGTCAGATACATGGGACAATTATGAGCATTTTCCGAACAAACTCAATATTAGAATCAGCCGGCATCATGTGTTTTTAGATCCAGGCATGTAGGGTCTATCGAACAAATTTTGGATATATGAACTTTATACTTATGGACATCAGGCGACATCCCATACTTGATCAGTTTGACTCATGTCAATTCAATGGGAAACCAGACAGAAAAAGATAAATAAAAATGAAAATTGATCTTACCATAGGCATTTCTGTTTGCTGTAAAAGGAAATAAGGTGTATTAAATAATCACATACAAATAGATATATTATGTTCTAAAAATAATATGTGCAACAGTCAACAAATAATGTGTTTAGTAAAAGTTAAATTGAAACATGTCTCTTTTTAACATCTAACAAAAGTGAACATCTAGAAACAAGACTATACAGAGAAACACTCCAAGTTGAAAAGGAGATATAATTCAATGTAACCCATATGAAAATAATAGGAGCAATCAAAATCGGTCTGTTTTTAAAACAATCCAGTAAATAGACAAAGTGGAGTCAAAACTTATGGAAAATCAGCAGACAGTATTACAATTTGTCTGTAATTTATAAACCCACACACAAAATTTTCCATTATCTTCATCAAATCTAAAGTCATCAGCTTTGTAATAATTATATAAATAGAACTTACAAGGCGATAGTTCATCCTTGATGGTATTAACAGCATCTGAAATATCAGAAGAATTTCCAATACGGAACACGTGAGTGCTGTCTGGATCTGTTGCTATGGATTCGAGTTCCGTCGAAGTCGAACCTGATCCGATGCCGACTGCAAACACCTCAACACCAGCATTTCGCAGCTTCAAGGCTTCATTCGACACAGAAAGGCTGTTTTCAGACTCTCCAAACGTCATGAAGATCAGAACGGGATCTGCATCACTTCTAGCTCCATTGATTGGACTAAAGCTGACATCCTTGACATATTCCAGAGCTGATGACGTGTTGTTGCCAACATCGTTACCAATAGCGATGTTCCCTACTGCAGTTGACATAACCTGAGCGTCAGTGTGGTTGTTCAAGTAGAAGTGCGTTGTAGATGAACTTGCGAATGTCACCGCAGCAACCTGAGCATTTGTGGGTCCGAGTGTTAATTCTCCGAGATTGTAGAGTCCACTGTGTATAAAGTGAATCAAAAGATCATAGTCGTCAGCAGTTGCTCTGTCTGATGAGTCAATGAGTAGCACAATATCAACCATTCCCAGATCTAAAATCAACAAGGTCTAAGGTCACATCTACAATCAACAAGGTCTAAGGTCACATCTACAATCAACCAGGTTTAAGGTCACATCTAGAATCAACAAGGTCTAAGATCACATCTAGAATCAACAAGGTCTAAGGTCAACAGGGTCTACGGTCAACAAGGTCTAAGATCACATCTACAATCAACAAGTCTAAGGTCACATCTAGAATCAACAAGGTCATAGTTTAACAGGGTCTAAGATCAACAAGCTAATGATGCTGAATCAATCAAACAACAAATAATAAGCAAATCCAAGTCGACAAGGGGCATAGCTCCATCAGAAATAGCCATACCAGCACTAAATTCAAACTTTCCAATATGTACGATGCAGATTCCTCGAGAGTCCCTAAAGTTTTATTGACGTTACCTTCCAGACAACAAACGTCACGGGTAAAAAGACTAAAACCACCCATGTCTGTCCCCCATCGCCCATCATCCTAAAAGGTGTTCATTTTTTTGGAGATTAACAAGCCAAACGTCAGATCTACAATCGACAAGCCAAATTTCAAAGTCAGATACATGGGACAATTATGAGCATTTTCCGAACAAACTCAATATTAGAATCAGCCGGCATCATGTGTTTTTAGATCCAGGCATGTAGGGTCTATCGAAAAAAATTTGGATATATGAACTTTATACTTATGGACATCAGGCGACATCCCATACTTGATCAGTTTGACTCATGTCAATTCAATGGGAAACCAGACAGAAAAAGATAAATAAAAATGAAAATTGATCTTACCATAGGCATTTCTGATTGCTGTAAAAAGAAATAAGGTGTATTAAATAATCACATACAAATAGATATATTATAATGTTCTAAAAATAATATGTGCAACAGTCAACAAATAATGTGTTTAGTAAAAGTTAAATTGAAACATGTCTCTTTTTAACATCTAACAAAAGTGAACATCTAGAAACAAGACTATACAGAGAAACACACCAAGTTGAAAAGGAGATATAATTCAATGTAACCCATATGAAAATAATAGGAGCAATCAAAATCGGTCTGTTTTTAAAACAATCCAGTAAATAGACCAAAGTGGAGTCAAAACTTATGGAAAATCAGCAGACAGTATTACAATTTGTCTGTAATTTATAAACCCACACACAAAATTTTCCATTATCTTCATCAAATCTAAAGTCATCAGCTTTGTAATAATTATATAAATAGAACTTACAAGGCGATAGTTCATCCTTGATGGTATTAACAGCATCTGAAATATCAGAATCATCTTCAATACGGAACACATGAGTGCTGTCTGGATCTGTTGCTATGGATTCGAGCTCCGTCGAAGTCGAACCCGATCCGATGCCGACTGCAAACACCTCAACACCAGCATTTCGCAGCTTCAAGGCTTCATTCGACACAGAAAGGCTGTTTTCAGACTCTCCAAACGTCATGAAGATCAGAACGGGATCTGCATCACTTCTAGCTCCATTGATTGGACTAAAGCTGACATCCTTGACATATTCCAGAGCTGATGACGTGTTGTTGCCAACATCGTTACCAATAGCGATGTTCCCTACTGCAGTTGACATAACCTGAGCGTCAGTGTGGTTGTTCAAGTAGAAGTGCGTTGTAGATGAACTTGCGAATGTCACCGCAGCAACCTGAGCATTTGTGGGTCCGAGTGTTAATTCTCCGAGATTGTAGAGTCCACCGTGTATAAAGTGAATCAAAAGATCATAGTCGTCAGCAGTTGCTCTGTCTGATGAGTCAATGAGTAGCACAATATCAACCATTCCCAGATCTAAAATCAACAAGGTCTAAGGTCACATCTACAATCAACAAGGTCTAAGGTCACATCTACAATCAACCAGGTTTAAGGTCACATCTAGAATCAACAAGGTCTAAGATCACATCTAGAATCAACAAGGTCTAAGGTCAACAGGGTCTACGGTCAACAAGGTCTAAGGTCACATCAACAATCAACAAGTCTAAGGTCACATCTAGAATCAACAAGGTCATAGTTTAACAGGGTCTAACATCAACAAGCTAATGATGCTGAATCAATCAAACAACAAATAATAAGCAAATCCAAGTCGACAAGGGGCATAGCTCCATCAGAAATAGCCATACCAGCACTAAATTCAAACTTTCCAATATGTACGATCCAGATTGCTTGAGAGTCCCCCAAGTTTTATTGACGTTACATTCTGGACAACAAACGTCACGGGTGAAAAGACGAAAACCACCCATGTCTGTCCCCCATCGCCCCTCATCCTAAAAGGTGTTCATTTTTTTGGAGATTAACAAGCCAAACGATCTACAATCGACAAGCCAAATTTCAAAGTCAGATACATGGGACAATTATGAGCATTTTCCGAACAAACTCAATATTAGAATCAGCCGGCATCATGTGTTTTTAGATCCAGGCATGTAGGGTCTATCGAACAAATTTTGGATATATGAACTTTATACTTATGGACATCAGGCGACATCCCATACTTGATCAGTTTGACTCATGTCAATTCAATGGGAAACCAGACAGAAAAAGATAAATAAAAATGAAAATTGATCTTACCATAGGCATTTCTGTTTGCTGTAAAAAGAAATAAGGTGTATTAAATAATCACATACAAATAGATATATTATAATGTTCTAAAAATAATATGTGCAACAGTCAACAAATAATGTGTTTAGTAAAAGTTAAATTGAAACATGTCTCTTTTTAACATCTAACAAAAGTGAACATCTATAAACAAGACTATACAGAGAAACACTCCACGTGGAAAAGGAGATATAATTCAATGTAACCCATATGAAAATAATAGGAGCAATCAAAATCAGTCTGTTTTTAAAACAATCCAGTAAATAGACAAAGTGGAGTCATAACTTATGGAAAATCAGCAGACAGTATTACAATTTGGTCTGTAATTTATAAACTCACACACAAAATTTCCATTACCTTCATCAAATCTTAAGTCATCAGCTTTGTAATGATTATATAAATAAAACTTACAAGGCGATAGTTCATCCTTGATGGTATTAACGGCATGTGAAATATCAGAAGAATTTCCAATACGGAACACGTGAGTGCTGTCTGGATCTGTTGCTATGGATTCGAGTTCCGTCGAAGTCGAACCTGATCCGATGCCGACTGCAAACACCTCAACACCAGCATTTCGCAGCTTCAAGGCTTCATTCGACACAGAAAGGCTGTTTTCAGACTCTCCAAACGTCATGAAGATCAGAACGGGATCTGCATCACTTCTAGCTCCATTGATTGGACTAAAGCTGACATCCTTGACATATTCCAGAGCTGATGACGTGTTGTTGCCAACATCGTTACCAATAGCGATGTTCCCTACTGCAGTTGACATAACCTGAGCGTCAGTGTGGTTGTTCAAGTAGAAGTGCGTTGTAGATGAACTTGCGAATGTCACCGCAGCAACCTGAGCATTTGTGGGTCCGAGTGTTAATTCTCCGAGATTGTAGAGTCCACCGTGTATAAAGTGAATAAAAAGATCATAGTCGTCAGCAGTTGCTCTGTCTGATGAGTCAATGAGTAGCACAATATCAACCATTCCCAGATCTAAAATCAACAAGGTCTAAGGTCACATCTACAATCAACAAGGTCTAAGGTCACATCTACAATCAACCAGGTTTAAGGTCACATCTAGAATCAACAAGGTCTAAGATCACATCTAGAATCAACAAGGTCTAAGGTCAACAGGGTCTACGGTCAACAAGGTCTAAGGTCACATCAACAATCAACAAGTCTAAGGTCACATCTAGAATCAACAAGGTCATAGTTTAACAGGGTCTAACATCAACAAGCTAATGATGCTGAATCAATCAAACAACAAATAATAAGCAAATCCAAGTCGACAAGGGGCATAGCTCCATCAGAAATAGCCATACCAGCACTAAATTCAAACTTTCCAATATGTACGATCCAGATTGCTTGAGAGTCCCCCAAGTTTTATTGACGTTACAGTCTGGACAACAAACGTCACGGGTGAAAAGACGAAAACCACCCATGTCTGTCCCCCATCGCCCCTCATCCTAAAAGGTGTTCATTTTTTTGGAGATTAACAAGCCAAACGATCTACAATCGACAAGCCAAATTTCAAAGTCAGATACATGGGACAATTATGAGCATTTTCCGAACAAACTCAATATTAGAATCAGCCGGCATCATGTGTTTTTAGATCCAGGCATGTAGGGTCTATCGAAAAAAATTTGGATATATGAACTTTATACTTATGGACATCAGGCGACATCCCATACTTGATCAGTTTGACTCATGTCAATTCAATGGGAAACCAGACAGAAAAAGATAAATAAAAATGAAAATTGATCTTACCATAGGCATTTCTGTTTGCTGTAAAAAGAAATAAGGTGTATTAAATAATCACATACAAATAGATATATTATAATGTTCTAAAAATAATATGTGCAACAGTCAACAAATAATGTGTTTAGTAAAAGTTAAATTGAAACATGTCTCTTTTTAACATCTAACAAAAGTGAACATCTAGAAACAAGACTATACAGAGAAACACTCCAAGTTGAAAAGGAGATATAATTCAATGTAAACCATATGAAAATAATAGGAGCAATCAAAATCGGTCTGTTTTTAAAACAATCCAGTAAATAGACAAAGTGGAGTCAAAACTTATGGAAAATCAGCAGACAGTATTACAATTTGTCTGTAATTTATAAACCCACACACAAAATTTTCCATTATCTTCATCAAATCTAAAGTCATCAGCTTTGTAATAATTATATAAATAGAACTTACAAGGCGATAGTTCATCCTTGATGGTATTAACAGCATCTGAAATATCAGAATCATCTTCAATACGGAACACATGAGTGCTGTCTGGATCTGTTGCTATGGATTCGAGCTCCGTCGAAGTCGAACCCGATCCGATGCCGACTGCAAACACCTCAACACCAGCATTTCGCAGCTTCAAGGCTTCATTCGACACAGAAAGGCTGTTTTCAGACTCTCCAAACGTCATGAAGATCAGAACGGGATCTGCATCACTTCTAGCTCCATTGATTGGACTAAAGCTGACATCCTTGACATATTCCAGAGCTGATGACGTGTTGTTGCCAACATCGTTACCAATAGCGATGTTCCCTACTGCAGTTGACATAACCTGAGCGTCAGTGTGGTTGTTCAAGTAGAAGTGCGTTGTAGATGAACTTGCGAATGTCACCGCAGCAACCTGAGCATTTGTGGGTCCGAGTGTTAATTCTCCGAGATTGTAGAGTCCACCGTGTATAAAGTGAATCAAAAGATCATAGTCGTCAGCAGTTGCTCTGTCTGATGAGTCAATGAGTAGCACAATATCAACCATTCCCAGATCTAAAATCAACAAGGTCTAAGGTCACATCTACAATCAACAAGGTCTAAGGTCACATCTACAATCAACCAGGTTTAAGGTCACATCTAGAATCAACAATGTCTAAGATCACATCTAGAATCAACAAGGTCTAAGGTCAACAGGGTCTACGGTCAACAAGGTCTAAGGTCACATCTACAATCAACAAGTCTAAGGTCACATCTAGAATCAACAAGGTCATAGTTTAACAGGGTCTAACATCAACAAGCTAATGATGCTGAATCAATCAAACAACAAATAATAAGCAAATCCAAGTCGACAAGGGGCATAGCTCCATCAGAAATAGCCATACCAGCACTAAATTCAAACTTTCCAATATGTACGATCCAGATTGCTTGAGAGTCCCCCCAAGTTTTATTGACGTTACATTCTGGACAACAAACGTCACGGGTGAAAAGACGAAAACCACCCATGTCTGTCCCCCATCGCCCCTCATCCTAAAAGGTGTTCATTTTTATGGAGATTAACAAGCCAAACGATCTACAATCGACAAGCCAAATTTCAAAGTCAGATACATGGGACAATTATGAGCATTTTCCGAACAAACTCAATATTAGAATCAGCCGGCATCATGTGTTTTTAGATCCAGGCATGTAGGGTCTATCGAACAAATTTTGGATATATGAACTTTATACTTATGGACATCAGGCGACATCCCATACTTGATCAGTTTGACTCATGTCAATTCAATGGGAAACCAGACAGAAAAAGATAAATAAAAATGAAAATTGATCTTACCATAGGCATTTCTGTTTGCTGTAAAAAGAAATAAGGTGTATTAAATAATCACATACAAATAGATATATTATAATGTTCTAAAAATAATATGTGCAACAGTCAACAAATAATGTGTTTAGTAAAAGTTAAATTGAAACATGTCTCTTTTTAACATCTAACAAAAGTGAACATCTAGAAACAAGACTATACAGAGAAACACTCCACGTGGAAAAGGAGATATAATTCAATGTAACCCATATGAAAATAATAGGAGCAATCAAAATCAGTCTGTTTTTAAAACAATCCAGTAAATAGACAAAGTGGAGTCATAACTTATGGAAAATCAGCAGACAGTATTACAATTTGGTCTGTAATTTATAAACCCACACACAAAATATCCATTACCTTCATCAAATCTTAAGTCATCAGCTTTGTAATGATTATATAAATAAAACTTACAAGGCGATAGTTCATCCTTGATGGTATTAACGGCATGTGAAATATCAGAAGAATTTCCAATACGGAACACGTGAGTGCTGTCTGGATCTGTTGCTATGGATTCGAGTTCCGTCGAAGTCGAACCTGATCCGATGCCGACTGCAAACACCTCAACACCAGCATTTCGCAGCTTCAAGGCTTCATTCGACACAGAAAGGCTGTTTTCAGACTCTCCAAACGTCATGAAGATCAGAACGGGATCTGCATCACTTCTAGCTCCATTGATTGGACTAAAGCTGACATCCTTGACATATTCCAGAGCTGATGACGTGTTGTTGCCAACATCGTTACCAATAGCGATGTTCCCTACTGCAGTTGACATAACCTGAGCGTCAGTGTGGTTGTTCAAGTAGAAGTGCGTTGTAGATGAACTTGCGAATGTCACCGCAGCAACCTGAGCATTTGTGGGTCCGAGTGTTAATTCTCCGAGATTGTAGAGTCCACCGTGTATAAAGTGAATCAAAAGATCATAGTCGTCAGCAGTTGCTCTGTCTGATGAGTCAATGAGTAGCACAATATCAACCATTCCCAGATCTAAAATCAACAAGGTCTAAGGTCACATCTACAATCAACAAGGTCTAAGGTCACATCTACAATCAACCAGGTTTAAGGTCACATCTAGAATCAACAATGTCTAAGATCACATCTAGAATCAACAAGGTCTAAGGTCAACAGGGTCTACGGTCAACAAGGTCTAAGGTCACATCAACAATCAACAAGTCTAAGGTCACATCTAGAATCAACAAGGTCATAGTTTAACAGGGTCTAACATCAACAAGCTAATGATGCTGAATCAATCAAACAACAAATAATAAGCAAATCCAAGTCGACAAGGGGCATAGCTCCATCAGAAATAGCCATACCAGCACTAAATTCAAACTTTCCAATATGTACGATGCAGATTGCTTGAGAGTCCCCCAAGTTTTATTGACGTTACATTCTGGACAACAAACGTCACGGGTGAAAAGACGAAAACCACCCATGTCTGTCCCCCATCGCCCCTCATCCTAAAAGGGGTTCATTTTTTTGGAGATTAACAAGCCAAACGATCTACAATCGACAAGCCAAATTTCAAAGTCAGATACATGGGACAATTATGAGCATTTTCCGAACAAACTCAATATTAGAATCAGCCGGCATCATGTGTTTTTAGATCCAGGCATGTAGGGGTCTATCGAACAAATTTTGGATATATGAACTTTATACTTATGGACATCAGGCGACATCCCATACTTGATCAGTTTGACTCATGTCAATTCAATGGGAAACCAGACAGAAAAAGATAAATAAAAATGAAAATTGATCTTACCATAGGCATTTCTGTTTGCTGTAAAAAGAAATAAGGTGTATTAAATAATCACATACAAATAGATATATTATAATGTTCTAAAAATAATATGTGCAACAGTCAACAAATAATGTGTTTAGTAAAAGTTAAATTGAAACATGTCTCTTTTTAACATCTAACAAAAGTGAACATCTAGAAACAAGACTATACAGAGAAACACTCCACGTGGAAAAGGAGATATAATTCAATGTAACCCATATGAAAATAATAGGAGCAATCAAAATCAGTCTGTTTTTAAAACAATCCAGTAAATAGACAAAGTGGAGTCATAACTTATGGAAAATCAGCAGACAGTATTACAATTTGGTCTGTAATTTATAAACTCACACACAAAATTTCCATTACCTTCATCAAATCTTAAGTCATCAGCTTTGTAATGATTATATAAATAAAACTTACAAGGCGATAGTTCATCCTTGATGGTATTAACGGCATGTGAAATATCAGAAGAATTTCCAATACGGAACACGTGAGTGCTGTCTGGATCTGTTGCTATGGATTCGAGTTCCGTCGAAGTCGAACCTGATCTGATGCCGACTGCAAACACCTCAACACCAGCATTTCGCAGCTTCAAGGCTTCATTCGACACAGAAAGGCTGTTTTCAGACTCTCCAAACGTCATGAAGATCAGAACGGGATCTGCATCACTTCTAGCTCCATTGATTGGACTAAAGCTGACATCCTTGACATATTCCAGAGCTGATGACGTGTTGTTGCCAACATCGTTACCAATAGCGATGTTCCCTACTGCAGTTGACATAACCTGAGCGTCAGTGTGGTTGTTCAAGTAGAAGTGCGTTGTAGATGAACTTGCGAATGTCACCGCAGCAACCTGAGCATTTGTGGGTCCGAGTGTTAATTCTCCGAGATTGTAGAGTCCACCGTGTATAAAGTGAATCAAAAGATCATAGTCGTCAGCAGTTGCTCTGTCTGATGAGTCAATGAGTAGCACAATATCAACCATTCCCAGATCTAAAATCAACAAGGTCTAAGGTCACATCTACAATCAACAAGGTCTAAGGTCACATCTACAATCAACCAGGTTTAAGGTCACATCTAGAATCAACAAGGTCTAAGATCACATCTAGAATCAACAAGGTCTAAGGTCAACAGGGTCTACGGTCAACAAGGTCTAAGGTCACATCAACAATCAACAAGTCTAAGGTCACATCTAGAATCAACAAGGTCATAGTTTAACAGGGTCTAACATCAACAAGCTAATGATGCTGAATCAATCAAACAACAAATAATAAGCAAATCCAAGTCGACAAGGGGCATAGCTCCATCAGAAATAGCCATACCAGCACTAAATTCAAACTTTCCAATATGTACGATCCAGATTGCTTGAGAGTCCCCCAAGTTTTATTGACGTTACATTCTGGACAACAAACGTCACGGGTGAAAAGACGAAAACCACCCATGTCTGTCCCCCATCGCCCCTCATCCTAAAAGGTGTTCATTTTTTTGGAGATTAACAAGCCAAACGATCTACAATCGACAAGCCAAATTTCAAAGTCAGATACATGGGACAATTATGAGCATTTTCCGAACAAACTCAATATTAGAATCAGCCGGCATCATGTGTTTTTAGATCCAGGCATGTAGGGTCTATCGAACAAATTTTGGATATATGAACTTTATACTTATGGACATCAGGCGACATCCCATACTTGATCAGTTTGACTCATGTCAATTCAATGGGAAACCAGACAGAAAAAGATAAATAAAAATGAAAATTGATCTTACCATAGGCATTTCTGTTTGCTGTAAAAAGAAATAAGGTGTATTAAATAATCACATACAAATAGATATATTATAATGTTCTAAAAATAATATGTGCAACAGTCAACAAATAATGTGTTTAGTAAAAGTTAAATTGAAACATGTCTCTTTTTAACATCTAACAAAAGTGAACATCTAGAAACAAGACTATACAGAGAAACACTCCACGTGGAAAAGGAGATATAATTCAATGTAACCCATATGAAAATAATAGGAGCAATCAAAATCAGTCTGTTTTTAAAACAATCCAGTAAATAGACAAAGTGGAGTCATAACTTATGGAAAATCAGCAGACAGTATTACAATTTGGTCTGTAATTTATAAACTCACACACAAAATTTCCATTACCTTCATCAAATCTTAAGTCATCAGCTTTGTAATGATTATATAAATAAAACTTACAAGGCGATAGTTCATCCTTGATGGTATTAACGGCATGTGAAATATCAGAAGAATTTCCAATACGGAACACGTGAGTGCTGTCTGGATCTGTTGCTATGGATTCGAGTTCCGTCGAAGTCGAACCTGATCCGATGCCGACTGCAAACACCTCAACACCAGCATTTCGCAGCTTCAAGGCTTCATTCGACACAGAAAGGCTGTTTTCAGACTCTCCAAACGTCATGAAGATCAGAACGGGATCTGCATCACTTCTAGCTCCATTGATTGGACTAAAGCTGACATCCTTGACATATTCCAGAGCTGATGACGTGTTGTTGCCAACATCGTTACCAATAGCGATGTTCCCTACTGCAGTTGACATAACCTGAGCGTCAGTGTGGTTGTTCAAGTAGAAGTGCGTTGTAGATGAACTTGCGAATGTCACCGCAGCAACCTGAGCATTTGTGGGTCCGAGTGTTAATTCTCCGAGATTGTAGAGTCCACCGTGTATAAAGTGAATCAAAAGATCATAGTCGTCAGCAGTTGCTCTGTCTGATGAGTCAATGAGTAGCACAATATCAACCATTCCCAGATCTAAAATCAACAAGGTCTAAGGTCACATCTACAATCAACAAGGTCTAAGGTCACATCTACAATCAACCAGGTTTAAGGTCACATCTACAATCAACAAGGTCTAAGATCACATCTAGAATCAACAAGGTCTAAGGTCAACAGGGTCTACGGTCAACAAGGTCACATCTACAATCAACAAGTCTAAGGTCACATCTAGAATCAACAAGGTCATAGTTTAACAGGGTCTAAGATCAACAAGCTAATGATGCTGAATCAATCAAACAACAAATAATAAGCAAATCCAAGTCGACAAGGGGCATAGCTCCATCAGAAATAGCCATACCAGCACTAAATTCAAACTTTCCAATATGTACGATGCAGATTCCTCGAGAGTCCCTAAAGTTTTATTGACGTTACCTTCCAGACAACAAACGTCACGGGTGAAAAGACTAAAACCACCCATGTCTGTCCCCCATCGCCCCTCATCCTAAAAGGTGTTCATTTTTTGGGAGATTAACAAGCCAAACGTCAGATCTACAATCGACAAGCCAAATTTCAAAGTCAGATACATGGGACAATTATGAGCATTTTCCGAACAAACTCAATATTAGAATCAGCCGGCATCATGTGTTTTTAGATCCAGGCATGTAGGGTCTATCGAAAAAAATTTGGATATATGAACTTTATACTTATGGACATCAGGCGACATCCCATACTTGATCAGTTTGACTCATGTCAATTCAATGGGAAACCAGACAGAAAAAGATAAATAAAAATGAAAATTGATCTTACCATAGGCATTTCTGTTTGCTGTAAAAAGAAATAAGGTGTATTAAATAATCACATACAAATAGATATATTATAATGTTCTAAAAATAATATGTGCAACAGTCAACAAATAATGTGTTTAGTAAAAGTTAAATTGAAACATGTCTCTTTTTAACATCTAACAAAAGTGAACATCTAGAAACAAGACTATACAGAGAAACACTCCAAGTTGAAAAGGAGATATAATTCAATGTAAACCATATGAAAATAATAGGAGCAATCAAAATCGGTCTGTTTTTAAAACAATCCAGTAAATAGACAAAGTGGAGTCAAAACTTATGGAAAATCAGCAGACAATATTACAATTTGTCTGTAATTTATAAACCCACACACAAAATTTTCCATTATCTTCATCAAATCTAAAGTCATCAGCTTTGTAATAATTATATAAATAGAACTTACAAGGCGATAGTTCATCCTTGATGGTATTAACAGCATCTGAAATATCAGAATCATCTTCAATACGGAACACATGAGTGCTGTCTGGATCTGTTGCTATGGATTCGAGCTCCGTCGAAGTCGAACCCGATCCGATGCCGACTGCAAACACCTCAACACCAGCATTTCGCAGCTTCAAGGCTTCATTCGACACAGAAAGGCTGTTTTCAGACTCTCCAAACGTCATGAAGATCAGAACGGGATCTGCATCACTTCTAGCTCCATTGATTGGACTAAAGCTGACATCCTTGACATATTCCAGAGCTGATGACGTGTTGTTGCCAACATCGTTACCAATAGCGATGTTCCCTACTGCAGTTGACATAACCTGAGCGTCAGTGTGGTTGTTCAAGTAGAAGTGCGTTGTAGATGAACTTGCGAATGTCACCGCAGCAACCTGAGCATTTGTGGGTCCGAGTGTTAATTCTCCGAGATTGTAGAGTCCACCGTGTATAAAGTGAATCAAAAGATCATAGTCGTCAGCAGTTGCTCTGTCTGATGAGTCAATGAGTAGCACAATATCAACCATTCCCAGATCTAAAATCAACAAGGTCTAAGGTCACATCTACAATCAACAAGGTCTAAGGTCACATCTACAATCAACCAGGTTTAAGGTCACATCTAGAATCAACAATGTCTAAGATCACATCTAGAATCAACAAGGTCTAAGGTCAACAGGGTCTACGGTCAACAAGGTCTAAGGTCACATCTACAAGTCTAAGGTCACATCTAGAATCAACAAGGTCATAGTTTAACAGGGTCTAACATCAACAAGCTAATGATGCTGAATCAATCAAACAACAAATAATAAGCAAATCCAAGTCGACAAGGGGCATAGCTCCATCAGAAATAGCCATACCAGCACTAAATTCAAACTTTCCAATATGTACGATCCAGATTGCTTGAGAGTCCCCCCAAGTTTTATTGACGTTACATTCTGGACAACAAACGTCACGGGTGAAAAGACTAAAACCACCCATGTCTGTCCCCCATCGCCCCTCATCCTAAAAGGTGTTCATTTTTTTGGAGATTAACAAGCCAAACGATCTACAATCGACAAGCCAAATTTCAAAGTCAGATACATGGGACAATTATGAGCATTTTCCGAACAAACTCAATATTAGAATCAGCCGGCATCATGTGTTTTTAGATCCAGGCATGTAGGGTCTATCGAACAAATTTTGGATATATGAACTTTATACTTATGGACATCAGGCGACATCCCATACTTGATCAGTTTGACTCATGTCAATTCAATGGGAAACCAGACAGAAAAAGATAAATAAAAATGAAAATTGATCTTACCATAGGCATTTCTGTTTGCTGTAAAAAGAAATAAGGTGTATTAAATAATCACATACAAATAGATATATTATAATGTTCTAAAAATAATATGTGCAACAGTCAACAAATAATGTGTTTAGTAAAAGTTAAATTGAAACATGTCTCTTTTTAACATCTAACAAAAGTGAACATCTAGAAACAAGACTATACAGAGAAACACTCCACGTGGAAAAGGAGATATAATTCAATGTAACCCATATGAAAATAATAGGAGCAATCAAAATCAGTCTGTTTTTAAAACAATCCAGTAAATAGACAAAGTGGAGTCATAACTTATGGAAAATCAGCAGACAGTATTACAATTTGGTCTGTAATTTATAAACCCACACACAAAATATCCATTACCTTCATCAAATCTTAAGTCATCAGCTTTGTAATGATTATATAAATAAAACTTACAAGGCGATAGTTCATCCTTGATGGTATTAACGGCATGTGAAATATCAGAAGAATTTCCAATACGGAACACGTGAGTGCTGTCTGGATCTGTTGCTATGGATTCGAGTTCCGTCGAAGTCGAACCTGATCCGATGCCGACTGCAAACACCTCAACACCAGCATTTCGCAGCTTCAAGGCTTCATTCGACACAGAAAGGCTGTTTTCAGACTCTCCAAACGTCATGAAGATCAGAACGGGATCTGCATCACTTCTAGCTCCATTGATTGGACTAAAGCTGACATCCTTGACATATTCCAGAGCTGATGACGTGTTGTTGCCAACATCGTTACCAATAGCGATGTTCCCTACTGCAGTTGACATAACCTGAGCGTCAGTGTGGTTGTTCAAGTAGAAGTGCGTTGTAGATGAACTTGCGAATGTCACCGCAGCAACCTGAGCATTTGTGGGTCCGAGTGTTAATTCTCCGAGATTGTAGAGTCCACCGTGTATAAAGTGAATCAAAAGATCATAGTCGTCAGCAGTTGCTCTGTCTGATGAGTCAATGAGTAGCACAATATCAACCATTCCCAGATCTAAAATCAACAAGGTCTAAGGTCACATCTACAATCAACAAGGTCTAAGGTCACATCTACAATCAACCAGGTTTAAGGTCACATCTAGAATCAACAAGGTCTAAGATCACATCTAGAATCAACAAGGTCTAAGGTCAACAGGGTCTACGGTCAACAAGGTCACATCTACAATCAACAAGTCTAAGGTCACATCTAGAATCAACAAGGTCATAGTTTAACAGGGTCTAAGATCAACAAGCTAATGATGCTGAATCAATCAAACAACAAATAATAAGCAAATCCAAGTCGACAAGGGGCATAGCTCCATCAGAAATAGCCATACCAGCACTAAATTCAAACTTTCCAATATGTACGATGCAGATTCCTTGAAAGTCCCTAAAGTTTTATTGACGTTACCTTCCAGACAACAAACGTCACGGGTGAAAAGACTAAAACCACCCATGTCTGTCCCCCATCGCCCCTCATCCTAAAAGGTGTTCATTTTTTTGGAGATTAACAAGCCAAACGTCAGATCTACAATCGACAAGCCAAATTTCAAAGTCAGATACATGGGACAATTATGAGCATTTTCCGAACAAACTCAATATTAGAATCAGCCGGCATCATGTGTTTTTAGATCCAGGCATGTAGGGTCTATCGAACAAATTTTGGATATATGAACTTTATACTTATGGACATCAGGCGACATCCCATACTTGATCAGTTTGACTCATGTCAATTCAATGGGAAACCAGACAGAAAAAGATAAATAAAAATGAAAATTGATCTTACCATAGGCATTTCTGTTTGCTGTAAAAAGAAATAAGGTGTATTAAATAATCACATACAAATAGATATATTATAATGTTCTAAAAATAATATGTGCAACAGTCAACAAATAATGTGTTTAGTAAAAGTTAAATTGAAACATGTCTCTTTTTAACATCTAACAAAAGTGAACATCTAGAAACAAGACTATACAGAGAAACACTCCAAGTTGAAAAGGAGATATAATTCAATGTAACCCATATGAAAATAATAGGAGCAATCAAAATCGGTCTGTTTTTAAAACAATCCAGTAAATAGACAAAGTGGAGTCAAAACTTATGGAAAATCAGCAGACAGTATTACAATTTGTCTGTAATTTATAAACCCACACACAAAATTTTCCATTATCTTCATCAAATCTAAAGTCATCAGCTTTGTAATAATTATATAAATAGAACTTACAAGGCGATAGTTCATCCTTGATGGTATTAACAGCATCTGAAATATCAGAATCATCTTCAATACGGAACACATGAGTGCTGTCTGGATCTGTTGCTATGGATTCGAGCTCCGTCGAAGTCGAACCCGATCCGATGCCGACTGCAAACACCTCAACACCAGCATTTCGCAGCTTCAAGGCTTCATTCGACACAGAAAGGCTGTTTTCAGACTCTCCAAACGTCATGAAGATCAGAACGGGATCTGCATCACTTCTAGCTCCATTGATTGGACTAAAGCTGACATCCTTGACATATTCCAGAGCCGATGACGTGTTGTTGCCAACATCGTTACCAATAGCGATGTTCCCTACTGCAGTTGACATAACCTGAGCGTCAGTGTGGTTGTTCAAGTAGAAGTGCGTTGTAGATGAACTTGCGAATGTCACCGCAGCAACCTGAGCATTTGTGGGTCCGAGTGTTAATTCTCCGAGATTGTAGAGTCCACCGTGTATAAAGTGAATCAAAAGATCATAGTCGTCAGCAGTTGCTCTATCTGATGAGTCAATGAGTAGCACAATATCAACCATTCCCAGATCTAAAATCAACAAGGTCTAAGGTCACATCTACAATCAACAAGGTCTAAGGTCACATCTACAATCAATCAGGTTTAAGGTCACATCTAGAATCAACAATGTCTAAGATCACATCTAGAATCAACAAGGTCTAAGGTCAACAGGGTCTACGGTCAACAAGGTCTAAGGTCACATCAACAATCAACAAGTCTAAGGTCACATCTAGAATCAACAAGGTCATAGTTTAACAGGGTCTAACATCAACAAGCTAATGATGCTGAATCAATCAAACAACAAATAATAAGCAAATCCAAGTCGACAAGGGGCATAGCTCCATCAGAAATAGCCATACCAGCACTAAATTCAAACTTTCCAATA
Organism: Siphonodentalium dalli; assembly: GCA_032622095.1. Lineage (NCBI taxonomy): Eukaryota > Metazoa > Mollusca > Scaphopoda > Gadilida > Siphonodentaliidae > Siphonodentalium > Siphonodentalium dalli. The sequence continues at coordinate 203,640,223 of CP136064.1, forward strand.
TGTACGATCCAGATTGCTTGAGAGTCCCCCAAGTTTTATTGACGTTACATTCTGGACAACAAACGTCACGGGTGAAAAGACGAAAACCACCCATGTCTGTCCCCCATCGCCCCTCATCCTAAAAGGGGTTCATTTTTTTGGAGATTAACAAGCCAAACGATCTACAATCGACAAGCCAAATTTCAAAGTCAGATACATGGGACAATTATGAGCATTTTCCGAACAAACTCAATATTAGAATCAGCCGGCATCATGTGTTTTTAGATCCAGGCATGTAGGGTCTATCGAACAAATTTTGGATATATGAACTTTATACTTATGGACATCAGGCGACATCCCATACTTGATCAGTTTGACTCATGTCAATTCAATGGGAAACCAGACAGAAAAAGATAAATAAAAATGAAAATTGATCTTACCATAGGCATTTCTGTTTGCTGTAAAAAGAAATAAGGTGTATTAAATAATCACATACAAATAGATATATTATAATGTTCTAAAAATAATATGTGCAACAGTCAACAAATAATGTGTTTAGTAAAAGTTAAATTGAAACATGTCTCTTTTTAACATCTAACAAAAGTGAACATCTAGAAACAAGACTATACAGAGAAACACTCCACGTGGAAAAGGAGATATAATTCAATGTAACCCATATGAAAATAATAGGAGCAATCAAAATCAGTCTGTTTTTAAAACAATCCAGTAAATAGACAAAGTGGAGTCATAACTTATGGAAAATCAGCAGACAGTATTACAATTTGGTCTGTAATTTATAAACTCACACACAAAATTTCCATTACCTTCATCAAATCTTAAGTCATCAGCTTTGTAATGATTATATAAATAAAACTTACAAGGCGATAGTTCATCCTTGATGGTATTAACGGCATGTGAAATATCAGAAGAATTTCCAATACGGAACACGTGAGTGCTGTCTGGATCTGTTGCTATGGATTCGAGTTCCGTCGAAATCGAACCCGATCCGATGCCGACTGCAAACACCTCAACACCAGCATTTCGCAGCTTCAAGGCTTCATTCGACACAGAAAGGCTGTTTTCAGACTCTCCAAACGTCATGAAGATCAGAACGGGATCTGCATCACTTCTAGCTCCATTGATTGGACTAAAGCTGACATCCTTGACATATTCCAGAGCTGATGACGTGTTGTTGCCAACATCGTTACCAATAGCGATGTTCCCTACTGCAGTTGACATAACCTGAGCGTCAGTGTGGTTGTTCAAGTAGAAGTGCGTTGTAGATGAACTTGCGAATGTCACCGCAGCAACCTGAGCATTTGTGGGTCCGAGTGTTAATTCTCCGAGATTGTAGAGGCCACCGTGTATAAAGTGAATCAAAAGATCATAGTCGTCAGCAGTTGCTCTGTCTGATGAGTCAATGAGTAGCACAATATCAACCATTCCCAGATCTAAAATCAACAAGGTCTAAGGTCACATCTACAATCAACAAGGTCTAAGGTCACATCTACAATCAACCAGGTTTAAGGTCACATCTACAATCAACAAGGTCTAAGATCACATCTAGAATCAACAAGGTCTAAGGTCAACAGGGTCTACGGTCAACAAGGTCACATCTACAATCAACAAGTCTAAGGTCACATCTAGAATCAACAAGGTCATAGTTTAACAGGGTCTAAGATCAACAAGCTAATGATGCTGAATCAATCAAACAACAAATAATAAGCAAATCCAAGTCGACAAGGGGCATAGCTCCATCAGAAATAGCCATACCAGCACTAAATTCAAACTTTCCAATATGTACGATGCAGATTCCTCGAGAGTCCCTAAAGTTTTATTGACGTTACCTTCCAGACAACAAACGTCACGGGTGAAAAGACTAAAACCACCCATGTCTGTCCCCCATCGCCCCTCATCCTAAAAGGTGTTCATTTTTTGGGAGATTAACAAGCCAAACGTCAGATCTACAATCGACAAGCCAAATTTCAAAGTCAGATACATGGGACAATTATGAGCATTTTCCGAACAAACTCAATATTAGAATCAGCCGGCATGTGTTTTTAGATCCAGGCATGTAGGGTCTATCGAAAAAAATTTGGATATATGAACTTTATACTTATGGACATCAGGCGACATCCCATACTTGATCAGTTTGACTCATGTCAATTCAATGGGAAACCAGACAGAAAAAGATAAATAAAAATGAAAATTGATCTTACCATAGGCATTTCTGTTTGCTGTAAAAAGAAATAAGGTGTATTAAATAATCACATACAAATAGATATATTATAATGTTCTAAAAATAATATGTGCAACAGTCAACAAATAATGTGTTTAGTAAAAGTTAAATTGAAATATGTCTCTTTTTAACATCTAACAAAAGTGAACATCTAGAAACAAGACTATACAGAGAAACACTCCAAGTTGAAAAGGAGATATAATTCAATGTAACCCATATGAAAATAATAGGAGCAATCAAAATCGGTCTGTTTTTAAAACAATCCAGTAAATAGACAAAGTGGAGTCAAAACTTATGGAAAATCAGCAGACAGTATTACAATTTGTCTGTAATTTATAAACCCACACACAAAATTTTCCATTATCTTCATCAAATCTAAAGTCATCAGCTTTGTAATAATTATATAAATAGAACTTACAAGGCGATAGTTCATCCTTGATGGTATTAACAGCATCTGAAATATCAGAATCATCTTCAATACGGAACACATGAGTGCTGTCTGGATCTGTTGCTATGGATTCGAGCTCCGTCGAAGTCGAACCCGATCCGATGCCGACTGCAAACACCTCAACACCAGCATTTCGCAGCTTCAAGGCTTCATTCGACACAGAAAGGCTGTTTTCAGACTCTCCAAACGTCATGAAGATCAGAACGGGATCTGCATCACTTCTAGCTCCATTGATTGGACTAAAGCTGACATCCTTGACATATTCCAGAGCTGATGACGTGTTGTTGCCAACATCGTTACCAATAGCGATGTTCCCTACTCCAGTTGACATAACCTGAGCGTCAGTGTGGTTGTTCAAGTAGAAGTGCGTTGTAGATGAACTTGCGAATGTCACCGCAGCAACCTGAGCATTTGTGGGTCCGAGTGTTAATTCTCCGAGATTGTAGAGTCCTCCGTGTATAAAGTGAATCAAAAGATCATAGTCGTCAGCAGTTGCTCTGTCTGATGAGTCAATGAGTAGCACAATATCAACCATTCCCAGATCTAAAATCAACAAGGTCTAAGGTCACATCTACAATCAACAAGGTCTAAGGTCACATCTACAATCAACCAGGTTTAAGGTCACATCTAGAATCAACAATGTCTAAGATCACATCTAGAATCAACAAGGTCTAAGGTCAACAGGGTCTACGGTCAACAAGGTCTAAGGTCACATCAACAATCAACAAGTCTAAGGTCACATCTAGAATCAACAAGGTCATAGTTTAACAGGGTCTAACATCAACAAGCTAATGATGCTGAATCAATCAAACAACAAATAATAAGCAAATCCAAGTCGACAAGGGGCATAGCTCCATCAGAAATAGCCATACCAGCACTAAATTCAAACTTTCCAATATGTACGATCCAGATTGCTTGAGAGTCCCCCAAGTTTTATTGACGTTACATTCTGGACAACAAACGTCACGGGTGAAAAGACGAAAACCACCCATGTCTGTCCCCCATCGCCCCTCATCCTAAAAGGTGTTCATTTTTTTGGAGATTAACAAGCCAAACGATCTACAATCGACAAGCCAAATTTCAAAGTCAGATACATGGGACAATTATGAGCATTTTCCGAACAAACTCAATATTAGAATCAGCCGGCATCATGTGTTTTTAGATCCAGGCATGTAGGGTCTATCGAACAAATTTTGGATATATGAACTTTATACTTATGGACATCAGGCGACATCCCATACTTGATCAGTTTGACTCATGTCAATTCAATGGGAAACCAGACAGAAAAAGATAAATAAAAATGAAAATTGATCTTACCATAGGCATTTCTGTTTGCTGTAAAAAGAAATAAGGTGTATTAAATAATCACATACAAATAGATATATTATAATGTTCTAAAAATAATATGTGCAACAGTCAACAAATAATGTGTTTAGTAAAAGTTAAATTGAAACATGTCTCTTTTTAACATCTAACAAAAGTGAACATCTAGAAACAAGACTATACAGAGAAACACTCCAAGTTGAAAAGGAGATATAATTCAATGTAACCCATATGAAAATAATAGGAGCAATCAAAATCGGTCTGTTTTTAAAACAATCCAGTAAATAGACAAAGTGGAGTCAAAACTTATGGAAAATCAGCAGACAGTATTACAATTTGTCTGTAATTTATAAACCCACACACAAAATTTTCCATTATCTTCATCAAATCTAAAGTCATCAGCTTTGTAATAATTATATAAATAGAACTTACAAGGCGATAGTTCATCCTTGATGGTATTAACAGCATCTGAAATATCAGAATCATCTTCAATACGGAACACATGAGTGCTGTCTGGATCTGTTGCTATGGATTCGAGCTCCGTCGAAGTCGAACCCGATCCGATGCCGACTGCAAACACCTCAACACCAGCATTTCGCAGCTTCAAGGCTTCATTCGACACAGAAAGGCTGTTTTCAGACTCTCCAAACGTCATGAAGATCAGAACGGGATCTGCATCACTTCTAGCTCCATTGATTGGACTAAAGCTGACATCCTTGACATATTCCAGAGCTGATGACGTGTTGTTGCCAACATCGTTACCAATAGCGATGTTCCCTACTGCAGTTGACATAACCTGAGCGTCAGTGTGGTTGTTCAAGTAGAAGTGCGTTGTAGATGAACTTGCGAATGTCACCGCAGCAACCTGAGCATTTGTGGGTCCGAGTGTTAATTCTCCGAGATTGTAGAGTCCACCGTGTATAAAGTGAATCAAAAGATCATAGTCGTCAGCAGTTGCTCTGTCTGATGAGTCAATGAGTAGCACAATATCAACCATTCCCAGATCTAAAATCAACAAGGTCTAAGGTCACATCTACAATCAACAAGGTCTAAGGTCACATCTACAATCAACCAGGTTTAAGGTCACATCTAGAATCAACAATGTCTAAGATCACATCTAGAATCAACAAGGTCTAAGGTCAACAGGGTCTACGGTCAACAAGGTCTAAGGTCACATCTAGAATCAACAAGGTCATAGTTTAACAGGGTCTAACATCAACAAGCTAATGATGCTGAATCAATCAAACAACAAATAATAAGCAAATCCAAGTCGACAAGGGGCATAGCTCCATCAGAAATAGCCATACCAGCACTAAATTCAAACTTTCCAATATGTACGATGCAGATACCTTGAGAGTCCCTAAAGTTTTATTGACGTTACCTTCCAGACAACAAACGTCACGGGTGAAAAGACTAAAACCACCCATGTCTGTCCCCCATCGGCCCCTCATCCTAAAACGTGTTCATTTTTTTTTAGATTAACAAGCCAAACGTCAGATCTACAATCGACAAGCCAAATTTCAAAGTCAGATACATGGGACAATTATGAGCATTTTCCGAACAAACTCAATATTAGAATCAGCCGGCATCATGTGTTTTTAGATCCAGGCATGTAGGGTCTATCGAACAAATTTTGGATATATGAACTTTATACTTATGGACATCAGGCGACATCCCATACTTGATCAGTTTGACTCGTGTCAATTCAATGGGAAACCAGACAGAAAAAGATAAATAAAAATGAAAATTGATCTTACCATAGGCATTTCTGTTTGCTGTAAAAAGAAATAAGGTGTATTAAATAATCACATACAAATAGATATATTATAATGTTCTAAAAATAATATGTGCAACAGTCAACAAATAATGTGTTTAGTAAAAGTTAAATTGAAACATGTCTCTTTTTAACATCTAACAAAAGTGAACATCTAGAAACAAGACTATACAGAGAAACACTCCAAGTTGAAAAGGAGATATAATTCAATGTAACCCATATGAAAATAATAGGAGCAATCAAAATCGGTCTGTTTTTAAAACAATCCAGTAAATAGACAAAGTGGAGTCAAAACTTATGGAAAATCAGCAGACAGTATTACAATTTGTCTGTAATTTATAAACCCACACACAAAATTTTCCATTATCTTCATCAAATCTAAAGTCATCAGCTTTGTAATAATTATATAAATAGAACTTACAAGGCGATAGTTCATCCTTGATGGTATTAACAGCATCTGAAATATCAGAATCATCTTCAATACGGAACACATGAGTGCTGTCTGGATCTGTTGCTATGGATTCGAGCTCCGTCGAAGTCGAACCCGATCCGATGCCGACTGCAAACACCTCAACACCAGCATTTCGCAGCTTCAAGGCTTCATTCGACACAGAAAGGCTGTTTTCAGACTCTCCAAACGTCATGAAGATCAGAACGGGATCTGCATCACTTCTAGCTCCATTGATTGGACTAAAGCTGACATCCTTGACATATTCCAGAGCTGATGACGTGTTGTTGCCAACATCGTTACCAATAGCGATGTTCCCTACTGCAGTTGACATAACCTGAGCGTCAGTGTGGTTGTTCAAGTAGAAGTGCGTTGTAGATGAACTTGCGAATGTCACCGCAGCAACCTGAGCATTTGTGGGTCCGAGTGTTAATTCTCCGAGATTGTAGAGTCCACCGTGTATAAAGTGAATCAAAAGATCATAGTCGTCAGCAGTTGCTCTGTCTGATGAGTCAATGAGTAGCACAATATCAACCATTCCCAGATCTAAAATCAACAAGGTCTAAGGTCACATCTACAATCAACAAGGTCTAAGGTCACATCTACAATCAACCAGGTTTAAGGTCACATCTAGAATCAACAATGTCTAAGATCACATCTAGAATCAACAAGGTCTAAGGTCAACAGGGTCTACGGTCAACAAGGTCTAAGGTCACATCTAGAATCAACAAGGTCATAGTTTAACAGGGTCTAACATCAACAAGCTAATGATGCTGAATCAATCAAACAACAAATAATAAGCAAATCCAAGTCGACAAGGGGCATAGCTCCATCAGAAATAGCCATACCAGCACTAAATTCAAACTTTCCAATATGTACGATCCAGATTGCTTGAGAGTCCCCCAAGTTTTATTGACGTTACATTCTGGACAACAAACGTCACGGGTGAAAAGACGAAAACCACCCATGTCTGTCCCCCATCGCCCCTCATCCTAAAACGTGTTCATTTTTTTTTAGATTAACAAGCCAAACGTCAGATCTACAATCGACAAGCCAAATTTCAAAGTCAGATACATGGGACAATTATGAGCATTTTCCGAACAAACTCAATATTAGAATCAGCCGGCATCATGTGTTTTTAGATCCAGGCATGTAGGGTCTATCGAACAAATTTTGGATATATGAACTTTATACTTATGGACATCAGGCGACATCCCATACTTGATCAGTTTGACTCATGTCAATTCAATGGGAAACCAGACAGAAAAAGATAAATAAAAATGAAAATTGATCTTACCATAGGCATTTCTGTTTGCTGTAAAAAGAAATAAGGTGTATTAAATAATCACATACAAATAGATATATTATAATGTTCTAAAAATAATATGTGCAACAGTCAACAAATAATGTGTTTAGTAAAAGTTAAATTGAAACATGTCTCTTTTTAACATCTAACAAAAGTGAACATCTAGAAACAAGACTATACAGAGAAACACTCCACGTGGAAAAGGAGATATAATTCAATGTAACCCATATGAAAATAATAGGAGCAATCAAAATCAGTCTGTTTTTAAAACAATCCAGTAAATAGACAAAGTGGAGTCATAACTTATGGAAAATCAGCAGACAGTATTACAATTTGGTCTGTAATTTATAAACCCACACACAAAATATCCATTACCTTCATCAAATCTTAAGTCATCAGCTTTGTAATGATTATATAAATAAAACTTACAAGGCGATAGTTCATCCTTGATGGTATTAACGGCATGTGAAATATCAGAAGAATTTCCAATACGGAACACGTGAGTGCTGTCTGGATCTGTTGCTATGGATTCGAGTTCCGTCGAAGTCGAACCTGATCCGATGCCGACTGCAAACACCTCAACACCAGCATTTCGCAGCTTCAAGGCTTCATTCGACACAGAAAGGCTGTTTTCAGACTCTCCAAACGTCATGAAGATCAGAACGGGATCTGCATCACTTCTAGCTCCATTGATTGGACTAAAGCTGACATCCTTGACATATTCCAGAGCTGATGACGTGTTGTTGCCAACATCGTTACCAATAGCGATGTTCCCTACTGCAGTTGACATAACCTGAGCGTCAGTGTGGTTGTTCAAGTAGAAGTGCGTTGTAGATGAACTTGCGAATGTCACCGCAGCAACCTGAGCATTTGTGGGTCCGAGTGTTAATTCTCCGAGATTGTAGAGTCCACCGTGTATAAAGTGAATCAAAAGATCATAGTCGTCAGCAGTTGCTCTGTCTGATGAGTCAATGAGTAGCACAATATCAACCATTCCCAGATCTAAAATCAACAAGGTCTAAGGTCACATCTACAATCAACAAGGTCTAAGGTCACATCTACAATCAACCAGGTTTAAGGTCACATCTAGAATCAACAAGGTCTAAGATCACATCTAGAATCAACAAGGTCTAAGGTCAACAGGGTCTACGGTCAACAAGGTCACATCTACAATCAACAAGTCTAAGGTCACATCTAGAATCAACAAGGTCATAGTTTAACAGGGTCTAAGATCAACAAGCTAATGATGCTGAATCAATCAAACAACAAATAATAAGCAAATCCAAGTCGACAAGGGGCATAGCTCCATCAGAAATAGCCATACCAGCACTAAATTCAAACTTTCCAATATGTACGATGCAGATTCCTTGAAAGTCCCTAAAGTTTTATTGACGTTACCTTCCAGACAACAAACGTCACGGGTGAAAAGACTAAAACCACCCATGTCTGTCCCCCATCGCCCCTCATCCTAAAAGGTGTTCATTTTTTTGGAGATTAACAAGCCAAACGTCAGATCTACAATCGACAAGCCAAATTTCAAAGTCAGATACATGGGACAATTATGAGCATTTTCCGAACAAACTCAATATTAGAATCAGCCGGCATCATGTGTTTTTAGATCCAGGCATGTAGGGTCTATCGAACAAATTTTGGATATATGAACTTTATACTTATGGACATCAGGCGACATCCCATACTTGATCAGTTTGACTCATGTCAATTCAATGGGAAACCAGACAGAAAAAGATAAATAAAAATGAAAATTGATCTTACCATAGGCATTTCTGTTTGCTGTAAAAAGAAATAAGGTGTATTAAATAATCACATACAAATAGATATATTATAATGTTCTAAAAATAATATGTGCAACAGTCAACAAATAATGTGTTTAGTAAAAGTTAAATTGAAACATGTCTCTTTTTAACATCTAACAAAAGTGAACATCTAGAAACAAGACTATACAGAGAAACACTCCAAGTTGAAAAGGAGATATAATTCAATGTAACCCATATGAAAATAATAGGAGCAATCAAAATCGGTCTGTTTTTAAAACAATCCAGTAAATAGACAAAGTGGAGTCAAAACTTATGGAAAATCAGCAGACAGTATTACAATTTGTCTGTAATTTATAAACCCACACACAAAATTTTCCATTATCTTCATCAAATCTAAAGTCATCAGCTTTGTAATAATTATATAAATAGAACTTACAAGGCGATAGTTCATCCTTGATGGTATTAACAGCATCTGAAATATCAGAATCATCTTCAATACGGAACACATGAGTGCTGTCTGGATCTGTTGCTATGGATTCGAGCTCCGTCGAAGTCGAACCCGATCCGATGCCGACTGCAAACACCTCAACACCAGCATTTCGCAGCTTCAAGGCTTCATTCGACACAGAAAGGCTGTTTTCAGACTCTCCAAACGTCATGAAGATCAGAACGGGATCTGCATCACTTCTAGCTCCATTGATTGGACTAAAGCTGACATCCTTGACATATTCCAGAGCTGATGACGTGTTGTTGCCAACATCGTTACCAATAGCGATGTTCCCTACTGCAGTTGACATAACCTGAGCGTCAGTGTGGTTGTTCAAGTAGAAGTGCGTTGTAGATGAACTTGCGAATGTCACCGCAGCAACCTGAGCATTTGTGGGTCCGAGTGTTAATTCTCCGAGATTGTAGAGTCCACCGTGTATAAAGTGAATCAAAAGATCATAGTCGTCAGCAGTTGCTCTGTCTGATGAGTCAATGAGTAGCACAATATCAACCATTCCCAGATCTAAAATCAACAAGGTCTAAGGTCACATCTACAATCAACAAGGTCTAAGGTCACATCTACAATCAACCAGGTTTAAGGTCACATCTAGAATCAACAATGTCTAAGATCACATCTAGAATCAACAAGGTCTAAGGTCAAGAGGGTCTACGGTCAACAAGGTCTAAGGTCACATCTACAATCAACAAGTCTAAGGTCACATCTAGAATCAACAAGGTCATAGTTTAACAGGGTCTAACATCAACAAGCTAATGATGCTGAATCAATCAAACAACAAATAATAAGCAAATCCAAGTCGACAAGGGGCATAGCTCCATCAGAAATAGACATACCAGCACTAAATTCAAACTTTCCAATATGTACGATCCAGATTGCTTGAGAGTCCCCCAAGTTTTATTGACGTTACATTCTGGACAACAAACGTCACGGGTGAAAAGACGAAAACCACCCATGTCTGTCCCCCATCGCCCCTCATCCTAAAAGGTGTTCATTTTTTTGGAGATTAACAAGCCAAACGATCTACAATCGACAAGCCAAATTTCAAAGTCAGATACATGGGACAATTATGAGCATTTTCCGAACAAACTCAATATTAGAATCAGCCGGCATCATGTGTTTTTAGATCCAGGCATGTAGGGTCTATCGAACAAATTTTGGATATATGAACTTTATACTTATGGACATCAGGCGACATCCCATACTTGATCAGTTTGACTCATGTCAATTCAATGGGAAACCAGACAGAAAAAGATAAATAAAAATGAAAATTGATCTTACCATAGGCATTTCTGTTTGCTGTAAAAAGAAATAAGGTGTATTAAATAATCACATACAAATAGATATATTATAATGTTCTAAAAATAATATGTGCAACAGTCAACAAATAATGTGTTTAGTAAAAGTTAAATTGAAACATGTCTCTTTTTAACATCTAACAAAAGTGAACATCTAGAAACAAGACTATACAGAGAAACACTCCAAGTTGAAAAGGAGATATAATTCAATGTAACCCATATGAAAATAATAGGAGCAATCAAAATCGGTCTGTTTTTAAAACAATCCAGTAAATAGACAAAGTGGAGTCAAAACTTATGGAAAATCAGCAGACAGTATTACAATTTGTCTGTAATTTATAAACCCACACACAAAATTTTCCATTATCTTCATCAAATCTTAAGTCATCAGCTTTGTAATAATTATATAAATAGAACTTACAAGGCGATAGTTCATCCTTGATGGTATTAACAGCATCTGAAATATCAGAAGAATTTCCAATACGGAACACGTGAGTGCTGTCTGGATCTGTTGCTATGGATTCGAGTTCCGTCGAAGTCGAACCTGATCCGATGCCGACTGCAAACACCTCAACACCAGCATTTCGCAGCTTCAAGGCTTCATTCGACACAGAAAGGCTGTTTTCAGACTCTCCAAACGTCATGAAGATCAGAACGGGATCTGCATCACTTCTAGCTCCATTGATTGGACTAAAGCTGACATCCTTGACATATTCCAGAGCTGATGACGTGTTGTTGCCAACATCGTTACCAATAGCGATGTTCCCTACTGCAGTTGACATAACCTGAGCGTCAGTGTGGTTGTTCAAGTAGAAGTGCGTTGTAGATGAACTTGCGAATGTCACCGCAGCAACCTGAGCATTTGTGGGTCCGAGTGTTAATTCTCCGAGATTGTAGAGTCCACCGTGTATAAAGTGAATCAAAAGATCATAGTCGTCAGCAGTTGCTCTGTCTGATGAGTCAATGAGTAGCACAATATCAACCATTCCCAGATCTAAAATCAACAAGGTCTAAGGTCACATCTACAATCAACAAGGTCTAAGGTCACATCTACAATCAACCAGGTTTAAGGTCACATCTACAATCAACAAGGTCTAAGATCACATCTAGAATCAACAAGGTCTAAGGTCAACAGGGTCTACGGTCAACAAGGTCACATCTACAATCAACAAGTCTAAGGTCACATCTAGAATCAACAAGGTCATAGTTTAACAGGGTCTAAGATCAACAAGCTAATGATGCTGAATCAATCAAACAACAAATAATAAGCAAATCCAAGTCGACAAGGGGCATAGCTCCATCAGAAATAGCCATACCAGCACTAAATTCAAACTTTCCAATATGTACGATGCAGATTCCTTGAAAGTCCCTAAAGTTTTATTGACGTTACCTTCCAGACAACAAACGTCACGGGTGAAAAGACTAAAACCACCCATGTCTGTCCCCCATCGCCCCTCATCCTAAAAGGTGTTCATTTTTTTGGAGATTAACAAGCCAAACGTCAGATCTACAATCGACAAGCCAAATTTCAAAGTCAGATACATGGGACAATTATGAGCATTTTCCGAACAAACTCAATATTAGAATCAGCCGGCATCATGTGTTTTTAGATCCAGGCATGTAGGGTCTATCGAACAAATTTTTGATATATGAACTTTATACTTATGGACATCAGGCGACATCCCATACTTGATCAGTTTGACTCATGTCAATTCAATGGGAAACCAGACAGAAAAAGATAAATAAAAATGAAAATTGATCTTACCATAGGCATTTCTGTTTGCTGTAAAAAGAAATAAGGTGTATTAAATAATCACATACAAATAGATATATTATAATGTTCTAAAAATAATATGTGCAACAGTCAACAAATAATGTGTTTAGTAAAAGTTAAATTGAAACATGTCTCTTTTTAACATCTAACAAAAGTGAACATCTAGAAACAAGACTATACAGAGAAACACTCCAAGTTGAAAAGGAGATATAATTCAATGTAACCCATATGAAAATAATAGGAGCAATCAAAATCGGTCTGTTTTTAAAACAATCCAGTAAATAGACAAAGTGGAGTCAAAACTTATGGAAAATCAGCAGACAGTATTACAATTTGTCTGTAATTTATAAACCCACACACAAAATTTTCCATTATCTTCATCAAATCTAAAGTCATCAGCTTTGTAATAATTATATAAATAGAACTTACAAGGCGATAGTTCATCCTTGATGGTATTAACAGCATCTGAAATATCAGAATCATCTTCAATACGGAACACATGAGTGCTGTCTGGATCTGTTGCTATGGATTCGAGCTCCGTCGAAGTCGAACCCGATCCGATGCCGACTGCAAACACCTCAACACCAGCATTTCGCAGCTTCAAGGCTTCATTCGACACAGAAAGGCTGTTTTCAGACTCTCCAAACGTCATGAAGATCAGAACGGGATCTGCATCACTTCTAGCTCCATTGATTGGACTAAAGCTGACATCCTTGACATATTCCAGAGCTGATGACGTGTTGTTGCCAACATCGTTACCAATAGCGATGTTCCCTACTGCAGTTGACATAACCTGAGCGTCAGTGTGGTTGTTCAAGTAGAAGTGCGTTGTAGATGAACTTGCGAATGTCACCGCAGCAACCTGAGCATTTGTGGGTCCGAGTGTTAATTCTCCGAGATTGTAGAGTCCACCGTGTATAAAGTGAATCAAAAGATCATAGTCGTCAGCAGTTGCTCTGTCTGATGAGTCAATGAGTAGCACAATATCAACCATTCCCAGATCTAAAATCAACAAGGTCTAAGGTCACATCTACAATCAACAAGGTCTAAGGTCACATCTACAATCAACCAGGTTTAAGGTCACATCTAGAATCAACAATGTCTAAGATCACATCTAGAATCAACAAGGTCTAAGGTCAACAGGGTCTACGGTCAACAAGGTCTAAGGTCACATCAACAATCAACAAGTCTAAGGTCACATCTAGAATCAACAAGGTCATAGTTTAACAGGGTCTAACATCAACAAGCTAATGATGCTGAATCAATCAAACAACAAATAATAAGCAAATCCAAGTCGACAAGGGGCATAGCTCCATCAGAAATAGCCATACCAGCACTAAATTCAAACTTTCCAATATGTACGATCCAGATTGCTTGAGAGTCCCCCAAGTTTTATTGACGTTACATTCTGGACAACAAACGTCACGGGTGAAAAGACGAAAACCACCCATGTCTGTCCCCCATCGCCCCTCATCCTAAAAGGTGTTCATTTTTTTGGAGATTAACAAGCCAAACGATCTACAATCGACAAGCCAAATTTCAAAGTCAGATACATGGGACAATTATGAGCATTTTCCGAACAAACTCAATATTAGAATCAGCCGGCATCATGTGTTTTTAGATCCAGGCATGTAGGGTCTATCGAACAAATTTTGGATATATGAACTTTATACTTATGGACATCAGGCGACATCCCATACTTGATCAGTTTGACTCATGTCAATTCAATGGGAAACCAGACAGAAAAAGATAAATAAAAATGAAAATTGATCTTACCATAGGCATTTCTGTTTGCTGTAAAAAGAAATAAGGTGTATTAAATAATCACATACAAATAGATATATTATAATGTTCTAAAAATAATATGTGCAACAGTCAACAAATAATGTGTTTAGTAAAAGTTAAATTGAAACATGTCTCTTTTTAACATCTAACAAAAGTGAACATCTAGAAACAAGACTATACAGAGAAACACTCCAAGTTGAAAAGGAGATATAATTCAATGTAACCCATATGAAAATAATAGGAGCAATCAAAATCGGTCTGTTTTTAAAACAATCCAGTAAATAGACAAAATGGAGTCAAAACTTATGGAAAATCAGCAGACAGTATTACAATTTGTCTGTAATTTATAAACCCACACACAAAATTTTCCATTATCTTCATCAAATCTTAAGTCATCAGCTTTGTAATAATTATATAAATAGAACTTACAAGGCGATAGTTCATCCTTGATGGTATTAACAGCATCTGAAATATCAGAAGAATTTCCAATACGGAACACGTGAGTGCTGTCTGGATCTGTTGCTATGGATTCGAGTTCCGTCGAAGTCGAACCTGATCCGATGCCGACTGCAAACACCTCAACACCAGCATTTCGCAGCTTCAAGGCTTCATTCGACACAGAAAGGCTGTTTTCAGACTCTCCAAACGCCATGAAGATCAGAACGGGATCTGCATCACTTCTAGCTCCATTGATTGGACTAAAGCTGACATCCTTGACATATTCCAGAGCTGATGACGTGTTGTTGCCAACATCGTTACCAATAGCGATGTTCCCTACTGCAGTTGACATAACCTGAGCGTCAGTGTGGTTGTTCAAGTAGAAGTGCGTTGTAGATGAACTTGCGAATGTCACCGCAGCAACCTGAGCATTTGTGGGTCCGAGTGTTAATTCTCCGAGATTGTAGAGTCCACCGTGTATAAAGTGAATCAAAAGATCATAGTCGTCAGCAGTTGCTCTGTCTGATGAGTCAATGAGTAGCACAATATCAACCATTCCCAGATCTAAAATCAACAAGGTCTAAGGTCACATCTACAATCAACAAGGTCTAAGGTCACATCTACAATCAACCAGGTTTAAGGTCACATCTACAATCAACAAGGTCTAAGATCACATCTAGAATCAACAAGGTCAACAGGGTCTACGGTCAACAAGGTATAAGGTCACATCTAGAATCAACAAGGTCATAGTTTAACAGGGTCTAAGATCAACAAGCTAATGATGCTGAATCAATCAAACAACAAATAATAAGCAAATCCAAGTCGACAAGGGCATAGCTCCATCAGAAATAGCCATACCAGCACTAAATTCAAACTTTCCAATATGTACGATGCAGATTCCTTGAGAGTCCCTAAAGTTTTATTGACGTTACCTTCCAGACAACAAACGTCACGGGTGAAAAGACTAAAACCACCCATGTCTGTCCCCCACCGCCCCTCAACCTAAAAGGTGTGTTTATTTTTTTGGAGATTAACAAGCCAAACGTCAGATCTACAATCGACAAGCCAAATTTCAAAGTCAGATACATGGGACAATTATGAGCATTTTCCGAACAAACTCAATATTAGAATCAGCCGGCATCATGCGTTTTTGGATCCAGGCATGTAGGGTCTATCGAACAAATTTTGGATATATGGACATCAGGCGACATCCCGTGCTATTTTATATACCAAAACAGTATATACCTTTATTAGATGCTACACATGTATACTAACTAAGTTATTATACCTAACTCACTAATATACATTTTATAGCTGCATTATCATTTCATTCCGCGTACTTGGTCCATTTCATTCCATTTCGCGCTATTCCGTTCTTTACACTTCCCGTCCCCAGCCGCATATCTGTTCTGCATTTCGCTATTTCATATTCTTAACTTAGCCCAATCTCTTACCCGCTTAAGTCTACTCTGTCTATGTTAGCGCCCAATATTAGATCTAACTGTCTGATACTAATTTGTCTTAGCCAATCGCAGGTAAGCTTATTTGCCGCCTTTTGTCAGTTCATAATTAGCGTCCGATGAGTGCACATCGTCAGTCTTGTTGACACTCAGTGTTTATCGTAAATTCTTCAAATGCCTTGAAGAATGTAGAAGTTATAAAGTTATAAAGAATAAGATGAATACTACGTTATGACATCGTGACCTATATTCCTACGATATGGTATGTGATATTCTGTTACGTTTTTACCCATTATTATATCTGTATTTTAATACTATTGTCTTCGTTTTGGATGTTTAGAACTACATCACATTTGCAATATATATTTGCCCAATAGTTTAGTGAAGTTGGAAATCGCACACTGCGTTCATAATCACCCTTTTATACTAGCATGTAGGTTTTATTTCTAACTGTTCGTCACAGTTAGGATTGTGTCAAAATAGTTGTTTATATCGACAATAGGGAAGTTGGTTTATTGACACAATCACATTTCATATATTTATTAATATCCATACTGGATATTTATTCTGCAGCAACTACAACCTATGTATTTGTTCACCAGGGTCCTTTTTCTCGATTGATGATTGATGCTCGATGTGATGTTGTGATGTTGTGGTCAAGCTGTTTATAAAGATGTGTTGTGATGTCATCCATGTGTGATGCTTGTTGGATGTGTTCCGTTTGGTATAGAATGAATATTCAATAAATGCATGATGAAGACTTTTAAAGGTAGGCGTAGTGTTTCTATAGACCCTGCCAGATGTTTAGACTCGGAGCCCATAAATGTTTTGTGATATAGCGACTGATGGTTCACTTAAGACCCACCCCTGTGCTCTACCACATAGAGTCCACCGTGTATAAAGTGAATCAAAAGATCATAGTCGTCAGCAGTTGCTCTGTCTGATGAGTCAATGAGTAGCACAATATCAACCATTCCCAGATCTAAAATCAACAAGGTCTAAGGTCACATCTACAATCAACAAGGTCTAAGGTCACATCTACAATCAACCAGGTTTAAGGTCACATCTAGAATCAACAAGGTCTAAGATCACATCTAGAATCAACAAGGTCAACAGGGTCTACGGTCAACAAGGTATAAGGTCACATCTACAATCAACAAGTCTAAGGTCACATCTAGAATCAACAAGGTCATAGTTTAACAGGGTCTAAGATCAAGCTAATGATGCTGAATCAATCAAACAACAAATAATAAGCAAATCCAAGTCGACAAGGGCATAGCTCCATCAGAAATAGCCATACCAGCACTAAATTCAAACTTTCCAATATGTACGATGCAGATTCCTTGAGAGTCCCTAAAGTTTTATTGACGTTACCTTCCAGACAACAAACGTCACGGGTGAAAAGACTAAAACCACCCATGTCTGTCCCCCACCGCCCCTCAACCTAAAAGGTGTGTTTATTTTTTTGGAGATTAACAAGCCAAACGTCAGATCTACAATCGACAAGCCAAATTTCAAAGTCAGATACATGGGACAATTATGAGCATTTTCCGAACAAACTCAATATTAGAATCAGCCGGCATCATGTGTTTTTGGATCCAGGCATGTAGGGTCTATCGAACAAATTTTGGACATCAGGCGACATCCCATACTTGATCAGTTTGATTCAATTCAATGGGAAACCAGACAGAAAAAGATAAATAAAAATGAAAATTGATCTTACCATAGGCATTTCTGTTTGCTGTAAAAAGAAATAAGGTGTATTAAATAATCACATACAAATAGATATATTATAATGTTCTAAAAATAATATGTGCAACAGTCAACAAATAATGTGTTTAGTAAAAGTTAAATTGAAACATGTCTCTTTTTAACATCTAACAAAAGTGAACATCTAGAAACAAGACTATACAGAGAAACACTCCAAGTTGAAAAGGAGATATAATTCAATGTAACCCATATGAAAATAAGAGGAGCAATCAAAATCAGTCTGTTTTTAAAACAATCAAGTAAATAGACAAAGTGGAGTCATAACTTATGGAAGATCAGCAGACAGTATTACAATTTGGTCTGTAATTTATAAACCCACACACAAAATTATTCCTCCAGACTCCAGAAGAGATAGAGCTATTGCTGGGGCTTGTTTTTCAGCCGATAATTCAGTCACTGTCTACCATACTTTTAACTCGTCTACCCATCTACAATACAGTTTAGACTCTGAGAACGCCTGTTGAGTTTTGTAATTTCCAGAATTTACCATTTTTATTTTCCCGAGTTTTATGCTGCTAAACTGTTTTACGCACATATCCTCGCTCGGCTACCATTTAATAAAGTAGCAGAGTTCACCTTTATATATATGTAGGCTCGCTGCCTCCTTCCTGCTAGCTAGCCTGAATTCATTATTCAGTAGTTCAATTTTACACCTCCATTCATGCTCACACAAAACATACCAAGACTTCTGCAAATCATCACAACCTCTTTCACCTTTGTCCAAGGCGATTCACTCTATATTGTACTCTGTCCAATTGGAATCACTCTATAATGTACATATACAGTAAAGCCCTAAATAATCGACTCCTTAACCACAGCAGAATTATGGGTAACTTTTTCAGGATTTAGTCGGAAATATGGCTTATATATGTGGTTAAGGAGTCGATTATTTAGGGCATTACTGTATCTTTCTCATAACACGTTTGCTGCCACGTTCAGGGGCGCCGGAAGAGGGGGGCAGAGGGGCAGCTGACTCCCCCCCCCCCCCTGCCCTTGACCAAGGGGGCGAGCGGGGCAGGACTTGCCCTTTTTCTGGAGACAGAAAATGCTTTTTGTGTGTTTAATCTCGTGTTTTTATAGAAAAATGTGACTTTTTTGGTCCAAATACCACCAATTTCACAAGGAATATTAAATTTTTGTCAATGTTATCACAAAACAGCCATAAAAACCGACAAATACCATTAAAATAGGGATTTTTGCCACAATGAATTTATGGTTATTTTCCCGAGTTTGCGGAGAAAATGCCCTTTTTTGCGGAAAAGTGCCCTTTTTGTAGGCTCTGCCCCCCCTGCCCTTGGATGCTTCCGGTGCCCCTGGCCACGTTATCAAGTGCTGTGGATCCGGTGCTATGGATTAGAGCTCTGTCGAACCCCCAATTTAGCTAACCATCAAGTACCAAGCTACAGTAATGCCCGAAGTAATCGACTCCTTAACCACAGCAGAATTATCGGTAAATTTTCAGGATTTAGTTGGAAATATGGCTTGTTGCCATTCATCGGAAAGCTCTCAGGGAGAGCTTTCCGATGAATGGCGACAAGCCATATTTCCGACTAAATCCTGCAAAGTTACCCTAATTTTGCTGTGGTTAAGGAGTCGATTACTTAGGTCATAATTACTGTACTTACGAGGATACAGGTCATTCTTTATGGCTTCCACAGCAATGGTCACGTCAGTTCTATTCCCGAGACGATAGACATGTGTAGCAACCGGATCCGTTGCTATTGGTTCCAGCTCCCTTGATTTAGTTCCTGCTCCTAATCCTACTGCATATATTTCCACACCAGCATTCTTCAGTCTCCTAGCTTCAGTTATAGTTAAGGCACTGTTTGCCGATTCGCCAAATGTCATAAGAATAAGGACTTTGTCAGCATCTGACCTTGCACCATTGATAACATTAAACACAACGTTTTTCACATAGGTAAGTGCATCAGCAGTGTTATTGCAATCATCATAACCAAGTGGTACTCCTCTGATAATGGTCCCCATTTCACGTGCATCTGTAACATTATTCAGGAAGAAATACGTTGTTGACAATTCAGCAAATGTCACTGCTGCCACCTGAGCTTTGTCAGGTCCAACTTCCAGCTCATCAAAGCCATACAGCCCACCACCTAGAACATAAAGGAAATTATCCATATAATACAGCGCATATAATATAGACAAAAATCAAAAGGAAATGATAACAATAATACAGCCCACAACCTACTCGACCAAATTAGCCTTTTGGATTAAGAGGAATTTTAATATTTGGACATTTAGAAACCTCTTAATCCTTCAGTCTAATTCTGGACATGAAAATATTAATCGCTATGAACCTGGACGATCTGAGCGGCCCTTTATATTACAGTTTTCACATCTAATGACACAAATAAAACTATAAATAAAAAAAAAATAACTTTTGTTGGAATGTTAAATATCATGACTGAACTAGCATAAATTTGTGTCACTATTAAATAAAAAGAAGACAAGGGACAACATATTCGAACAGTCTGCAATAAACAAACAGAAAGTATGCACATGGGTAATAGATCAGAAATCTGGGAAAACATGCGAAAATTTACATAATTTATTCAGGCCACACCAAACTAATTTCTCAGTTTCATTGTTCAGACCACATAAGAACAGGCTGATTTTTATGGACATTATGGGAAATATACTTATCAGTTTACAGAGTGAATGATTTTTGCTGACATATATATATATATATATATATATAGTAAGTATATATGTAGTAAGTGCTACATACAAATGCTACATGTAACTGGTTGGAGTCACATACAGAGACATCAAGAAAGCTATAGTGAATGGGGTGTCTAGTAGGCCTACAGTTTCAACAATTGGAAAGTTTATGCCTAACAGGTTGAATTTGTTCTGATATGATATTACAACAAGTGTATCCTATTTAATGTTGGTGATGAACCGATTTGGGACAATATATATATATTTATGACATCGGTCGTTAAAATTGCTAGATGTTTCATAGCAGAGGCTCAATATGATTTTGGGTGCAATTAATTATGGAGCAATTAATAATGGGAGTGGGAATAGATTCACCGTCTCAATCAACAAAAGGTGGTCCACACAAACTACAAAACCATTCATAGGGTAGAAATTAGTTCACTGAAAGGAAGTGTTAAAACTGTATAAATGACAAACCCACCATTTGAACAAAGTAATAGTTTATATGAGTAGAGACTTGAGGTTACAGTGAAGTAATTATTTCCCATAGGCCTCAGTGTTAACATATAATGGCCTGCAGCCCTGACTATCCATGAATTGTGATAAACGAATACATGGTGACCGGAATTGGCATCTGCGCAAAGTTTCTGCATGAAAAAAATCATATCGTCGAGCATGGAATGTACCTTTGAATTTGGGATTTATAATCGAGAGTCAGAATTGCATGAAAAAAATATTGACATTTTTCACCTCACACCAAATAAATAAAATCTAGAAACCACGTGCTTTACAATGTGCCAATGTTTTGTTTGGAGTCTGAAATTTCAAGAGGAGTGATTGCATGTATTTTATATGTTTAAATATCGAAACTACTATTAACCAACCAGAGCCCAGAATTTTTTTAATTCTCTCCTGCATCTTGGTCCAAAATCCTTTGGAGGGCGCTACCAATCGAATTACTTCACTGTAACCTAAAGTGACAACGTCAATGACATGCCATCTGAAAATGACACAAATCGGTCACTGGACTCTTCACATTTGAAAATAAAATACAAAATCTCTATCCATGACTTTGTTTCCGTCTTATTAACCCTTTTCTGACCCCACCCCTGTTTACAATTGCAACACAAAATATCTTAAAATGAACACGAAAAGTCACCATGTGAGGTCCATGTCGATAAAGTATACGATGGTAGCATATATACCCATCATTGGTGTGAAAGCTGACCGATTTCTCTCTGAGAAAATATGGACGATGGTTCGCCTGATAAACATGGACACGCTGGAGCTTGAATTGGGCGCACTTGACAAATTCCGAGTCCTGGTAAACGAAATTTTGGCAAAAACTGAAGTTTTGAGTGCAGCAGAATGATTATGTGCCTACATGTATGTGCATGGAAACAGCCACATAACTCAAACACACCACCGTGTTACACTTTTTGTCGACAAGCCACATCAAGCAGACTAATTGGCTGCCATTTAACCCTACACTGGTAATGTTTTACATCAAATTTTAGAGACCTGCCACAGATAGCGATGTAGTTTGCTCTCATGGCTAGTTGAAAAGCCTTTATTTCAGTTGTGTACCGACCCTCGATGTTCAGTGCGTGATCTGTTATCATGACATTCATTAAAGGTACACATATGGGTTCATAACGACACAAAAGGGAGATTTTCGAGGTGAAAATTTGAAGCAAAAATTGTCCCAGATGGGTTAATATTGGCTTCTCATTGATTACCACCGACTCAAATAATATAATATGCCACGTGCTACAAGTTCCCTAATTGTTTGTTGGTGAATGTTTATAGGAAACCCACCACTGGGCCCAAATGAGAAAAAGGATCATTTTTGTGCTTTAGGTTACAGTGAAGTAATTATTTCCCATAGGCCTCGGTGTTAACATATAATGGCATGCAGCACGAATTGTGATAATGAATACATGGTCTCCGGAATTGGCATCTGCGCAAAGTTTCTGCATGAAAAAAATCATATCGTCGAGCATGGAATGTACCTTTAAATTTGGGATTTATAATCGAGAGTCAGAATTGCATGAAAAAAATATTGACATTTTTCACCTCACACCAAAAAAATAAAATCTAGGAACCACGTGCTTTACAATGTGCCAATGTTTTGTTTGGAGTCTGAAATTTCAAGAGGAGTGATTGCATGTATTTTATATGTTTAAATATCGAAACTACTATTAATCAACCAGAGCCCAGAAATTTTTTAATTCTCTCCTGCATCTTGGTCCAAAATCCGTTGGAGGGCGCTACCAATCGAATTACTTCACTGTAACCTGAAGGCTCCTGGGAATACATTTGACACTCAACTTCAAAATTAATTACCAAAACAAAACCTCTCTGGCTGGCTAGAGAGAGCTGTCTGCTTGTTGATACCCCACTGTCAGATTTGACATGTGGATAATTATCAACCGAGTAGACTGGTATGCTGACCTGTAGTATTAATTTCACTGTAAGAGATAGCATTCTAGCATATGCACAGGGTGTATTGTATTGTGACTGAAATAAATTTAAAACAATTGTTTGATAACAGGTATGATAGAAGCATCAATGGGCAAGGGTGAGGGGCTTCTTTAATATTTAAGTCTTTAATAATTAACTCTATAAAAAAAATTATTATTAAAATAAATAAAAATTTTTTTTTTAGTTCTGTCCCTGGCTCCACCCACATCTGACCTAGTGACCTCATTTGAACAAATCTGAACCCCAGTCACCCAAGGACCCTTCATACAAATTATGAACCCATTCGGCCCGATGCTAATTGAGAAGAAGTCGTTTTAAGAATTACTATGGAGGGAATGAGTTATGGCTCTGACTTCGGAACTAATTGAACCAGTGACCTCATTTGAACAAATCTGAATTCCAGTCACCTAGGGAACATACACACCAAATATGAACCCATTCGGTCTTATGGAACCAGAGAAGAAGATGTTTAAAGAATTGTTGATGGACGGACGAGGAGGAGTGATGACTATAGCTCCACCGGAGACTTCGTCTCAGGTGAGCTAAAAAATGAACTTCAATTTGAAAATAGAGTAACACTGATACAACTGCCAAAATGCATATATGGGTTCAATTCCTCCGAATGATTTGTCTTAAAACAGGTTTTAGTTTTCGGTATCCATAATATGTCGGCTGTTTGGCCACGTATGTGTCCAGGAGTCTATTGCCAATTATGCAATTTCCCATTTTACTGAACACAGTCTTACAGCGAAGTCAGTGAACTATTTTAGGTACAGTACCATATGTACATATGTACATACTTTAATTTATTTAAAATCGGACAAACATACCCTTATTATTTTTATTTATCAAACAACCAACCTTTGGCGCTAATCTTCTATCTATAAATAACAATTTGTCCCAGCTGATATTTCCAGATCTGCACAGTATATCTCGATTTTCATGAGTAATCAATTTGCCTGGCCTCAGGGTGATGTCATTGCAATCATTTATTTTCAAATATCTATTACACTCCGAGTTTAAACTACCAAATCTGCAATTCTGACAACGTTTATATCACAATCTATGTGTAAGCACAAATAATACTATCTCCGCTACAGGTAAGACTCATGTATTTTTAGAAAATTTCAGAGAAAATGGTATTTTGAAGGGGTCATAATAGTGGTCACTGGTGTTCAACTGCTTCAAAATCTGTGCTAACTGGGCTTTCAGCTCTATTATTAGAATATAAGGATTAAGATAATCGTAAGTGTCCAAATATGAAACCTAGAAAATAAAAGGAAAATTTTAACAGCATCAAGGATGAGTTTAGGGCCTTGCAAATCGGCACTTTTCCACATATTCAATATCTGATACCAAATCAGGAGGCCGATTTCAATATCAAAACAAATTTTGAATCGGCTAACTACCGGTGCATAGGGCAGGTCCTCAAATTGAATGCCAATTTTTTCTACAATTCTGATGGCAGAGAAATTTCAGTATATAAAATATTTTGGGAGAATATAGCAAAACATGTGCAAATCTCCAGTTGCATTATTTATATACATGTACATTCCAATTAAATTATGAAGTTTGCAGTTAATCATGCAGCAGAATCATTACTTTGTAATCTTTTTGAGTGATTTGTGCCGTGATCATACATGTGAAACTAACTAGGTATATTTACATGTACACCCACAACTGTACAATTTGCAAAAATAAGGCACATATACATGCATCAGGCCTATATCCATCCCAATAACAATTCACCAGTAATTAACCGATTAATAGGCCCATAACGTTTTGACGTTACATATAAGTGAACCAACCACTAATTTAACACTGCCTGTCATCTGCTAATTTATCATGAACACCCCTCCTAATGAATAATAGGACATTCCAATGTATACTGTTGTAACTGAATGGGAGAATCCATCTAGTATAGAAAGGGTTAAATGAGTGGTGAACACTGATAAGTAAGACACGAAACCAATGATTGTCTGAGGAAAGTGAACCAGCTTTGCCATCGCCGCATGGTTTATGATGGTCCAATACACTATGCATCGAACCAACTGTGCCATTGGAGACATATCCTTGTTGCTGTCGACAAGTCAATCCTTCAATTTTAACACATTTTTAAGTTATTCTATATTTTTTACCTATAAAGTGATATAGCAAGTGCAGGTTATAATTATATCTGAACTATATAAGTGAACCAGATTTGCCATCGCTGCATGGATTATGATGGTCCAATATGCTATGCATCGAACCAACTGTGCCATTGGAGACATATCCTTGTTGCTGTTGACAAGTCAATCCTTCCATTTTAACACATTTTTAAGTTATTCTAAATTCTTTACCTATAAAGTGATATAGTAAGTGAAGGCTATAATTATCCGATCTGTTTGATGAGTCAATCAGCAGAACAATGTCTACCTTCCCAAGATCTGAAAAGTAAATGAGTACAGTAATGCCCTAAATAATCGACTCCTTAACCACAGCAGAATTATGGGTAATTTTTCAGGATTTAGTCTGAAATATGGCTTGTTGCCATTCATCAGAAAGCTCTCAAAATATGCAGACACGTAGGCCGGGGGTGGTCCATCAGCCGTAAAACAAGTTTTTTACTCGGCTAAAAACATTTCAACTCCAGCCTTTTACATCAATATAAGTTATCAAATTTTACACATAGTAATATAAAAGATTAAAACTAGGTATATAGCATATAGGGTCATATAGTAGCATTGGTTGGTTTCAAAATCCAATATTGGCCACTTCAAATGAGTCACAGATTGCACCACTACCGGTTTGTGTGATTGCCACAAGCCAAATTTGAGAACAATCAACAATTTCACCAATGGCCTCAATATAGGAGATGGTAAGACACAACCCTGCATACATTGACTGCTGATCTACATAATGCTACTACAGTAGTACCATGATGGTTATCAGGTGCGTATAAAGGGGGGTGGCAGACGGCAAGTACAGTCCATATGCAGCTACAAGAGTCCGGCAAACATTTCAGTTAGAATAAAAGGTCAGCCAACCACAGTGTCCCGCGAAAACGTGGCAAGTCGACGCCGCTTTGTTAAAGAAATTAAAAAAAATGTTGAAATGTTCTAAGTCGAAAGGGTTAATAATTCCGTAAAGAAATAATTTTTCCGTCATCTATATACATGTTGCACATCTCCAATATGTGGGTAACAATACTCTGAAGTTTCAAATATCTACGATCAAAACTGTAGGAGGAGTTGATTACACCATGAAGGTACCCTCATACAGAAAATTATAAAAAAGTCGAAAGGCCTATAACTCTGGGAAAAATCATTGGATCAAACTCAAATTCGAACTTGACCCGTATTTTGATATGAACGACCCACAAAAAAACAGAATTTCCAATTAAACAATTCAAACTTGAGTTATCATCTGGAAACCAAAGAAAAAAGAAGAAAATTGAATTTTCTAAGTCGAAAAAAGTCCATAACTCGAGGAAAAATCTTTGGATCAAACTCAAATTCGAAATCAACCTGTATCTTGATATGACTGATCCACATAAAAACGGTATTTGCAATTAAAGGATCCAAACTTGAGATATCATCCGGAAACCGAAAAAGAGAGAAATTTTCTAAGTAAAAAAAAGGGGAAAAAGCAGGGAAAAAACTCCATAAAAGAACATCGGATCAAACCCAGAATTTTAGAGCATCTGTGTTCTTAGTTGTTTCAATCAAATCGGATGATCATTACTGGAGTTATAACTCCGGACGGACGGACGGGAGGCTCAACAGGACGCACGGACGCGGCTGATTACAATAGTCCCCCGAAAATAAAAAATTTCGGGGGACAATTAACCCTTCCATGACTGGAGCTTCCTGAAAATTTGCGAAAACCCTGTGGCAATGCATTCTCTTATATATGCGAGTCGTCCATAGGGAGCCTCGCATATATATAAGAGGATACATTGGCCTAACAATATTTACCATGACCTTGTAATCCAGTGCATTCTCTTATATACACAAGGCTCCCAGTGTGACTCGCATATATAAGAGAATGCACTAGCAGAGGATCTTTAATGCTGCACCATCATGAAAGGGTTAAATAAACATTTGGTTTTTTGAGCTATCAGTTTTAGGTCAATGAAATCATATCATACTTGACCTTTGTTTTAAATGGATATGAGTATAAAACTATTGTGATCATACTTGTCAGAATTCTGAATATATATTTAGCTTAACCCTTTACCCAACAAACCGGCCAAAACCGGCCAAATAAAGCTTCAACAGCCTAAAATATCTTCGGTCTGTCTCGATAGAACCATACAAATATGGATATCATTGGAACCGACTCCTTGACAACATTGTGATAGTTACAGTTATGCCCTGTGCCAATGCATTCTCTTATATATGCGAGTCGACCATAGGTCGCCTCGCATATATAAGAGAATGCATTGGCCTAAACAAAAATCTTTTTTTAACACTTTTTACCATTTTTTCTTACATTCTTTTAACAATTTTATAATTTTTAATGTGTTAAGCCAATGCATTCTCTTATATATGCGAGGCGACCTATGGTCGACTCGCATATATAAGAGAATGCATTGGCACAGGGCCCTTCTGTCGGGTAAAGGGTTAAAGGATTGCTATCCTGATGAAACAACAAAACTCTATTGAAAGCCACCCCTATTGTGATCACAATGATCAAGTCCCATAAAAATCGCGTAATAAATAAGCCGAGAAATAAATATATATAATACCCCCACCGGTTGTCGGCTATCTCCGTCGCAAAACCTCATATGACGTCAAATGAGGTAGACTAATTAAAAACACGGAATCGGAGTCGGAGTTAATTATGTCTACCTATATGGCGATGGAAAATCCGGAATCGACATCAGCGTGCGAGTGTAATGGAATTACTGCGGGGCATGTCAATAGCATTGTGTACATGTGTTGAATTGTCATCGCGCGGTGAGTTATCTTCACTTGTGATTTGTCTTAAGTGCTGTTTTGGAAAGTTATTGTTTTGACAAAAACTATGGAAGGCCGATTGAGCGGGGTAGATAACACTTTCGTGTCAAAAATAAAGCTTATAAAAACACGAGCCGACATGTGAACTCTATTCGGGTGCGTGTTCACGATGTTGTTTTAATTTTCCATATATATGCCCCAAGTGTCCCATATTTACAATCATTCATTCATGACAATGCCATACAAATGCAATGTTTTCGGTTGTGGCCGGTCTAATGACTCTCAGTTAGGTATAATTCTGCATTCATTTCCAAATGTTGTTTGTTTACGTGACATTTGGTGGTATTTCTGTGGGAAAGCCGTTGCGCAAAATCAGAAACTATTGAAGTGGTTGACAATGAAATGGTCCAGAATTTTTTCCGTCCACTTCGAAAAAAGGTGTTTTGAGCACAACGCGAATATACTTGGCCCCAACATTGGCTACCAACGACAACTCAGAAGAGACGCAATCCCCACATTGAACAAACGGACCACCGACGAGAATGCCATCCAAAGAAAAACGTCAACTCCTGTGAAGAATATAAAATTGCCAGAGCGTCCAGTCGTCAGTATATCCAATCGAACCTATCACTAAAAAGCGAATACATATTCCAAATAAGAGCGTTTAATTTGACGAGTCAGTCATGGTTACGAATACATACAATTGCAGTTAAAGTGGGGAGTATGGTAAAATAATTTAGTAGAGTATTCACGATGACAACTATTCTAAGTCGAGTCCCCATTTCCTTCACCATGGCTCAATAAAGAGCGTTCCATGTTAAGAGTTTTCCTAATATGGTGCGAATAAAAAGAGTTTAATAAACCGGAAATTGCTATGACATATATAAAGCATGTATATCGCAAGTTCGTGTACATGTATTTACGTGTATTGGTGTAATCAGTAAACAATCAGATGACAACTGTTCTAAGTCGAGTCCCCATGCTCCTTTACCATGACGCAATAAAGAGCGTTCACTGTTAAGCCTATTCCGATATAGTGCTAATAAAGAGCGCTTGTATAGGTGATTACATATTAAACCGGATTATTATCCCTCCTTCAAAAAGTGTTATATATAATTGGATGTTTAAACGAACCACGGCGAACGTTTATAATCCTATTATTATGCGTAATTCATACAAAGAGGTCGATTTATGACCTGGATATTCAATAGACCACGTCGCTAGAGTGCTAATTTTATAGGCCACTAACCATGAATAGACGCAGCGAATTTCATCAGTGACAGTCGGCAAGATTTTTAGGGGGGGGGGGGGGGGGGGGGGGTTGGGGAAGCAATATTCCGAAATATATATAAACACCCTATTGCCCTAATATATACATGATTCATAACTATGAAAATGAACTTATCATATCATATTGGTAATGAATGGCTTGATTATAATTGATTAAATCCGACAGCAATAAACCAAATTATTTTTGTTATATCGCATAACAATAAATTAAAACAAAACGCTCTTTATTGACACACGACTAAGGGCATCTGGAAATTGGAATGTTTACGAGATGATAATTGTCTAATAACTGTGCAAGTCTTCGCATATATATGCAATCTTTATATGAATATATAATATATAATATAACTTGGACTATTCCGGTAACGAAAAAAAAATATATAAACACGAGCACGTGTTTATATAGATAACTGTGTGCAAAACCGTAATATACGTGCATGGCTTTATAATAACAACACATCACGATACATATAATAATAACACGATAAAGACGTTTAATTACGAGAACGGCGATGTATTTCGGTGAAGTTTTGCATTCGCAGAGTTTTCCCCATAATGCGACAACCTTCAACGGCCGCGATCGAATTCATGCAAACTTTATATACCATATTTGCGTATCTATGCGTTGTCAATGAGTTAACACGTGATCGATCATGTGCTATGCTTCTGTTTACATGTGACAATCATGTGATCGGGCCGATGATCACGTGACCTCGTCTACAACACAAAAACTTCAGAATTTTTTTTAATCGTTATAAAAATAACGATTGGCGGCCGAATATTAGATTATATGCGCCCAATGGACATTTTATATATATATTATCGGTATATTGAAAGAAAATACTATTTTTTTTTTCAGGACCGCATTCCTTTAAAATATTTATAAAAATGGAACTATGATAAAAAAAATTAATGGAAATAAACATCTATGATACATTGGATACCTATGCCACAATGTAGACATTAGCGAACATTCTTCGAAAGAAGGAAATGAGCAGGTGGGTGTCTAAAAATAAGGAGTAAAAAAATTTGGAATAAAAATAAAGGGATGGGTTCCAGAAAAAATGAGATTTAACCCCATACCTTCAAACATACTGACTACCAAAATCGAAACCAACAAGTGAATATACACATGTACAAGAAAAGTGAGGATGATTGGAAAGAGACATTATATGGCATAAGGCCATAATCTATCCACATGTGCAAAACGTCAAAGTACATCATTACATTGGTTAAACAGGTTTAACATAGCTATGAGGGGTAAACTAGAACATGGAATATGAGAATTATCAGATAAGTTACTGCTTTGGATGGCTTGTGTATATACAATAATGCCCAAAGTATATGACCCTTTAACCACAGCAGAATTATGGGAAATTTTTTCAGGATTTAGTTGAAAATATGGCTTGTTGCCATTCATCGGAAAGCAACAAGCCATATTTCCGACTAAATCCTGAAAAATTTCCCATAATTCTGTTGTGGTTTAGGGGTTGATTATTTAGGACATTACTGTATTTGGCATAATATTTTCAAAATAAATCATTCCATACCGAATCTATACATAATATAATCTGAAGAGTGTGCATGATAAATATGGATCTGAATTATGACAATGATTTGGTGAAAAATATTTGAGTTATAACAAATTGGATGGCATGTAGCTACAGAATGGATGGACAGCGTTAATATATTCTACACCAATCAACCAAACAATACCAAAAACCAGAGAGGTGGTGGTGTGTCATCATGAAGCTATAGATTTCACGATCTTACGATCAAAATAAACCACTCTATTATGCCGGTATAGACATACAATATACCCAATCTTCAGTTTTATCTGTATTTTATTCACAAAATAGATATATGTAGTCTTGAAATCGGGATTTATAAAAAATTATGTTGCTGTGGTAATTGTGACCCAGAAGATCTAGACCATCTTCAAGGCACACATAATTTTTGAATGCCAAGATCACATTATACACAACATATTCCATATTATATACCATTTGGAAGAGGAACCAAAAATATATATATTCCACCAGAATGCAGAATAGCTGTGGCCTAGGAGTATCCACCAAGTGATAGAGATTCTCAGATTAATTCCAAGACTTCTCCCGTTATCAACCAAAATGCATCTGAATTCAAACTAAAAGATAAGAGTTATTCCCCTTCCATTGAGAATAATAGACTCTACATTACAGACTGGATCAAAAGCACACCTCGGTACCTTGACAAAAACAATATGTTCCCAGTTTTTCAAATGGTATATAACAAGGAATATGTGTTCTTTATAATGGGACCTGGTGATATGAAAATTAAGTGGGCTTTTAAACCAATTAAATAAAATCTACATACCATATGAACGTGATGGTGGAGTAGCTGTTGTAGAGGAGTTACCTGAAAGAATATAATAATCTGGTGTGAAACAATTTACCCAATAGCAATTAATCCTTTCATGACGGGAGCTGCGTGTGGCATTAAAGATCATATGCCAGTGCATTCTCTTATATATGCGAGTCACCCAAATATAAGAGAATTTATAAATTAGCAAAAGCTTATCGGTCATAATAAGTAGAAAGCTGCCCACATCATAAGTAACAAAAGTCGGCCAAGTATTTAGTCATATTGCGATACAATGTTTAATATCATATAGTTGGTTTTTAAAAAATATCAATAGTCGGATACGCCAATCATTTAGTCGGTTATAGACATTTCAACAGACAAAAATGGAATTATACGCAAGGGACAGAAGTTACGGATCAGGCAAAACCGGCATTTTTATTATTACTGCAGAGAGTTTTATCAGTAATTGAATATTGTCAACACCATCGCGTAAATGAAGGCGTAAATAATAAAACAATTTCTTTGTGCTTACATCAAATCCATAATCCCATGCCCTCACAGCAAATGCATTTGACTTATTAATGAATTTTGGGGTGAATTAATCTTATATAACACAGCACTTATTACAGAAGTTGTCATATTGAGCATATTAATATCATATGTGGTATATATCTCTGCAGTCTTCTAGACTATATATAATATACAAAATTCAAACAAAATGAAAAATTGTGTCATTTTTACCATAAATCTCAGAAATATTGCTATCAACGAAATTGTGACACTGTCACTCAATATATATGTAGAAGAATGTAGACTACAATATCTTAGTTATTACATTCAAAGTGATGTATCACAAGCCTGTGTGTGGTGCCGATGGACTAAACTTTCTGAAATCGGTTCCGTCTGCTTTACTACATGTACAAAGTAAAATAAGATAATGACTAATTTGCGCTTCTTTTTACTAATAAAATTAGTGTGTTATTTTTTGTAATCGTGAGGGATTCTCAGGCAACTTAATAACATAAGTGACAAACATTATTTCTCCATTTTTCATGCTGAATGGGATTAATTTAGTTATTGTGGAACTATACGTCATAAATATGAGATTTCAATACCATAGTTGCCATAATTTTAAGTCGATATAATGAAACTCTAAATTCAAGATCGGCTAGTTAAAATGGAAGCAGAAAGCCTGGAAACCTACACTACATGTTGGTGGCAGGCAATTGATCGGCTATGACACGGATGGATGTCTGGACCATAGGGTGAATTTGTTGCACAACTGGACTGAAAATTAAGCAGAACATAAAGAACTTACGCCGATCTAATTCATTCTTTATATCTTCCACTGCATTCACAACCTGGCTTTCATTGACGATTCGATAAACATGTGAGCTATCAGGATCTGTGGCAATTGTATCCAATTCTGACGAGTAGGCACCGGGACCAATACCAACAGAAAATACTTTGACTCCAGCATTATGCAGTCTAGAAGCTTCTTCAAATGCTGCGCTACTGTTCTCAGACTCCCCAAATGATATGAATATAAGGACTGGTAATGCTCCCGGCCGAGCGCCATTAGTTTCATTAAGAATGACATCAAGAACATATGCCAGAGCATCTGCAGTGTTGTTGCCTTCATTGACGCCAACTGGAATATCTGCCACTATGTGCCCCATCTCATGAGGATCAGTTTCGTTGTTAAGGTAGAAATGTGAAGTCGGGAATTCTGCAAATGAAACTGCAGCTACTTGTGCACGACCTGGGCCGATTTTCAGCTCACCGAGACGAAAAAGTCCACTTTCGATGAAATCAGTCATCAGCAGGATGTCATTATAATCAGCTCTATTTGAGGAGTCGA
Source organism: Siphonodentalium dalli (assembly GCA_032622095.1). Taxonomy (NCBI): domain Eukaryota; kingdom Metazoa; phylum Mollusca; class Scaphopoda; order Gadilida; family Siphonodentaliidae; genus Siphonodentalium; species Siphonodentalium dalli. Next base: position 203,674,139 of record CP136064.1, read on the forward strand.
TGAGTAAAACTATATCTATTATGCCCAGGTCTAAAACAGAAAACAAAGTCTTTGTGGAAACCAGGCCTCAAAATATGGTGCCGGACATTTGAATAATGAGGTCCCCAGAGGGTAAATTTAGTGATGCTACACCACATTGGTCTGGGGACCTCATTCTGCGTGGCCTCATCTGCTATGGGAGACCTAGGTTTAAGTCCCAGATGGTGAAGTGCACACAAAAGGCACCGCGATTATGCAATGCGTCATCTGCCAAGAAACTTAGTAAAGAAACTAAATAACTATCAAGTGATAATAAAGATACTTTCGAGAGAAGATGAGGCCTAAGCAGAATAAGGTCCCCAGAGGCTGAATTTAGTGATGCTAGCCAACTGTACGTTCATCCTCTGGGGACCTCATTATGCAAATGTCCGGCATCATATTTCGAGGCCTGGCACAAAACCTGATGTCATTAAAGATGCTCTGTCTTTTTAACACCTCTAACATATTAATTAATGAGTACAAATTTGGATAACATAACTCTGGGAAAATTTGGTGTGCAGAACCCAAATTTTAACACCGTTGTGTGGGTACAATACGTCTTATTCGATAAGATATTTCAGGTGATATCTGGAGTGATTATTTTTTTTAAAAAGCATGTGACAGTTTTTTATAATTAAATATTAGCAAACGTTAGAAAGCATCACAAACACCCTATAATCTGAGAATTGACTACCCCGTCTGCAGAGCGTTCATGACCCACTTACACAGGTGTTTTATGAACAGCTACTACAGAACAAATTGCATTAACTATGTAAACAAAATAATACATATGATAATATTTAAGCATATAAGTGCCAAATTATGAAAGAATTTATTGCACTAACCATACAATCGCTCATATGGAACTCGACAGTAGCCATAAAACCCTGGTCCAAATTCGCAATGAAAAGTCTAGTTTTAAAATTTCACAAGTTGCAAAATCAGAGAGAAAATGTGTCTACAGGCTGCCAATCAGACTCACTACAATAGCTGACAACATTGCCTTACAGACAGGTTGAACAAAATAAAAAAATACAATTTGTACAAAATATAATTGGTACATTGTGTATCCTTTCTTTGTAATTGACTTTTAAAACATTTGACTTTTAAAATAGAATTATAGGAGAGGATGGTTCTCCAGGGAGGCTGTCCATCATTGTAATATCCTATGAATGGTCTAGTGCTTTCGTCAACTGTTTATCTTCGTTGGGACCAGGATGGTGTGGGATTTCGACCCCGACTCCCAGCACAATACAAAGAGAGATAGAGTGTTAACTTCACTCTTTGCTGCTTACAGCTACTAGTCATTAACAATAAGGACTTTTAGTCACTTATCTATGACTTTAAAAATAGTCCATAACTCACCATATCTTCTTCCATGCTTGACTTCCGCTGAAAACATATAAAATGACTTGACATTAGTTATTAGGCACTGCAAAGAACATTTTGTTCCAAACAGAAATCAGAAGCACATTAACGGACAATTATAACTGTCCCTATATATAGTTGCAAAGTTCATTCCAATGAGAGCCCTATTGTAGTAGTGTGGTTAATTTATATATGTATAGGATTCCACCGATTTGTATGGGTTTACATGTTCACTGCCGACTGCAAGTTATCTCGTACTTTTTGAAAGTAATTGAATGGGTGTCGGCAATGAATGTGTTATTCAATATTTCTGAATTTACACATGTGCAATATACTGACATACATGTATTGTATGAGCAGCCAATCATGTAGTGAGGCATGTGTGAACGCTCTTGATGCACACTCATTTTCATGTCTAAAAATTCTTTATTGCATTTCCTGTGGTGGTCGCAAGTTTAAGGTAACGTGGCCTCGTCAACAGACAGGTAAATATCAACTTTTATAATATTCATCTATGTAACATAAATTGAAATCATACTCTGTATTTATTCATGTAATTCAAATTGCAATTAATATAATTTAAATGCTCTATTTGGCCTGCAACATTTTCAATATGTAATTTCTTTAAAGACATATTATGGACTTGTTCGGGTGCGTGAACATGATAGGTTAGTACTCAGGCGCTATGACAACAGTGGAGATGTAGAATTCTACTAACATTGCCGAAAATCTCAAATGAAATCGACCATACCACTCCATAGATATCATCGTCTGAACTACGCATAATTGTAAATATTTACATCTCGATTCAGAATGCAACAATCTGTGTTAAACTAACACAAATGATTTCGCCATTGAGAGTCATTGCATTTAATTAATATATAAGAGTGACGGTGTGTGTGTGGGGGAATTTGGATTATTATTCGGAAACTAACTACTTTGGGCAAAATTATTCTCCATTTCTATTTGATCACCCAACCGGAGTGTTTCACATCAGTTTAACTAAATCATCTTCAATTTGATTTTCAAAATTCTCACAACAAATCATTTAAAGGGGTACTCTACACTAAATTCGGCCATTTATGGGACCATCTCCTTTTATACTCAACAGAATATATGCAAAACATAAAAATATTTGAGCCATGGATCAGTGCAAAATACACTCATGTGCTCTAGGAACGATGCAACAATATGGTAATTGTAATTAAATGAATAAATGGCTGGAGTCAAAAACTCATTTTCTTTTACTTTCCATGTTGTTTTACATCGTTCATAGAGCACATGGCCCAAATTAATTTATGTGTTGCATATATTCTGTTGAGTATAAAAGGAGATGGTCCCATAAATGGCCAAATTAAGTGTACAGTACCCCTTTTAAGGTTGTTTGACCATACAAGTAGATCATGACATGAATCTCTACTCTAGCTTCGTTCATAGATATATTCCATCAGTTCAAAACCTGCGACCTTTTTGATGATTAGACCTGGGGAAGTTTATAACCATGAACAAGAGCTACGCTGGGCGTGCAAAATACGCCCTATCTTGGGTCAGCGGAAACTGGTAAAAAAAGGGGCATAACTCTGGTAAAAATTGGCGGACAGAACTCAAATTTGAACTTGACCTGTGTTTTGGTGGGAGAAAGTAATATACCAAATTATCATTGAATCCGATAAGCTCTAGTAAAGTTATCATCCGGACAACAAATTTCAGGGATTTTCTAAGTCAAATTACGTCAAATAAGGGGCATAACCCTGGTGAAAATTGGCGGACGGAACCCAAATTCGAACTTGAGCTGTCTTTTCTCCTAATAAACCCACATACCAAATTTGATTGAAATCGGTTCACTCTAACTAAAGTTATCATTCGGACAACAAATTTCAGGGATTTTCTAAGTCAAATTACGTAAAAAAAGGGGCCATAACTCTCGCAAAAATTATCGAATTATAACGAAATTCGGACTTGAGCTGTATTTTGATATATGTAATCCACAAAAAAACGGGTTTTGCGTATAAACATTCCAAAATCGAGTTATCATCCAGAAACCAAAAAACATAAGAAAAACTGAATTTTCTGAGTCGAAAAAGGGCAATATCTCTGCCAAAAATGGTCGGACAGAACCCAAGTTCGAACTTGACCTGTGTTTTGGTGGGAGAAAGTAATATACCAAATTTGGATTCATTCCGATAAACTATACTAAAGTTATCATCTGGACAACAAATTTCAAGGATTTTCTAAGTCAAAAAACATTAAATAAGGGGCATAACTCTGGTGAAAATTGGCGGGCGGAACCCAAATTCGAACTTGAACTTACTTTTCGGCTAATAAACCCACATACCAAATTTGACTAATTTTGGTTCACTCTAACTAAAGTTATCATCCGGACAACAGGTTAACGGACGCCCGCCCGGACGGACAGACCAATACTATAATACGGCCTTTTTTTCAAAAGGGCGTATAAAAATTACACAATCTCAGTTGATACCTGTTCCTTAAAGATACGGATGGTCTGCGTGATCAGCATTGCTGTTAAAAAGTCACATCCATTATAACAGCCATAAACAGAAATATTATTAAAATATCGACAGATTTTGTTGTTATACCAATCATAAATATCGCATAAATAGCATATTATTGTCAAGATCGTACACATTGTTAATAAAGAAAAGCCATATTATACAGTAGAGCGGATAAAGAGTATGTGATATGCAAAACACTCAACACCGAGGATACCCCACTGCAAGTGAACTTGGCCAACATTGACACCATTTTGTTTACATACCAATATAGCACTCGTTAATCCTCGCAACTCTTTGGTGTTGAATGGGTCACCGTGAATAACTTTCTCAAAAAAATTGCTATGGTGTCGAGTGTTTTGATTATCGCACATTCTAGCAAAATCTAGCAGTTACATAAAGCAAGACTCTGAAGATGTATAGTCTTTATTATTCTACGATTTACCAAAGACTTGTATGCTTCTAAATTGACCTATATATATAGGCGATCAATTCAATGTTTATCGTGTAATTGGCTCACAAGTTGGCTGAATCATGCAATTTTGACGCAATGTTTTGAAAAAATCACAGTGCCAATTAAATAATAATGGACTTCCGGTTATGACTTGACAACGGTTAGACGATATTTGAATACTTCTGATTAAAAAAACTAAATTTTCAAAGATAGAAAAAGAGATCGACATTAAAAACTGAAAGGGAGTGTGTCGCAGATTACCAGGAAACTCTAGCATGTTCTTTTAAAGCATAAATATGATGTATTGATAACATTTTTGAGGCTTTATTCGCGGACAGCACCAATCACCCAACGGACGCCATCTTGAATTCAGGAAAACATACCTGTACCAATGCCAAAACGGACAAGGAAAAACAAGAAATCTGATACAAATAATGAAGATTCGAACAATAGTAAGTCAAATTCTACTTTAGAAAGTGACGACAGTTTTAATCCCGAACCGAAAAAGCAGCTTACTATGGAGGAATTCGAGTAGATCTCCTTGCAGAAACTTCAACAAAAAACCATACTGAATATTCCAAAGAACAACAGAGTAAAATAACAAATTTTGGACAAATCGTGAGCAAATTTAAGGAAGAGATCATGCAAGCCTTCACTGAAAAAATTTCTTCATTAGAGGGGAAAATTAAACAATTAGAGATTGAAAATGAAAAGCGTGGAAAATTATTCAAAACGCGAGAGGAAGCTATGGTAGCTGAAACAAAGGAACTAGAATATAAACTAAACGACCTTGAACAACAGGGCCGAAAGGATAGTATTCGGAATTCAGGAGGGAGACGGTAAGGAATCGGCCTAAGACTTCAGAGTTAAGACCCTTAACCTGTTCAAAACCCGCCATAAAATTGACCTGGAACCATGGGAAATCGACATGTGTCACAGAATAGGCAAGAAGAGGTTAAATGAGGACAATATAACAGACATTCAACAAAACGCCAACCAACAGCCTAAAGTAAAAACCCGTGCCATAATTGTTAAATTTACTAACAGGTTCACCAAATATGACATTATCGACGCCCGAAGCCAGCTGAAACGCTCAGGAATATCAATTGTTGAGGACGCAACACAACTGAACGCTCATCTGTTGGCAAAGGCATATAAGGCAAATCGTGTTCAAAACTCATGGCTAACTAATGGCAAACTGTATGCTAAACTCACAAATGGAAACATTGAGAAATTCCGAACGGAAGAAGAACTCAACACCCTAATTGGTGTCTGATCCAAATGAAAGTTTGCAATTGACTGAGGACACGATAAGTCCCTAACATGTAATTTATGCGTGCTTGTTTTTTTTCTTACTTTTTGAATTCTATTACTGTTATATCACTTCTGATAACAGACTATCCAATTATGCATAAAACCACATAATCTCCATTACACCCCCCCAACCCAGCAGTGGCATAATACGTTCATAGTCATGGTCTACTTGGTGTGCTGATAGCAGGTAAAAGGTCAACAATTTGCTAGAAACTCAAATACTAACTTTCACCTCAACGAAATTATGTCCTCTTCTCAGAGAATATAGAAAGTCTCAAACAGATAAATATGTCAATAAACTATTTGTTTGGTTATAATGCTCGCTTTTCATTGTCACACGTTGATCGTTGAAACCCTAAAACACCTGATGTCGGCACGCCCAGGAGATGGCGACTTAAAATACTGTTACATTATATTCAGCTTACCTCCCACATATGAAATCACGTTGAACAGATGGAAGCACATACGAAGGTAATCCTGTGTCCCAATTTGATATCTTAGAAATTTATTTATAAGTATTTGTTAATCCTTTACCATCTTTCAAAAGGAATATTAATCCGACATATCCAAAGAACTGCAAGCACATTACATTCGACCGAATAGTAAATAAATTTAAACATTGAGATAGAGAAATTGTTACCACAAATACACGAAGTTAGAAGCAAACTGGAAAACACTCGCGTGTATAAATATAGGTCAAGTCTTTGTCGACCGTCGGCTCTCCAATCAGCTCCGACCTAGATAGGCCAATCAACTGACAACTAATAGCATGCTTAACACCTGCCAATCTACATCCGAATGCGCGGAATATCGATCGATTTACACAGTCCCAAAATAGATTATATATTTTATATTTTAGCAGGGGTGACTGACACTGCACCCCCTTTTTAAAATTAACTTCAATATTTGTTAGCCATTTACATACAGACAATATACCATAGAATGATATTGCTTTCAAATTGTCTAAAATATTCAAATTATCAATAATTTGTGTTATGATTTATTTTGTCGTTACACCCATATGCGCAATATATATAATATATAATTGTATAACATTTATATATATAAGCTCATGAACATCTCACCAATACATTGTACTTTATACTTATATTTTACAATTTAATTAGATATTCCATTTTGCTAAAATTATCCAAATTGTTTGTAAAATGTAATTTCACAAATACCTCCCGACAAGTAGATTAATCTCGCAACGATACCTTGACTCAGAATTATTATTTCAAGCGTGTGAGATATTAGAACCTGACTAATATGATTAGCTTTTTTTCATTTACTTCCTGCATTCAAAGTATGTCACACTCACTGATAAGCAATGATAACCGACACATAAATATATATGGACATTGCAATGTGACAAATGTTTACAATACCAGCCGCTGTTGGGTGGTTGGTGCTGCCCTGCGAGGCAACCGTCAGCCGGAATGCATGTATCTTTGTTGTACTTTTTGTTCATCTTTTCTTTCACTGTATTTTCTGTTCCTGTCTTCTCTGGTGTGAATGTTGACGAATGCAGTATGTATACCACTTGCTTTTAAACCAAATTTCCTATATTTCTTCATCATATAATGAATATTGTATCAGTATATTCTTCTTGTTCGGCAGCTAGGGCGTCCGCATATCTTATCGATGAGTAATATTAAAGTGTTGTCTCTGAACTGCCGTGGACTTAACCAAACCGAGAAACGCCGCGACGTATTTAATCACATTCGTAACCTTGGTGGATCGATATATTGTTTGCAAGACACACACTTCACAAAACACATGGAAAGATGCATTGAAGCAGAATGGGGATTAAAAGCGATAATGGCATCATACACTTCCCAGGCTAGGATTGTAGCTATTTTATTTAGAAAAAACTTCGAATATATTATTCACGAAACACATAGAGATACCAATGGGAAATTTATTATACTAGACATAACTATAGAAAATATTCGTTTAAGTTTGGTGAACTTGTATGGACCAAATGAAGATAATCCAGCCTTTTACGCAAACTTGAAAAAATTAATTACCCAGATTGGGAACACGCAAATAATCATGTGCGGAGACTGGAACCTTGTTCAGAATCAAGACCTAGATACTTATAACTACAAGCATACAAATAATCCCAATGCCAAAAATGCAGTTGGTGACCTTGCAGGCAGCCTTGAGCTAGATGACGCATGGAGACTATTTAACAAACAGGAAAGACGTTACACGTGGAGAAGGAAATCCCCTATTAAAATGGCGAGGCTAGATTACTTTTTAATTTCTGAGGACCTCCTTAACCTAATGGAAGAAGGAATGGCAATTTTACCTGGGTACAAATCAGACCATTCTATTATTTCACTCCAATTAAAACTCAGTAATATCAAGTCTGGTCCGGGTTTCTGGAAATTTAATAATTCTCTTCTGTACTGTAGAGAATATGTTGATTTAGTAAAAGGAATTATAAATGAAAATAAAATGAGATACTCACACTCCTCTTATGAGACTGTAAATGAAAGTAAAACAAAATGCTCCATTAGCAAACGACTATTCCTCGACGCAGTGCTGCTTGATATCAGAGGCGCCACTATACGCTTTTCAGCAAACCACAAACGAGAACGAACGAAAATTGAGAAAAATCTAACATCCAAAAAAGCAAACATTATTTCAGACCTAGAGAAACCATCGCATACATCCGAAGAAAAACAACAAAAAATGAATGACTTAGAAAAAGTAGAAGTTGAAATCGAAAAAATGCGAAAAGAAACAATCCGCGGATCCATGGTTAGATCTCGCGCAAAATGGATAGAGGATGGTGAAAAACCAACAAAATACTTTCTTAATCTACAAAAACGTAATTATATTTCAAAAACTCTTACTTGTTTGACCACCGCAAATGGTAGTGCTATCACAAAACAAGCCGATATCATGAAAGAAGCAAGAAACTTTTACCTGAATTTATACTCTAGTAGGTCTATGGATGATCGTGACATACATTCTGTCCTTAACGATGGGTCATTTCCCAAACTAAGCACTATGCAAGAAACAAGTATTGAAGGGCCATTAACCCTACAAGAATTAACAGACGCGCTGAGGAAAACCAAAAATAATAAAAGCCCAGGGCCTTCAGGATACACATTTGAATTTTATAAATTCTTTTGGTCTGACTTTGGCCCCCTTTTAACACAGTCGCTAAATGAATCATTTTCAACGGGGGAACTGTCAATCACACAAAAGCAAGGAATTATAATAATGATCCCTAAAAAGGACAGAAATAGGCAGATGTTAAAAAACTGGCGTCCGATTACCCTTTTGAATACATCTTACAAACTAGCCTCGTCAAGTATAGCGGACAGACTAAAACGTGTACTCCCATCGATAATCAACCCTGATCAAACCGGGTTTTTATCTGGTAGATATATAGGTGACAACACCCGACTAATATACGACATAATTCACAGGACAAAACAAGAAAATAAATCTGGCCTACTACTTCTTATCGATTTTGAAAAAGCATTTGACACTGTTTCATGGTCATTTATAAGAAAATGTCTTGACCTTTTTAATTTCGGAGATTCTGTAAAGAAATGGCTATCAATTTTGTATGAGAATGCCAGCTCATCTATTCTGATTAATGGTCATATTTCTCAGAGCTTCATGCTAGGTAGAGGCTGCCACCAGGGTGACCCAATATCACCGTATATCTTTCTCCTCTGTGCTGAAGTTTTGGCGCTGATGATACGCCAAAACAATACAATTAAAGGGATATTACTCGGTGGTTCAGAGTACAAAATAACACAATATTTATGCGGACGACACGACGCTCATTCTTGATGGTTCTGAAAATAGTCTACGCGAATCGTACTTAACACTGGACGAATTTGCTCGAGTATCGGGTCTGCGCATAAATCCTGAAAAGTGTCAAGCATCATGGATAGGGATAGGGTCACATACTAAAATAAGACAAGTTCTTAAGGAATTAAACCTGTCTACTGTAAACACTTTTAATTTTCTAGGGATACATTTCGACACTAATTTAACAAACATGAATATAAACTACAATTATAAACTCGAAGATATAGAAAAGATCACAAAAATTTGGAAACACAGACTCCTGGCCCCGTTAGGTAGAATAACAGTTGTCAAATCCCTTATCTTACCAAAATTGACACACCTATTTATAACCCTCCCAAGTCCAGAGAAAGCATTTTTGAAGACCATAAATACCATTCTATATAATTTCATCTGGAATTCCAAACGCGATAGAATAAAAAGAAAACAATTATGTACCGAATATATGAACGGAGGTTTGAAGATGATTAATGTTGAAAACTTTGATAGCGCCATGAAAATTAGCTGGATTAGACGCTTGGTTTGCAAACAATCGAAATGGGCCTCACTATGCAATGGCAATTCTTTTTTAAAAGATCCACTCTTTCTCACTTATCACCCAAATTATATTGTAAAGCAAACAGACAAGTTCGCAAATCCATTCTGGAGAGATGTTTTCTCAGCATGGTGTAAATTTATGCGATTAAATAATTCAAATAATACTATTATGGCCTCAACTGTATGGAATAATCCGAAAATAAAAATCGGAGGTTCGTCGATCAACTTTAAATCGTGGAGAGATGCCGAATATATTTTATAAATGATCTATTCCAATCAGATAATACATTCCATACCCCACGCACTCTTTATGCAACTTTCAACATACGCGTTGATTTCATAACAATCAACAGCATAAAGCGTCAGATTATGTCATTGGCAATTTCTCTTAACCAACCCTTAATCCGTATACCCTACCCATGTATACCAAACAATCTCATTCCGATACTCCGTTATGTAAAAGGCTGTCAATTATTTTATAAAATTCTATCAAATGAGAAAACCATGCCGAATGCATGTCAAAAATGGGAATCCAAATTTGGCGAGAAAATAGAAAATTAGGAAGAATATTTGAGCATGCCCTTTAAAACGACAACGGATACGAAATTACAGTGGCTCCAATTCAGAATAAACACACAAATTATTAGTACCAATAAATTTCTGAAGGTGATTTTGCAATCGTTGTCATAACGTACAGGAAACCATTTCTCACATTTTCTGGGACTGTCCCCACGTCCAAACCTTTATGATAGAAATTGAAACATGGGCAAGAAACAACCAATTTCCCATTGATCTAACAAAAAAGAATATAATTATTGGCATAGATCATGAATACAAAAATTCAACGAGAGGCCGATCACGATTGGCAGATGTTAACCCATCCCTTGGCGAAGGTAAATTACTCTGATCGGAATTATAAATGAGAGTTTTGATGTTGAATAATAGAGTATACTGTTAGGTACTCAGGCCTTCGATTCTGTAAAATGCAGGAGTGTGGTTGGTCACTCGCCTAACCTGAAACCCAGGCGTGTGATTTTGGTGGATATTTCGGGGGTATAAAATGACAAACGAAGACTCAAAATTAAATCAATTTTATCACCATTGTGATTCATCTTGTACACATGTATTCTCCACATTGAAGTAATTAAAACTCCATTCTCGAATTGCGTCGTAATGCTTCCGTTGGATGTAAGTTGTTATGAAATGTGGTCAGAGACCATGTAACCACGTGAGAGTTTCCTGTTGTGTGAACTCTATCGATATTTAAAAAAATAATGTTTGATTGCCCCGAACTCAAGTTTCAATTTCTATTCATCTTCACCGCCCATCGGGGCGGCTTCATTTAGAACGCAACACAATCATGGTACCAAAATTACGTTGCATTGGTGATGGGGTGCACGGTGGGATTAATTTAAATATGTCATGTTGGAAACAATATCTAGCCGAGAATTACTCAGACCTGCATACGAATGCGACGACATCGCTAAACGCACCTGACTATAATAATGTTCTAGCGCATGCGCAAAACTTAAAACAATTACTTCCGTCGTATACGGCATGTCTGTCAGTCTTCTCCAGCAAACAAGGTTGATCGTTATTATAAACCCTTTTTCAATCGTGCGCCGAATATCGCCGAGGAGTGTGATTAATTACTCGCCAAGATTTAATTTCAGGCGTGCTATGGTGCGCGAGCGCGATCGCACGCCTCATAATCGAAGGCCTGGGTACTATTATAGACAATGCACATAACACAAATTACTGGAATTTATGTGTCACTCACATTTATATAAGAGAATGCACTGGGACAGGATCTGTAATGCTGAACCACCACAGCCTTGGGTTAAATGTGAAAAGGTGACCTGGACATGCAATACTTGATCAAGAGATTCCAATATAATGATAATGTATCAAATTCTACCCACAACAGCAATCAAGATAAACACCTCACTGCTGACCGATTAATACCTGTTATACAGCAGAGCTGTCAATAAATCACAGGCTTATGTTAAATAGGGCAAGGAATTCAAACAATTTTTTATTTTTTTAAGAGTGAATTTTTTAAATCAGTTAAAAATTGTCTGATCAAACACATATTCGAACTCGATCTGTCTTTTGTGCTGAGAAATTCATATACAAAATTTGGTTCCGATCAGATAAAAAATGTTTGAGTTATCGCACCATGCGTAAAGTGTCTACAGACAAACAGATGGATGGACTAATGACAGTTGGTCAATCCGGATGTTGACACTTCCATACTATGATATGGGTAAACATAAAAATTAGTCTTTTGGGGTATTAAAGTATCAATTTTCCCATCTCCACCAGCATGGGTATGCATTTGATTTTTTTGTCTGTGAAACACTGGACAAACATGACAAAATATACCTTCTCAGAAACCCAGAGTAAGAGTGCAAATTAATTAGATAGAGCTACAGCCTGAAAGCCAGCCCTCAAAAACATATATCTGGTTACCCCTCACACTAATGTCTAAAAATAACTCTAATTATCAATAACTCATATTTACTGTTTGTCGCACACAGAGCAAGAGTGATACTGCTGGTAATCAATTAGTTGTTGACTGCTATGGTTATCTGTTCAATTCTTAGTTGAAAAAGGGCCATAACTCTGGTATAAAATGTTGGATCAAACGCATATTCAATCTCGATTTGTATTTTGAGTTGAGAAACTCGCATACCAAATTTGGTTCTTATCAGTTGAAAAATGGTTGATTTATCAAAATATGCAGAAATTCTATGTCAAAGGGCCATAACTCCATTAAAAAATATTCGAATTTGATCTGTATTTTGGTCCGAGAAACTTGCATACCAAATTTGATTCTGATCAGATAATTTTTTTTTTAGTTATGGTAGCATGCATGAATTCTAAGTAAAAAAAGGGCCATAACTCCGTAAAAAACCCATATTCGAACTCGATCTGTATTTTGGGCTCTGAAAATCGCATACCAAATTTGGTTCCGATCAGATAAAAATTGTTTGAGTTATGACAGCATGCGTGAATTCGAAGTCGAAAAAGGGCCATAACTCCGTAAAAAAAACTCTGATCAAACCCATATTCGAACTCGATCTGTATTTTGGACTGAGAAACTCATATACAAAATTTAGTTCCGATCGAATAGAAAATATTTGAGTTATCGCACCATGCGTAAAGTGTCTACGGACAGACAGACAGACAGACGGACGGATGGACGGACACACGACGAGTGGTCAATCCGGACGTCGACATTATGTTTACCATACTATGGTATGGGTAAACATAAAAAGTAATCTGTTCCTACTAGTGCTGAAACAATATATATATAGAACAAAATTCACGCCCACACAACTATCACTTCGACCGTTCCTTTGTGATCTTCAATTTAGGTATGAATGCGAGAGATGCAACGCAAAATGTAACATGAACTATGAATTCGATAACCAATGGCTGACACTTCGAAATGCCTTAAAAATTAAATAATAGTGTAATTGAAAACAAGATTTTTCAGGCACAAAGTACACCCGGAGCTTAACAATGACTGGACAACACACAAAAGAAATCAATTACCCGGTACCCGAGCGGCAGACACTTATACAATATCTGTACAATTTCAGTACACCGATCATTTTTACTTTCCAGTCATATTCCCCGAGAACGTCAATAGATATGCCGGTTTGCTTAACAATACCACAATTTTTTTTCAGCCACAGTCCGAAACATCAAGAGAGCGTTGTGTATTTTCCCCCCCGAGTGCTGTCGAACCAATAATTACAACAACTACAATATTTGCAATACAGTTGCAATATGTTAGATTGTCTATTTATATTGTTTTTTTGGTAAATTCAGAATGTAAAAATATTTAAAACTGCACATAGTGTTTGGAACTTTGATTATACAAACTTTAAATACTACATGTAACCAAATATTTTGAAGAAAAAACAAAACAAAACAAAACAAACAATTATGTTATCAGCATGGTTGTTACAAAATAGAGCCCATTTCTGGAGAAAAATAAATTATACCAGCGTAGCCTAAAATTCATTTTAACCTGAACACTCTTTATTAAAATTATCCAAACACACTGTGTGCCTTTGAATATTTTAGAATTATATGTAAGAAAGTAGGCCAGGGCATGGTAGAGTCTCACTCTTCCAAGCCTTGGATTGAGAGAATGAATGTCTGTGAATTTTTGTCTTTCTTCCTTTGTCATTCTTTCTGCTAAATACATTTTTTTTTTTTTAAATAAAAAATAATAGCTGCGAGCGCACGTTTAAGCATGATATCGACATGCATACACATTTTGACATACCATGGTGATGTCACCACAAATATTTGACATCTATTGGCAGGTCATGCAAATTGATGGGTAGTCATCACTGGTCAATACAATATATGGGTTTCCATACCTACCATATCTATACATACATGTACTACTATGAAAGCCCTACATCTGAGACACAGAATTTACATATATACAAGTATATACTGCTGTGTGTCCTGACCAATTTACCTCCACAAATTCAGTGGTGAAAAAGTTAAGAATTACCAAGGAGGGAAAGAGTTATGTCACTGGCTCCTGGACCCAATGACCCAATTTGAACAAATATGAATCCCAGTCACCCAAGGACCCTCAAAACAAAATATAAGCCGAATAGGCCTGGTGGTTCTTAAGAATTATTATGAAGGTAAAGAGTTATGTCCCGGACACCGCCCCTGAACATCCACACCAAATATGAACCCATTCAGTCTTATGGTTCTGAAGATGTTTTTTTTGCCAAATTACCCAAAATGACTTGTTCCCATCTACATGTCAATGTTAACATCCATGACAAATGTCATGATGATCTGGCTAAAGATACCAACTGTCAAAGTATTTAGTCATGCAAAGAGTAAAATACAAGATGGCTGCTGGTGGCCATTTTTATGGCCAAATGACTCATTCCCATCTACATGTCAATATTAACATCCATGACAAATTTCATTCACATGATTTCGCAGTACCGGGTAGTATCAAAGTTACATTTGTATGCGCAAAAACTCATAATGGAAAAAAAATAGAATTCACCAAATGTTGTCGCTTTGCAAGTTGTTGTTTCATTCAGTGACACACAAGTATAATTGGTGCCTGCATTCCATATATATTTTCTTGTGATAGGGGTCTCTGTTCTTTGCTTTTCGCATCAGAGTTTTATATAGTATTGTGCTAAATATACCATGATATTATACTGGTAGTGTGCAAAATTTTGCACAACCCTCTACGATATTAGAACATAGCTCTTGGCCAATCATAAGCCGCCATTTCTGAGGGAGGTGAAATATTAAATTATAATTACCTTGACATATACAACTGATTAGATCTGGAAGAGCATCATTTGCCAAATCCTGACTGCTGTTAACAGTCATAACACAATGGCGATCCGACGCAATGCTTTTGACTTCAGAGATGTTGACTGCAGGACCTATTCCAATAACGAACGTCTGGATGTAATTATCATGCAGAAGCTCCGCCTCTTTAGCAACGACACTCTGATTGAGCGACATGTTTGACAAAAGAACAATTAGGATGTGTGCCACACCGTCCCTCATTCGACTGGTGTTGTAGCTGTGTTCCCTCACAAACTGAAGTCCCGCAGCAGAGTCCATACCACTGAAAGTATCAGAGATCGGCTGGCGAAGAAAATTCACCAGTGTTTGCTCATGATCATATGATGTGAAGTTGGCCAAACTAGTTGCCTCCGAGTCAAATAATGTCACTCCCAGTCGTACGTGACTTGGTGATATGTTGATAAGCGTGGTTACATTTGTGATGAAGATTAACTCATCCTCCAGGCCCTGAGTGCCAATCGATGTATCTAGCAGGAACATGACATCTGCTTCAAGTTCAGTGCATCCTGAAATAGATTGTACATTAATCTTAGTATAACCTTATCTATACTAAATTGATTTTACTACTGAGTATAGAATAAATGTTAAAAACTTTACATTATATCAGCAAATGGATCAATCAAGGCTGCAGGCCAAGATCATTCCATAGCGTCACCTTGGATGAGAATGGTTTAATCCAAAATTGGGTCAAGACACCTAAGTTGTACCATGTGGTAGGCACTATCAACCAGCACATTGACTGCACTGACTTCTTAACCCCTTGTCAACTTAATGGACTGACAGTACCCCAATTGCTCTTCCAACCAATGACCAATGACTAAACATGACGTACCAAACAATTAGCTCATTCTGCAATATATTTAACCAATATCTTGGGGGGGGGGGGGTGGAAAAAAGTTCCAGACAAGTAGGCAGATTTTTTCATTTTGACCCATCTTGGCACCCACCACCCCCATTTTTTTTTTAAATGTTTTCCGGTGTATTTTCAGTGACCCACTCCCTTTTTCGAAGATTTGTGACAAATATCTACTCGATATGAGTCAATAACTGAACACTTCAATGTATCATATATGTTTTCGTTATTGATAATGTACAATGCTTTGTTACACAGTTGGAGACATGCTCAACGATTAGATTTTGTTTTAATGCATTTTTTTTATTTTTTCGATATAGGCCCACCTTTCTTATCCTACTGGTCCATGCCAGTAATCCTGCAGTTATAAACATTGAAAATACAGCAATGTGCTGAGGTTACAATGATTGCACATTTTAAATTGTTTCTTAATTGTCACATCCTTTGAGTACAATAGAATGAAATGTAACTGTTGACTAATATACATGTACACACGTATGGACACAGCCTTTGATGTGAGTTTGAGTACCTTGTATGGCCTTGTTCTGTGTATGGTGAGGAGGATTATAAATGAAGATGCGGTAGAACACAAAACAAGTTGATAGAATGGTATTACACATGCAAGTCATATAAAATGAAATCATTCATAGTGAAATAACTGTTCATTGAATTGGATAATGATCATCCATTATTAAAATAATGGATCGTTGTTTGTAAAATAATGTACAATCTCGATAATAACTATCCATTATCCTATAAACAGGATTCTATGAACAAAGGAGTGACGTCATAGCCATGTTTTAATTGATGATATTATACATTGGAATGGTCTATAATTCATCTGGAGGGGTGTTCAAGAAATATTACCATATGATTTATTTTCTGATAATCCATAATTATCCCTGATTATCCTGATATTTTCTTGAATCAAAGTAAACATAATTATGAACAAAGCAGAAGATACATTCAGGTTCACACCAATTCGATCAATGAGGAAAGTTACATGATGATGTTGCATGTTCATAAGACTGTCATTGAAATCAACATGGTGACATTTTATAAATGAAATGAACATTATGAAATGGACACGCTTCTTCTATAGTATATCAAGCACAGAGCTCCCGGTGCGTTTTGCATCCGTAGTTTCGTACGCATAGGTGACCGTTTAGCAACGCCGATGGCAATAAAGAGAGTTACTCAGTTAACAACTCCAAATTTGGTCAATATAAAGAGTGTGACTGCCTTAACCCCTGCAGTGCCGAGGACGGTGATTTTGATGATAGGGAGTGGAGAATGAGTGCTCAGAGCTTCTCCAAAATGCCGCGACGACCATTCCCGTGGGTTTTTACCCTTAGATGGGAAGTTTGGTCTCGATCGGTGCAGCCGTTTTCGATTCTATGAAGTACACACACACACATATATTAACACACACACACATATATTTATATATGGAAGTCTCAAAATATATAGTAGACTAGCAGGTTAGCCCGCCACCGGCGGCGTTTGTTCGAAACATGACATTTTTTAAAATTATTTTGTTTTTATTTATATTTTTTAAAATATATTTTAATATTAATTTAATGTTTTTTAAATTTAATTTATGTTTTTAATATTAATTTAATGTTTTTTAAATTTAATTTATGTTTTTTTGAATTTTTTAATATTTATTTAATTATTAATTTAATTTAATGCTTTTTTTTTTATAATTAATTGTTTTTTTTTTATGAAAAATCCCCCCTTCCTAGGAACGACAGACAACGCATTCTTTGTTTTTCAATGAGTTAATTCATGGTACCCGTCCTAAACTTCCCCGTTATTTAACTCCCCGTGGCCATTGAGCAGCCCCTGACAGAGGTTGTCAACCCTTAGGAGATGGTCAATAGAACTCTATGAAATCCCCCCCTTCCTAGGAACGACAGACAACGCATTCTTTGTTTTCCTTTTTTTTTAACACTGATTCCCGGAAACGACTCACATAAGCATTCACGCTTGATGTCGAATCCGGTATTGCATTGAAAACAAACGCGATAACATTGCATTGAATTGCCCGTCATACAGATAAGTAGATAGCGAAAACGACGCTCTTTATATAGACACTTCGGAAAACTGACGCTCTTTAACTATCAATGCGATTAACACCCGCCGTGCCTTTGCGGTGATTTTGAGAGTGGAGAACGCGTGCTCTGAGCTTCTCCAAAACGCCGCGACGACGATCGAGCGAACCGTTTTCGATTCTATGAAGTACACATATATATATATATATATACAAAGTCTCAAAATATATAGTATAGACTAGCAGGTTAGCCGCCACTGGCGGCGTTCGTCAGAAACATGACAATTTTTTATTTTTTTAATTAATTTTTTAATTTAAATTTTTTTTTTTCAATGAGTTAATATTAATTTTTTGTTTATAACATGAGTTAATTGTGCATTTTTAATTTTACTGGATTTTGGAATTAATTTTTTTGATTAATTTTTTATTTTAATTTTTGGTTTTTCAATATTTTACCCGATTAGACCTTATTTTACCCGATTACGGTGAAGAAGACATAAGAATCACTAAACACGCAGTACCTGTCCCTAAAAGAGGTATGATTTAAAATTTCCCCCGTGCCTAGGAACGACAGACATAAGAATCACACAACACGCATTTTTTGTTTTCACACAACACGCAGTACCCGTTCCTAAAAGAGGTATGATTGAAAATTTCCCCCGTTCCTAGGAACGACAGACATAAGAATCACACAACACGTTAATTCTGCCTTTTTAATCGAGATAAATGCATTTCGCGTTTTGCGTCCGTAGTTTCGTACGCATGGTTAACCGTTTAGCAATGTCGATGGCAATAAAGAGCGTTTGTCGGTTAACGACTCCAAATACGGTCAATATAAAGATCATTGATGCCTTAACTCCCGAAGTGTCGTTTGTGGTGATTTTGATGATTGGGAAGGGAGAAGTGGTGCTCTGAGCTTGTCCAAAATGCGACGTGGACGATCCCCGTGGTTTTTTACCCTTATATACGAAGTTTGAGCTCGATCCGACCAGTCGTTTTCGATTCTATAAAGTACACACATACACATATACACACGCATATATATACGGAAGTCTCAAAATATATATATAGATTTTCTACCAAACATTTCTTATGTTTATTGGGGTTTAATACCTTTGAGGTGGTTAACCAGTTTATTTACTTTATGAATCTTGGATTTCTCAGATACCCGGATGTTAACCAGAAATATCTGACAGCATGTTAGTCTTTTGGTAAAAGATGGCTGTCAATCAATACCACCCGGATCTACGATTGATCTAATTTATACACAAAATTATGGTCAATTCTTTCAACAAACTATTATGTATTTGTAGTTAATAATAATCACAAAATAAGGCTTATGTGAGTCTCATTTGTTGGAAATCTATTAACACATTCACTGCCGATGTCCATTCAATTACAGGCAAAAAGTATGAGATAACTCGTAGTTGGCAGTAATCATGTTAACCATTTTTTAGAATATTTTTTTAAAAGCCACACATATATATACCCTCATGTGAGTGGTTTAGCTTTGGTTCGTTAATTGTGGTCATATTAATGAAAACCCCAAAATGGCAGCCATGTTATTTTGCCAATTCACTCCAAAACATAATTCCCATCTACAGATCAATGGTCAACGTACATAGCAAATTTCATGATATCAGACGAACGATACAGCCTGTAGCCCGTGCTAATGGATTGAATTTTGAAATCCAAGCAGCCATTTTTTTTGCCAAATGACCCCAAAATGACTCGTTCCAATCCACATGCCAATGTCAACAGCCATGACAAATTTCATTATGATCTGTCCAAAGGTACGACCTGTAGTCCGTGCTAATGGAAATTGTTGACAGACGTAAACGCACACACACCTGATGGATACCAACCCATGGCAATAGCTCAAACTTTACAAGTTAAGCTAAAAATAGACATCAATAGGCACTTTTTTGAAAACAGTCATGATGCCGAACTCCATACTAAATTTCATTCAGATCGAGACTGAAAAAAACCGAAGATTTCAAGATAAACAAAGGAGAATAACTCTTAGACTGGAAACAGTAATTTTTCTATTTTTTTTTTTTTAAAGCAGTCATCATGGCAAACCTGCCTACAAAATTTCATTCAGATCCAATAACACATGGCTGAGACATATAGCCAGACGTACAGAAATACCAAGATTAACAGATCAACAAATGAAAGTGTCAATGACACTGTAGCTCAACTTAGGTAGGGGAATAATTTAATGGTCGACAGTAAATGGAGGAATAGGAAAAGTGCTAATTAAAATGTCTAAGTAAGACTAGATGTACATGTCAATATCAACATTCATAACAGGTTTCATATTGATCGGATCAGGGATGTGGTGATTATGGTGTGCCAAAGGATTTATTGATGCAAAGAGTAAATTCTAAAATGGCCATGTTTTTTTCCGAATTACCCCAAAATGACTTGTTCCCATCTACAGCCTTTACAAATCTCATAATGATCTGATCAAAGGTATGACCTGTAGCCTGTGCCAATGGATTTAGTCATGCAAAGAGTAAAATCCAAGATGGCTGCTGGTGGCCATGTTTTTCGGCTGAACGACCCCAAAATGACTCGTTTCCCATCTACATGTCATTGTTAACATACATGACAAATTTCATGAAGTTCCGACCAAAGCTACGACCTGTAGCCCGCACCAAAGGATTTATTCATGCAAAGAGTAAAATCCAATATGGCTGCTGGCGGACAAGTTTTTTAGCCAAACGACCCCAAAATGACTCGTTCCCATCTACATGTTAATATTAACATCCATGATAAATATCATGATGATCAGACAAACAGTACGACCTGTAGCCCGCGCCAATGGATTGAATTTTGAAATCCAAGATGGCTGCCAGCGGCCATGTTTTTTGGCTGTATGACCCCAAAATGACTCGTTCCCATAGACATGTCAATATCAATATTCATGACAAATTTCATAAAGGTCAGACCAAAGGTACGACCTGTAACCCGCGCCAATGGATTTAGTCATTGAAAGAGTAAAATCCAAGATGGCTGCTGGCGGCCATGTTTTTTGGCCGAACGACCCCAAAATCACTCGTTCACATCTACATGTCATTGTTAACATCCATGACAAATTTCATGAAGTTCTGACCAAAGCTACAACCTGTAGCCCGCGCCAAAGAATTTAGTCATGCAAAGAGTAAAATCCAAGATGGCTGCTGGCGGCCATGTTTTATGGCTGAACGACCCCAAAATCACTCGTTCCCATCTACATGTCAATATTAACATCCATGACAAATTTCATGATGATCAGACGAACAGCACGACCTGTAGCCCGCGCCAATGGATTGAATTTTGAAATCCAAAATGGCCACCAGCGGCCATGTTTTTTGGCCGAATGACCCCAAAATGACTCGTTCCCATCTACATGTCAATTTCAACATTCATGACAAAATTCATAAAGATCAGACCATAGGTACGACCTGTAGCCCGCGCCAAAGGATTTAGTCATGTAAAGAGTAAAATCCATGATGGCTGCTGGCGGCCATGTTTTTTGGCCGAACAACCCCACAATCACTCGTTCCTATCTACATGTCATTGTTAACATCCATGACAAATTTCATGAAGTTCTGATCAAAACTACGACCTGTAGCCTGCGCCAAAGTATTTAGTCATGCAAAGAGTAAAATCCAAGATGGCTGCCAGCGGCCATGTTTTTTGGCCGTGTGACCCCAAAATGACTCGTTCCCATATACATGTCAATATCAACATCCATGACAAATTTCATGAAGTTCTGACCAAAGCTACAACCTGTAGCCCGCGCCAAAGAATTTAGTCATGCAAAGAGTAAAATCCAAGATGGCTGCTGGCGGCCATGTTTTTTGGCTGAACGACCCCAAAATCACTCGTTCCCATCTACATGTCAATATTAACATCCATGACAAATTTCATAATGATCAGACGAACAGTACGACCTGTAGCCCGCGCCAATGGATTGAATTTTGAAATCCAAAATGGCCACCAGCGGCCATGTTTTTTGGCCGAATGACCCCAAAATGACTCGTTCCCAACTACATGCCAATGTCAACATTCATGACAAATTTCATAAAGATCAGACCAAAGGTACAACCTGTAGCCCGCGCCAAAGGATTTAGTCATGCAAAGAGTAAAATCCAAGATGGCTGCTGGCGGCCATGTTTTTTGGCCGAACAACCCCAAAATCACTCGTTCCCATCTACATGTCATTGTTAACATCCATGACAAATTTCATGAAGTTCCGATCAAAACTTCGACCTGTAGCCTGCGCCAAATGATTTAGTCATGCAAAGAGTAAAATCCAAGATGGCTGCTGACGGCCATGTTTTTTGGCCGAACGACCCCAAAATCACTCGTTCCCATCTACATGTCAATATTAACATCCATGACAAATTTCATTATGATCAAACAAACAGTACGACCTGTAGCCCGCGCCAATGGATTGAATTTTGAAATCCAAGATGGCCACCAGCGGCCATGTTTTTTGGCCGAATGACCCCAAAATGACTCGTTCCCATCTACATGTCAATGTCAACATTCATGCAAAATTTCATAAAGATCAGACCAAAGGTACGACCTGTAGCCCGCGCCAAAGGAAATTGTTGACGGACACACGGACACACGGACGACGGACGCCAAGCCATGGCAATAGCTCAAACATACAAAAGTAAGTTGAGCTAAAAAGGATAACTCAAGAAATGAGAAACTGAACAAAGTCATTTGCCCCTTTTTTTTAAAGTAGTCATGATGGCAAATCTCCATACTAAATTGCATTGAGATCCGAATAACCATGGCTGACATACAGTAATGTATTAAATAATTGACTCCTTAACCACAGCAGAATTATGGTTAACTTTTCAGGATTTAGTCGGAAATATGGCTCGTTGCTATTCATCGAAAAGAGCGGACAAACAATAAGCCCCCAAAATTTCCAAATAAAGAAAGGATAACACTACATGGAAAACGCAAACATTATTTACCCCTCTTTTGAAAGCAGTCATGACAGCGAAACTTAATTTTACTCAGATCCTCAATTACCCATGACTGAGATATACAGTAATGACCTAATTAATCGACTCCATAACCACAGCAGAATTATGGGTAACTTTTCAGGATTTAGTCGGAAATATGGCTTGTTGCCATTCATCGGAAAGCTCTCGGGGAGAGCTTTCCGATGAATGGCAACAAGCCATATTTCCGACTATATCCTGAAAAGTTACCCATAATTCTGCTGTGGTTATGGAGTCGATTAATTAGGGCATTACTGTATGCCCATATGGACAGACAGATGGCTATGCAGACTGACAGATAGACAGACAGACAAAGTCAATCCAGTATACCCCCCTACCATTTTTCTTCTGGTGGTATAAAAATAACACAAAGATGGGAACTATTGCATTCACCAAGAATAAAACAATAATACCTACCACATGTATCGCCCTGGAATGCTCCACTTGAATGCAAGCAATACACATAGCCACCTCCGTACCCAGTCTGCATCACTCCGACATGTTCCCTTGCTCTAACTTGATAGTACCCAGCAGTGAAGTTATAATAGGTGGCAACGGCATAACCGTCAGCATTCGTTTTGACGTAGGTTGAGTTCATTTCTTCTCCGTTAATTGTGATTCGATTCACTGCGTATTCAGTTAATCCATATAATATGAATTCATGGCTGTCAATATTAAGGGATTCAGGAATAACCATAACATGAACATTGGAATACTCTTTGATGGGAGCTAGCAGAACCATGTACGGATCAACCATCCCTGTGTGGTCACTTGCTTTATATTGAACGACCAAGACATTTTCAGTTGCATTGATAACTAGAACTTCATTGGGGTCAATTTCAAACTCATAACTGTAGCCTTCACCAATATACACTTTGAAGACATTATTGACACGTATTTCAGTAGCGGATGATGTACCGACTATCTTCACCATATCTATGAAAATTGTTGGTTCAAACACATTGACGACATAGGTCCTGCCCAAATTAAACGTTGGCGGAATCTGCAGAAGTAGCATATTACACTCCATATTGACAAATACTGGAATCTCGCTGCATTCAGAACCAGAAAAAACAGCAATTGGTTTATCAGCTATTACTTTTACGCCTGTTAAATCTCTCGGAAAAGACAGAATATAGACCTGTCCCCTATTTAACACAACATGCTTATCAAGATAGGAACGACGGATGCCATTCAAAGTCACTTCAAATAGCACATTGGTATTATTTCTGTATGCGATAGCATATACGAAAGCTTCGGGTTGAGGGAACGAATAGAGACTCGGCTCATAAGTCACAGCAATAAATGTCCGTGCGGCAAGCTGGAGTGGAATTGCTGAAAATGCGACTGGTGAGCTCACGCCGCTGTAAATGTATGCAGATACAGCAATATCACATGTTGCCTCAATCAAGATAGTCTTGTTCTGGACATCTGTAGTTTTCTCCAGGTGAATGCTTGATGGGAATGTGAGTTCTTGGATGCCTCCGGCCTGGGCGCTGAAGTTATAAGACTTGCCATCCCAGGTTGTAGTAGCAGAGATCTCCACTTTATTGGATGTAGCAAAGGCAATTCTGATTTCTGATATATCATGCCCATGATTTGCAAAAGCAAGTGCATATACCCTTCCTTGTGCTATAATTAGAAAATTAGTTACAACAGACTATATTATAGACAATGTGGTGGAGCAGGAATACAACCTGTGCCACCCCAGCAATTTACAACATTTACATTGTTACGTTTTACTGAAATTGTACTCTGGGTCCAGCCTGAAGGGAGACATGGGACATATCTTCTTCCAGGGACCAGGCTAGAGGCGACATGGGGGATATCTTCTCAAAATTCTCTACTCTCCTGCTACAGTAATGTACTAAATAATCGACCAACTCCCTAAACCACAGCAGAATTATGGGAATTTTTTCAGGTTTTTCAGGATTTAGTCGGAAATATGGATTGTTGCCATTCATCAGAAAGTTCTCACCGAGAGCTTTCCGATGAGTGGCAACAAGCCATATTTCCGACTAAATCCTAAAAAAAAATCCATAATTCTGCTGTGGTTAACCCTTTACCCAACAGAACGGCCCTGTGCCAATGCATTCTCTTATATATGCGAGTCGACCATAGGTCGCCTCGCATATATAAGAGAATGCATTGGCTTAACATTGGCTTCACATATATAAGAGAATGCATTGGCACAGGGCATAACTGTAACCATCACAATGTGGTCAATGAGCCGGTTCCAATGATATCCATATTTGTATGGTTTTATTGAGACAGACCGAAGATATTTTAGGCTGTTGAAGCTTTATTTGGCCGGTTTGTTGGGTAAAGGGTTAAAGGGTTCATATACTTTGGGCATTACTGCCATCATCAGGCCTGAAAAATTCTGCCAGGCAGAAAAATTCTGCCAGGCATTTGCAAAATGAGGTCCCCAAAGGTTGAATTTAGTGACCTTACCCCACACAGTGGGATAGCATCACTAAATTCATCCTCAGAAGACCATTCCAACTCTAACACGTCATAACGTGATTTTAATGGTGATTGTGTACGAAATCCACTGGAAGTTAGCAGAAAATAGTGAATATTATTGTTATTTTCACTACGTTTGCTATGTTATTTTTGTGTGAAATCAGTTTGTAACAAGCCTGCGAACATTTGTTTGACATCCAACAAACATCATTGTGAGTATTGTGCCCAATCAACGCCTTGATCAGTGAAGAAATCGCAACAATGGACAATATTTTGGAGTGAAAATAAAACTCGCAAGGTACACAATCGAGTCAACGATGATCTATGAATTTTTGGACATTGCTTTATACTGATATTTTCATAGAACGATGAATGTCACATGACTCACATCCAGGTATCCCACAGAACAGACCTAGCTTGGCAATCGTTCATGTTTTTCACACATTGCGAGTTAGTATCCCTTCCAACATTACCCAGCCCAAATTGCATGATCATACCCCCACCCCCCTCCAAATAAAACTCCACCAAAACTCCAAATCAATTTTGTGACCCGACCACAACTATAATCTCCATCTCAACTCCCTGACTGATGATCCTAGAACCACGGAGAGCTTTCCGATGAATGGCAACAAGCCATATTTCTGACTAAATCCTGAAAAGTTACCCATAATTCTGCTGTGGTTAAGGAGTCGATTATTTAGGGCATTACTGTATAAGTCGGATCTGCTTATATATATAAAGGGTTGGTGGCAAAAATATTTTTCTGGCGTCCCATCCCCAACCCCATTCCAGACTCAAACACCGTTACTTTGGCAACTTCATAAATAATACCAGTAAATTGAAATCGCACAATTCATTCTTCTGATTTATTCATGTATACCGTTATAAGGAAACCAAATGGCATTTTCCAATTATTTCTGATGGCAGGCATCTTTTGACGCCATTTTGGGCTGGAAATAGTCACTTGCCAACAATGAATTTTTAATTCAGCGGAAAAAATACAATCAGAAACAATGCTCAAAACCTTCTGAAAGAAAATTGCCTGTTGGTCCATTTCCACGGTGGGGAATCACGTGGTTTCAAGGTTGAAGAGTACCACGCATTAACCCTTTACCCAACAGAACGGCCCTGTGCCAATGCATTCTCTTATATATGCGAGTCGACCATAGGTCGCCTCGCATATATAAGAGAATGCATTGGCTTAACACATATTAAAGAAAAAATGGTAAAAAGTGTTAAAAAAAAGTTTTTTTTAGGCCAATGCATTCTCTTATATATGCGAGGCGACCTATGGTCGACTCGCATATATAAGAGAATGCATTGGCACATGGCATAACTGTAACTATCACAATGTGCTCAATGAGCCGGTTCCAATGATACCCATATTTCCATGGTTTTATTGAGACAGACCGAAGATAATTTAGGCTGTTAGGGCGTTTCTGGGCGTTCTGTTGGGTAAAGGGTTAAAAATGACCAATGCAAATGCACAAAAACATAATATATGAGGATCTGACATTGTTTTAAAACAAGTTGTTATTATCTGTTAGTAAATTCTCAGTGGTGTTCAATAACATTCTGACCAAAAAAAATGCCAGTCGGATGTTCATGGAATATACCAGTCCATACATCTAGGAGATTGCCAACTTTTGTCAGAATGTTAGAGTGAAAAACTGAGTTTGGGCACAAGTGAGGTATCTGCTTGTTAGAAAAGTAGTATAGCATATGCTGGTAGCTGCCAAAATACTATGTAATATATCATTATCCTAGTTTATTACCTTTTTTCCTTTTTGGAATTTGAGATATATATTTCGCATATTCCTTTGGATCGCTCGGTTTATTTTTAATCGAAATATGGAACTATGTCTTCATGGCCAGAGCAGAGCACAATTTCTAGGAGGATGTGATATGGATTGTTTATAAACTGTCAACCATTTCCAGTTCAGCAACTCGTTGGCAGACTATTGTGTCTATAGCATGATTTTTCGGTTGGTGAATTAGAATGGGGATAAACATGCTGTCTGGTGTGATTTGGGAAATTTATCGGTGGGTTTTCCCCCCCGATGAAAAATATCCGTTTTACCATCGTAAAACCCACTGATAAACGTCGCAAGGTCACACCAGACAGCACGTTTATCCCCTAAATTAACCATTTTCAAAAATCGCACTCAACAAACACTGATTACCCAGTTAACCCATCAACTCACAATGCTGTTGAGAGTCAAAGTTTAATGTGTCATTTTTGAAAATGGTAATATTTCCCAATTAAGTGACATTCAGAAAAAAATATTGAGGACAATCAGGATAACCAAATCCCAAAATGTGCTGCATTTTAATACCATGATCTCAAATCTTTCAAAATTCAATATGATCGGATGAACTTACTTTTTTTAGGTCTTTTTTTCCCCTGAATTTTACTCTGAATAATAATGTACAACAATAATTTTTACTATCACTTACATGGGTGATAACCATGGCATATCTGGACATGACATACAGCCTGAAACAATGACGATAATTATATTAAATCCATCAATAGTGTGTGTAATATTTTCCAACAGTATCATTTAAATATTCAGGATGGAGAAAACCCTTAAAATGGTTAAATTGGAAAAAAAATTTATATCTGTAAATTGTTTATAAACAAACTTTTCTAACAAGTGCACCGCCAGAACATGGCACGTTATTTGCTCATAATGATTGACATAAACAACAACTGTTATCTGAAGTGTTATCTTAAGTGTTTGGGCATGGACCAAATCCAAAATTAACCTTGTGTAAGTACGAGGGTTATAACTCAGGTAAAAATTATCAGACCAACTCCACACCCGAACATTATCTGTTTTCTTGTGATTAAACCACATACCTGGTCTTGTGACAATCAAAAGACAAATACCAAAGTTTTCTGGAAACCACACAATTTGATGCTATAACTCAGGCAAATTGTGACTATATTCGAACTAGACTTGTGTAATCTTGTGATTCAGCTGAGACATCTTTTGAGTTGATTGAAAAACTAATACTAACTGAAAGTCATCAACCACAAACCAAAAATTTGGCAATTCTAAGTCTAACAAGGGCTATATAACTCAGATGAAATGTGTCTGATCAACCCCATTTTCGAAATTGATCTGTATTTTCTTGTGATTAAACGTAAAAACGATAAAACAAATATTATAGGGTAGGTCAAGTGACCAATTTTATATGGGGATTTCCATGCAAAACTGAAGAGAAAAAGTTACAACAGACTTGCATATACTTCTGAGTGCAACTTGATGTGGTATTGAAAACAATAGATATTTATCCGGCAGGTCCGCTTGGAACTTGTTCCATTATAATGTTGGTGTATTTATATTTGAATTTTATATTGATTTTTCAAAAATAGGTCAAGTGTTGTATTGCTACAAAAAAAATTCTCAAAAATAAATTTATTGGAAAATTTTATGATTTACGACTATTCAATGATTTGGTTCCGGGACAACTGCTTTATACATAACTTTTGTGTTTGGAGATTTGCATGGTAATCCCCATTCAATATTGGTGATTTCACAACCCCATTAAAGTTATTTTCCAGAAACAAACATGTTGACGGGCAGATTGCCTAAAACTGATTAGGTGATCAGTTGGGTTATTTTGATAAATTTAAATAAATGTACTTCGAACCTCTTGTCAGATAACCCTGTAGAAGCTATCTTATATTGTAATTATTATTACTACCTCACACACTGTCAGGTGGGTGACTGGTAAACCACTACTAGTAGATGGATATTCTGTTCAATTGACCAGTTGGGTTATTCAATAAACATGAATGGGTCATAATTGGCAACAATCTATTAGGCAACACAGGTGCTAATTAACCCTTTACCCAACAAACCGGCCAAAACCGGCCAAATAAAGCTTCAACAGCCTAAAATATCTTCGGTCTGTCTCAATAGAACCATACAAATATGGATATCATTGGAACCAGCTCCTTGACCACATTGTGATAGTTACAGTTATGCCCTGTGCCAATGCATTCTCTTATATATGCGAGTCGACCATAGGTCGCCTCGCATATATAAGAGAATGCATTGGCCTAAAAAAAATCTTTTTTCAACACTTTTTACCATTTTTTCTTACATTCTTTAACAATTTTATAATTTGTAATGTGTTAAGCCAATGCATTCTCTTATATATGCGAGGCGACCTATGGTCGACTCGCATATATAAGAGAATGCATTGGCACAGGGCCATTCTGTTGGGAAAAGGGTTAATGGCGCTCCCAAGTATCAATTACAGCAAGGCCGAAGTTGACGCTTCCGGTGATGCCTAATACTGTTTTCACTCACATTTTTCTCCAGATTCTGTTACCTACATGTACACTTCTTGAAACGAGAGGGCACTCATGATCAGCAGATGTTCAACCCATCCCTTGGCGATAGTAAATTGGTACGATTGGAATTATAATCTAGAGTTTTGATGTTGAATTATAGAGAATATAATGTCATGAAGTATGGTAGTATAGAGAAATGTACAAAATAACAAATTATTTTTATTTTATGTGTCAAAAGAGAGGGGTCAATATGACATCTAAATGATAGAGTCTGTCACCAACATCATAGTGTAAGCAGGTCTAATTATGTTGTTGGAAATTGCCATGTGAGATATCAAAATAATACCGGTATAGTTATTTAATAATGGAAAAGGTTAAAAGACATGGAATGGGTAAAAGGGGTAAAGTCACCTATCTCTGCCATGTTTGATCCAAGTCCAAGCATCCAAGGACCTAGAGCTCCATTGGTCTAGTTAAATAAATTCACCTGGCTAAGTGGTGGTTACAGAAATTATATAAAAAAAAAATTTAATTTGAAAAAGAGCCAAAAAATCCATAAAACAAAATAGGATAAAACCCGTAGTTGGGCTGACAAACTCGCAGACCAAAGATGGTTCCGATCAGATAAAATATGTTTGAGTTGTTGCAGCATGTGTGAATTCTAAATTGAAAAAGAACCATAACTCCGCAATAAAACTCTCTGTATTTTGAGCTGAGAAACTCACATTCAAAATTTATTTCCGATCAGATAGAAAATATTTGAGGTATTGCACAATGCGTAAAGTGTCAACAGCCAGATAAACAGACGAATGATGAGTGGTCAAATCCGGTTGTCGACACTATGTGTACCATACAATTCTGTGAGTACACACTACACAACTATTAAATATGAGCTTAATAAACTTGGTTTAAAAGTAAAATGGTTAATTAATCAATACTAATTTTTTTTCTAACAACTCAATGTGGATACCGAACTATTACAGTTTTGATATAATTTGAATAGAATGCATGCCCCTTGTTACAAATGGAATCATCATTAAAATTATATAAACAAGAACAGACACACATGTCAAGAGGTGATTGTTGAACTCATTCAGTGCCAGGTTTCCTGGCGAAAACGATATTTGTCCCAGGTTCCTGGGGAAAAGCCATTATTTACAGAAACTAGATACTTAGTTTGAATATGCAATGTTGGACAGAATCAAATTTACCATTGGTATTGCTAGTATAGGGCCTACTCATGAACTGCTTAGAAACTCCAATACTAGAGGGTCGTCACAGCTCCAAACATTCGTGTTGCCATGGCAACAATCAAGGACTTCAAATTAACACTGATTGCGTTAGGCCATCTGAAAAGTTTATTCTGTACTGGTTTAATGGACATTAATTTTGCAGGTGGAATAAAATATATCATGTCATTATCTGGGGGTGGGGGGGGGGGGGGGGGGGTGATCAGTGGGACCTAACACATTTTCTAAATGGGATCACGATTACAATAAATAATCTCTGATAAAAGCAGATGTCAAAGCTGAAAACAATTTGAAAATCAATTGTTTCCATTCTATAGGCCTACAACAATTGTAATATTGGTGGTGAGACATGTATACTTCCCGTTCGTGTGGTAACAACAGTGTCAATGGCACATTTTGAGCCAATGGAGTAACTCAGTGAAAATTCTCTCTGATACAGTGCATCTAAAAACCCCAAAAACCAAATTTGAGTTCAATATCTTAAAAAGTGTAAGAGCAATCTATCGACAAAGTTTTCTATAGTAAATTTCAATAGTAATTTGGCGAACCCCTTAGGGTACAGAGTTTGATTGACGCGATGTGCACGTTGTCCGTTGTTAATTGTCATTAATGAATGAGTTAATTACTTTCCTTGATATGAGCTGGGTAATGGGTATTATGGAAATACATACAATTCTCAACAGATGGCAATTGTTTAATTTATGTTGGCACTGGAGACTGCCTTATAATATTAGGACATGCTTTACAGCAAGCACCAAAGTGAATAGGTACCTGGTAGATATGTAAACTGGAATTGTTCCAAGGGCTTTGATGGCTCATCATTAGAAATACCTACCATCCAAGGCCCCTTCATATAGAGTAGGCCTATTATAGTAAATTGCATTGGGCTTCCAGTCATGTATTATTGTTTGGATAGTCCGTGAACAAGATTATATAATCAGAGCCAAGATCTATATTCATGGGTGACTAGCTGAGCTTGGTTTACAAAGTTGGGTCCACAGACAATTGTTTGGCCAGAAACCATCCCATGATGCAACAGTCAAAATGGTTATCTATAAAATGGTCTATGGTACAGTAATGTCCTAAATACGGGAGAAGTCAGCCAACGCGGAGTCAGCCCCATACAAAGATGGCATCGCGTGAAGTCAGCCCCTTATATAACAGAATCATTGTTTAAAATCATTGTTTATTTATTTGATGATATGAAATATGAAACTAATAATAATAGGCCCCTACTGACAAAATAACATACAGTGTAACAGCTAGATTATATTAATAGAATTAACAATCAATTCAAACAACGTCGTCGTTGTCACCATCTTTGTCAGTTGTGGGTGCTGAAATGTCCGCGATCCTACAGAGTAGCTGGCTTGTCGTCAAATCCATGTCTCTAGAGCTTCCACAGGTTGAATATTTGAGCTAATAGCTTCATTAGCCAAGCATCAATCAACAGCTGCTTTCTTACATTTCTGTAGGCTGTCAGTGAGGCTGAATTTCAGTGTCAGTAAAGCTGGCGGAGTCAGGTTACTACGTTATCAGATTTTTGCAGATTTCTCCCATGCAGGAACCAGTCTATTCAACAAGAAACATTGAGTGTGCGCAAATAAACATACATGAAAACAATGACAGACGTCAGCTTGATAGCAATTTCATTCACTAAGCAGTCATATCAACTTTGAGACGAAAATCATTTGTTAAAATGAACTTTTACTTCAATGGACTAGAAATTTAGACAGTCTACTTTCGTGCAAATTAAACTGGTCCTTGTCTTTGTTCAC
The DNA here is from genome assembly GCA_032622095.1 of Siphonodentalium dalli. Classification (NCBI taxonomy): domain Eukaryota; kingdom Metazoa; phylum Mollusca; class Scaphopoda; order Gadilida; family Siphonodentaliidae; genus Siphonodentalium; species Siphonodentalium dalli. Next base: position 203,707,280 of record CP136064.1, read on the forward strand.
CGAAAAGTTAAACATGTAGTAACCGGACCCTTTCAGCTGATTTAAGGTTTCATTCATCTCCCATCTAATTAATGGTGCCGACTTTGCTTGGTCCGTCTTTGTGTACGTGGGGTCGTCTTCGTATGGGGGCAGTCTTCGCGCAGGGCCAACTTCTCCAGATACTGTTATTAAAGGATGAAATCTTGTTTTATATTTTATTTGTACATCATACCTAAATAATTTAAACTGGTGAATTAATGGGGGAATGGATTTTTGTGAATTTGAAAATTTATTTAAATAGTTGCTGTACTACTACTATTAGCTGTACTGTAGTTCAACTTCCAGGTAGTTACGGGTTTTTCCAGGTAAAATTTTGCTGTGATTTATGAATAAGAATATTGATTAATTATTGATGTCTTTCAGTCATTTAAATATTACTATTCATAACTAGTGCCTATATATATACTCCAGGAGAACGCTGTGTGGAGGTGTCCCGGCCGCGATCTCGTAAATTAAATCGAGGATGTCCCTCGCGGAGGTCCCTCTAATTGGCAAACAAACAACTTTCAAGAAGGATTGTATATGCTGGCTACAGTTAATACATATAACATTCAACGAATAATAAATAATAATGGTTTTATTCATCAATGGTATTCGCGGAGGTCCCTTTGCAGAGATGGAATGTCACGATAATAAAATGCGGAAGTCCCCATATATTATACCAGTACATGCCCATGCATACCTGGAGGTCCCATCATAATTTGTGAACAAGATGAAGAATATTGATGTTATTCAGTCAATTAAAAAATATTATTCATTAACTATATATAGCACCTAGATGTATGCTCTAGAAGAACACTGTTATATCTATTATATATTTTGGAAGATCTGTCTGTGTGTGTTCGCGATGGACTCGAAAACGGCCGACCCGATTTCGATGAAACTTGGTATGTGGGGGTATTTTCAGCCGTGGGGTGGCATGGGCCTATTAATTTGTCCGTGCGACGTGACCTTGAAATCGGATCATTTCAAGGTCAAACGCCCGAATATCACGGGATTTTGATGAAACTTGGTATGTGGGGGTACTTTCGGCCGGGGAGTGACATATGCCTATTAATTTACCCGTGCGACGTGACCTTGACCTTGAAATCGGGTCATTTCAAGGTCAAACGCCCGAATATCACGGGATTTCGATGAAACTTGGAATGTGGGGGTCCTTTCGTATGGGGAGTCTCATAAGCATATTCATTTGCCCGTGCGACGTGACCTTGAAATCGGCTAACTTCAAGGTCAAATTTATAAGGTCAAATTTATAAGGTACCGTACCTCCGCGAATTATGAATGCGAGTTGACGGATTTCCGCGACATAAAAATTTGCGTGATCGGGACATCCACACAGCATTCCCCGGGAGTATATATATAGGCGCTTATAGCTAATGAATAATATTATTTAATTGACTGAATAACATCTATGCAGTATGCTTCATTTTATTCACAAATTTAAGGGGTACTCCTGGCATATACAGGACATATATACTAATATAGCCTTATAGCCTATAATATAGGCCAATACTGAATGTATATCATCGTATCAATTTGTGCCCATTGTGCTACGCGATTGTAATTGATAGAACAAGACCTATTATCGATCTTTGTGTCGTTACTCATTTAAAATATGTCTCAATTGAAATATACACACCCGTTCCTCCATTTAAAGATACTCAATCCGATGAAGATTCGAGTCGAGGAACCCACCCATCAAACTTTAAAGCTCAGAGTGATCAGATATTGATTTTTGAAGTTTGTTATTTCTCGAGATGTGTACTAATAATTGCCCCAGAAACACTTATTCAAACGGACGAAGATGGATAACTCTAAAATCAAGTTGTAATAATAACGCAATTTTGACTGAGACCAACCATCCTTTTGACGGTGTGTTTCTGGGCCACAAATTACAATTTGGCATATTAAACAATAGAAAAAACAAAACTTCAAAAATTGATATCTGATCACTCTGAGCATTGATGGGTAGTTTCCTCGACTCAAATCAAATATTTTTTACCCCCGATGCCAAAGAAATAGTAATTTATGAGGGTCTGATCGAATTGAGTACCTTATTAAATTCGTCTCTTTAGTTTCGGCGCACACGATACCGATTGTGCACGGTCAAATCCGGCTGCCGGATAAATCGGGGGGTCAGCGCACACGAGTCCGATTTTCACTCCGGTCATATGCATGCTATGGTCATGCACTGTACATATAGTATATAGCCAACTGGTGTGGCCAGCCTATCTAGCCATTTACTATACTCTTGAGTGCCTAATAAACATACATGTACGATTATTAAAATCGAGGTAAAATTCCCACCTGTACGATCGTTATTTGGTCCTGTACGTTTATTAAATTAACCAAAATAAATAATGCACCAATCTTAAATTGTGTTATTCATAGATAAATGAACTCTTGATTGTTGACAGTGATCAGCACACTGTAGATTCACAGACCTGGCTATCCATCGAAACTATTTCTGTCACATGGCATCAGTAAACTAGTCAGATAGTGCGTTTTGTTGGGATGTATGGTACTAATATTTCCAGTCTGTACGTTTATTCCGCCCTGTACTATTATTCAGTTACGCGACATTTTCCAACCTGTACTATTATTCCACCCTGTACTTTTATTAGGCACTCAAGAGTAGCTAGTCATGGTGATTTATATTAATATGTATTTCTAAAGACTAATATTAATTAATAATAAACTAAATAATATATTAATAATAATATATTGAGCTAATTTGAGGTCACGAGCAATACTCATTATATACTGCCAATAGCGGTAAATTGGCGTAATAGAATTATAGACCTTTCCACAGCTGCCTCCCTCTTGTTGCGATTATTATAACGAACCAAACCCGCTTTGGGTCGTATATAGGCTATATCTGATTGTGTGACGTCACCAATTATTAACTAATACGACGCTCTAATTTTTGAATTTGGGGAGCACTTTTGTCGCACAGTAGATCGGTGGGCCTAAAGCATTATTGTCGTAATCGGCTGTTCAGAGGCCAACACAAATCAGTCGATGTGCAACACTCTCCTATTTATATAAACGTCATACAATCATCTATGTGTTTTGTTATTTATAAAGTCAGAATACCGAGTTAATAAATGTCAAAATTTTGAGTTAAAAGACAGAATTCCAAGTTGATAAAGTAAAAATTCAGAATTATAAAGATAGAATTCCGAGTTAAAAAGACAGAATTCCGAGTTATAAAGTCAGAATTCCGAGTTAATAAAGTCAAAATTCCGAGTTAATAAAGTCAAAATTCCGAGTTAATAAAGTCAAAATTCCGAGTTAATAAAGTCAGAATTCCGAGTTAATAAAGTCAGAATTCCGAGTTAATAAAGTCAGAATTCCGAGTTAATAAAGTCAGAATTCCGAGTTAAAAAGACAGAATTCCGAGTTATAAAGTCAAAATTACGAGTTTATAAAGTCAGAATTCTGAGTTAATAAAGTCAAAATTCCGAGTTTATAAAGTCAAAATTCCGAGTTAAGACAGAATTCCGAGCTTATAAAGTAAAAATTTTGAGTGAATAAAGTCAGAATTCCGAGTTTATAAAGTGAAAATACCGAGTTATAAAGTCAGAATTCCGAGTTATAAAGTCAGAATTCCGAGTTATAAAGTCAGAATTCCAAGTTAAAAAGACAGAATTCCGAGTTTATAAAGTCAGAATTCCATGTTAAAAAGACAGAATATAAAGTTTATAAAGTCAGAATTCCGAGTTAAAAAGACAGAATTCCAAGTTTATAAAGTCAGAATTCCGAGTGATAAAGTCAGAATTCCGAGTTATAAAGTCAGAAATCCGAGTTAAAAAGAGAGAATTCCGAGGTTATAAAGTCAGAATTCCGTTTTACTATAATTACTTTTACTGATAATCAACCCAGAAAATATAGGCTTATGTAAATTATATTTGAAGGGAATACCAGGGAATCTATAAACATATTTTGTAATTTTTGATAAGGCCCCTCAAAAAAGATTACTTGTTTATCATAGGCGCCCGCCCCTAAAATTCCTCCCGTGCGTATTATTTTTTGTTTTTTATATTATCTCCACAACACCAATATATGCTTTACGCGGAGCTCAATATCGGTCAAAGAACGACTACACGGTTGGCAATTATCGCAATACGATAGGGGAACACTTTGACGTTCGTACTCATATTTCACCAATTTTTGTACCTGGCTTGCCTGTCCTAAGTTTCACGGGAAAATGGATAATTTGATTCTATTTGTCGTTATATACATATTTATCACCCTATTTATTATTCATTTTCATAAAAATAAAATAAAAGAAGCCGAAGATGACGTGTTTAAAATGTTTGAAGCATGAATTTGGCGATAAGTTGTTATCAGAGTACGTTATACTTGTGATAGTTACCCTATCGTATTGCGATAATCGCCAACCCGGAAACACGTGTTTCTGTGTATAGTTTCAAGCCGTGCATTTTATAAAATTAAAGTATTTGTCTGTTACGCGTTATAGACTATGGGATTTGTGATTATACAAATCACCGATGGGCCGAAGGTTCTTAAGCCCTTTTATGGGACAACACTCCCAGAGCATACCAGTCTCATCCAAGTGTATGAAATGTTCAGGGGTGGTGCCTTGGACAGTTTGCAACCCCTCCCCGACCGTCAATGCAATTGTTAAAGTAAAAGTGTCAAACTGACTATTCACCCGTCTATATTAAGGGAAATCTATCTTGCCAAGACAAGATAGAATTGCCTTGGTATAGTGCGGGTAATGATAGAATATGTATACATTGTGGAACAGAAGACGACCTGGAACCATTGGATGAAAGATCTTACCCAATATGCACAGCTTGCAGAGGGAGAGGACTGCCTGTTGAAAAGAAGTGAACTAGATTTGTGCCGAAATAGATTGAAATAAAACATGAGTTTTGTGAAAGTAGTTATATATTAGGTTTCCCCCGATAACTTACCTTATCGGATCCCAAAACAAAAAAACAAAAAACAAATGTCCCTCCCGCCCCTACCCTGGAAAAAAAAACCTATGATAAACAAGTTATCTTTTTTGAGGGGCCTAAATAAAAAACAAAAAAATAAAACAAAAAAAGCCACAGCTACCCTCATGTGAGTGGTTTTGCCTTGGTTCGTTAATTACGCTAGCGTATGATCATATTATACGGGCACTCATCTTCAGCCCATAGGTCAGCCGTTGTTCCTTGCCGATTGATCAGAATTCTTTATTTATTTTCGAATAGCGTTCGCTGCTAACTATTCCGACATTTTGAATGAGGTTTTGGCCACGTGACTGTCATGTGACAAGCATAACACGTGCGTTGCCATCGTCACGAGCCGGATTTTCCGGATGAAATCAAACTCAGTTTGATCAGTCCAATTAAATCGGATCCGACAAAAACCGGCCCAAAGTATCGGCGCACACGATCCCGGTTGTCCCCGATTTATCCGGCAGCCGGATAAATCGGGGACAACCGGCATCGTGTGCGCCGACACTTTTTACACTAAATTACAGGACTTCCGCGAATTCTGTGACCTCCCCAAAGTGACCTCTGCAATTACTATTGAATTAGGGATCTACATGTACTGCAAATCGTCGCACCCGCCAGTGTGGGATAGCCCTGTCGACAGGCTGTTGTACACTTGGGGATTTATTTTAAAAAGTGTAGTCAATCTAGCTGGGTAAACATCACTGGAGCACGTGAATTCAATTGAATTTCGCATCAAACTTTTATTCCTGGACCGGAACGGAGCTAAAATTCTAAAATCCATAATCCGTAATGACCGGAACGAATATTGCACAAAACAACGGTAAACTAATCAGAATCTCAGTCAATGGGCTGCAGTTTGCGTGTTCCAAATACTTCCAATGTATATATGTTTGCTGTCACAGCAAATATTGCACTCCAGACAGGCGGAGCGTCAAACATTTTTTCCGACGTGTATGAGGGGGTGGGTGGTCAAGAGGACCCAAAAACGCAGCTAAAAAAAATTATATTCTTTTGAGGTTTTGATTCAGTGTTTCAAATGGGGGTGGGGGGTGGGTGGATGTCGAAAACTTGTCGGAAATAAAAACTTGCAAAAAGGGAAAACAAATTTGGAGGGGGTGTGTGCCACTGTGGAAAATCCTTTATTTATTATGTGATGTTGAGTTACATTTAATTAAGAGGGAGGTAAAGTGGCAAAATGTGGAATTCAGTGTTAATTTTCAAGACAAGATTACTCAATATTTATATAACGTAGAATAATACTTCATGTCTTGTTGGAATGATTGACCATATATCTAGTGACAAAGCGAAGCAGATTTTTCATTTTATGTTTTGTTTTGTGACAATTGATGGAAATATTAACAATGGTTACCTACTGTTTAATAATGTCCAATAATATCCAACCTGGGATGAAAATCAAAATTCCACTTCGCGTTGTTTTCACTAGATAAGTCTTCAAACTTTCCAAAATAAAGGTATGATATGGTCACCTGCGCATTATAAGGTTTGATCAATCTTTCCAAAAATATTAACAATGAATTTCACATTCAAATGTTGCCACTTTACCTCCTTCTTAAAGGCCCACTTAATTTTCGAGTTATTTTTTTATACTGAGTACCTTCATAAACGGGTTTAATAACAATATATACCATCAAATATGATAAACAATACTATAATAACCCATCGCCATCTGTGTCACAGAAGATGCCCATAGAGAAATAGAAAACAGCTGAAATCATAGAAAGATTATTCCCGTTATGGCTCCCATAATGCAACAGAATTCAAACTAAAAATGTATTTTCAATGGAAGGAAAATAACTATCTTTAAGATGTGGAGTTATTCCCCCTCCATTGATAATAATACAATTTGAACTACAATGCAGATGAAACAAAAACACATCATTATAACTCAACAAAAACAACATGTTCACATGAGTTGATAATACAATGTTTTGGAGCTTCATCTTTCAAATGGTACGGTATATAATATGGAATATATTTTATATATGTGATCTGGGGGAACCTTGGGAAATTACGTTGGCCTTTAATATTATAATCAGCTGTTGTAATCAGTCATTCCTCGGACTATTTGTTCTGATAGTAATCTGGTATTGATCGACAAATAGAGCGATGTGCCTATATACATACCCAGGGGTGGGATATGCGTGTCATCGTCTTCGTGGAGGTGCCTAATCTTTAGTTTCAAACACCCCCCCCCCCCCCCCCACCCACGCGCGTGCACCAGATCCACAACAATGACGGTTAATTCTACTAACGATTTTTTTTAAATTCCAAATTCCATTGCATGGAGTCAGTTCCATTTAAAAAAAAAACAATCATGATCTATATCATTACCGCTCTAACAAAAATAAGTGTATTCATCACGCACACGCATACATTGGCCTAACGCCAGAGTCACAAAGCAAATCAAGGCTTACTTACCAAAATGACAGGTATGATGTTTAGTTTCATTTTACCCAGCTGTAGATGTCAGACTATGAGACAGCCGCGGGTATTAGACTGTGAGACAGCCGCGGGTATTATCCGGTCAGAATCTGACTGACATGTCCAGTTTTCTGGCTGTCCGTGCACTCACAAGGCAGGTCGGCTATCGCTTACTCACGAGCGTGGATAATCCGCTGTTTCCACCTGCGATATAACCTGTTAACACAATCAAACAATTGGGGTGATCAGATTAAAGAGCTGATGTGTGGTGGTGCGAGGACGCAGGGGCGTATAGCCACTGAGATAGGCGCATTACTCAGCGAGGTGGCTAGGGAGTTTTCGTCGGGGAAAGGTGTCCAACTTAGAATTTTCAACTATATACACACTTCTTGAGTCTTGAATCAGACCGAAATTTCCGGCTCCGAAAATCCCATTTCACCCCTAGTACCTTAACTTCATCAATCTGTTCCACTATTATACATGCATTTCCAACCTGACGTGACACCCCTATATATATATATATATATATATATATATATATATATATATATATATATATATATGGCTCTATATATTGTTCAAATTTTGTCAACTTTATTGCCAATTCACTGCCATTCCAACAGATGGACCGAGAGTAGGACTATATTATACTTCTCGTCTAAAAACAACAATTTCACTTTAAATACTGGTTGAAAAATCGAATTATATATCAGTACAATTTCATCTTATTTTTTGTCCGAAGTTGGGGACGTCAGAGTTATGGGTGAGACACAATCCATAACCCCCTGCCACATGCATGCACGACAGAGCTTAAAGGCCCACTTAATTTTCGAACCCCCAGATTACATTAAATAAAATATATGCCATATTATATACCATTTGAAAGAGGAAGCTCCAAAACATTGTATTATCAACTTATCCGGTGTAATAAACTGTGGACATGTTGTTTTTGGTTGAGTTGCCAATGCGATTTGTCATCTTGATTGCAGTAAAAAGCAGTAAATTATTTTCAATGCAGGGGGATAACTATATATATTAAAGATAGAGTTCTTCCCCTTCCATTGAACAAGTTTCAAATCTGTTGCAATATGGGAGCCAAAGGGGGGAAGTCATTCTATGATTTCAGCAGTTTTCCATTTCTCTGTGGGCATCTTCTTAGACACAGATGTTTCAAATAGTGATGAATTATAGTATTTTATTCATATTTTATGGCCTAGATTGTTATTAAAACCGTATATCAAGTCACTATAAAAAAAAATAATCGGCGACTCTAAAATTATATTAGGTTAAATTAAATTGATATACGGTTTTAATAACAATCTGTGCCACAACATATGATTAAAATACAATAATTCATTACTATTTGAAACATCTGTGTCTCAGAAGATGCCCACAGGCCACAGAGAAGTAGAAAACTGCTCAAATCATAGAAAGACTCCCCCCTCTGGCACCCAGAATGCAACAGAATTCAAACTTCTTCAATGGAAGAACTCTATCTTTAATTAGTGTTTGATATATAGAGTTATTCCCCCTGCATTGAAAATAATACTGATTTTTACTTCAATCTTGATGACAAAACGCGTTGACAACTTAACAAAAACAACATGTCCACCTTTTATTACACCGGATAAGTTGATAATACAATGTTTTGGAGCTTCCTCTTTCAAATGTTATATAATATGGCATATCTCATATATATTTTGAAGACCTCTGTCTGTTTGTTTGTCTGTCTGTCTGTCTGTATGTTTGTCTGTATGTTTGTCATTAATACAAATCTACGATTCTCGACCGATCGGGACGAAACTTGGTGCGTGTGTGTAGTTTGACCAGGCGGTGGACGTTGTCGTATTGGCGAGCCCGTGCGGCGCCCGCTTCGCGCATGCGCAGACGAGATCTCGGAAACGGGTGGAGCTATCGACTTGAAATTTGGTATGTGTGTGTTCGCGATGAACTCGAAAACGACCGAGCCGATTTCGATGAAACTTGGTATGTGGGGGTATTTTCGGCCGTGGGGTGGCATGGGCCTATTAATTTGTCCGTGCGACGTGACCTTAACCTTGAAATCGGGTCATTTCAAGGTCAAACGCCCGAATATCACGGGATTTCGATGAAACTTGGTATGTGGGGGTACGTTCGGCCGGGGGAGTGACATAGGCCTATTAATTTGCCCGTGCGACGTGACCTTGACCTTGAAATCGGGTCATTTCAAGGTCAAATCGCCAATATTTATGGGATTTCGACGAAATTTGATACGTGGGGGTACTTTTGTCCACTGATTGTTTTGGACGGGTCATATCGTGACCCCGACCTTACCTTGACCTTCAAAATGATAAATTCAAGGTCAAATCGAGTAAAACCGGATGGATTTCGACATGCACGTTTGTCGGGTAATTTTGTCCGGGTAGTGTTTTGGACTGGTCAAATCGTGACCCCACTTGACCTTGACATTCAAAATGGACAATTCAAGGTCAAAGCCCGGACGAAGTCGGGTCACCTTCTAGTATTTTATATAAAGTAATCTGGGGGTTCGAAAATTAAGTGGGCCTTTAAACGCACTCCGTCGATCTTTCCCTGCCACTACACGCTGTCCATACACGCTGTCCATATGTGCATGTCTTTATATACGCGACTGCTTTACATTATGGTATTATACAAGAGACGAGTAAAACAACAGCATTTCCCAGGGGTGGGGTGGGGGGGGGGGGGGGGGTAATACAAAAAATTTGTGGAAAGTGTGCTGGGGTGGGTCGATGGCCCGAGAGGCAAAAAAACCCACATTTTTTACAACCTCATGCAAATTTTTACTGAAGACCTTTTGTGTCCATATTTGACATTTATAACAATTTAAAACATATTATAACTGCAAAAACACCTTATATATGTTACTGAGACCTCACATGGGGCTTAGTTGAGGTGACATTAAAGATGGAAAATCCGAAATAACGCTCCCAAATTGATATTTCTTTGTGTATCCTGCACATTGACCTATAGGTTTGCAAATATCAACAATTTTTTAAATAATATTTCCAATTGCAGCCTGGTCAATATCCTATCTACGTATGATATGTTATGGATATGTATACAACACAGTGACTCGAAGGTCATGATTGAGTTCACTGTTCTTAGATGTTAACAGTTTTAAACTGTATTGCAGCCAAATAACCAAACATAATCGGTTCATGTAATAGCTTGCAGGGATAATAATAACGCTGATGGGGTCATTGTCACAAGGCTCCGGTCACATTCGTAGCCAGCTTTTTAAATCGATCACAAATGTAGCCAGCTTTTCTACGGCGATCACATTTGTAGCCAGCTTTTCATATTCATGCGAGCCTCAATGAACAAGATTAGGTTCGTCTCATTTTTCTGAGTTGATGAATGAAAAACAACATAAATTTTAATTTTATATTAGTTCATCTAATAACCTGAGGTTTCCGATCAATGTCGTTAGATGCTCGAATTATATTCCAATATAAGTTGATAAACGAAGCATGACGTCGGCATTTTAGTCACGAACGCGATGACGTCATATTTCGCGCCACATAAAGCATGGAATTAGAAAAGCTGGCTACGAATGTGATCGCCGGCGAAAAGCTGGCTACATTTGTGATCGATTTAAAAAGCTGGCTACGAATGTGACCGAAGCCTTGTGACAATGACCCCATCGGCAATAATAACTCACTGGATAGGCAGGTGATATGCTGGGATATGTATCATGTTTTTGGAAAAATTGGATGCATACCTTATAATAGTATTGTATGTGCACCTATCAGCTGCTGGTGGGTTACTGTATTTGTCCACTATATCGATGCATTAAAATTCCACTTAGCAGTATGGAATTTGACCACACAGGAAGACTTATAGAATACTCTCACCACACACTGACCTGGAAACGCCAATGCATATGGACATGTATATGCCTATCAAGCAGTATTTGAAAGAAAAAAACTTCATATTTACCTGTATTAAAAAAATTCAATTTAAACAGCTAATGAAACAGGTAAAGCTGTCATTTGATCTAAAGGAGAGAATTTCGCAGTGATTGATCTCAGTAGGGTTTTATGAGGGTTTGACCGAAATTAGTTAAATTTGGGGAGGGGGTGGGAGTATTTTTTTTTGTGCAGGTTTGTGGGTAGCCGAAAATGCCACATAGCTATGGTATGTGCATGTATATATAGTGTATATATCAGGGGTGGCGCCAGTGGGGGGCACGGAGGGGGGGGCTACAACCCCTTGTCGGGGAGCTCTAGCTAGCCCCCTCGCCGGGGAGGACTTGTCGGGGATTTTCTATATGTAAGTCGGTTGTGTGTATAAGATGAAGTAATCATGTACAGACTGTCAGTGTGGGAAAGTGTCAGAGAGAGAACATACAGCGGAATATATCCCACAAAAAATATTCATGGCACATGTTCCCATTAAATCCGGGGGTATTCCCCTGTATTGTTACACCATCAGCGTTTTAGTGGTAATGAAAATCTATTGAAACATGTGTGCTTTATCATTGCTGGCTACTCTGGCATTCGTCACAATGGCCACATTGGTCTATAGAACCATTGAGTACCTACAGTATGGCCACATGTTAGCCATATCCCCGACAGTGAAACACCATGCTGGCACTTGCAACTAATGAAATTAGAAATTAGAACTGACACAGAAGACAAGTGGCCTCCCTAGAATATAGGAATTTTCACAACAATTCATGGGTTTTAATCTTCGAGTTATCTCATCTGCTAATTATGGCTGATGTATTGCTAAACGTTATGACGACTCCCTCACATTTTGGCCCGGCCCGGAACCATCATGTGTCATACATGTGTTACCTTAATTCAAGTTTAATTGACACCACCATAATATATGTGTTATTATTTACATATGTGATAATGTTCATCAATCATAAGCAACTGCAGATCTATTAGAATTCTCCAGGCTCCAGCTAAGAGACTATTATTACTTCAATATGATTTTGTTCATTGGTTCGCCACACACACTATGTGCGCTCATTTCACATACCAACAGGCAATATGGTGTAATTTAGTGTAGCCCCCCCCCCTTTCGGGGAGCACAGCTCCCCTGTCGGGGATTTTCTGGTGCCACCCCTGGTATATATAGTATAATCCACCGACCACAAGTCATTTGGACAACATCTAACTTGATATCTTCGTTATAAATTAGTTAAACTGCATGCGTTCGGGAGAATCTGTCGTCCAAATTTCTACTTAAACCAGCTATGTTATTTCAAGCTGCTGGGACAATGCCGAATGTCGAATCCCTGTTAGTCCGTGAGCTAATATGGGTATGCCTACCCTTGCACCCCACCTGGGACTTAACATTACCACACTCATTTTGTCCCTTATTATGTCCTTCAACTTTTAAGCAATGTTAACAAGAAAAAAAAGTGGCCGTGTAGACTCCAGACAAGATGGCGGTCATCATGGCCGTCGTTTTGATGCAAATTATAGCGAGAAACTCTAGTAAAATGTATAAAAATGTATATATTTTCGCCAAGCTAAGACATAATGTCACTTTTATAGGGCAAAATTGAAATTCCTCATCCAAGATGACCGCCAAAATGGCCACCGAAAGTTGAAAATAGGACGTTTTTTTCACTTATATTTTCTAGATCAGTTTATGCTGTTTGGAATTGGTTGAGAAATGTGACTTTAATTTGTATTTTTATATTAATTGATCAAAATTTTATACCGCATTCTGTAAAATCGAATTTTTGAGGGATCGGAAGGGGCTATAGGACCCCAATAATTGCATATTTCATTGCTCCAATCATGGCGATAAACTTATTGTCAATGAAAAGCGTTCCGACATATGGTATCTATTACGTTCCGTTTCAGTTGTCCGTTTTTTAGTCTGTCAATTGAAATCGAAAGTAGATGTATAGCTGGATTTCAATTAATTTTGAATAATTTCTTAATTACAGGCAGTGAGGCACGATACTTTACGACAATGGAAAACAGTGTTGCTAAATGTGTAGGATAAGATAAGATAAATTTCTATTTAAAGATTCGGAGGTAAAAACAGTCGGAGGTAGATGCAGAGACAGCAATAATAATTAATATAATATCAGGATGCATTTCGGTAGAGTTACTGGAGAAAACTTGCTGCAGTGACTGAGTGAGTGTCTGAAAAAATTAGTCTGTGGTGGACACGACTTTTTTCTATTGTTTTAGTTGACACAAAACATGATGACTGATTGTTAAAATAGTCGCGGCTCTTAATTAAATATGTAAAGTAGTCACGTGGGTATGGGAGGCCAAATTCACATTTAATAACCAATTACGCTTAAGCATAATGCCATTACACTTAAGCGTAGTGCCATTACGCTTAAGCGTAATTCAGATTTCCATTACGCTTTATAAGAGTAATGCGGTTACACTTAAAGGTACTCAATCCGTAAAGAGGGTCCCCATCTCAACATATTCCAACAACAACAATCCGATCAGAGGGTCCTATATTAATACTATTTCTTTGGCTTTGGGGGTAAAAAATATTTGATTCGAGTCGAGGAACCCATCAAACAAAGGCCAAAGCTCAGAGTTATTAGATATTGATTTTTGAAATTTGTTAATTGCTCGAGATGAGTACTAATAACTGCCGTCAATTTGGTAACTTGCTCGAGATTTTACGCCAAAACTCTATTCAAACAGACAAGGATGGATAACTCTATAATCAAGTGGTAATAATAACGAAATTTTGACTGTCTTCTGGGCCAGAAAGAATTCCCGATAATGAAAAATAATAGATTTCTAAAATCGATATCTAACAAATCTGAGCTTTGATGGGTGACTTCCTCGACTCGAATCAAATATTTTTGACCCCCGAAGCCATTGAAATAGTAATTGAGAGGAGTTTTATCGGATTGAGTACCTTTAAGCATAATGGAATTTGTATTATGCTTTAAGCGTAATGGCATTACGCTTAAGTGTAATTCAAATTCCATATCTCAAAACTCCCCTGGAGCTGAATTAGGTTGAAAGTTTTCTCGTAGTTTGATTTTCCAACAATTTCTTAGTGAAGAATGTTGTTTTTAGACCAACATTTGAAAATTTCCCTTTCATTTGCAAAATTCTGTACTGAAATGGCCATCAGTAGGCAATTTTCAAACTTAAGCGTGTGTGTCAGGTTAAAAATCTGCCCGAATTGGAAATTTTAAGGCCAGTCTAGATGCTAGAATTGTCAAATTTTCATGTTCAGATTTCAAAATGTTCTCACATCGGGCCTATAACCATTGACCGACCCGTGTGTTCTGTGCCCTTGCCAGTAGTTACTTGCGAATTAATTTAAGAAAAAATAAATCGGGGTGTAAATTTGTCTCGCGTTATACCACTAGATGTTAGGATTTTTAATCTTATACTGTGCTGAACCATCTTTTTCACCCCCACCCCTGCATGGATAGTGGCCACAAGACTACTGGTCCATTTATAGGCTACCATCTAGTAGTCTGTGATGGAACATTTGGGAAAAATCAAAGCACAAGGGGTATGCAAATTGAATAACGCAAACTTGTGAGTTTGGTGTGGTTCAATGGGGTGGGGTACAGTTTGAAATTCCGAGATGGAGACCACCCCAACGAAAGCCTTCAAGCCAAGTCCCAAGTGCCAAATATCCCAGTCTCCCAGACCCAATCAGGGGTTCCCCTCGCTACTTAGTTTCTGCTTTCGGCTAGGGCTATTTGTTTTCTATCCGAGAATACACTACACCGGCGGCAATATATTGACCATACTCTGAATGAAAATGCTTCCGTGTGAACACACGGTAATGTCGTGCTGCAATTAAGACGATAATTGTGTTGTAGAAATGATACGGAAGACCGATTGTCAAAAAACACAACATCAAAATACACAGGGCAAGGCTTGTCGATCCAAACTGTGGAGTGTGTTTTTATTGTGTATTTCTCGCATATACCCATGGTTATATATAAACGGGCTACGAGCATCTGACTGCAGGTCTATGGGAAGCCAAATTGACATTTAATAAATAATTGAGCTTAAGCGCAATAAGGAATATTATTGTTAATAGTAACCACTTGATTTTCGAGTTATCCATCTTACACCCGCAATTTGTCTGTTTGAGCACGAGGTTCTGGCCCACATCTCCAAAAATTAACAAACTTCAAAAATCAATATCTGATCACTCTGAGCTTTGATGGGTGGGTTCCTTGACTCAAATCAAATATTTTTTACCCCCGATGCCAAAGAAATAGTAATTTAGGAGTGTCTAATCGGATTGAGTACCTTTAATACGTTAGAGTGAAATCGACATGGCCCTGTGAAAGCGACATGAATTAATACGTCACGTCATTGCCCCTGCACTGATTCCGAGAAACGCGGGTATTGATATGAAGTATACGCAACTAGACTCTTAATTAGACGTGTTCGAGGATTTATTGCAAAGATGACAACTGTTTGAATGTGGAACTATTTCATTCGTCATTTGTGAAGCGGCTATAGTTTACGTGTAACGAAATGTGCAAGTAATGCCAGTTTCGCTTTGTGGCCTTATGTTTGGTGAAATATGTTCACACAATTAGTCGTTTATATTGCATGTTATGCAACTCTGCGCTTGCAATTGAGGTTAATTATGTTGAAGGTTCTTCGTGTTTAACATGATGGAGGCTGATCTCCATTTGCATTTAATAGCGTCCACAAATTCTTCTGTATTTATTTATTTGAAACATGAAGTGTAACTGGTTGGTCATTGTTTTAGTTGACACAAAACATGATGACTGATTGTTAAAATAGTCGCGGCTCTTAATTAAATAGGTAAAGTAGTCACGTGGGTATGGGAGGCCAAATTCACATTTAATAACCAATTACGCTTAAGCATAATGCCATTACACTTAAGCGTAGTGCCATTACGCTTAAGCGTAATTCAGATTTCCATTACGCTTTATAAGAGTAATGCGGTTACACTTAAAGGTACTCAATCCGTAAAGAGGGTCCCCATCTCAACATATTCCAACAACAACAATCCGATCAGAGGGTCCTATATTACTATTTCTTTGGCTTTGGGGGTAAAAAATATTTGATTCGAGTCGAGGAACCCATCAAACAAAGCTCAGAGTTATTAGATATTGATTTTTGAAATTTGTTAATTGCTCGAGATGAGTACTAATAACTGCCGTCAATTTGGTAACCTGCTCAAGATTTTACGCCAAAACTCTATTCAAACAGACAAGGATGGATAACTCTATAATCAAGTGGTAATAATAACGAAATTTTGACTGTCTTCTGGGCCAGAAAGAATTCCCGATAATGAAAAATAATAGATTTCTAAAATCGATATCTAACAAATCTGAGCTTTGATGGGTGACTTCCTCGACTCGAATCAAATATTTTTGACCCCCGAAGCCATTGAAATAGTAATTGAGAGGAGTTTTATCGGATTGAGTACCTTTAAGCATAATGGAATTTGTATTATGCTTTAAGCGTAATGGCATTACGCTTAAGTGTAATTCAAATTCCATATCTCAAAACTCCCCTGGAGCTGAAATGGATGCAGCCAATTACTGATGCTAGTAACTTTTAATATATATCTACCTTAGATGATACCATTATATGTAAGGTAGTAAGGCTATGAAAACCTATTACGCTTAAGCGTAATGGCATTACGCTTAAGCGTAATGGAGTTGTGAGTGAGGCTATTACGCTTAAGCATATTTGCATTACGCTTAAGTGTAATAGCATTACACTTAAGCGTAATTAACTATTAAATGTGAATTTGGCCTCCCATACGTGGGTAGGGTGAGACAGCTGCATGGTCACGTGTTGGGTGAGATAGGGAAATCTCACCCATCTATCCCACATGGGCTGCCTGTGCTAAAATGTGTAGGGGAGGGAGAAAACACCATCTCGTACTCCACACCCCCCCCCCCCCCCCCCCCCCCCCCCATGCAGCTGTCTCACCCTACCCACGTATGGGAGGCCAAATTCACATTTAATAGTTAATTACGCTTAAGTGTAATGCTATTACACTTAAGCGTAATGCAATTATGCTTAAGCGTAATAGCCTCACTCACAACTCCATTACGCTTAAGCGTAATGCCATTACGCTTAAGCGTAATAGGTTTTCATAGCCTTACTACCTTACATATAATGGTATCATCTAAGGTAGATATATATTAAAAGTTACTAGCATCAGTAATTGGCTGCATCCATTTAAGCTCCAGGGGAGTTTTGAGATATGGAATTTGAATTACGCTTAAGCGTAATGCCATTACACTTAAGCGTAATGCCATTACGCTTAAAGCATAATACAAATTCCATTATGCTTAAAGGTACTCAATCCGATAAAACTCCTCTCAATTACTATTTCAATGGCTTCGGGGGTCAAAAATATTTGATTCGAGTCGAGGAAGTCACCCATCAAAGCTCAGATTTGTTAGATATCGATTTTAGAAATCTATTATTTTTCATTATCGGGAATTCTTTCTGGCCCAGAAGACAGTCAAAATTTCGTTATTATTACCACTTGATTATAGAGTTATCCATCCTTGTCTGTTTGAATAGAGTTTTGGCGTAAAATCTTGAGCAGGTTACCAAATTGACGGCAGTTATTAGTACTCATCTCGAGCAATTAACAAATTTCAAAAATCAATATCTAATAACTCTGAGCTTTGTTTGATGGGTTCCTCGACTCGAATCAAATATTTTTTACCCCCAAAGCCAAAGAAATAGTAATATAGGACCCTCTGATCGGATTGTTGTTGTTGGAATATGTTGAGATGGGGACCCTCTTTACGGATTGAGTACCTTTAAGTGTAACCGCATTACTCTTATAAAGCGTAATGGAAATCTGAATTACGCTTAAGCGTAATGGCACTACACTTAAGTGTAATGGCATTATGCTTAAGCGTAATTGGTTATTAAATGTGAATTTGGCCTCCCATACCCACGTGACTACTTTACCTATTTAATTAAGAGCCGCGACTATTTTAACAATCAGTCATCATGTTTTGTGTCAACTAAAACAATGACCAACCAGTTACACTTCATGTTTCAAATAAATAAATACAGAAGAATTTGTGGACGCTATTAAATGCAAATGGAGATCAGCCTCCATCATGTTAAACACGAAGAACCTTCAACATAATTAACCTCAATTGCAAGCGCAGAGTTGCATAACATGCAATATAAACGACTAATTGTGTGAACATATTTCACCAAACATAAGGCCACAAAGCGAAACTGGCATTACTTGCACATTTCGTTACACGTAAACTATAGCCGCTTCACAAATGACGAATGAAATAGTTCCACATTCAAACAGTTGTCATCTTTGCAATAAATCCTCGAACACGTCTAATTAAGAGTCTAGTTGCGTATACTTCATATCAATACCCGCGTTTCTCGGAATCAGTGCAGGGGCAATGACGTGACGTATTAATTCATGTCGCTTTCACAGGGCCATGTCGATTTCACTCTAACGTATTAAAGGTACTCAATCCGATTAGACACTCCTAAATTACTATTTCTTTGGCATCGGGGGTAAAAAATATTTGATTTGAGTCAAGGAACCCACCCATCAAAGCTCAGAGTGATCAGATATTGATTTTTGAAGTTTGTTAATTTTTGGAGATGTGGGCCAGAACCTCGTGCTCAAACAGACAAATTGCGGGTGTAAGATGGATAACTCGAAAATCAAGTGGTTACTATTAACAATAATATTCCTTATTGCGCTTAAGCTCAATTATTTATTAAATGTCAATTTGGCTTCCCATAGACCTGCAGTCAGATGCTCGTAGCCCGTTTATATATAACCATGGGTATATGCGAGAAATACACAATAAAAACACACTCCACAGTTTGGATCGACAAGCCTTGCCCTGTGTATTTTGATGTTGTGTTTTTTGACAATCGGTCTTCCGTATCATTTCTACAACACAATTATCGTCTTAATTGCAGCACGACATTACCGTGTGTTCACACGGAAGCATTTTCATTCAGAGTATGGTCAATATATTGCCGCCGGTGTAGTGTATTCTCGGATAGAAAACAAATAGCCCTAGCCGAAAGCAGAAACTAAGTAGCGAGGGGAACCCCTGATTGGGTCTGGGAGACTGGGATATTTGGCACTTGGGACTTGGCTTGAAGGCTTTCGTTGGGGTGGTCTCCATCTCGGAATTTCAAACTGTACCCCACCCCATTGAACCACACCAAACTCACAAGTTTGCGTTATTCAATTTGCATACCCCTTGTGCTTTGATTTTTCCCAAATGTTCCATCACAGACTACTAGATGGTAGCCTATAAATGGACCAGTAGTCTTGTGGCCACTATCCATGCAGGGGTGGGGGTGAAAAAGATGGTTCAGCACAGTATAAGATTAAAAATCCTAACATCTAGTGGTATAACGCGAGACAAATTTACACCCCGATTTATTTTTTCTTAAATTAATTCGCAAGTAACTACTGGCAAGGGCACAGAACACACGGGTCGGTCAATGGTTATAGGCCCGATGTGAGAACATTTTGAAATCTGAACATGAAAATTTGACAATTCTAGCATCTAGACTGGCCTTAAAATTTCCAATTCGGGCAGATTTTTAACCTGACACACACGCTTAAGTTTGAAAATTGCCTACTGATGGCCATTTCAGTCCAGAATTTTGCAAATGAAAGGGAAATTTTCAAATGTTGGTCTAAAAACAACATTCTTCACTAAGAAATTGTTGGAAAATCAAACTACGAGAAAACTTTCAACCTAATTTTGGTGTGCATTTTCTAATTAATGTTGCATTAGGTTTGACTATAGTTGGGGGGGGGGTAAACCCCCTGCATAACCACCCCTGTCGACACGTTCCTGCTTGGCACCCCATGCTAAGAGCGCGGTCTTGCATTCACTGAAGACAAGAAATCATCGATACTAAATTATGTTAGGTTGCACCCGGGGAGAAGTCAGGGGACTACAACCCCACCCCTATCGGAGAGGGATAGCCACCCCCATCAGTGAGATCTGCAATGGTCAACCTGGTAGCTAAAGCCCGACCCCTGTCAGTGTCGGGTAATAGAATAGCCCCTGCATTGGGAATATCCTGGTGCCACCCCTGTTTGAAATCAAATAGAGAAAACCACATATGGAGTAGAAATCAGGGGGGAAATGAGCTCTCAAAACCACAAAACTACACTGAAGACATCCCAATAAACCCAAATTGGATGCAGTCGCATATAGTATATATATGGTATCGTTCCTGTTGTCCTCTCTATGTTATATAAATACTTTCTTTTTTTTTAAACCCTTAAACCAACACGACGTGCGATTTCCCTGCGCTCCTGTTGCACAAATTCAAGTATAAAAAGTGCGTCTATTTCAGACAAAGTTCAAACAGTAAATATGACCAGACAAGACATAGTAACCGCTAATCTCATTACCAATCTAACAACACCAGTCGAACATGATTACCTTTCAAAGCAATAACACCGGGCATCAGGTTAGGGACAACCACAGGCACACACACCATGGTTAAATACACGGTCAAAAGAACGGCGGTTTTTGTGTACGGTTATATCTGGCATATACCCATGGTTATATATAAACGGGCTACGAGCATCTGACTGCTGGTGTATCACCTAGCAACACGAGGGGTATTGGGCTAATTTTAGCCTGTTTTAATTAGCCTGAGTACTCAACAGTCAACTGTGAGTATGTGTCAGTACAACAATGATATTATAAATCCCTAATTACATATTATCAGCATTCATATATCCAAAGAATTGATGTCTCCTTACCAGATCTCTAGTATTTTTATATAATATGTTTTTAAGTATTTTTGCAGATTTGGGCCATTACTACGGTCATATAGTATGCATGTGGTGTCACTGCATGAGGGCTTGCACATGCTTACCTCATATGGTTTACTTATTGACTTATCAGGGAAACAACTATTTTCGTATTATCAGTATCCCTTCCCAAAAATTGGTGTCTCATTCCTGGTGTTTCGTTGTCTCAGTCCTCGAGCTCAAGTTTTTTAATAAATCAGCATCTCTTGCACAGATCTATAGTATTTCCATGGTCATATAGCGCGAATGTGGTGTCACTGAGGGCTTGCTTCCCTCATATGGTGTGCCTGTATAATTGAAAATTGAAGAAAATCAAAGTCTCCCCGACTAATACAGAAGGTAATGCTATCGCGAGTAGCCCCAATTAAAACAGAAGATAATACTATTGCGAGTCAGCCATTTTAATAAAGAAGTTAGGCTAGCTCCCTACCCATCCAAACCAATGAAAACAAGAGGTATTATGTCAATAGGAGTTAAGGTTAAGTTATGGATAAACCTATTTTTTCACCAGGGTTGTTTAGTCACATATAACCATGAAATGTTCTTAAGCGCAATTGATTAGGCTTAAGTGAAATTATTTGCGCTTATTAAATGTGAATTTGGCCTCCCATAGAATGCATTTTTTCAAGTAACGGTTCCAAAAAATATTGGGGCTGGTGATTTTCCATTTTTTTTCCATTTAAATTTTCAAAAGTTAACTAACAACAGAACATAATGAGCCATTATAAAGTCAGACATCAGAAATAGAGAAAATGATATAATGCGTACATGCAATAATATATACATTATTTACAGATAAATCAGCTTGGAATAGTGAAGTTCCAGATATGTTGTATGACCTATCATGTGACAGAATGGCACCAGGGATCATAATGGAAATAAATGGGATCTTGTCTGTTTTTTTTTCTAAGTATCTCTGATGAAATTCAGTCACATGATAGTGCTTTATAGCCATAAATTTAATTGATATCATATTATTAAAGGTACTCAATCTGTTTCAACGTCCCCATATCATCAGATTCCAACAACAACTTTTTTTAAATGCTGCTTCAGTTATCAGAATCGATTAGTTGCCCAAAAATAATGTTAACCACAGTTAACTATAGTATAAAATTGCCCAAACTGTGTTATTTATTAATATTTTGTTCAACGAAATAATGGCCGGATTTTCAAATATCTTAGCATCCAAAGCCACTTGATTTTAGAGTTATCCATCTTCATCTGCAATTTGATCCGAGACCATCGCCTTGACAAATTTTTACCAGGCTAACAATAATTACATATCTCGAGAAATATAAAATTTCAAAAATTGATATCTGATTACTCAGACCTTTGATCGATGGGTTCCTTTACTCGAATCAAATATTTTTACCCCAAAGCCAAATAGTAATTTGGAAGCGTAAATTTGGATTATGCCTCTTTAACTTTGATTTTAAGATAACCTGTTAACCTGAACATTTAAATAATATATCTTTGACTCAAAATCTAATTTTTCTATATATTTTCGATATTAGATCATTGTTATTACCGGGAATTTATTGAAATTGGCATACAGTACCCCTTTAAACTAGCCTTACATATATATAGTATATAAATAATGCATGGCTTATCTGGTATGGCTTAAGGATCACTATCGTCATGCGATGTGCAGTTGAGTACCAAGCTTAATATTTCGTGCAGTCGAAGACCTTGCTTAATGAATCAGTGTGGTTGAGTACCTCACTTTACGAAATCTCACAGATAAACGAGATTCCCGACATCGTCTGCTAAATTGCTTTTATTTTTGGAGAATTCCAATTTCCAAAACAAAATGAAAATGCAAGCTGGTGTGACATAAAGTCTAAAGACGGACCATATCCTTACAATTAAATCATTCGATGGTAGACCTATATAAAATTTCCCTTTGTATCATGTGATCCCAGTTCGAGATTTCATAAAGCGAGGTACTCAACTGCACTGATTCATTAAGTGAGATAACCACATAAATATTAAGCTGGGTGCTGGTACGCACATCACGTGATGATAGTGACCCCTTCAACACTAGTATGCAGGAGTAGTATGCTGATAGAACTATCGATCATTATTGGAAAATAGTATACAGTGTGCATCAGTAAAATGAATGACCAAACTTTTAAAAAAGGTCTGACAATGATTGACAAAGCTTTAAACAAAATTTTTAGTGACAAAAAAGCTCAAAATAAATAAAATGATTTTAGGAGTGGCGTATTAGATTGGGGTGGTCGGGTGGACAGTAGTGAGGAGTCAGATTGGTACTGCACAAGGTGTAACTTTGCCACAGCGGTCACATGTATATATTTAAATGGCGTGTAAACCAGAAGAGTGGTCACTCAGTATATAGTCTGATCCAACGCCACATTAAACATATCTGTTTCCACTGACTCTACTCAGAGTCTCAGATTGTCAAGAATGATTAGGTAGGTAGGTATGTTTTTTCTGGATAGGTTTAGTAATTATTGAGATTAGCAATTTGGCTGCCACAACGAGTTAACTCATAGAAAACGGTTCCATGGGGACTGCTACTACGAGTTAACTCATAGTGGTGTCCATACCACATAAATAACAACAGAAACCACATGAAATGATGTAGGTTTATTCACCAATACATACCAACGATCCCATTGATCGATTGTATATATATATAATTAAAATGGCTTGAGATACGATTCCCGCATCCCGATTAAGGGGTGGGGTGCCGTTGCTAGGACACTCAAATTCACCAGGACCTTTTTCTGTATGTCCCTGACCCTTGGTAGACATGTGCAAATAGACCTTTCCCGGAATATATAGAGGGCTTTTGTTGCATAAATCAGTAATCAGTTAGCTCTAAATTTTTAGGTCTCATTATTGAAGCTATATGCTTATATACTGATAATACACCCCCGTTGCGTGAGGGATGGGTGCAAGCCACTGAAAGGTCAGCTAAATATCTAAGCTTGGCTATGTAACATATAATAGAACAACACTTACATTTATGTTGAGATTAGTTGGAAATCAGCACACTGCTCAAGTGCGCTAATTTCTAAATTCTAACTAATCTTATTAGCAGCTGTGGTTCTATGTTTATTACACATCTCATACTTGCTTTATTGGCTTTATAACTGGTTAAATTCTGACAGTTATAGAAGAATTTGGATATAGTGCCAGAGGCTGCTGCAAACTCTAGTTAGCCCCACATCAAGTGTATGCACAAGCAGATACATGTGGCTTGTTTACCCATGCTTGCAAGTTTATTTCCCTGGCAATGGGTGTACAAGTGTGTATATATAAATTAATTTATCATGTATAGTCGACCAAAATTGGATTATATGATGCTGAAACATGTCATAAAGCTACTACAAGATAACTCGTATTTGGCACCTGGGACAGAATTTACCAGTGGTCATCGCTGGTGCCAGCTACGAGTTATCTTGTAGGCAAATACATATTACATTTTCGACATCTTAGGCGAATTAGAGTGTGCCAGTGATTACATATAAATTAAATTACCATTGTGTCTTAAGCACGATATGGTTGACGTTGATTGTACCTATATAGCACTCTTCATCATCTAAGCCGTTGAAACATAATTGTTTTTCCTACAAGATAACTCATAGCTGGCACCAGCGATGAAACACTGATAAATTCCGCCCCAGTTGCCGACTATTAATTATCTTGTAGTAGCCTTATGACATGTTTCAGCATCATATAACCCGATATTGGTTGAACCATCACTCATCCATACGTAAAATATCAACTACTATCGGAAAAACATACAATCCCAAATTGGCATACGGGATGGAATTACCCATTGATTTTCGGCAGTGAACATGTTAAAATATGATAATCATCATATAAAATATCATGCATACCTCTTATATTATATTTTGAGTAATATGTTAAAGAAAAAAAGGCAATCAATAAATTTTAGTTGTTATATACATGTGCTTATCATCCAGATTGAAAATTTTAAACAAATGTGCAGGTACATATATATACATGTATGTGATTGTAAAAGCTGAGTTTTCTAAAAAATAAAACCTTGTATATTATTTCAGCACATGGAAGATGAACAGCAATCTTTTTCATGTTAAGTCTATATCAACATGCTACACATGATAGAGGTTCCATAACAACACAACAGGAAGCAAAATTACCAACTCCAGATGATACGATCACGTTCTTTGAGGATATTCATATGCATTTTGGGATTTTTTGTGCTTCTACAAATTGCAGTGGTGTACGTAGCATATCTTTATGTATACAGAGCATATAGTGGTGTATTAAGTGAATATACACAGATGAATGGCCTCACATTCTCTGAGAAAGTTGTTCAATTCCCGTGGGTTCGGAATGCGATTGAACGAGGAAAAAAAGGAGGGTTTGTTGGAATCATTCAAGAAACAATTGACCGTGCATTTCTTGTGTCTTATTCTGGTGTTAGGCAATCAAAATCCCAGAGAGATTCTTATCCAATGATCAGTTTATTTAATTTTGATGTTTCACATTCTGGGGAAAGCCTATATCTCATAAGACGGATATACGAGAACAAAAACTTCACATATAAGAGTCTGATTGTAGACATCGGGGCTAACGATGGATTCACTGGCAGCAATTCCTTCAATTTTATAAAACTGGGCTGGGATGCAATACTTGTAGAACCACAACACCAACAGTTGGAGTATGCAAGGCGTAATCTCAAAAGGTATGTATGAAATATCGTTATTTGAAATCAAATATTTTTTGCCACCAATAATATTAAGTGGCCCAGTAAACAGTTGACGAGAAGACCGTCTTGGACGAAGTCTCCGGTGGAGCTATAGTCATCACTCCTCATCCGTCATCCGTCCATCCATCCATCCGTCAAGAATCATCTTCTCCAGAACCGTAAGACCGAATGGATTCATATTTGGTGTGGATGTTCCCTAGGTTAATCACATTCAGATTTGTTCAAATGAGGTCACCCGGTCAAATAGTTGCGAAGCTAGGGCCATAACTCTTTCCACCCATAGTAATTCTTACAACGACTTCTTCTCAAATTTCATTGGGCCGAATGGGTTCATATTTGGTACAAAGGGTCCTTGGGGGACGGTGATTGAGATTTGTTCAAATTTTAAACATGTTATAAAATTATAAAAAAGTGACACCAGTATAACATCTTCAGAGTTATGAAACTTTAATCTTTAATGAAATTACAGAAACATTCCATTACCCATCACCCCTCCCACATGGCCCAGACCCAACCCCCCCATCCTGCCCCAACCAACTTCCCTTCCAACACATATCATCTCCAAAATTCCAACTTTAATACCTCTTCTATCCACAGGTATTAGGCACAAATTTTTTTTTTTTTAATTTAATAAAAATCTCGGAAAGGTATCTATCTCATTTTTGATAGAGGTCAGCATTTTTCTCTACAAAAGCAACATTTTATTTTTTATTGATCTGTAATTGCAGCACTATGTGACCAAATAATCATAGTTTTCAAAAAAGTTTGGTTCGCCGTCGTATTTGAGATTAGTGAACATAGAAAAACATTTAAAGTTGATATATCAAATTTATTTGGTTGGTACCCGAAATGTCCGTCCAATGAAAAATAAAAAAATCAAACAATCCAACCCCTAAATCACCGAAATCTATACTCTAATCATCAAACTAAATAGCCCTATTGTCAAACAGACGTTGTTTCACGAAGGACAGCTAATTTGGGTGTGGTACTCAACATACATCGAGTTTAATAACGATTTTTGTCTTTTTTTCCCGTCAGTTTTACAGATTTGTTTTCGCGGGAAGCCGTTTGAAAGTGCGAAACAAACTCGAGAAACGCTGCAGTAAATGACTCCAAAATAAAATAATTTTACATCGATAAAAAAAAATGTTTTATCTAATTCCTTATCTAGTGGGTATTATATATCCACCGCATGATTTTTGTCATTAAGAATGCCGGATATCAATTAAAAGAGAGATATTAAAAATAATTTAATAAAGTTCAAGTTAGTTTCGCTTTCAGTTTTTCAAAATGGCCTCCCGCGAAAACAAATCTGTGAAACTGACGAAAAAAAGGACATAAATCGTTATTAAACTCGATGTATGTTGAGTACCACCCCCAAATTAGCTGTACTTCATGAAACAAGTCTGTTTGACAATAGGGCTATTTAATTTGATGATAATAGTATAGATTTCGGTGATTTAGGGGTTGGATTTTTTTATTTTTCATTGGACGGACGTTTCGGATACCAAAAAATAAATTTCATTGACAACTTCGAATGATTTTCTATGCTCACTTGTTTAAAGTACAACGGAAAGCTAAACTTGAACCAAATATATGATTACTTGGGCACATAATGCTAGAATTCCAGATTAATTTGATAAAAAAAATTGCTTTTGTGAGGATGATTTTTGACCTCCTATTTTCATTATCAGCCTTGATACTCTATATATTTTATTTTTTTTGGCCAAATATTTTTTGGCCAAATAACTGTGCTTCTATCCAGAAGCAGATATACAGTAATGCCCTAATTAATCGACTCCTTTAACCACAGCAGAATTATGGGTAACTTTTCAGGATTTAGTCGGAAATATGGCTTGTTGCCATTCATCGGAAAGCTCTCCCCCGAGAGCTTTCCGATGAATGGCAACAAGCCATATTTCCGACTAAATCCTGAAAAGTTACCCATAATTCTGCTGTGGTTAAAGGAGTCGATTAATTAGGGAATTACTGTATCTCTGCAGAGAGACACAGGTCATTAATTTAGATTATAATAATAGTCATAATAATGTCATCTGGCAGACTTGTGTAAATGAAAACAAACTGCTGTTCCCAAGTCAGACATTTGCAAAATGAGGTCCCCAGAGGGTGAATTTAGTGTTGCTACCCCATACAGCAGGCTAGCATCACCAAATACACCCTCCAGGGAACTAATTCTGCTTAGGCCTCATCTTCTGGGAAGTATCTTAAGTATCAAATTGAAATTTTGTTTTAGTTACTTTTTAACTTTTTCCCTTCTGTTCAGTTTCTATGTCCCCCTAATTTGCAGAATATAAAATGCATAATTGAGGTGCTTAGTGGGTGTGCATCACCAACGTCAACTGTAGAACTTCAATCTGTCCCTAGGTTTCCCATGGCTGTTGAGGCCTAATCAGACTGAGGATGAATTCGGTGATGCTAGCACTTCTTGCGGAATAGTGTCATTAAATTCACCTTTTGAGGACCTCATTCTGCAAATGTCAGACACACTAAATTCAGACTTGGCTGTTTCATATTATTTTCTTAACCACCAATTATCCAGATGAAATCATACCATGATTTTTCAAAGAAAATTATGGGGTATATTGGATTGAATTTGTCTTCTGTCTGTCAGGCGGTCCTTCCATCCATCTGTCTGTTGGGATGTCTATCCATCTGTCTATCAACAATTGTTTTCTTCTCCATATTAAAGACCGAATGTGTTTATATATTTCAGTGTGCATGTTCCCTAGGTGACTCACAATCAGATTTGTTCAAATAAGTTCATCAGATTAAATAGGTGCGAAGACAGGGCCATAACTCTTTCCCTCCATAGTAATTCTTAAAACAATTTCTTGGGCCATATATTAGCTTACATTTGGTATGAAGGGGCCTTGGGTGACTGGGGTTCAGATTTGTTCAAATGGGGTCATTTTTAGCTCAACTTACTTTTGTAAGTTTGAGCTATTGCCATGGCTTGGCGTCCGTCGTCCGTGTGTGCGTGTGTCCGTCAACAATTTCCTTTGGCGCGGGCTACAGGTCGTACCTTTGGTCTGATCTTTATGAAATTTTGCATGAATGTTGACATTGACATGTAGATGGGAACGAGTCATTTTGGGGTCATTCGGCCAAAAAACATGGCCGCTGGTGGCCATCTTGGATTTCAAAATTCAATCCATTGGTGCGGGCTACAGGTCGTACTGTTCGTTTGATCATCATGAAATTTGTCATGGATGTTAATATTGACATGTAGATGGGAACGAGTCATTTTGGGGTCGTTTGGCCAAAAAACATGGCCGTCAGCAGCCATCTTGGATTTTACTCTTTGCATGACTAAATCATTTGGCGCAGGCTACAGGTCGTAGTTTTGATCGGAACTTCATGAAATTTGTCATGAATGTTGACATTGACATGTAGATGGGAACGAGTCATTTTGGGGTCATTCGGCCAAAAAACATGGCCGCTGGTGGCCATTTTGGATTTCAAAATTCAATCCATTGGCGCGGGCTACAGGTCGTACTGTTCGTCTGATCATTATGAAATTTGTCATGGATGTTAATATTGACATGTAGATGGGAACGAGTCATTTTGGGGTCTTTCGGCCAAAAAACATGGCCGCTGGCAGCCATCTTGGATTTTACTCTTTGCATGACTAAATCCTTTGGCGCAGGCTACAGGTCGTAGTTTTGATCAGAACTTCATGAAATTTGTCATGGATGTTAACAATGACATGTGGATGGGAACGAGTGATTTTGGGGTTGTTCGGCCAAAAAACATGGCCGCCAGCAGCCATCATGGATTTACTCTTTGCATGACTAAATCCTTTGGCGCGGGCTACAGGTTGTACCTATGGTCTGATCTTTATGAATTTTGTCATGAATGTTGACATTGACATGTAGATGGGAACTAGTCATTTTGGGGTCATTCGGCCAAAAAACATGGCCGCTGGTGGCCATTTTGGATTTCAAAATTCAATCCATTGGCGCGGGCTACAGGTCGTGCTCTTCGTCTGATCATCATGAAATTTGTCATGGATGTTAATATTGACATGTAGATGGGAACGAGTGATATTGGGGTCATTCAGCCTAAAAACATGGCCGCCAGCAGCCATCTTGGATTTTACTCTTTGCATGACTAAATTCTTTGGCGCGGGCTACATGTTGTAGCTTTGGTCAGAACTTCATGAAATTTGTCATGGATGTTAACAATGACATGTAGATGGGAACGAGTGATTTTGGGTTCGTTCGGCCAAAAAACATGGCCGCCAGCAGCCATCTTGGATTTTACTATTTGCATGACTAAATCCTTTGGCGCGGGTTACAGGTCGTACCTTTGGTCTGACCTTTATGAAATTTGTCATGAATATTGATATTGACATGTATATGGGAACGAGTCATATTGGGGTCATACGGCCAAAAAACATGGCCGCTGGTAGCCATCTTGGATTTTACTCTTTGCATGACTAAATCCTTTGGCACAGGCTACAGGTCGTAGTTTTGATCAGAACTTCATGAAATTTGTCATGGATGTTAACAATGACATGTAGATGGGAACGAGTGATTTTGGGGTTGTTCGGCCAAAAAACATGGCCGCCAGCAGCCATCATGTATTTTACTCTTTGCATAACTAAATCCTTTGGCACGGGCTACAGGTCGTACCTATGGTCTGATCTTTATGAATTTTGTCATGAATGTTGACATTGACATGTAGATGGAATGAGTCATTTTGGGGTCATTCGGCCAAAAAACATGGCCGCTGGTGGCCATTTTGGATTTCAAAATTCAATCCATTGGCTCGGGCTACAGGTCGTGCTGTTCGTCTGATCATCATCAAATTTGTCATGGATGTTAATATTGACATGTAGATGGGAACGAGTGATTTTGGGGTCGTTCAGCCAAAAAACATGGCCGCCAGCAGCCATCTTGGATTTTACTCTTTGCATGACTAAATTCTTTGGCGCGGGCTACAGGTTGTAGCTTTGGTCAGAACTTCATGAAATTTGTCATGGATGTTAACAATGACATGTAGATGGGAACGAGTGATTTTGGGGTCGTTCGGCCAAAAAACATGGCCGCCAGCAGCTATCTTGGATTTTACTCTTTACATGACTAAATCCTTTGGCGTGGGCTGCAGGTCGTAGCTTTAGTTGGATCTTCATGAAATTTGTCATGGATGTTAACAATGACATGTAGATGGGAACAACTCCTTTTGAGGTTATTCAGCCAAAAACATGGCCACTGGAGGCCATCTTGGATTTAAAAATTAAATCCATTGGTGCGGGCTACAGGTCGTACTATTCGACTGATAATCATGAAATTTGTCATGGATGTTAATATTGAAATGTAGATGGGAACAAGTCATTTTGTGGTCGTTCGGCCAAAAAACATGGCCGCCAGCAGCCATCTTGGATTTGACTCTTTACATGACTAAATCCTTTGGCTCGGGCTGCAGGTCGTAGCTTTTGTCGGATCTTCATGAAATTTGTCATGGATGTTAACAATGACATGTAGATGGGAACGAGTCATTTTGAGGTCATTCAGCCAAAAAACATGGCCACCAGCAGCCATCTTGGATTTTACTCTTTGCATGACTAAATCATTTGGCACAGCTACATGTAGGTTAGACATTTCAATTAGCACCTTTCCTATTCCTCCATTTACTGTCAACCATTAAATTAT
Source organism: Siphonodentalium dalli (assembly GCA_032622095.1). Taxonomy (NCBI): domain Eukaryota; kingdom Metazoa; phylum Mollusca; class Scaphopoda; order Gadilida; family Siphonodentaliidae; genus Siphonodentalium; species Siphonodentalium dalli. Next base: position 203,738,923 of record CP136064.1, read on the forward strand.
TCCCTTACCTAAGTTGAGCTACAGTGTCATTGACACTTTCATTAGGAAATGAGGTCCCCAGAGGGTGACTTCGGTGGTGCTAGTCCACCTTGCGGAATAGTGTCATTAAATTCACCTTTTGGGGACTTCATTCTGCAAAGGTCAGACACACTAAATACAGACTTGGCTGTTCCAATATTATTTTCTTAACCACCACTTATCCAGGTGAAATCATACCCTGGTTTTTCAAAGAAATTTTTTGGGTATATTGGATATTGGGGAGTATATTGATATTACTAGATGAATGGATCTCATAAATGAGGATTCACATTTGTTCTATTATAAATAGGGGCAGAGATAAGAGATTTAACTCGCCTCTATGCTGTTTGATACTGGTATAATAATATTGATTTATAGGCAGCCTGGATGGGGGCAATGTTTGAGGCAATGGGGAGGGAGTGTTGAGGGGGTGGAGTTTTGACCCCCTACTTTGATAACAAATTTAAACAGTTGAATATTTCATGCCTGATACAACATTTGTTGTAGATTAGATGTTCACACCAAAAGTAGGTTAGAATTGTTCTCATAGTTTGGTTTGATTTTCCAACATGTATGTTTTTAAACCAACAGTCCTTATGTTCCTACTTCAGGTTAAACTGTTGGACCGAATTGGCCACAAATTTTAACTTTATGGGGGTGTCAGGTTGGTAATTTTCAAACGTTTGAGAGCTTGAAGTACTGGTACCAGTTGTAAAATTCAACCTAAGAGGGATGTGCAAAGGATTTTTGTGAACTTAATACTGTGGTATGGTTGTCTTCTTTAAAAGGTAAGAGGTTCGAGATTTGTCAGTGGTGTGCAATTAGAAATGTCAAGGTAAAGGGGTGTGACTAAATACCAAGCCATACCAAGCCATACCAAGCCATAGGAAATAAGAAGCAAAATTGAAGCTTATTCTATATTATTATGTATATGCGATGTTTATATGACCTAATAAAACCAATTTAATGATATTTGATGGACGAAAGTCTAATTAAACTGCCTAGAACACAGCGCGACGGACACAAAGCTGCGGCTTGGTGTTTGGACATTTTGCGTTGTGGCTTGGTTCATATAAAAATAAAGCTCCCTTCAGCTTATATCTGTTTACACATGTATAGATTATAGTGGTTGTGCTATTTTGCACTTTTTTTACCACTCAAGTCCGATCAGTTGGACTCAGCACAGTTACCCACATTCAAGGGGAGTGTGTATCGTTGCGCTTTGCGACTTTTATTTTTATGTATGTGTTTATACATATGTATAGTTTATAGTGGTTACTTTACTTTACCACTTGAGTCAATTGTTGAAATTGAGAAAAATTTATGATTGGAATAGAGAAAATTTTAATTAAATTAAGCAGACAGATATTGAAATTGTTGATTGAAATTGTAGAGAAATTTTTGATTGAAATTGTTGAAATTTGAGAAAAATTGATGCTTGAAAGTTGTGAAAAAAAGTGATGATTGAAATTAAGAAAAATTGAAATTGTTGAACTGCTAAGCCACTTTCTGGCGTTCGTTTGAGTTCGTTTTAGAGGATTCTACCCTCTTGTTTTTGGCCTGGTTTCTTGGCTATGGCCGCAGTTTTTGCGATTGTCAATCGGCCGTCGGCCGATGTTTGCGTCATTGTGTCATTGCGTCATTGTGTCAACGACGAATGTCAAAAGTCTTCTCAATCGTCTACTGCGTTGTTTATATGTCCTGTGTTTTACAAATAATTTCCTTGTGTCGCCAGTCAGTCGGTAGTTACCTGCACCATAGAGGCCACTTGCTATGTCATTCTGTCTGTCTGTTAGATCGGGCATCTTTAACACTTTCCAGTTATTCTCCAATTTGATTACATTATTCATACTTTCGCAATTGTTGTTCGTCCAAAGTGGTGGTATTATGTCTTTACATTTTTGTTGTTTTTATGGGGTTTGGGATTTAACCGGGGAGGATTTGGAAGGGGCAGAACCCCTTCCCTACAACCCACTTTTGAATTTTAATGAATATCATGGTATGGTTATACAATATCATGAAATGGTGAGCGTGAATGGAGATGATCTTCTTTTTTTTCTCTCTCGGCTGATGTTGTTGCTGGTATTGTTGTCAGCTCCACTCTGTGTTGTTTTAATAATTTGTCCCTGTCGTCTTGCTGTTGTTGAAATTTTTGACGTTCTGCCTGGCACTCTGCTCTAAATTTTTCGGCATCTGCCTGAGTCGCCAGCGCGCTTTTGATGACGTCATCAAGTGAACGAGTGGAGCCGCTGCTGGTGTTGTTGTCGGTGCTGGTGGTGGAGATGGAGGACACCGGGATGTGTTGGTACTCTGGTGTCCTTGGTGTCCATCTCCACCCCGAAGTCAGCGGCAGGGACTTCCGGGTTGTATCCACGTCCCTGTCTCTGCTGACCTCGGTGACGATAGCAGGGACATCCGGGATGACATCGGCGTCCCTGCATCTGGTGATAATATCGTCTCTCAGCTCGCCCCTGTTTCCACTTGGCCCTCCTGTCTGCGTCCCTTCTTCTGCAGGAGGGGGGTCTTCTTTCTTCTCCGCCTCCATCTTACTTTTTTGTCGTGGTATGAATTAAAAAAAAATAATAATTATTTATTGGGAGTTTTGGACTGGGCCCAGGGAGGATTTGAAATGTTTTTTTTTCTTTCTTTTGAGTGTTTCTTCTGTTGTTGTTGTTATTGTTGTTGTGAGGAGCTCCACTTCGAGCTGTCTACGTAATTCTCGTTCAGCCGCGACTTCTGCTATCATTCTATAGGACGATGCGATTAACTCTTCCGTGGAACGGGTGGAGCTGGTGCTGTTGTTGTTGCTGCCCGTGGAGATGGGGGACACCGGGACTAGATGGAATTCCGGTGTCCAAGGTGGTAGAGTGTCCATCTCCACATCGAAACTGATGGCAGGAACATAGGGGGTGGTGTCCTCGTCCCTGTCTCCGCTTGCCTCGATGACGACAGCAGGGACCTCCGGAAGATCAACGGAGTCCCTGCTAGCTGGTGTGATGTCGTCGATGACCGCTTCCGCAGCCAAGTGGGGGGGGGGGGGGAGCTGGACGTCTCTCAGCTCACCCCTGTCTCCACTTGGCTATTCTGTCGGCGTCCCTTCTCTTCCTGGAGGGGGTCTTCTTCTTCTGCCTCTTCTTCGGATTCTGGTCCCAGAGGTCCAAGTCTTCATACCGGATGGTAGGTCGCTGGTGAGGTCCAGCTTCCGAGGTACCGCCAGCAGAGGGTACTGCTGGAGCAATCCGGTACTCCAAGGATAGATGCACAAAGCCCCCTTTAGCCTGGGTTAGAGTCCAGCTAAAGGTGTCCACAATGCGCAATCTATCCAAGGCCGCTACCACGGCAGCGGGGATTAGCTGCATAATCCTCTGCCAAGTCCAAAACTGTTCACTCCGAATCGCTAGGGCGGCTAAGTTCTTTTCAGAATGGCCACACAACTCACAAGCGATCCGGGCTCAGCTAGCCGGAACAGCGACAAGACGCAGAGCGAAAAGCTTTGCGACTTGTCTGCTCAACGGCTAACCAAGGAATGTCGTGGTATGAAAACATTTTGTTTGAGTTTTGGTAGTAAAGTCACCATCAACTCACTTTCTTGTCACTCGAGTATTGTTTTTACAATCGTTGTCTATCAAAAGCATGTTGTTTCTATAATATAAGAGCACCATGAAACACTGATTGCAACTAACTGTCAAAACACCGAACTACAATAGGTGAGAGACAACAATTCACACTTAAAATTGCTGCAATAACAGTAAGAAGAAACCTCTAATCAGCTTACCGCTTAGTAATTAATATTTAAGAGTGAAACCTCTATTCAGCTTAACACTTACTAATTAAGACTTGTGAATGGATGATTTTTGAATGAACCAAGACATAATGTAAATTGTCCGTTGCACTGTATTCTGGGCAGTTTAATTAGACTTTCGTCCATCAAATATCATTAAAATAGTATTATTTGGAGATATATATAAACAGCACATATACATAATAATATAGATAAAAGCTGATGGGAGTTTTATATTATTTGAACCAAGCCACAACGCAAATTGTCAAAACATCAATATAATTAAATTATTATTATTTGGTCATATAAACAGCACATATACATAATAATATAGATAAAAGCTGATGGGAGTTTTATATTAGTTGAACCAAGCCACAACGCAAATTGTCCAAGCACCAGCTTGGTGTCTGTCGCGCTGTGTTCTAGGCGATTTAATTAGACTTTTGTCCATCAAATATCATTAAAGTAGTTTTATTTGGTAATATAAACATCACATATACATAATAATATAGATATCAGATGATGGGAGTTTTATATTATATGAACCAAGCCACAACGCAAAATGTCCAAAGCCGCAGCTTGGTGTCCGTCGCGCTGTGTTCTGGGCGATTTAATTAGATTTTCGTCCATCAAATATCATTAAAATAGTTTTATTTGGTAATATAAACATTACATATACATAATAATATAGATATAAGCTGATGTAATGGGAGCTTTATTTTATATGAACCAAGCCACAAAGCAAAATGTCCAACACCAAGCCGCAGCTTGGTGTCCGTCGCTCTGTGTTCTAGGCGATTTAATTAGACTTTCGTCCATCAAATATCATTAAAATAGTTTCATATGGTCCTATAAACATCACATATACATAATAATATAGAATAAACTTCAATTTTGCTTCTTATTTCCTACTGCTTGGTATGGCTTGGTTTGGCTTGGTGTTTAGTCACACCGAGGTAAAGAGCCCTGCTCATCTGAGAACCTCCAGCTATGTCCATGTTTAGAACTACTTGTCTTTAGTGATTTTGTCAAATAGTGACTCTTGTAGTCTTCAGACTCGCAGTCTACTCAGTCTTTACAGTCTGGTGAGCGACCCACAGTCATTGACTGTCTTGTTTGTGTCCGATATTTGACAAACCAACAAAATTTTGTTGAACAAAATGTTGATAAATAATAGGTTTTTGGCAATTTTATACTATAGTTGACTGTTGTGAGCATTATTTGGGCAATGACTCTATTCTGATAACTGAAGCGGTATTTCAAAAATGTTGTTATTGTTGGGATCTGATGATATTGGGACAGATTGAGTACATTTAATCATTTTTATTGGACTACTTTTTCTTGGTGCTACTAATATTGAGTTCTAATTCGCACTACTGACATGGAATCCCGGGTTGGGAAAGGAAAACTCTAAGAAAGGTCATCAGACTCACTATTTTATATATGGGGCATGTTGTCTCTGGGGCAGGTTGTCACTGGCACAGATTTTCAATGGGGCAGGTTGTCTCTGGGGCAGGTCTTCATGTAGAATCTTTGCATACAAACCTATCCACTATAAGGTACTATTTGTTACAGATATATTGACCAATATGGCGAGAACAGGCAAAAAGTGACATTCGTTGAAGCCATTTTAGGTGAAAAGGATGAGAAGGTGGACTTCATTTTGACAGATGATGCTGTTCATATGGAATCGCATATCTCAGGTCTCGGTCAGAATCAACTTGGTGGATCAGTGACTCAAGTGAAAAGTATAACAGTATCAACATTTGTATCTAAATATAACATTCATAAAGATTTTGGAATTTTATCTATAGATGCTGAGGGATTGGGAGATAAGGTCAGTAAGAATTTAAACCTTTCTTTACCTAATACTCATTGACAAGTGGTTTCCTTAGGAAATGTTCAGATAATAGTAAAAAATTTGGAGTCAGTTTCCTGAATATATTGGCATATCCATTCAATTGCTATTTTTGCGCTCACCTGAGACAAAGTCTCCGGTGGAGCTATATTCATCACTCCTTGTCCGTCTGTCTGTCAAGAATGATCTTCTTCTCCAGAACCATAAGACCGAATGGGTTCATATTTGGTGTGGATGTTCCCTAGATGACTCATTCTGATTTGTTCAAATGAGGTAACCAGGTCAATTAGTTGCAAAACCAGGGCCATAACTCTACTCCTCCATAGTAATTCTTAGAACGACTTCTCAATAACCATTGGGCCGATTCAGCTTATTAGCTCAACTTACTTTGTAAGTTTGAGCTATTGCCATGGGTTGGCGTCCGTCGTCCGTGTGTCCGTCAACAATTTCCTTTGGCGCGGGCTACAGGTCGTAACTTTGGTCTGATCTTTATGATATTTGTCATGAATGTGACATTGACATGTAGATGGGTCATTCGGCAAAAAAACATGGCCGCCAGCGGCCATCTTGGATTTCAAAATTCAATCCATTGGCGCGGGCTACAGGTCGTACTGCTTGTCTGATCATCATGAAATTTTTCATGGATGTTAATATTGACATGTAGATAGGAACGAGTCATTTTGGGGTTATTTGGCCAAAAAACATGGCCGCCAGCAGCCATCTTGGATTTTACTCTTTGCATGACTAAATCCTTTGGCGCGGGCTACAGGTCATAGGTTTGGTCAGATCTTCATGGAATTTGTCATGGATGTTAACAATGACATGTAGATGGGAACGAGTCGTTTTGGGGTAATTCGGCCAAAAAAATGGCCGCCAGCAGCCATCTTGTATTTTACTCTTTGCATGACTAAATCCTTTGGCATGGGCTACAGGTCGTAACTTTGGTCAGATCTTCATGAAATTTGTCATGGATGTTGACAATGACATGTAGATGGGAAAGAGTCATTTTGGGGTCATTTGAAAAGAAAACATGGCCGCTAGTGGCCATCTTGGATTTAAAAATTCAATCCATTGGCGCAGGCTACAGGTCGTACTGCTTGTCTGATCATCATGAAATTTGTCATGTATGTTAATATTGACATGTAGATTGGAACGAGTCACTTTGGGGTCATTTGGCCAAAAAACATGGCTGCCAGCAGCCATCTTTGATTTTACTCTTTGCATAACTAAATCCTTTGGCGCGGGCTACAGGTCGTAGCTTTGGTCAGATCTTCATGAAATTTGTCATGGATGTTAACAATGACATGTAGATGGGAACGAGTCGTTTTGGGGTCATTCGGCCAAAAAAACATGGCCGCCAGCAGCCATCTTGGATTTTACTCTTTGCATGACTAAATCCTTTCGCGCGGGCTACAGGTCGTACCTTTGGTCTTATCTTTATGAAATTTGTCATGAATGTTGACATTGACATGTAAATGGGAACGAGTCATTTTGGGTTCATTTGGCCAAAAACATGGCCGCTGGTGGCCATCTTGGATTTCAAAATTAAATCCATTGGTGCAGGCTACATGTCGTACTATTCGTCTGATCATCATGAAATTTGTCATGTATGTTAATATTGACATGTAGATGGGAACGAGTAATTTTGGGGTCGTTTGGCCAAAAAACATGGCCACCAGCAGCCATCTTGGATTTTACTCTTTGCATGATTAATCCTTTGGCGCGGGCTACAGGTCGTAGCTTTGGTCGGATCTTCATGAAATTATTTGTCATGGATGTTAACAATGACATGTAGATGGGAACGAGTCCTGTTAGGGTCATTCGGCCAAAAAACATGGCCACCAGCAGCCATCTTGGATTTTACACTTTGCGTGACTAAATCCTTTGGCACAGGCTACAGGTCGTACTTTTGGTCAGATCATTATGAGATTTGTCATGGCTGTTGATATTGACATGTAGATGGGAATGAGTCATTTTGGGGTTGTTTGGCCAAAAAACATGGCCACCAGTGGACATCTTGGATTTCAAAATTCAATCCATTAGCACGGGCTATAAGTCGTATCTTTTGTCGGATCATCATTAAATTTGTCATGTATGTTAATATTGACATGTAGATGGGAACGAGTCATTTTGGGGTCATTCGGCCAAAAAACATGCCGCCAGCAGCCATCTTGGATTTTACTCTTTGTTTGACTAAATCCTTTGGCAAGGGCTATAGGTCCTACCTTTGGTCGGATCATTATGAAATTTGTAATGGCTGTTGACATTGACATGTAGATGGGATCGAGGCATTTTGGGTTTCCTATTCCTCCATTTACTGTCAACCATTAAAATTATTCCCTACCAAAGTTGAGCTACAGTGTCATTGACACTTTCATATTTGGTTTGGATGGGGCCTTGGGTGACTGGGGTTCAGATTTGTTCAAATGGGCTCACTGGTTCATCTATGGACAGAGCCAGTGACATAACTTAAAAAAAAAAAAAAAAAAAAACCCTTGTTCAATAACAAAAAAATATATTCATTTTTATTTAAAAACAAATTAACACATATTTTTTTTAATTAATTTTGTTTTATATTTAATTTAGTTTAATTCCTTACTCAATTTAAAAAAAAGTTTTTTTTTTTAAACATTACACACCTGTTATGAAACTCTCTAAGGCTATTGTCAATAACCATGCCTCATTTATCAGATCTTATCTGACATGTTCAGGGATGTGCCAATCCCCAAAATAGTCCCGGGCGGGAGGGTCATCGGTCCGATTGGGTGAATTTGAAGAAAATTTGGATTATTAGCACCCGCAAACGCGTTTTCCTTGCATTTCGGGTGTAAAATACACCACAAGGCCTCTGACAAATTATCATAAAATAGGGACATTTCATATTTTAAATTTGGGCGAACGTAATTTGAAAGTCAGTGTAACTCACCCGGTATAAGAATCCTCTGCATATTCTTTATATAAATCCAATTATTTAACAGGTTAATCCGGTACAGTAAACTGAAACGGCGGCATTATATCAAAGGCTGTCTTGGAGAGAACTAACAACAGCATCACACGAACACGTGCCAATCATCGCCTGAGTACTAATCGCGTCTGTCATATTTCCCACGTGATTTCCTTCTTTTTACTATACACAGCACTTGTCGTCTATTTACAATGTTTGTTTATACAACTTCAGTTACGTCACACTTTCATGGAATGGACTTTTAATCGCCTATTCTTTCCGTCTGCCCACAGTTTAACCGCATCATGGAAGGGGAAATCTTCCAGGGGCGGTCCTTCAATTACTATACGCATGACCGCGTCTAACGTTTCCTCCACCATGCGGTTTCTGAGACATGATTTGATCAGTTTCAATAACAACATCGTTTTGGCTCAGGATCATTGAAACTGAACGTTCCAAATTCATCCCGGGACTTTTAACTCCAGTGCGTGCCTTCAGTTTAGCACGCGCGGAAAGTATTTGATTATGTCGGCTCTTTGTAATAAAATTCACTGGTCATCGCAGACCTTTTGACACCTCATTAATCAAGGCTCCCCACGTGCTTTATAGGAGGCATTAAAAATGCCTCAGACGGCAACATGTCGTCGCTATCAGACATGCAAGTTGTTGTTATCATCAAGAGAACTCGGCACAATTTACAATGCGAGTACAGTTGTGATAGTAAAAATGTGCCGGGCGCACCGGTTTGAAAACGTAGTGACTCCCGGGCGATCGTTTTGAGTGGTGGGCGCCCCCGCCCAGCGTGGGCACATCGCTGCATGTTTGATAATTAATGTGGGGTCATTAATGTTCAATTTAGATTTGAGATATAATTCCATGTGTTCTTAGCTGAGCTTGTAAACAAATTAAATTTTCTCTTGAGTGAGGGAGATGGTGTCTGTATAAACCATATCAATTATTATGTAGATTGATTTGAATACCTGGCTAGTCAAATGTGGCTGAGATAGGGAGTTAACACTTTTGCTTTCAAAGAGTTGATTTCCAACTCCTAAACCTATCCTTTGAAATCACTAAACCATTGGATATGATAGTGAGAGCTCTTTGTAAGATGTGCATAGGGGCAGAGCTATGGTTTTTAAATCTACCCCCACCCACCCAAATACTTTAACCCCTTCTTAAGACAAATTAATTGAGCTTTTGAATTCAAGTTGGGTACTGATATATGGATTCCTGTGGTCCTATTTTTGATAAATTATTAGTTATAGATGTAACAGGTGTTACAATATTATGTATATATAGGATGTTAACTCTTTATCTATGCTAATGATGTGTAGATCTATTATGCTGATAATGTCAAGGAAAAAGTATCAGTGGTGCCAGCATATGAACCCGTTCCTAAATTGTGTAACTACTTTTGAAGAAAATGAATTCATTTCAACTCTTAAAATATACCGTTTGAAATTACTAGATGAAGGGTATTATCTAATAAATTGAGATTTATATTGGTTCAAATAGGGGCAGAATAGGGCAGAGGTAAGGGATTTAACTCTCACTCACCCACCCTATTCTGTATCTATGCTATTGAATTCAAGTTTGGTACTGGTATAATAATATAAAGATTACTAATGATTTCTAAGTTGACAGGTTGGGGGTGGGCAGGTTATATGATGGCAATGTTACAGACAATGAAAGGGAGTGTAGATGGTCGTTAAGATAAAATTTTCAACAGTTGTAAAGTTCATGCCTGTTGTAAGTTAGTTGTAAATTTGAATTTCACACCCAAGCATAAGTTAGAATTGTTCTCATAGATTGATTTTCCAACCAGTATGTTTTTAGACCAACAGTCAATATTTTCCTACTTCCTGTTAAACTGTTGGACCGAAATTCGAAATGACACACATTTTTTAACTTTATTGTGGGGGGTTGGGTTGGCCATACATTTTAACTTTATGGGAGCTGTCTGCCTGAGGTTGGCCACAAATTTTAACTTTATGGGGGATATCAGGTTGGAAATTTCCAGTTTGGAGAGCTTGATGTACCAGTTGCAACATTCCAACCTAAGAGGGATGTGCAAAAGTAATTTTGTGAACTCAGGAATGTGGTCTGGTTGTCTTGTTTTAAAAGAAATTTCAAGGTGAAGGCCTCTGCTCAACGAAGAACCTCCAGCTATGTCCCTGTTTAGAAATACTTGTATTAAGTCATTTTGACAAGTACTAACTGTTGTAGTCTTCAGAGTCCAAGTCTTCTCAGTCTTTGCAGTCAGGTGAGCGACTGTCTTGTGCAACACAAAAAAGATCAGATCAAATAATTTTATAAATTAAACACTCACTGCATTTAATATGCTCTTTTGAAAAAAAAAAGGTCACATTATGTGATCACATTATCAGTCTGTCCGTACTTATGCAGGTTGCTTGTCAGATTCTTGCTTCTGGGGTTAAAGATAGGGGCGGCGTTGGCGGTGTTAAAATATTCACCTCCACCAAAAACTGCCATAAACAGAAAGAATAGTAAAATATAGACAGACTTTGTTCTTATACCAATCAAAAATATGGCATAAACAGTATGTTATTGTCAAATGTTTTTCCTTTGTTATGTAAACAAAAGCAAAAAACGTAACATTACCTGGCTTTTGTTTAGATCCGGATATGGTAAACATAAAGAGCGTTATTTGTTACTGTTTTCCTGATATGGAAATAATAAAGAGCATTTATATCATTTGTGTGTGATTGACCAATAGCATTGCGCTGTGTTATGTAAACAGAAGCAAAACTTCTGTAACACAAGCAGGCTCTTGTTTACGTACACCATCGTACGTCTTGACGACAATATACTATTTACACGCTGATTATGTTTGGCATATGAACAAAACTATATATATTTTAATATTCCTTCTGTTGATAATGATTTGAACAAATATGAATATTTCTACAACGAACGCTGCCCGTGCCTTTAAGCTCTTAAGCAAAATGTTCCTATAGGTCAGAAATGTCATTGTGAGGATTATTTCAACATTGGGGAAGTCAACCCCACAACGTCCTATCGGACATTTAATTTTTGTCCATGGCAGATTTGTCCAACCAAAATCACGGACAGATACAGAGCTTCAAAAATTTGCACAATGTCATCCCCAATAGTATAGTTGTCCATCTGTTAACATTTTTGGTTTCTGATGATAACTATAGTTTGGATTATTTGATCTGAACCAAAGTTAGTATGTGTATTTCCCCAGATAAAAACACAGGCAAAATGTAGAATATATGTTGCGTCCAATTATTTTTACATGAGTTACGGCCATTTTTCGACTTGGAATTTGACCGTCCCTTAAACATTTTTGGTTTCTGACCGATAACTCCTGTTTGGATTATTTGATCTCAACCAAAGTTGGTATGTGTATTTCCCAGCTAAAAATACAGGCCAGATTCGAATATAGGTTCCGTCCAATGAGTTATGTCAATCTTTCTTCTTAGAATTTAACTGATTTGTCAGCCTGTGAAAACTTTTGGTTTCCGACCGATAACTTTTATTTTATCTGAAACATTTGGTATGTGTATTCCCTGCTAAAAGTGTTGGTTTTTTCAAGGTTCAGGGATTTAGCAGTCCGGAAGTAAGCAAGAAATGGACATGGCATTGAAAGATATAATTTTTGTGAATCAAAGCCTGTAAACTGAGTTTATAACTGGACATAAACTATATTTCAGTATAATTATCATTTAATATCAGTCGTTCTTTCTGTATGCGTGGTTAATCAGCAAACATCATCAACTAAAATATATTCCAACTTTGTATATTTATCCATTGAAAATAATTACACACATTTTATAAATGGTTAGATCCATATACAGTCCCCCCTTAAGAACCTATATTCATGAGTATGTAGCAGGAAAATACCGGTATACAGGTTTAGCTCATATGTGCATTTTGCATTGAAAATTAGCCTATAGGGGTATATCAGATATTTTTTGTAAGCTCTAGTTATTATTGTATTTTACAGTAGTACAATTCAAAATGACTAACTGGCATATTTTGCAACTCCCTACTGAGCAATGCTCTTTATTCTATATATGCACAAAATCAATAAAAATGGACAAATATGCCCCAAACTGGCCTTTTTTTTAAACTTACAGTAATGCCCTAAATAATCGACTCCTTAACCACAACAGAATTATGGGTAACTTTTCAGGATTTAGTCGGAAATATGGCTTGTTGCCATTCATCGAAAAGCTCTCACTGAGAGCTTTCTGATCATTGGCAACAAGCCATATTTCCGACTAAATCCTGAAAAGTTACCCATAATTCTGCTGTGGTTAAGGAGTCAATTATTTATGGCATTACTGTACCATTCTCAATTAATATTTCGAATACATTTCGCCCGATTCATAAAACCATTGCAGGTAAATTGTACTCAGGAATTGTGAAAACCTCAAATGGCAAACTGGAATAATATGTATTTCATTTAGTCGGACAAGCACAAACTCAGTTTTCAATTCACAACCACGTGCTTCACCTGTACGGCTTAAGATAACATTTATCGTGTTCTCAATGGGAAGTTACATACATATGCTTGCAATGTGCATTTAGTGGGCAATACACACAAAATGACAGCCATGTCCCATTCATTAATTTGCAAACTATTTGATCTAAAAATAAAGATGTTTGGATGCAGAATGTATTTTCCGAGCGCATTTTTTCCCCATTCGGCAAACGTTGTCAGTCTCCAGCCATAAAGTTCACACATCTAAAACTACATGTACATGTTGGCACAAGAGTGTCCGAAAGCTTATATAGTGAGAAAACAATCAAGCATATTTTGGCAACAAGAACAAGGCTATATTTTATTGATATATTATACTAGATTATAAAATATGGATTTTGACTAATTCTGAGAAATTGAGGCTCTGATATTAGATGAACTCCCAATACTCAACAAATCTGGAAAAGGTTTTCTTTTCTGTAATCAGCATTGTAAAATCTACAAAATGTGTATAAAAATGGAAGGTCTTGTGAAATGAAATTTTCCATAATAAACATACTTGTATTTTACCAAATTTTCAGAAAACTTTATTTTCATAAAATTCACCAAAAATTCCCGTTTCTTGATTCTGTCATATTTTTAGTACTTTGTTTATAATGGGTTAATGTAATTATTCCTGCTAAGAAACATTGAGTTGCAATTAGTTTGAGGTTTGGCATTTTTTTTCTTATAAATACTCTTAGACTATAATATTTCTTTGTTTCTTTATTTTCTTGGTAGAATTAGTTTTTAGTTCCATGTTTGTTTCTATTTTGATATATTTTGTATATTTCAGATATTGCACCAGTGGATGAAACTTGGATTTCGGCCAAGTTATGTTATATATGAAGCTATCCATAATCCAACACCAGCAGTCACCATTATAAAGTTCATGGAATCAAATGGTTACCAGTTCCTGACAAAGCGTGGTTACAATTATATATTCGAATATCATCCCTGAGACAGCTGCCTGTTTGACTTGCAGAGTGTTGGGTAGGGTTCTCTACACTGAAGGTTCATTATGCCGAAGGTTCTCTATTCCGAGGGTTTGCTATTCTGGACATATTTATTCAGAAATATATCAAAAGTTAAATGCCCCCCCCCCCAAAAAAAACCCACACATGGAATGAAAAATACTACACCACTAGTATTCCCATAGTACATTAATGCACCCCATTTTAATTTCCAAATGGCTCCAGATGTCGGTTATTAATAGCGTAAGACAGTATAAGTCTATCATTTATTATGGAAACATGTAGTGCTGAAACGGATATCCGGATATCTGGTTGACAACCGGCTACCGTCGGCAACCGGTTGAACTACGATCAACCGGTTAACCGCTATGTAATACACACATGCAATGCCACTGATAAAAACTAACGTATTCAGGTCCTTAATCGGCATAGACTGATAACAGTAGCTTTTAAACACAGGTACTTTATCAATTTTGCTACAAACGTTATCACTCAGTGGGGTATACATTCGAAATTACGCGTATTAAAAGTCAAAATGTGGTGCCAGATCAAGTCTTCCATGAATGGCAGATTACATAGTCTGGCATTGGGGGCTAAACATCAAAGATGCATGACTTCATCTTTGATGTTCCGATGTCCGGTAAAACATGTGCACTGATGCCACTGGGTCATCGGCAAAGATCAATACAATCGTTTTCACTGCAGTATACGGCGTGGTCATTTGACATCTACTCTCCGACTGACTACTTGTAGATAGTATCATGGATACCCAAGAAATGAGTAAATCAGATGTCTGGGCACATTTCAAAGAGAAATTGGCAGAATACAAACTCTGAGAACCAACCCTATTTACATACGCTCGGTCTATACTTCTAACATTACTGAGTTTGAGTAATCTCAGTCGATGAAGTTCAAATGAACTTGAATCAAAATGGTGTTCCCCTGCAGTCGGACTTATTTGCATCCTAATGACTAATTCTCAGCATTTGATTGTCTTCTAACAGAAAACACTGTTTTCAGCAGGTTTTCAGCTGTTTTTAAAATTTTCATTTGTTAAAGGTGGATTATCTCTTTGTAAACATGTATTATATAGTTACCGGGTTATAAAATATTAGATTTGAATCGAAGACTCTTGTCCGCAAATGCTTCTATCGATTAATATTAATTTTATTTCGAATATTTTCTGGTAAAAAAGGTGTGTTTGTTCAGCTAACGAACAATAGTGGTTACTGTTAACAGAGACCAGAAATTATATTGTGCAATTTTGTCACAAATAAACGTTAATTATACTCATTATCGCTTATATCTGTGGAACAAAATAATACAAACAACCAATCTGTGACATTTGACATTCGTTGCGTCGCCGTAGGAACAGCCCAGTGCTCTATGTCGCAATACTGTCTCATCCGAATGGTCGGTTCTAAAAATAGTAACATAAATGGGCCCGATTTAACATTCGAAATAAAATCAATATTAATTGATAGAAGCTTTTCCGGACATAGGTCTTCAGTTCATATCTATTATTTTATACCCACGCAACTATTTTAAATTTGTTATTTAAAGAGATAATCCATCTTTAACTACATAAAGTTCACAAACTTCATAATTGTGTTTATCGGTCGTCAGTCATCCTATCCATCTCAAATCGCCAAAGAACACCAAGCAGGTAGAATACCTGAGTCACATGACTTAATAATCGGCCAGTCCCGCAATCGCTATAATGGCAATAAAAAACTGTCGATATTTGCATGTACGAACATGTATATAGGTCACACATAATTCTTCCCAAAACGAGAACGATAACAAGTCAGGTAGCAGTCGCAACTGCAGTACAAACAGGTCAAGCATGACACGTCTATTTATAAACACTGCGAGTTTTAGTTCACTGAGTCATCTGCCAAGTTGTCAACACGTGGCTTTGTGACATTCGTGTTTGGTGATTTACATTCGTTTAATACAAGCTCTGTCTGTGTAAACATTACGCGAGTTTGCCATACATTTAATAAATCAAATTATGCTGATATATTGGTACAAATTATAGTATAAATAATCAGTATAAAGTCATAGGTTGAAAACAGCGGATAACCGGTTATGATCCGGTTACACGGCTACAAAAATAGGTCAACCGTTTCAGCACTAGAAACATGGTGACCGCATGACTGAATTAAAATAAGGGTTAAATTCCGGCTGAACTGGCATCCTGTTTTTGGAAGAAAAATCAAATGTCAATACAATGCCACAATTGCATGTCGGTTCATCGTCCGTCTAGTCAGCGATATCCCACAACTAAGTACATCATGGAGTTCCAGTACTGATTTAGAGTTTTAACGCCATTGTAATCTTCCTTTTGTTGACGTATTCTTGCCTCCAAAATCCTCCATTTCCTGCACCGTCTTGGTGGACGTTAATTTGTATGAGTACCCATACCAAAGTATGGTACACATAGTGTCGACTTCCGGATTGATCACTCATTGTTCGTCTGTCTGTCTAGCCGTCTGTCTGTCCTTAGACACTTTACGCATGGTGCGATAACTCAGGCATTTTCTATCCGATTGGAACCAAATCTTGTATATGAGTTTCTCAACCAGAAATACAAATCAAGTTTGAATATGGGTTTGATCAACATTTTTTTTACAGAGTTATGACCCCTTTTTTACTTAGAATTCATGTATGCTGCGATAACTCAAACATTTTTCATCCGATCGGAACCAAATTTAGTATGTGAGTTTCTCCACCCACAATACAGATCAAGTTCGATTATGAGTTTGATCCAATGTTTTTTTTTAACAGAGTTATGTCCCTTTTTTCAACTTAGAAATTATGCATGCTGTGATAACTCAATTTCTTTTCTCTGATTGAACCAAATTTTTATATGTGAGTGTCTCAGCTCAAATACAGATCGGGTTCAAATAGATCCAATTTTTTTTAACCGAGTTATGGCCGTTTTTCGAATTAGAATCATCCAGATTTGAGGTTTCCTGATGATAACAGGCTGCAAACTGACAGTGAAATTGTAAGATAGAAGAGAAACATCTAGAAACAAATCTGATTTATTGAAATTAAGCTATTTTTAGCCATCATAGATAAAAGCTCTATTTCCATAATACATTATTAGTATGATGCATTGCTATATTAAAGGACCTATGGTAGTTCATAGGGTAATAATTGAGTGAATTGTTGCCACCGAGGGGGGGTCAGAAGATTTTTTCATGGATTTTTCGAGAACATAAATCAATGCTTTTCTATGTATGAAAAAAATCTATTGAGTACTGTTGAGCCTTCAGGGCTGTTATCAGTTTATCATTTCAGGGTTCCCAGACAGGAGGGAATAAAAGGGTCATATAAACACTAAATCAATAAGTATTTCAAAAATCTTTTTCTCCTGTCCATGATGGCAGATGTCGTTAATACTTGAAGATTATTGCCAGGAGCCTTATTTTCCCATTTGTTCATATTGTCATGGTTGATTGAGGCACAAAGTGTGCTTAGAAGATTAACATTGAAGGTTATGGATTTTAGAGCCCAAGCTACGTGTAAAAATTGTAATGTGTGAAACCATTTGATTGAGAGCTACTTACTTTCTTTTATATGATCTATGGTATTATTTTTCGATTTAGGGGTCATAGGGGCCAGTATCCTCATCATATTATGGCTGTATAACATTATATAGATAACACTCTTGTATTGTCTAAACTACATGTATTTTTGAAAAACATACACCCCTATCATGAATCAATTACTTTTGCATCTACGTAACAATATAAGCATTCCTTAACCCTTTCAGTGCCAAGTCCGATTTTTGTATCAACCCATATTTCCTTGATCATTTTTCAAATTTATTGATTATAATAATGTGATACATTGATGGAAAGAGCTCTTAGAGCTCTTTCCATCAATGTATCACATTATTATAATCAATAAATTTGAAAAATGATCAAGGAAATATGGGTTGATACAAAAACCGGACTTGGCACTGAAAGGGTTAATACACAGGTCAGATCTGATCTTATCTGTCTGAAGTGTTTGATAAACAGATAACAACTGGGGAAAATGGGGGTCACTAAAGTTAAATTTAAATATGATATGGAATCCGATATGTTGTTCTGAGCAGCCTGCTTGTCAACAAATTATAATTTCTCTTTAGAAGTGAATGAATATCTGGCAGGTCAAAAGAGGCAGAGATAGGGATTTAACACTTTTGCTTCTAATGAGTTAACTTCAACTCCTAAACATATCCTTCAAAATAACTAAACAATTGGATCTCACAATGAGAGGTCCTTTGGTGATGTGAATAGGGAAAGAGTTATGAGATTTAAAACTACCCCCACCCCAAATACTTTAACCCTAACCCCTTCTTAAGGCAAATTATTTGAGCTTCAGCCTTTTAAATTCAAGTTGAGTACTGATATATGGATTCCTGTGATCATATCTCTGATAAATTATCAGTTATAGCCAATCGCTATCGCCAAGGTATGGGTTAAATATCTGCCGATCCTGATTGGCCTCTCGTTTTTTGTCCAATCCTTTTCACCCGAGTTACAGTTCTTAGTTTGTCTATTTTTTAGCAATTTTTTTAATATTTATGTCTGAACAAAATTAATGTCAGCCAAATTTATTCATATCTGTATGTATGGATCTTTTGCAACAATATTGCAAAATAGTTGGAAAACCAGGTTTATCAGAATGTTTTTTTACCTGAGATACGGCCCTTAAATTGTCAATTTTTTAGTTTTTAGCAATTTTATGATGACCGTTAGTGCGATAACTTGAGCATACTTCAACTGAATCCATTTACATTGGGTATATGGATTTTTCACAATAATATCTTGTTTGAGTTCGAATATACCTACTAATATACCAAATATGAATGAAATTGGTTGACGGTTGTTCAAGTTATCGCAGATAGTAATTATAAACATTTCCTTATATGGACACATGATTCATATTAATGAGTTTTCCAAAAATGGTAATTCTCCCCCTTCATCCCTGAAATAAGTTGAGTTCCAGTTTCGTCAGACATATTTCATAGAAATGATATGGAGTCTAGAGAGTTTGCAGACTGCATTGTAACGCAATGTGTACATGTGAATAGCATAACACAGACAACAGATCGTGGCATCTTAAAAGACCAACAGCAAAGTAAGGACGCAACAGATTCGCCTAAATGGAGCTAAGAAAACGAGAAATCAGTTAACATTTCACACTATAATAATATTTTTATAGACTTTTCAACATTTATCTTAGATAAATAACATGATGATATATAAAATATATCAATGATCAATAAAACAATATGAACATTACAGTGTTGATAATTACATTCTTTATTGTTCACAATTAGTTGTCAAAACTGCTACTGTTACCCAAACTGTGCAAACTGTAGTTTGGTACTAAACAGAGCTTTTTGCACAAGAGTTTGGCATCAAGAGTAATTTGGGTATTCCCATGATGATCAAGATTGATAATTTCAGTTTAGACAATGACAGCTGGGACACCGCATGTAAAGGCTGGAATTTGTCAAATTTTATGATAATCAAATATAGATAATGCAGAGCAAACAAGAGATATTTTGCAACAATCAAAAGAGAATCATGATGCTGATTCACGTCGGAATCTATCCACTACATGCTCTCATCCCAAAAAATTCCTGTATTCAATATTCCCTTCTGCCTTGATGAAAATATCATATTTTCATATTTTTTTTATCAGTTTATGAAATGCATAGTCCAGAAAACAGACAAGCTTGTATCAGCCTGGACCCACAAAAAGAAAATAACAAACATAACACAGGTAACCAACAAGTGCAAAAGTAAATAATCTCACCGATACTCAGAGGCCATATCTTGAGCATGTTAAAGGCCCATTTAATTTTTGAGTCACCGATTATTTTTTTTTATAGTGGGTTGATATACAGTTTTAAAAAGGCACGGGCGGCGTTCGTTGTAGAATTATTCATATTTGTTCAAGTCGCCATCAACAGAAGGAATATTAAAATATATATAGTTTTGTTCATATGCCAAACATAATCAGCACATAAATAGTATATTTTCGCCAAGAAGTACGATGGTGTACGTAAACAAGAGCCTGCTCGTGTTACCGATGTTTTGCTTCTGTTTACATAACACAGCGCAATGCTATTGGTCAATCACACACAAATCATATCCGGAAAACAGTAACAAATAACGCTCTTTATTTTTACCATATCAGGATCTAAACAAAAGCCAGGTTCTGTAAAGTGTTTTGCTTTTGTTTACATAACAAAGGAAAAACATTTGACAATAATATACTGTTTATGTCATATTTCTGATTTGTCTGTCTATATTTTACTATTATTTTTGTTTATGGCGGTTTTTGACGGAGGTGAATATTTTAACAGCATACCCACCGCCAACGCCACCTGTATCTTTAATAACAATCTATGACATAAAATGATTAAAATACTATAATTTATCACCATTTGGAATGTCTTTGTCTCAGAACATGCCCATAGAGTAATATAAAATAGCTGAAATCATAGAAAATTTCTCACATTTTGCTGCAAGAATGCAACAAAATTCAAACAAGACA
This sequence comes from Siphonodentalium dalli, assembly GCA_032622095.1. NCBI lineage: Eukaryota > Metazoa > Mollusca > Scaphopoda > Gadilida > Siphonodentaliidae > Siphonodentalium > Siphonodentalium dalli. The sequence continues at coordinate 203,759,575 of CP136064.1, forward strand.
TAGAGTTATTACCCTTCCATTTAAATTAATGGACTTTGCAGAAACTTAAATACAAAAACACAATGGTACCTCAACAAAAACAACGTTCACAGTTTATTACACCGGATAAGTTGATAATACAATGTTTTGGAGCTTCCTCTTTCAAATGGTATATAATATGGCATATATTTTATATAATGTAATCTGGAGGTTCGAAAATTAAGTGGGCCTTTAACATTTTGGAGAAATAGTCATGTGTCATCTGTTTAGTGCGTAAATAAATATTAAATGCGCAGTTCCAAATAAAAGTGCAGGGTAGATATCATAAAGAATTCTGATAAACATACAGACCTGTACACTTATAATCGTGCAGGGGAAGAGAGGGTGAAGTCCGTTATCCAAGTGACTAATGTTGCCAAGGAGATCAATGGCAAATCTAAAATATGCCATATCATATACCATTTGAAAGAGGAAGCTCCAAAACACTGTACTATCAACTTATCCGGTGTAAAAAACTGCACATATAAAGTTACATATTGTTTTTGTTGAGGTACCGATGTTTTTTTTTTGTGCTCAAGTTTCTGCAGTCTACTATTCAATGGAAGGGGAATAACTCTATATCTTAGTTTGAATTTTGTTACACTCTGGGAGCGAGACAGGGGGAAATGTTTCTATGATTTCAGCTATTTTCTATTACTCTATGGACACCTTTGGAGACATAGATATTCCAAATGGTGATGAATAATAGATTTTAATCATATTTTATGGCATAGATTGTTATTAAAACTGCATATTAAGGCACTATAAAAATAATAATCGGTGACTCGAAAATTAAATGGGCCTTTAACTCAGTCTATATGACCATGACTTCACCCCTGGGGTTGTAGATTTAGCTGAGACTGACCGTCCGTGTGCAAATATATTTATACATTCAGTGAAACATAGATTTTGTAATATATATAACTCATTGTACCATAACATTGTAGTTACCCTGTGGATTCGGTAAACTTCGGTGCTAAGGTTTAAAAAATAGTACTGCGTGATTTTAAATATGAGTAAGGTAACTGTGAACCCTGTTACCCATAACTTAAAGGCCCACTTAATTTTCAAACCCCCAGATCACTTTATATAAAATATATGCCATATTATATACCATTTGAAAGAGGAAGCTCCAAAACATTGTATTATCAACTTATGCGGTGTAATAAACTGTGGACATGTTGTTTTTGTTGAGTTGCCAATGCGTTTTGTCACCAAGATTGAAGTAAGAATCAGTATTATTTTCAATGCAGGGGGAATAACTCTATATATTAAAGATAGAGTTCTTCCTTTCATTGAAAAAGTTTGAATTCTGTTGCATTCTGGGTGCCAGAGGCGGGAAGTCTTCAGCAGTTTTCTATTTCTCTGTGGGGATCTTCTGAGACACAGATGTTTCAAATATTGATGAATTATAGTATTTTAATCATATTTTATGGCATCGATTGTTATTAAAACCGTATATCAAGTCACTATAAAAAAATAATAATCGGAGACTCAACAATTTAGTGGGCCTTTAAAATTAGGTCCGGGAATATTCTTGTGACTTGTAACCTAGTACCATGGGATTTCTAAGAAAAGAATATCAGTCATAAACAGGTAAATTAAAAAGAGGTAATAAATATTAATGAATAATGAACTTCTATGGTTGTAACCAATGCACCTGATAACAAATAGTACAAATGTATTGATGTTTTACATGTACCAGTATCTGATAAATGCCATGTGATCTTGATCAATTAAGCTTCATTTAGTGTATAACAATATGTTATTTGGTGATTCTGGAATGATGTCAATGATTTTAGCTAAAAATTAAGAGGGAAAAACTCCAGAACAGGGAATGTAAGAAGCACCACTTTATAACCCTAATTTATAATGCTTCCTCTTAACCAGATTTCTTTTGCTTGGGGGGGGGGGGGGGGGGGTTACAAATATCTTATTTCAGTCAAGGAACTCAGTTATTAAATTTAGATTTTTGTAATCTATTTAAATATCTTGTATTGAAATTACTAGGTTTGGTTCATTGGGGTTTATAGATTTGGCTGCAATGCCATATCACGACAGTAGTATGAGTGGACAGCATAGCGGGTTAATTTCCTCTGCATGTAGAAACCAGAAAGCAACAGACAAACTTGCCCAGATATGTGACTCGGGTTACCTTCCTTATGTGTGGATAACTAATCCACACTTATCGGGATTTGAACAAGCTTCGCAATTTTTGGATGGCTTATTGGCCATGCATCTTATCAACTGAACCACCGGGAGTCCCTTATACTTATTATTCTGCAAGAGATATATTGACATTGAACTACAAATGAGTTCCATTTGGGTAGGTTTTAACACTTGATATTAGAAACATTGGTAGAACAAAATGTTACTAATACTCCCGAGAGTTATAACAAGAGCTCAAACGCCTGCATTAGAGCCCACATTAATCCTCCAGATTTAATCTGATGATAATAGAGACTCCTTGCAAACAAAATACAGTAATGACCTATATAATTGACTCCTTAACCACAGCAGAATTATGGGTAATTTTTCAGGATTTAGTCGGAAATATGGCTTGTTGCCATTCATCAGAAAGCTCTCAGTGAGAGCTTTCCGATGAATGGCAACAAGCCATATTTATGACTAAATCCTGAGAAATTACCAATAGTTCTGCTGTGGTTAAGGAGTCAATTATTTAGGCCATTACTGTAGTACAATGCAAACATGCAAAACCCGGATCTAATTGCAACAGAATTTATCTTTGCAGGAATAAGCACATAAACCCATTATACACAACACACTAAAAATCAGCAAAAGTCAAGAAAAGGGAAATTGGTGAAAATTCCATATTTTATCATAAAATATTTTAAAAGTAGATAAAAATGAAGGGCTTATTAACGGTTTCAGTTATTATATTGTCTGTTGAAATTAGTTCCGGTTAAAACCATAATTGCACTGGACCTTTAGTATGTTGATGATGATTAGTGTGATGATGATGGTAATGGTTATGAAGGCAAAGAGTATGACGGCTATGATGATAATGACTGATGATGATGGATAATGACTAATGGCTACAATGATGATGTTGACAATATTGTACCTGTTGAGAACAGTAATGACAATGATATACAGTGATGCCCTAAGTAATCGACTCTTTAACCACAGCAGAAATATGGGTAACTTTTCAGGATTTAGTGAGAAATATGGCTTGTTGCCATTCATCGGAAAGCTCTCACTAATCCTGAAAAGTTACCCATAATTCTGCTGTGGTTGAGGAGTTGATTACTTAGGTCATTACTGTAGATTATGATGTCAATGATGATGGTGCTGTTGAAGATTGGCATGGTAACGATGATTACAAGCCTGCAAATAGTGTGCCTGTCATTTGCAGAATGAGGTCCACAGAGGGAGAATTTAGTGATGCTATCCCGCATGGCATGCTAGCATCACCAAATTCACCCTCTGGGAACCTGGAAGACCTAGGATCAGATTGAAGTTCCCCAGTTGGTGATGTTCACCCATTAGTCACCTTTTTTGCATTTTATTTTCTGCAAATTAGGGGATATAGAAACTGAACCGAAGGGAAAAAGTAACTGAAAACAATGTTAATTTGAGACCATAGATACTTCCGAGAAGATTAGGCCGAAGCAGAATGAGGTCCCCAGAGGGTGAATTTGGTCTGCTAGCCCACTGTGTGGGATAGCATCACTAAATTCACCCTCTGGGGACCTCTTTCTGCAGATGACAGACACACTATTTGCAGGTTTGGATGATTATTTTGATAATGATGATGAATGTTAACAACAGTGAATTATTTTAGATCATGATAACTCAAATCCTGTATTAGAATTGATGGCATATTTGAGTTTTTCTCGAAGAGTGGTTTTCTTTTGATAATTTGGCAATTTAAGTAAGTTGAAGCATGTGGATGAGGTTGGCAATCGTCCAACTGGATCTTTTCTCCGAATATTCAGAAATCCTTTCAAAACACTACCGACTGTGTCTCCAGTATCCTGAAAAAACAATGGTTGTTAGGATGAGGAAAATGCTCTGTAGGATGCGCCAAAGGATTTAGTAATACAAAGAGTAAATTCCAAGATGGCTAGAGGTGGCAATGTTTTTCATAGATTTTCGGTAAAAATAGGAAGCTCACATCCAGAGGTCACCCCGATGATTCATATGAAATTTGGTGATCATCAGATGAGGGATGTTGTCTGTAGGGTGTGCCAAAAGATTTAGTCATTCAAACAGTAAAATCTAAGATGGCTGCATGCGGTCATGTTTTTTTTTCGAAAATTTGATAGCTCCCATTTAGAGGTGATTCTAAACATGCCTGTAAATTTTCAAATCGATTCTCTAATAAATGCGGGCTACAGGGTATGCCGATGGATTAAAATTTGAAATCCAAGATGGCTGCTGGTGGCCATGTTTTATTTTTAACAATTTTTTTTTTAAATAAGAGGCTCCTATCTAGAGGTCACCCCGAAGATCCATATGAAATTTGGTGACGATCGGATTAGAGATGTGGCCTGTAGGGTGTGCCAAAGGATTTGGTCATAGTAAGAGTAAATTCCATGATGGTTGTAGGAGGCCATGTTTTTCAACAGATTTTGGTCAAAATGTGAGGCTCCCATTTAGAGGTCATCCCGAAGATCCATATGAAGTTTGGTGATGATCAGATGAGGGATACGGTCTGTAGGGTGTGCCAAAGGATTTAGTCATGTAAAGTGTAAAATCATATATGGCTGCTGGCGGCTATGTTTTTCATCAAAAATCATTCAAATACGAGCGCTCCCATCTACAGGTAATCACAATTGTGCCTGCAAAATTTAAAAATGATACGGCCATAAATATGGGCTGTAGGGTATGCCGATGGATTCAATTTTGAAATCTAAGATGGCTGCTCCCATCTACAAGTCACCCTGAAGCTACATATGAAGCTTGGTGAAGATAAGAAGAGGGATGCGGCCTGTGGGGCGTGCCGAAGAAACTTTTTGATGCACAGACACATGGACGCCAACCCATGGCAATAGCTCAAACTTTACTTTGTGAAGTTGACCTGAAAACCTTACATAATAACCATTAAGTTTGTTAAAAATTAAAGACAATTAATGATATGTTGACTCGACTGATCTTTCCACAGGGTCCCATTCCCCCAACCCCTAGCAAAAACCCTAGATATTTAATATAGAATTATTCATTTATGAAAAGAAAATGATGAGATATTATATCATGACATGCAAATGTGCTAGCTTACCTGGTCATCGCTGACTTCAACACATCGAATTGAGAATGGAGGTTCCAGATGAGCAAAACCCAACAACGGTGGCTTGGAGCAGCTGGTGACAAACTGTAAAATACGACCAGAACAAGTCTGAGCTTAGTGTGCCTGTCATTTGCAGAATGATGTCCCCAGAGGGTGAATTTATTGATGCTATCCCACATAGCAGGTTAGCATCACCAAATGCACCCTCTGGGGACCTCATTCTGCATGGTCTCATCTTCTATGAGATACATAGAATCAGATCGAAGTTCCCAAATGCTGAATATTGTGATGTACACCCATGGGAACCTTGATTATGCACCCTCTGGGGACCTCATTCAGTATGGCCTTATCTTCTATGGGAGACATAGACTCAGATTGAAGTTCCCAAATGGTGAATATTGTGATTTACACCCACTGGGAACCTTGATTATGCAATGTATCATCTGCCAATTTGGGGATATAGAGAAACTAAACTAAAAAAGAAATATAATCTGTGAGAAGAAGTTTAAATTTTGATAATAAACTTTCCAGATAAGATGACGCCTGAGCAGAATGAAGTCCCCAGAGGGTGAATTTAGTGATGCTAGCCCACTATGCGGGAGAGCATCACTAAATTCATCCTCTGGGGGACCTCATTCTGCAATTGACAGGCACACTAAACTCGGGCTTGGGCCAGAAGTTCTTTTTCTTCAAATATTCCAACTTAGATGGATGTTAAGTTGTCATCTTGTCTATTTCTTATGATCAATACAATAACATAGTGATGGAGATGATAATAATAATTTGAACAAATGTATTATGAATAATATATACATGACGACATGTAGACTTCCAAGTGGCTCAATTGTAAAACAAGATACTAAATTTATCTAGGTTACTATAGAAAACTGCAAGCATATAGTTGTGACTGGACACAAAACATTAGATCCCTGATATTAGAGGCTAAGACATTAATTAAAAGATAGCCTTTGAATAATGATGATCCCCACCCATGTTCCCTAAAGTTTTCATGTTGATTACAGGCTAGAAAATATTAATTTAACACTTTATATACTGAATGGACTCTCATTCAGTTAAGAACATATACATTGGAATGGTCTATTGTTCAATTGGAGGGATGTTTAGGTAACAAGAGCAGACGACAGACATACGAAAAGATGATACAAATGCAGAATGAGTCATCTTTGATTTTGAATAAGCGCTTAGTTGAATTTTGCGACCAATGCGAAACCATTTCCGAATTTCAGGCAAGCTTCAGGAAAAATCACTCAACTGTTGACAATGTTTTTATTCTCAAGTGCATAATCGACATGTATCTTTCAAGAGGAAAAAAATTGTATTGTTGTTTCATTGACTTTAAAAAAGCATTTGACACGGTATGGCGTGACAGCCTTTGGGTAAAAATGATGACGGCAAATATTAATGGAAAAATTCTCAATGTAATACGTAGTATGTATGGAAACATCAAATCATGCGTTTTACAAGGATGCTACCGTTCAGAATTTTTTACTTGTATTATGGGGGTAAGGCAAGGTGAAACCCTGTCGCCTTTGCTATTCTCCATGTATCTTAACGACTTAGAATCATTTCTTGATAATTGTGCCTTTGACGGCTTCAAATTCATAAACGACGCGTTTCTCGATACATTTGGAGAGTATATGAAAATAATATGCGTATTGTATGCCGATGATACGATTATACTGGCTGAAGACCACAAAAGTATGCAGCGAGCGTTGAATGCATTCGGCGATTACGCATCAGCTTGGAAACTGACGATAAATGTAGACAAAACTAAAGCAATGGTATTCAGTAACCGCAAGGGTGACAACAGGGAACTATTGACTCTCTATGACAATTATATTGATTACGTTGATACCATGACTTATTTGGGGATTGATTTTTTCCATAACGGAAGGTTCTGCCAAGCGGTAAAGAAAATTGCATCTGTCGACAAGAAAGCCATACATAGTTTCGTAAGTCAAACAGAAAAATTAAAGTTAAGTAACGACCTAGTTCTCACCTTATTTGATAAAACAATTGAACCAATTACTACGTACTGTAGCGAGGTTTGGGCAATGGAACAATTGTATGAGTTAGACAGTCTAGTCCTGGGATTTTATAAGCAGGTTCTGAGGATGAAAAGAAGTACCCCCACATACATGGTCTATGGTGAAATTGGTAGATATCCCCTGAGCATTAAATGTAAAATGCGTATGCTGAACTACTGGAGGCGAATTCTTGATGGCAAATGCTTCCAAGTTGTGCAAAAGCTGTATCATTTGTTATTGCACCTCAAAGATTCTGTGAAAACCAATAAGCGAGTAACGTGGATCTTGTGCATTAAGGGGTTAATCGACTCTTCTGGACAAAACCACGTATGGGATGCACAATGTATTTCCGGTTTTGATATTAGATATATTGAGAATAGGTTTAAAGATCAATTTATCCAAAAATGGTGGGTGGACATCGATAGTTCATCACGCGGTCGATTTTAAAAAGGAATTTGGTTTTGAGACGTATTTTATGAATTTACCTCGCGATTTGTCACACAACATTATGAGATTGAGAACAGCCAATCATAGACTAGGAGTCGAAACTAGCAGGTGGGGAAAAGCAAGCGTGGTAAAAACTGTACGTTATGTGGGCAGACAGACGCAAATGACGAATATCATATCATATCCGTTTGCACAATCTTAGTTGGGGCCAGGTAGAAATATATACCACGATGGTTCTGGGAGGAACCTGCTAGATGGAAATTCTACATACTATTAGCGTCCCACAATCCAGAAATCCAGAAAGGATTAGGTATTGTGACTAAGATAGGACTGAGTAAGATCGAATAGTAGTGAGTCGTCGATGCGAAATAACGATGATGATAATTAATATGATGTATATGACCAGTGCTGTTATTGGTGATGTTAATGATGGTGTTATTGTTGTTGATGGTGATGATGATGAAGATGATGATGATGATGATGATGATAATAATGGTGATGATGATGGTGATAATGACGTTATTGATGATGATGACGATGATATATACATTAATGATCATACAGCATTATTATATGTAAATAGTGTAAATATGTTTGTCAACTCTAATGCGTGTTAACTCACGATTGAGTTCATTAAAAGCATGCATACTACTACGGAAATATTCAGACAATAAGTTCAACAAACGAATTATTATCTGAACATTTCCTAAAGGAACTACTCATCAATGAGTAATTAGTAAAGAAAGGGTATGATTCGAAAATACCACATAAAAGAAGCTTGAATAAATTTTTCTTTAATTTTTTCCACAATAAATGTTACTCATTTTAGATCATGATGGAGATTTTAGATTTGAAAAAAATGCAGCAGATTGTACAGATGGTTTACCTTTAAAAACAGTGCTCTTTCCTCTGATGTGAAGTCATTGTTGATTATGTTCCACAGCCAATTGATCACCTTGTGGTTGTTATGATAACCACCATAATATTGAGTATGTCGTCTGAAAGTAGAGTAGTGACCTGATTATACCATCTCAAAATTTCATTTAGGGCCCTGCAAAGCTTAAAAATGCGATTTGATCTGCAAATCGGGTTGTCAATTCGATCATATAAAGTTTAGAATATTTTTTAAATACTCTTCTTGGCATTCTTTTGGGTGAAAAAGAACACAAGGTTGAAGATTCCTTGTTCTAAATTTCAAATTTAGCTATAGGACTATTAGAATATTGCTGGAAATTTTAGCCTAACTTGCTGTTTTTGTCTTGGTGCATTGATTTGTACCAAACCAGTACCTCCCAATGATGTGACAGTAATACAGTGTATTCCTCACCCGATCACGAAATGTATGCAGTCACTGGAAATATTGAATACATTTTATGATTGCGAACAATCTTAATTAGAGATAGCTTCGCCTAGTCATTCATGACATGTACGTGCAGACTTACAATCTTTATGATTTTTAAAACACAAACTGTACCAATTTTCATAATTTGAAGATGAGAAGATTTTTTGAGACTGAAACTGCCAGCGGTTCACCAATTGGTCTTATGTTATCACCCATTTGATGCCCTTGTAATTGCATACCCCATTTTGCTCCAGTATTGTACTACTGCTGAATTACTAGTAGTCTTTATCCCATGGTTTTGGGCACTAAATTTCCCAGCTTCACAAAACTGCTATTATGCTACCCAGGTTTGGCTCATGTATATATTTAATTCGCATTGCGAATCTCACCCCCGAATCGACTCGACTTTTCACCCCACTCCAGTTCACAGGGCCCTAATTTCATTAAACGAACTCAGGTGATTAGCTTTATCTAAATATGTTGATAGCTTTGTAGGTTTGACAAAATCATCAGTTAGGTCAAATGGTTATTAAAGGTCCACTTAATTTTCGAACCCCCAGATTACATTATATAAAATATATGCCATATTATATACAATTTGGAAGAGGAGGCTCCCAAACATTGTATTATCAACTTATCCGGTGTAATAAACTGTGGACATGTTGTTTTTTGTTGAGTTGCCAACGCGTTTTGTCATCACGCTTTAAATAAAAATCAGTATTATTTTCAGGAGGAATAACTCTGTATATTAAAGATAGACTTCTTCCCCTTCCATTGAAAAAGTTTGAATTCTGTTGCATTCTGGGTACCAAAGGGGGGGGGAAGAAAATTCCATGATTTCAGCAGTTTTCTATTTCTCTGTGGGCATCTTCTGAGACACAGATGTTTCAAATAGTGATGAATTATAGTATTTTAATCATATATTATGGCATAGATTGTTATTAAAACCGTATATATCAAGTCACTATAAAAAAAATAAACGGCAATCGAAAATTAAGTGGACCTTTAAAGAAGTAAAATGCAAGAAAAAGCTATGCCCAAATGCATTGCCAATGAAATCAATGAAGATGAACAGGCCTGAAAATAGGGTGCCGGACATTTGCAGAATGAGGTCCCCAGAAGTTGTATTTAGTGACGCTATTCTAATTCTGCACAGCGGGATAGCATCACTAAATTCACCTTCTGGGGACCTAATTCTGCTTAGGCCTAATCTTCTCTGGAAAGTGTCTTTATTATTAAATTAACAAGTTTTTTAGTTTCTTTAGAAATTTCTTTTTCTTGTTTAGTTTAGTTTCTCTATATCCCCAAATTGGCAGACAACACAATACATAATCGAGGTGCCCAATGCGCATCACCATCTTCACCAACTGGGAGCTTAAATCTGTGTCTAGGTCTCCCATAACAAATGAGGCCATGCAGAATGAGGTCCCCAGAGGATGAATTTGGTCATGCTAATTAGACCTTTTTCAGACTTGTCGATCACGTTGATTCTTTCCTCAAGAGTATGAATTTTACGTTTTTCTGTGGCGTTGCATATAAAAAATTTATATGCAACGCCACAGAAAAACGTAAAATTTTATATCTGGCAGTTTGTAAGTTCTTAAACTTCAATCATGGATCGTTTTTCTAAATTTAGAAAAACGATCCATGATTGAAGTTTAAGAACTTACAAACTGCCAGATATAAACTATCAAATGCTTTTATACGACAACATGAGTATATTTACATTAAGTTAGACACGCATCCACTAAAATCATTTTTCACAGTTTGGGCATCCCTCATAATCCCTCATTATATTAATTAATTGTTCTCCAACGAGCTGATTGAATCAGTTGTCAAAACAAATATGCAACCATGTCTATTTTAACAAAGGACCAATTTGTTAATGGCCTCCAGTCTGAAGCCAATTAAATATAAGATAACACCACGCATACATACCATTGAGTCGCACTATGCACGAGCACAGAACGTGTCCATTTATGTCTGAGGTAAACGTGAAGACGAGGCCATTTGTCATATCGGAAATTCCGTATTTTTTACTTTCGGTTTCGCTTACTAATATTATGCGACACGGGCTTGTTCAAACTTCAAACTCTTAACGACTTTCATATTTTTATATTTGTGGATGCGACATTTGGGTCCATCAGAGAGGATTTTGTGTCTATTTAGCATTTAATGTTTAACTTTATACACACATTTGTTTAGTGTGGTTGCTCTACCAGAGCGGTTAGATAAATTGATGAAGAAGAAGAAGATCACTCATATCCGGTTGTATCAAGTGTCTTTTCACGTGCAATACTGCATAGTTTAACCGACGTTTCTGTTTCTTTCTTCGTTAATAAATTGGGGTGGTCTCTCAATTCAGATGAAATTCGTGTTTTGAACCAAATATTAGGTGGTCGCGTTTGACAGGTGGCCGCAAATTGAAGGTGATTTTTAGAATAAACCAGTCGGTGAACAGGAAATGCGGTCGAAATAGCAGGTGGTCGCCGTTGACGGTGGTCTCTCAAGACAGGTTTTACTGTATCCCCAAATTGGCAGACAACACAATACATAATCGAGGTGCCCAATGGGTGCGCATCACCATCTTCACCATCTTGGAGCTTAAATCTGTGTCTAGGTCTCCATAGCAAATGAGGCCATGCAGAATGAGGTTCCCAGAGGATGAATTTGGTCACGCTAGCCCACTGTACGGGATGGCGTCGCTACATACAAATTGGCATTTATTGGACATGATCACTGGTGAATACAAATCTCTGACATATAATCATTTGAAATAATTTAGAGTGAATAAAAATGAATAAAACCAACACATTAATATCTTAATTATTCTCATTTTCCCATGATATTATGAACGGTTTGGCCAGAAGTCTTACACAAACTGAACACCATGAGCAAAAGGAACATTTTTGTTGTTTTTTGTTTATGTATTTTTATTTAAAAGGTTTGTCAGTGAATTCGTAAACCAACTAATTAAACTGGTGTCGCCTAATGACTATTAATAACGTCCCATAAGATGTTGCCTAATGACTATTTATAACCTCCCATCAGATGTTGCCTAATGAGTATTAATAACCTCCCATCGACTATTAATAACCTCCCATCAGATGAAATTTATTTTCATTTAAGCTGCGCATAGTGTTCAAACTTGTGATTATATTACATATTATATTATAGGAAGCTAATTAGGATATACTAAAGTTACAGGAAGAACTAGAGGTGTGACTGTCCCAATAGGACTACGGATACCCCCCTGTTTTTAAAATACTAAGATGTTTCACATGTCAGTAAACATTTAGTTAAAATAATAAAATAACAGTTCCCATTGCAGGTGTACAACCATAACCCTAATCTTAAACCTATTGACCGAAAAATGTAGGAATAAAAGCTTGGACAAAATTATGTATGTTGCGAAAACATTTCTAAGTCGAAAAAGGGGAATAACTCCACCAAAAAATGTCGGACAGACGTCATAATCGCAGGTGCACAGGTTCCCATGGTACTAAATATCATGCCAAGATTAAAAATCATTGACCGAAAAATGTAGGAATAAAAGCTCGGAAAAAATTATGCATGTTGCAAAAAAAGTTTCTAAAGTCGAAAAAGGGGGATAACTCCACCAAAAAATGTTGGACAGACGTCAGAATCGCAGGTGCACAAGTTCCCATGGTACTAAATATCTGTGCCACGTTTTAAAAAATTTACCAAAAAATGTAGGAATAAAAGCTCGGACAAAAGTATGCATGTTGCAAAAAAATTCTAAGTCGAAAAAGGGGGATAACTCCACCAAAAAAAGTCGGACAGACGTCATAATCGCAGGTGCACAGGTTCCCATGGTGGTTGATGTCTGTGCCAAGTTTCACGGAAATTGATCCAAAAACGACTGAGAAAATCTCCGGACAAATTTTTGTCCACGGACGGACGACGGACGGACGGACAAGCTGACTCCAGTATACCCCCCCTAACTTCGTTGCGGGGGGTATAAAAAATAATGAAATAGATTAATGATGTTCTGGTGTCAAAACTTCAAAACTTATTTTGCACATACCTGCACTCTGAATTGAGTATGTCATTACCATGGTGTTTCACATCTATGACGAGCCATATCTTGCAGAATTATACATTGGTTGTCCTATTATAAATCGCATAGCACGAGAAAACAATAGTTTTTGTAGGGTATAAATGGTGTAATGAAGGATCAAACATTGTGTGGCTTTAAAGCTTGTAGCACTATCGTCACTTTTAAATTATTGTGCTTAGCTAAACAGAAAAAAAAAATTCTTACCTCAGATCATCAAGGTCAAGGTCAGCTGTGTCTCCTGATATGAGCTTCTGTAGCTCACGAGCCGAGAACATCAACAACCAGTCACGATTGATCACCGATTTAAAACCATTTATGAAAGACGTTGTTTGGTGTTTTATCTGTCGGTACATTCGGAAGTGAGCCATTAGATGGACATACCGAATTCTGAAATGAAAGAAAGCAATCAATCAAGACAGAGGGAGTTGTCATACAAACAGCAAATTCTTGAACAAATTAAAGTGACTAATGAACATAGCTTATGGTACAGTTAATCCCGCTTTATCACATAGCCTCGGTGCAAGAGGAATTTATGTTAATAAGCGTGTATGTTTATGTGCGGGATTCCGATATTTGGCCCATTTTTGTGTGTACTTTGTATGGACATTTGACCACGTTTTCCGTCGCCATCATCAATCATTGAATTAGTCTTAGTACGACCTGGTAATATGGCTTAAGTTAAGCCATACAGGTCGTAGCGCTAGTATTCTTTCAGCTTAGACGACTATCTATTTTTTTTTAATACACTTAATTTTAAGAATCAACTAACACAGTCATTAATGTTAACATTATTGCAATTTATATTAGCTCTGAGACCTACCAGAACGTGTGTATAATTCCGTAATTATTTAATCCAAAAATCCAGTCGGAAAACATGTTGACAAAACGTGGTTAAATGGCCGAAGCAGGAGGAGCTAACATATCACATGACTACGTGCGTCTCGTGCACTAATCGCGCATGGGAATGTCACCGAACATGATTCTGCAACCAACATGACTGTATCAGGAAGTTATCAGTACGCATGTGTAACAAATTGAAATCAGTTAGTTGTAAAAACTACATGCATGCGCAGATTGTACTTACCCTCACCTTGAATTGTATCAGGCTACCTGAATTGTACACTCAATGTGAACACATGTGATTACCTTGCCGCGTGCACGGGGATTCCGGGGGAACTCACAGGGGAATTCATGAAGTGATGTGTCACATGCAATGATCGACGAACACACGACATGTCAGTGTTTACGTTCTATTATTTGTCGGATTTTAAGGATAAACGACACGTAGGTGAGTGGATGGTTTCACACTTGTATTAGTATTTAGTTGATAAATACATGTGCGTTGGTCCTAATTGTTACTTTTATAGGAATCATAGTCGCCTATGTTGTTTTAAGGGCAAGATGGATCTTACATGGCGTCAGCCATGATAGTAAGATCCAATGGATCTATCATTGAATATGGCAGTTGTTTTATTTATTTTTCTACTATTCTTCTTTTTATGTCACCAAAATAAACTTGACACAACATAACTTTGATGAATGATTGGAGAATCAATATTGATGCATGTATTATGCATGAAAAAGAACCAGAAACAAGTGAATTTAAGCGCCGCGAGTCGGTTTCCATTTTGACTAAATTCCACATCCGGTTACAAGTCAGGAGGAGTAACTCTATCTGTAGACATTGGAGTGAATAGGGGATTTCCCCCTGGGAATTCCACAAAATTAAACAAGCTTTAGTTTCATTTTTCGTATTTAACTCCGAGTGACAAATCGTTACGTTTACGTTTAGACATGTTGGATGGTTATGATGAGAGAAAGTATGGCTTGAGTTTGATATGATATGAATCAGACAGCGTGAGACTATGTCACCGGGTTTAAGTAAACATACTCATCCGTTTCCTATTCATACAAATTAGGTTCTTATTTTGAGCGTGATCGCGGTGATGCAATGTCGCAACATTGGAACGTTTCGGACACGGAATTCGAAGCCCTGTCAAAGTACATTAAAGTCCCATTGTAAATGGATTAAAAAGAGCACACATGCCGGATTGTAAGTGATAAAAACCAATTAGCTGACAGGCCTATCAGTATCTTAAGCGCCCATGTGGTCGTTCACAGCTTGTTTCTCTTTGTTTGCTGTCTTTGCATTGATTGAATTACATAATTAACTGTAATGGCCTCTCGATTAACTGGCATGTGTGCATAGTTTCACCCGCCTGGTTAACATGTTATTGCATATTTCTATGTTTATAACCGGTGGTCTATCAAAATCTTATGTTATTAGAGGGTAGAAATTAACATATAATACAGTGTAAATGGTTTGGTGCAGGAACATAATATGGTTATAAACGGGATATGTTTTTATCCTTTATGTTAATAAGTGGGATCGTCTGTATTATGAATTAGTATCAAGTCTGCAAATAGTGTGTCTGCCATTTGTCTGTCATCCCCAGAGGGTGAATTTAGTGATGGTATCCCGCACAGCAGGCTAGCATCACCAAATTCACCATCAGGGGACCTCACTCTACTTAGGCCTCATCTGAGAAGTATCTATAGTCTCAATTTAACATTGCTTTAGTTACTTTTTCCCTTTGAACTGGGAAATTTCCCTCATATCCTCTAATTTGCAGTTGAGAGCTTCCAATGAATGGCAACAAGCCATATTTCCAACTAAATCCTGAAGTTACCCATAATTCTGTAGTGGTTAAGGAGTCGATTATTTAGGGCATTACTGTAGGCTGTTTGGTGTATCTACCACTGAAAATAACAAAACACAATACAATCATAACCTAATTTATTTCTAAGCATGTCCTGATTGCTTCTTTAGCTAAAACACTGTTGACTCACTTGTTTTCATTACTGACAGCAAATGCCTTTCCACCAGGGACAAGCTCGTGTGTCTCTATCTTTCCCATGCAATCCTCATTACATGAAAAGGTCAACTCAAGGTCACTGATGTCTCCATCATAATGCTGAAATCAGAAATAAATTCAGCTGAGATGGCTTAAAGGGACAGATTCCAAATCGAATAAAAGAAACAGATAGGGCCCTGTGAATATTCGAGATTCGATTTGATGTCGATATTGCCGTTATGATTTTGTGTCAACACTTCTAATATTTTTTAATATCCAATTTGTCCCCAGTATTGACATTACGTTAGACATTTCATTAGGGTGATAAAGAAATTTATATAACATATTAACCTTGACCTTGTAAGCAAGTGCATTCTATGGGAGATCTACGTGCATCCCTATTGGAGATCTTTTTCAATAATTATTCTTTTACCCGTAACAAATTTTCAGAACACCCACTCCTTGTTCAACCGACTTCGCAGACTTTGGTCGAGTTTGGAATTATGTTAAAGGGGCTCAAATTTCCAGTATTTGACGGATTTGTTTAACCTGAAGAAATAACAAGAACTTTACCAATATGCCAAGTGTGATAATGGAATGGAATGGAAATCTACGTGCTGAGTACAACCCAACAGGAATAAAAATATTTTACGGATGGGGCAGCAAAACCAGAATGGAAAGAATAGAAGGCTCGTCAACGAGATATTCTCGTACAATTTACAGGTAAATGAGCAAATATATCAAATAAAATGTTACATTAAATGCATACTTTTCCTAGAAAGAATTTTATTCTGTAGTCAGTAGGTGTCTTGAGTTGATACCTGTCTTGCCATAGATTTTTACACAATTTATGCTAAATGTTACCCAATCCACATATGTTAATGGTGGTTATGTCGCGAATACAGAAATTTCTCGCAGAACATAACCTAGTAAATGGCAGTCAAATATTATTTTATGCATAATTATCATATTTATTATCTGCAGGTCTTTGTATATGCGTGTATTTAGCACATCCTTGACTTTATTTGTTGAATATAAATGGTTGGATTTTGGAACAGTCCCTCTTGAATCAATCAACAATGCTCAAAAGTTTCAGCTTTGATTTATGATTTGCGGCCTATGGTAAATAACAAAAAAACTCACTCCATCATTAAACATTTTGGGAAAAATTGACCAAGAACATGAGAACACAGGCATCCCTATCTAAAACTGCTGACCTTGATGTAGGACAAACTCTTGGCAAGTTCTGGATCCAAGGATGGCAACTCATCCAATGAGCTGTAAGTTAGACTCTGTTGCGGCTCTAAAATCTGGGTCAGGAAGAAAGACGCAAATGGAACATCGACTACTATTCCCTGCAAATTAAGAAAACATTATCAATTAAAGTGATGTGGAACACTCAGCTGGAATGTTCAGAAAAAAAATTGTGCATAATCTTGCTCAAAATGGTTATTCAATATAGGCAGAAAACAGCATCATTTTATTAAAAAATTATATGCAGTTACTTTTATGGCCAAGAATCATTGCCATATGTTTATCAAAAATAAATTGCCCCAGGTTCACAAATCAGCATACCTTCTCTGTGCATATATCTCAAATCCATGCTTATATGGATTCAAACTGGTTTTTCCATCGCTGGATGGTTTATGTTGGCCTGATGCACCTTACCAACTGAGCCACAAATGGAAAATGGAGAATATGAGCAACATCATTGGAGGCTCTTTTGAAAGCCTGCCTAATGATGAACCTCGATACCAAATTACTTTGAGATCTGGTAACCCATGCATGAGATATCTCCACAAATGGACCAGAAACGTTTAACTCTAGAATTAACTAGAGGTGGGCTGTCCAAATGGGATTAAGGATAACACACATGGCAGCAATTTTTTACGTTATGCTCTGGAAATGTAAGTCCGATGCACACAGAGATGGACAGACTGACATAATAATTTGTGTTGTGAAAATTTAAAAAAATTTAAGCCGAAAAAGGGGGACAACTACACAAAAAAGACGGACATACCTCACAATCGCATGTGCACAAGTTCCAATGGAACTAAATATCTGTGCCAAATTTCCAAAATGTTGACCGAAAAATGTAGGAATAAAAGCTCTTTCATAAAAATGTAGGAAGACAAAGTTTTTTCTACGGATGGACAGATGCCCACACAGGTGGATGGACAGACTGATGGACAAGCCGATTCATATATAACCCCCCCCATAACTCGTTACAGGGGGTATAAAAATTCAACGGGACCCTATTTTGAAAGTCCTCCTTATGGCAGACTTCCACAATCCACATCAAATCTCATTGAGACTGAACACAAGTAATCATCCAGTACACCAGCTGAGTACATCCATATTCTCTTTGAGAGAGGAGGTATAATAAAGATTGAGCTGTATAGATTTACCTCGTATAATGCTTTACCAAGCATTTTCCCAACAAACTCGAACAGAGCCAGGTGATTTTCCTGTACATAGGAAGTTGAAGATGGGTACAATTTCTGTTCACTTGTAATCTGTGAAAAGAAACAGCAATATATAACTGTTTACAAGCTTCCAAATAGTGTGTCTGTCATTTGCAGAATGAGATCCCAGATGGTGAATTCAGTGATGCAATCCCGCACGGCAGGCTAGCATCACCAAATTCACCCTCTGGGAACCTCATTCTGCTTAGGCCTCAACTGCTATGGGAGACTTAGGATCAGAGTGAATTTCCCCAATTGGAGTTCTGCAAATGGAAGACACCATTTGCATGCTTGACTGTTTAGTTTAGTTGTAGATTTAACGCTAGACCATATCATGGTGCTGTCAATTGTACAGAGTGTTAACCCTTCCATGACTGGAGTTTCCTTAAATTTTGCAAACATCCTGTGCCAATGCATTCTCTTATAGGGAGTCTCGAATTTTCAAGAGAATACATTGGCCTAACAATATTTACATTGACCTTGTAAGTTATTTCAATCCCTTGGTAGACATCTCAAGAGCACAGAAGTGGCATATCTTCACACTAGTAATCTGCAGTTAACCCTTTCAATACTAAATGGATTCTCCCTCTCAGTTATAAAAGTATATATTGGAATGGTCTATTATTTATTTGGATGGGGGTTCGGGTAATAAAAGCAGATGACAGACATAAAATTGAGAAAAACAGATAATCCAAGATCAGAATGATTCAGATTCATTGGGGGATATGTTCAGATAATAAGTTTAGTGAAAAGACCCATGACCTTATTATCTGAACATTCATCAATGAGTATTTA
The DNA here is from genome assembly GCA_032622095.1 of Siphonodentalium dalli. Taxonomy (NCBI): domain Eukaryota; kingdom Metazoa; phylum Mollusca; class Scaphopoda; order Gadilida; family Siphonodentaliidae; genus Siphonodentalium; species Siphonodentalium dalli. The sequence continues at coordinate 203,778,877 of CP136064.1, forward strand.
GTATAGAAAGGGTTTAAAATAGCAAGTAGGGCCCTTCGAATCAATTCGATTCGATGCAATTCGGAATCTTTCATCTGATTCAATTCGATTCGAAATCAGTTGTCCTGATTTGAATTTGAACGAATCACTGGCACCAGTTGTATTCTCATTACAGTAACTAACAACATTGCTTTTTCATGAAGATAGCTTATGATACCAACGAAAAACCACACATTACAAACACTGTTGTAGACTGAGCTATAATATTTAGACCACCGAAGCATTGCACAATTGATTTAACTGATCTAGCAAAAAGTCATATATATGTCGAACTTCAGCTACGTGAATGCTTACTGACTTCATTATTGCTTATGATAACATTTTGATATTCTATAGCAGAGATAGCCACAAAGAATACAGACTTAATTGGTTAAATGGGAATTTGATCCATTTATGGATAATATTTACATTGTATACCGACGAACACTTATCGTCATTACGAAGTTAGTAAATTGATACCGGTATGGCCACTCAGTCAAATGATAACTACATCTTCACTATTGATACGTCTGATGTAATGATTCGATTCGAGATTCGATGCTAATCGAAATCATTTGGCTGATTCGATTCGAGATTCGATTCAAACTGAAAATGCCCGATTCGCAAGGCCCTAATAACAAGGTTGTAGTTAGGCTACAAATGAGTATAAAAAATGTATGAACAGTTATGTGGGGTTTTAGTAGAAAGAAATTTACAAGCAAATATAAAAAATCAAATACCTTGAACAAGCTCAAAGCTGGGTCGAACACTCTTTTAATCGTTTCTTCCAAGAATTCTTTGAATACACCATCTTGATCAATACCAGCTTCATCCATACCCTGTAACAACAAATGAAAGTGTCAATAACACTGTAGCTCAACGTGGGGAGTCGTTAATTGTATGCTGAGCAGTCAATAGAATGATAAAGAATAAGTCAAACAGTTTTAGTGAAAGGATTGTATTGTGTAGATGAAATTGTTTTCATTTCAAACAGTTCTCCAATAAATGTGAGCTGCGGGTGTGCCGATGGATTCAAATGTGAATTCCAAGATGGCTGCTGGCAGCCTTGTTTTTTAACTGATTTTGGGATAATTTGATGACTAATCGAGAGGTCACACCGAAGACCATATCAAACAATCAGATGAGGAATAAGGTATGTAGGGTGTGCCAAAGGATTTAGTCATGCAAAGAGTAAAATCCAAGCTGGCTGCCAGCGACTATGTTTTTCATTCGAAATCGTTTAAATTTTATAGCTCCAATATAGACATCATCCTAAATATGTCTGTAAATTTTCCGGACAATTCTCCAATAAATGTGGGCTGCAGGGTGTGCCGATGAATTTAAATGATGATGAGGAGTGTGGTCTGTAGGGTGAGGAATAAGGTCTTGTCATACAGAGAGTAAAATCCAAGATGGCTGCCGACGGCCATGTTATTCATCGAATATCTTTAAAATTTTATAGGTCCCATCTAGAAGTGATCCTAAATGTGCCTGTAAATTTTGAAAACAGTTCTCCAATAAATGTGGGCTGCAGGGTGTGCCGATGAATTCAAATGTGAAATCCAAGATGGCTGCTGGCAACAATGTTTTTTAACATGCTGAGTGCCAACTATGTGTTGATTGACTTCGTCAAGTTGAGCTACAAAAGGTTACTAACATCCCCGAAATAGAGGTGGTTTTTGGGGTGTTGTATTGTTATTCCAATTTGATGATGACCTGCTTGTTCTCAAAGGTGAACCACATACCAAATATCAAGAGATTCTTCTATAGATTGCTCAAGTTATCATTCATAAAACTCAAAAATTATGAATTGCATGTTGAAAAAGGCACATAACTCCGTCCAAAATCATTGGACCATGACCAAATTCGAACTTGACCATTTACCAAATATCAAGAAATTCTGCAACATCATGGGGTGCATGGAGATTTGATACCTGGATGTCTATTTTTGAGCCCCTAGGCTCTGCCCTCGTAGTATTCGATGCACCATTACTTACCTGTTCATTAATAAATTTCACACGTATCACGCCTTTTGTGGCTCGAGGGGGAAGCTGAGCCAATTGTCGGTAACCATCCTAGGAAAAAAGAATAAGAAAATGGTATAGTAAACAATTAGCACAGTTTAATTTCTTTTCACCACTCAACTAATTGGATAAACAACTTGTCTAGATGTTATTTGTTTGAGGATGAGACAATATGTTTTTGCCGTGATACGATACGTACTGTAAGAGTACATTTATTCGTGGTGGTCCAATTTTGGTGGCTGCTGATAACCACGAAATTATCTTCATGCGGGCGGTAACTCTATTGACCCGATGTACATTCAAAGCCCAAAGAGGGAGAGGGAGGTTTGGCATATGATTCTCATTTGTGTAGATGGAATGTGGGGGGGGGGGGGGGGGGGTCAAGGCCTGATATGTTTCTCATATAGTTTGGTCAGATCTGTGGTTCTTATATGGTTCTCATGGTGGATTAAGTGTCTTCCCCATGTGGTTCTCATGGTAGATTGAGTATACATCCCTTGTGTTGATCAAAATGTTTGTGAGGAAAAAGGTTTGCATGTTGTTCACATGGTTGTTGTTCTCATAGACTTGTTTTCTTTGTGGTTCTCACAGTGAGAAGAGTGTATCTCCTCAAATGACTTTCATGCATGGTTCTTATTTGAATAAAAGGTCGGCCGACCACAGTGTCCCCCCTGACAACATGGCAAGTCGATGCCGCATTGTTAAAGAAATTAAAAAAAATGTTGAAATGTTCTAAGGCGAAAGGGTTAATAATTCCGTTAAAAATTAATTTTTCCGTCATCTATATACATGTTGCACATCTCCAATATGTGGGTAACAATACTCTGAAGTTTCAAATATCTACGATCAAAACTGTAGGAGGAGTTGATTACACCATGAAGGTTCCCTCATTCAGAAAATTATAAAAAATGTTTTTCAAAGTCGAAAGGCCCATAACTGTGGGAAAAATCATTGGATCAAACTCAAATTCGAACTTGACCTGTATTTTGATATCAATGACTCACATAAAATCGGTATTTGCAATTAAAGGATCCAAACTTGAGATATCATCCGGAAACCGAAAAAGTGAGAAATTTTCCGAGTAAAAAAAAAGTTGAAAAAATGGAAATAACTCCATAAAAGAACATCGGATCAAACCCAGAATTGCAGAGCACCTGTGTTCTTGGTTGAGACACCTACATACCAAGTTTCAATCAAATCGTATGATCATTACTGGAGTTATAACTCCGGATGGACAGATGGGACGCACGGACAGGATGCAGACGGGGCTGATTACAATAGTCCCCCATAAATAAATTTTTCGGGGGACAAAAAGGAAAGGGTGGTTCTCATGTGGAACTCAATTTGGTTGTGGTTCTCATGTGGCTCTGCATGGTGGGATGAGTTTTCTCCCACTGTGACACTAATGTTTACGGGGTAGGGACAGGTGTGGGATTATATTAAAGTCCGACAAAACAAAGCTAAAAGGGACAAGTGAGTCATATTCTACTGACTGGGTATGTTTTAGCTGGGACCTTGTGGTCTTAGGTTTGGTGAATGACAAAAATGCGAGGTAATGATTTATTGTCCATCATAAAACAATGTACGCCATATTTCAGCTCTGTTATAACAAAATTATAGCAGAAACCAGCATTAGTTGTTGTACTGAATGGTATCCATGTTTCATTGCCACTCCCCTGTTGAGGCGTTTCAATTGTTACGTCATTCCCTGGCAACAGGTTTGGCTGTGTTATGAACAGGAAGCAGAAAATAGAATAAAAACAAGTGCACCGCTGGGCGGAGGTAACGCCCCCGACTGTACAATCAGAGAGGATTTTTCTTATTTTTGTGCAAATGCTTATTAAATGGCACTTTGTAAAGTCATGTTATTCATGAGTAAACAATCCAAAATCAAGTTATCATCTGGAAACCAAAAAAAGTAGCAGAAAACCTGAATTTTCTAAGTCCAAAAAGGGGCGTAACTCTGGAAAAAATGGGCGGACGAAACTGCAGTTATGGGGAAATCTTATCCCCCCGGCTGGTCTATTAGCATACCAAAGATCAACTAAATTGAGTTAGCGAAACCAAAGTTATGAGTTGAAACGTTCATACGGGTCGACAATTTTCTAAGTCCAAAAAGGGGCGTAACTCTGGAAAAAATGGGCGGATGAAACCGCAGTTATGGGGAAATCTTGTCCCCCTGGCTGGTCTATTAGCATACCATAGATCAACTGAATTGAGTTAGCGAAACCAAAGTTATGAGTACGGACGGAAGGACAGACGGAAGGACGGACGGAAGGACGGACGGACGGACGGAGGGCTCCACTATATACCCCCAAATCTCCATCGGAGATCGGGGGCATAATAAGAAGGATATGACTGAAAGTCCTTCCTATTCACACCAAGTGTGGTCAGTGTTTGGATGCTGAAAATCTGATATGGATCTTTGATTTTCTGAATATGGTTTTCGAAGCACTCTCTGTGGTATAATATATACATGTACGTGACATGTGGTGACAAGTTGTTCATATCATGGTCACATAGATTCAAGTTCATTTCATGATGATCAGACAAACAGTACTGCCTGTGACCCATGCTAATGGATTGAATTTTGAAATCCATGATGGCTGCCGGCTGCCATGGTTTTTTGCCGAATGACTCAAAAATGACTCGTTCCCATCTACATGTCAAAAGTCAACAGCCATGACAAATTTCATAATGATCCGACCAAAGGTATGACCTGTAGCCTGTGCTAATGGAAATTGTTGATGGACACACCCACCCATGAACGACGGTATACCAACCCATGGTAATAGCTCAAACTTTAAAGTTGAGCTAAAAATGAATGTTTTGTTTCTGAACTACGTTTTCCAGATTTTGAGAATAAAATAAAAATCAATAGCCTCCCTCCCTCACCTCAAAATTGTGATCTAATTGCCTCAGAAGACAGATGTTTAATTTTAACCCTTTGAGTGCCAGGGGCCGATCTCATCGGCCCTAAACCTACAAAATAAGTCTGTTAAAGAATTTAAGGATAAATTATTAAAATTGTAAAAAATTGTAAAAAAAAAAAATTGTTAGGCCAATGCATTCTCTTATATATGCGAGGCGACCTATGGTCGACTCGCATATATAAGAGAATGCATTGGCACAGGGTATATGGGTTGATACACAAATCGACCTGGCACTCAAAGGGTTAATGGTCTAAGTAGAAACAACTTAACCCTTTCATAATGGGACCCTGTGCCAGTGCATTTTCTTATACATGTATATGCTAGTCTCCAATATGGAGCCTTGCATATATAAGGGAATGCACTGGCTTACAAGGTTAAGGTAAGTATTGTTAGGCCAATGTATTCTCTTATATATGAGAGGCTCCCTATGGGAGACTCGCATATACAAGAGAATGCCTTGGCACAGGGTTTTCGCAAAATTTCAGGAAGTTCCAGTCATGGAAGGATTAAGTATTGAGTATAAACAAAGTCTTGTTTTTCTCCCATTTTCAGCTATAACACTATACAAGTTTTGCATGAAACCAATCCAAACTGTTTGTTACTCAGTGCAGGACTATTTATAATTATATCACAGATTTTTTTTTTTTATCTTGTTATTTTCATCTTAAAGCACTGTGATACATGAAAATGCCCATGCTACACTCGGAAATGAAAGGCATCTACTAGACCATCTCAATGTCTAAATGCGAGAATCAATTCAAGCACCAAACAGTTGAATTACCTCAACGATTCTGCTGCGGTGGACAGTTATAGGAGTCGACTGTGGAGAAGCACATGCGGACTCAGTCAGACCTAAAGCCTCTTTCTCTCTAGTAACATTCCGCCTGTATAATATCACTCTCTGAAAGACAACATAATAATTTACATAAAAATTCATATAATAACCTGCGGCACTTATTGCACGAGAAATGAGAAATTGATGTCTAAAGTTATGTGAAACACTCCGGTAGGGTGATCAAATAGAAATGTAGAATGATCTTGCTCAAAGTAGTTACTTTTACGAATATTAATCCAAATTTACAACTCACACAGTCATTCTTATATATTATTTAAATGCAATGACTGTCGATGGCGAAATCATTTGTGTTAGTTTATCGCCGATACTTGCGTCCCGAATTGAGATGTAAATATTTACAATTGCATTCAGACGATGTTTTCTATGGAGTGGTATGGTCGATTCTTTTTAGATTTTCGACGATGTCTGTAGAATGCTGCATTCCTCCAGTTGGCATAGCGCCTGATTTGTAACGTATCAATTTCACACACCCGAACAAGTCCATAACATGTCTTTAATGGTCCTATTGCACAAATTTGTTGCGACTCAAGTGGAACAACGAGAACAGGAGGTACCAGTTGTACATCACAAGCTCACAAACGACTCGTATGAAACAAGCGAAATAACTAGTTAACCAGTTCACATCAGTCTCTTTTAGAGCTGAAACGGTTAGACGGATAACCGGTTAGCATCCGGTTAGCGACGTAACCGGTTAGAAAAAAATGAACCGGACATAACCGCATCCCGTTGTCAGTTGAATGTGAACGTGAATAATCCTCAAAATATTAGGTTAAATGATGCAAAACTAATACTAAATCCTGTGTCACCGATAGTAGAGTGCAATGCAAGCATTAATTGGTACACGCGGTAGTATCAGATACTTAGTAGCAATTCTCGAACTGTCTGGAAGTGTCGGCGACCTTTAATCAATTCCGACCCTTTGAAGTTTTCTCTGATCTTCCGACAAAAGCACGTGTGCAGTCACTGCGTATCAAGTCTGAATGCACACAAGGAAGTGCTTTCGTAACTTAATAGTTAATACTGCACGAAGCAACATGGAATCACACCACGACATACTAAAACTGTTTTACAGTGGGGTTTATAAAAACTATGTAAGTCGACAGAGTTTGAAGATTGAGATCAGTTGCACAATGTCTTCACTCTTCCCGTTCTTCCTCCCTGTTGTGATCTAATATGATCAATTCAATTGAGTGACCAAACAGACATTGTAGTTGAAGCAACCCAAAACCTCTTTAACTTCTTCAATGATCTTCCCTTTTATCAAGGAAATTGATGCTCCATGCTACTCTGTAACTGGTTGTGCCTGTGGGACTAATTGACACTCAATTTGGCAGTAATTGCTATATGTTAAGTGATTGCATACTAAAACCGAAACCGAGGTTTTTTTACCAAAAAAAACGAAACGTAAGTTCTATAACCTTCCAACACTAGTGTCCGCGATCATGATACCGACGAATAGCTCGAATACTGAATAGGACTGCGAGTCTGACATAACTGACCTTCCTTTTTGTTCTATAGTTATTAATTTCTTGTCTTTATATATAATTCATTGGAGGATATACCAATGATAATGATATATTACAGATCTTTTTGTTACTCGTTTTACCAATACGCATACTATTGTTACTCGTTTTACAAATGCCCAAACATATGCTGATCACGGCAAATAAGGGATCCCCCCTGCCATTCACAAATTTCACTTGCTCATTCCCCATCACAAGAGCCAGCAAAAGAACAGTGAATGCGTGTTTTTGAATATCGTTAAATGCTGTGAATAAGGTCTTTATTTCAGCTATTTCTCACCTAGGTTTGTCCCTGGAGCATGGCATAATGTTGACATAATTAGTGTGAGAGAAGTCCGCTAGAAATTAGCGGTTAACCGATTGAAATCCGGCTAACCCCGATGGTTAACCGGTTAGAAGAATGGGTCAACCGTTTCAGCTCTAGTCTTTTTCTATGTTTATTGCACACCTCAGAGACTGTAGCTAGGAGAATTGATCATTTAAAAAGAGTACACCTCACGATAGTGAAGAACCTTTTCCTTATAGTTGACTTCAACAAGAATGTCAACTTAATCAAGTCTGTATTGTCCAATTATGCAAGATTCTTTTATTGTATGATTTGTAATCTTCTGTATTTTGCAAGTTTATCCATGGCGTGTAGTAAATAACAATAGTTAACTTTTCTGAGTAGATTACCGTTTTTCTCCTCGAGTGAGATTATTTTCACTCGGCTAGCGCCTTGTAAAAAAAATCCTTGCATCTCACGAGAGGAGAAAACCTGTACGCTATTAAGAACAGTTAACTGTTGTGCTTATTATATTTTCTATACCAGTTTATTACGACACAGACCATAATACAAGAGATGGTTAGACCCAACACGGTCCTACAACATCACCAGCCTTTTATGTTAAAATAATGCGAAATGATGAGTGCAGCAAAATAAGACGTCATGAAGTCTAAGAGTGGGTATATGATTTATATTTTGACGTAAAACGTTTATGAATAATATAATAGAAACAATTTCTGTCTCTCTCACTCAACATAATATTTTTATACCCATGAATTGAAAAGCTACAGTATCATTAAAGTGATGGGAAACACACCGGTAGAGTAACCAAATAGAAATTGAGAATAATCTTGCTCGAAGTAGTTAATTTCACGAATATTAATCCAAATTGCCAACACACACACCATCATTCGTATATATTAATTAAATGCAATGACTGTCGGTGCCGAAATCATTTGTGTTATTTTATTGGCGATAATTGCGTCCCGAATCGAGATGTAAATATTTACAATTGAGCATTGTTCAGACGATATTTATTATGGAGTGGTATGGTCGATTTTTTTTTTTCCGGCAATGTTAGTAGAATGCTACATTCTACAGGTTGGCATAGCGCCTGAGCACTAACTTATCAATTTCGCACACCCGAACAAGTCCATAACATATCTTTAAATAATAATTTTGAAGGCTTGCTTACCTCATTAAACGGAATGATAAATGGAACTCTGTGCATCAGAAATTGAGCTGTGCGTCGCCCCTTCTCCAGCTCAGAGAGGAAATAGCTTGGCTTCACATCCCTAAAACAAAACAAAATCACGATCAAACATGAGAAACTGAGCTGTGCGTCGCCCCTTCTCAAGCTCAGAGAGAACATAACTCACATCCCTAAAACAACAAGAGCATCGCTAAGACGTAATTTCAACAAAGGGCCATAACTCTGGTGAATATTGGTGAGTGGAACCCAAATTTGAACTTGACCTATAGTTTGGGCCAGTAAACTCACATACCAAATTTCATTCTATTCTGTTCAGACTTACTAAAATTATCATCTGGAAACGAAAATTGAGTGCAAATTCCAACAAAAAAGGCCATAACTCTGGTGAAAATTGGTGGGGGGAACCCGCATTGGAACTTAACCTGTATAAATCCACATACCAAATTTCATTCCATTCAGTGCAGACTTACTAAAGTTATCATACGAAAACGAAAAAAGTGAACATACAGACAGACAGATGCCCCAACGGACAGACATATCAATAACACAATACAGTCCGCTTTTTTCAAAATGGTCGCATAAAAAATAAATCACGAAGAATGGGATATTGGAACCATTGGAACGGTTTCAACTAACCAATATGCAAGTTCTGAAATCATGAAATTTTTACAAGGTGATAAATTTCTATTCACAATTTGCCAGAGAATTTAAAGTTTGGCTATGAGTATAATGGACATTCATCATCCAAGCGACCAATTGATAGGCTTTAACATAGAATATTATCAGTCACTTATATTTCCTAATAGGAAATAAAAAGTTGCTGACAAAAATGTCCCCTGATGAAGGTGGCAGGTTTGAAGGATTTATGGGTTTCAGATCCCTATACTATAAACTGTAGGAGGAATAAAATTACACCACCACATTCAATAAATATGCTGCACATCTTCAATGTATCGAGAAAGGGTCAATAACTTTAAAATAAAAAACATAAATAATTTCTGTCGAAAAATGGCAATAACTTTGTTAAAATTACTCTGACTGAACTCAAAATCGCATGTCCGCAGATTCCCATGCTGGTTGGCATCTGTGCCAAGTTTTTAAAAATTGACTGGAAAATGACGGAATACAGGCTCAGACAAAAGATGCGTCCCAGAATGTATGATTCTGTGTCGAAAAAGGGGCAATAACTCTGCCAAAATGAGTCCGACCGAACTCAAAATCGCAGGTGCGCAGGTTTCCATGCTGGTTGGCATCTGTGCCAAGTCTTTAAAAAATTGACTGCAAAATGACAGAATACAGGTTCGGACAAAGTTCCGGATGGACAGATGCACGACGAGGGTCATTACTTGTACAGTCCTCCGACGGAATGTCGGGGGACAAATAGTATCCACACAGAAAGAATGTAAATGAAAGATTTTTAAACTCAGAATTTTAGCGCTGTTCTAGGAATTCACAGAAGAACAGTTGAGCTTACCTAACTATCCAGTGGTTATTTGGAACAAAACATCGTCTGTTATCCCTATCATACAGTATTGTTAGCAAGGTCAAAACAGCTGCAAAAACGTCACTGTCAGGAGCAATGTGGAAGTCTGTGGATAAATATATGGATAAAACGATCACTATCAGAGGCAAAGTATAAATCTGACGATAAATATATGGATAAACATTCTGCGGATGAATTAATGGATAAAAACAATCAGAGGTGATGTGGAAGTGTGCGGATGTCAACAAGTTATATCAAGTAAGATGATGCTTCCTCATGAAATTAAGAAAAATGACCCATGGCAAATTTGGTGCTGTGGCATTATAGGTTCTGCATGTTGCCACGGCATTTCCCATGGCATTGCTTATTGCCCTGGCCAATTTTGAGGACTGGATAATGCATCAGATAAACTAGCAAGTTCAACAGAGAGCTGAGTTATTTAAAATATATATAAAATGGCTAAATTAATTGTTCAGTACTTATATGAATTACTTTCAGAACCAATCTATTTAGCTTTGAACTGCAGTGGAATGTTACATACTAATTGAACTAGATGATGGATCTGTATCTGTCTACAAGAATATGAACAAATTAAGTTCAGAAATTAGCTTTCTTTCTGACCTTGACCTATATATATAAGTGCTCCTTAATAATTAGATGTTATATTTTGCCTTGAGCAACTTATTATCAACCTTGGCTGTATTGCCTCCAAACTTGCTGATAACCCCCATCAAAGTGGCTAATAATTTATCAGATAATCCTCAAATCAGGTGATAATAGTTGTGACATCAACAAATGAACAGGTTCGTGTAACTCTCATTGAGGCAGATTGAGGGGGAAAAAACACAGTAATGAATACAATATAGAATGAAAATATTTAACCTTTTCATGGTGGGAGTTGCACTGCTGCAGCATTAAAGATAGTCAGTGCAATCTCTTATATATGTGAGTCTCCCATAGGGAGCCTCACATATATAAGAGAATACACTGGCTAACAAGGTAAATATTGTTAGGCCAATGCATTCTCTTATATATGAGAGGCTCCCTATGGGAGACTTGCATATATAAGGGAATGCATTGGCACAGGGTTTTCAAAAACATTTCAGGAAGCTCCAGTCATGGAGGGGTTAAATTGACTTAAATAATGACTTGAATTAAATAACTGGCATTTTTCTGACCTACCTATATAACCATTCCATATCACTTTGAATGTGAACTGATTGAGAAAATCACTCATTTCCGTATAATCAGACACTTTAAAAACCTTCTGGTGATCATACATCTCAACATCATCCATTGTGCTGCAATAGTGAATGGCAGTGAAATTCAACTAAACAGTTTATGCTTATACATAAGAAACTGATGATATCTCGGCATAACTCTTTCTAAATTGTGAAGTTTAGTAATAAACACTTCAAAAAAAGTAAGCCGCCCCTCATTCAATACCCTGTGTCTCATATGTCATTTGCCCGATCGCGTTGAAATTGAACGAATTGAGAATGTGGTAAATGCAGTACACTGTGGAAGTCAATTATCCCGTTGACTTTATAACCTCCTTTTGAATGTCACTTGATTGGAAATTTGCCATTTTAAAAAATCACACTTTCAACTTTGATGCTCAACAGAATGCGAGTTGATCGAATAACTTGATGATCCGTGTTTCTAAAGTGTACCGGCCTTATTACTGTGTGGCATTTTCTTGATCTTGACCAGTTGCCACTCAGAGAATTTAGGCAGGGTTCATACACCCTGTCTGGAATCATTTTCCAGTATATTCCAGTATATTTCCAGTACTGATATTGTGAATTTCCAGTATGGCGAATTAGGGTTAGGGTTAGGGCTACTCTACTCGATGCCAGGTTTAGGGTTAGGACTACTCTACTCGATCCCAGGGTTAGGGTTAGGGTTACGTACCGTCAGACTTGGCCAGAGAGGTGACGGGAGTCTCTACGGCCCCCAACTTCAGTATTACAACTCCTTACGGCCACCAAAATTTACCAAGATTTGAACCATTGAACTCACCCAAACATCCTTTTTAATGATAATTCACTTGTTGGCTTCATTATGTCAGTGATATTTAAGTCACTGTCTATAAACAGCACCTCAAAACCATGCAAATATACCAGTTTAATACATTTTCACTACATGTCAAAATTGTTAAGTGTAATTTTTGTCCTGTATGATTGTGAAGGTCTATGTCGCATGAATTACGGCCACCAATTTTCAATTTTTACCAATAGCGTGACTACGAAGTGCATGTTGTCCCATATTTCCAATGTCTTTGAACATACAAGACACTTTGCACGATGTCGATCTCAATCGACGGCAGCCAACCATCCACTAAACTCGGTAATCTCAAGCCAATTCTCGCTAAAAACACACCTCCCGTGCATGTTTTGAATGTGTTAAAGGTACTCAATCCGTAAAGAGAGTCCCCATCTCAACAGATTCCAACAACAACAATCCGATCAAAGGGTCCTATATTACTATTTCTTTGGCTTTGGGGGTACAAAATATTTGATTCGAGTCGAGGAACCCATCAAACAAAGCTCAGAGTTATTAGATATTGATTTTTGAAATTTGTTATGTTCTCGAGATGAGTACTAATAACTGCCGTAATCTGCTCTGGATGTGTACTCCAAATCTATTCAAACAGACAAGGATGGATAACTCTAAAATCAAGTGGTAATTTTAACGCAATTTTGACCAGATAGTATTCCCGATAATGAAAAATAATAGATTTCTAAAATCGATATCTAACAAATCTGAGCTTTGATGGGTGACTTCCTCGACTCGAATCAAATATTTTTGACCCCCGAAGCCATTGAAATTGTAATTGAGAGGAGTTTTATCGGATTGAGTACCTTTAAATGTGTAATGTACAAATTTATAATTCATCTAGAATTCGCGCTGAACTACACTTCTATTCTAAATTTATAAACCGGTGTTGTAGACATAAGACACGAGAAAATAAATGGTCAAACAGGAAGCACTGCGTTGTGTTTTACCGGTGTTACGAAAAATAACAACCGGTGCCAATGACCAGTGCTTCCTAAAATCGGCCGATTCCAGTATATTAAAGTACTCAGACATTGCGAAGTGATTTTTCCATAACTTTCCAGTATTATTTTCCTATTTCCAGTATCTTCAAGTTTCCAGTACATGCGTGCGAACCCTGTTTAGGGGCATGATTTGGAACCACCCCCATATTTGGTCCACTCCATTAACTTGAATGTTTCCCTGGCTACCTGCCCCATATGGAAGACCAAACAAGGGATATCGCAATAGATGTGTTTGATGCAATTGGAAAACTCATTGTGAAGATTATCCAATTTTGAGGCAGTCTTTCGCATATAGCCAGTTTCTTGAAATGTGGTTTCTTGTCTCATTCAGTGAAACACCCATCCTTCAAGCGACCTGATTTACGGTGTTGTTTGCCTTCAATAAATCTATGGCGTATACCACTTGTTTGGTCTGCAATAAGGTGCGGGGGTCCTTTCTAGTGAATCTTGTGAACCAGATAAGGGGGTAGTTTAAAATCATGCTCCTAAATTCCTGTTAAAAATAAAATCCCATCCAGTAATAAAGGCGGTGACACTTAACAAATAATGATCACGCAGTTAACCCATCAACATGCGATTTTTTTTAGCATAAAATTTCTAATCTAGCAACATTGTCTTATATAATGCGATAATCAATTGGGACATTTTTTCGTTACAATTTTTAGAACAGACCTTCATGAAGAGTTCACGTGATCTCAGATAGAGATAGAGTATTCCTGTGTGATAGTCTCCGCAGGCCCTAAAATGTCTCAATTTGATTCTATGTATTACTAGCTGGGGTACCCGGCGTTGCTCGGGTGAAAAATGCGTAAACTATTCGTGGCCATTCAAGTCATTTTTTAAATAATTATTAGTCATCTGGAGAAAACAGCACCTATTGCATGGCTCTCCAGATGAAGTTACACCTATCTATTAATTTGATAATAAACGCTCTTGATTGCTAATGAATTGCTATTATTACCTCTTTAAGTCATTTAAGGTCAGCAGCACATACCCCTTGACATTCGCGCATCATTTTACTTTTGTGCACCAATTTTCCCTCATATCTTCTGAGCTGATAGTAAGCGCTCTTTATTTATAATACAATTTATTAGCCCCCCCTTTAAGTCATCTGATGTCAAATTCGCCTTTCCTATGACACTCCACGGGTCAATTTATCTTGCATGTTTAAATTTTAACCGACCAGATTGCAACCATTTTTGGTATATAATTAATAATTAATTTATTTAATTATTAGTGCCCTTTTAAAACATTTGAGGTCAACAGGACCTATCTAATAAGATTCCCTGGTTCAAATTATCCATATGAACACAGTTTCAACTCTGAGTGTCCAGCCGTTTGGTCGCCTATAGCCAAAATATATAAAACAAATTATTATTAGTGCCCTTTTAAGACATCTGAGGTCAATGGGGCCTATCTAATAATGCTCACCGGGTCAAATTACCCCTGTATACAAATTTTCAGATTCATATGGTCCAGCCATTTGGTCGGCTATAAGCGGACAAACAACCAAACAAACAGAATAGAGTTTTATCAGTATAGATACAAGAACATTTTAAATAAAATCAATATTAATTAATAGAACTGTTTGCGAACAGGGGTCTTCGATTCATATTTATTATTTTATAACAGGAAACTATATAACACTTGTTACAGGAAGAGAAAGACCATCTGTAAGGTCAGTAGATGCTAACAGAAATAAGCTGAATATAAGATAAATCAATAAGATTGTCTACTTACATAATTAGGTGAGTAGCAGCTTCACAGAATAGCACTAATAAGCTGAATATAGGATGGATTGTCGAGTTAGGGTTCTGGTTCAACAGAGTCAGGAATATCTGTAGTCCACAACTTGGACCGAGATCCTGCAGAAACTTCCAGAGAATAGGCAACAATGTCTCGTTATAACTCAAACCTTAAAGTATACAAATACGACATTCAACAGCGAAGATTAAGAAGAGACACAGAGATTTTGAACTTCAGTCAGATGGTGGGACTAGAGGTGGGACAGTCCCAATGGGAATAAAGATACACCCAGTGCAATTGGGCTACATTAAGTCAGTGTAGCCATATTAAAATATTTGTTTGTTTGTTTTTTTTAAAGTTGAAAAAGGGGGATAACTCGACTAAAAAAGGTCAAGCGGACCTCATAATCAGATGTGGACAGGTTCCAAACTGTTTCAAGTTTAAAATAAATTTATTGAAAAATGTAGGAATACAAGCTCGGACAAAGAATGGACAGATGGACAAGCTGATTCCTGTATACCCCCATAACTCGTCACGGTGGGTGGTATAATTATGAACATATGGAAATAATTCCAATTTTTAATTATATAGTCATTATTGCAACACAGCAGATATAACTCATGTTGTCACTTTCAACATGAAGTAGTTCCAGCATGTATTGCACTGGCCCAAAATATACCTTTGAAAAGCAAATAATTTTTGCCAAATTCTTTTAGAAATTGCCAAAATTTATAGGTTTCTGCAACATTGAGTCTTCTGATATGTTTTGACAATCAGTTATTTAATAATAATTCTCACCTACCATACTAGACAGTGTCATGAAAATAAACTAATTGCGGAATTTTTTTTTTTTTTGCAAATGTCCAACACAATATTTTGAGACCTACTTGGCAGTTTCCGGCATTTACAATTACAGTGCTTGAGATGTCCAAAATGGATTGAATCTATCAATGCTGTTCAAGTAAACATTTCAGTTGCTTTAATTTCAATTCTGATTGAAAAGATTGTTTATCACCCTACATGGTTGGCTCATATAAAGAAGAAAAGAAACATGAGGCCAAAAGTATGACATAATTCAGTGACAATAAACTTCATGCTTTGACAATAGTGCAGAAAACATGCTGCTCCCAATGCATGCATCCTTCGTGATACTGTCTGTAAAGACCTTTATTAAAGAGTGAAATTTTACCAACCTCCTAGGATATCCATTTTGAGTTCAGTGAAAGTTTGTAGGGCAGTCTGATAAAGCACACATGGTAAACAAGTCGTAGTAGCCAGAGTCGATTCCAGCTTTATTTTAGAAGAAGAACTTTTGCTTATGGAAAATGCTTTCTTCAGTAGACCTACAAAAAACATATATTGACAAAATGAATCCCAAATAATGTAATCTGTGAATATTTCAGCGAAAATTGTAACCCTTTCTTTACTAAATTCAGTTACAAAAGTATACAGTTCATTTGGAGGGATGTTCAGGTGAAATAAAATACAAGACCAGAAGGATTCCTTTTCATTGATGGAAAATAATAAGTTAAAAAAACGGCCTATGGCCAACAGTAATGACCTAAATAATCGACTCCTTAACCATAGCAGAATTATGTGTAATTTTTCAGGATTTAGTCGGAAACAAGGATTGTTACCATTCATTGGAAAGCTCTCACTGAGAGCTTTCCGATGAATGGCAACAAGCCATATTTACAACTAAACCCTGAAAAATTACCCATAATTCTGCTGTGGTTAAGGAGTCGATTATTTAGGGCATTACTGTATCTGAACATTTCATAAGGGAACTATTCATCAATGAGTATTTAGTAAAGAAAGGATTAAAGGTACTCAATCCGAACAGAGGGTCCCCATCTCAACAGATTCCAACAACAACAACAATCCGATCAGAGGGTCCTATATTACTATTTCTTTTGCTTTGGGGGTAAAAAATATTTTATTCGAGTAGAGGAACCCATCAAACAAAGCTCAGAGTTATTAGATATTGATTTTTGAAATTTGTTAGTTTCTCGAGATGAGTACTAATAATTGCCGTCAGTTTCATAACCTGCGCGAGATGTGTACACCAAAATGCTATTCAAACAGACAAGGATGGATAACTCTAAAATCAAGTGGTAATAATAACGCAATTTTGACTGAGTTCTGGGCCAGAAAGTATTCCTGATAATGAAAAATAATAGATTTCTAAAATCGATATCTAACAAATCTGAGCTTTGATGGGTGACTTCCTCGACTCGAATCAAATATTTTTGACCCCCGAAGCCATTGAAATAGTAATTGAGAGGAGTTTTATCGGATTGAGTACCTTTAAGCTAATTCCAGCATCTATTTCTCTGCATTTTCACAAATTTTGCCAGCTGTCATCTTAAACCCTTGATTGCTTATTTTTAATTCCGTGATTATAAAATGGATTCATTCAGTCCTGGAAGTATATGTTGGAGTGATCCATTCTTCATTTGTAGGGATATTCAGATATTATAAGCAGATGACAGACAGAGACATGCTCTTAGGATTTATTTGAAGGAATATTCCACTAATAATTTTGACAAACAGCCTATGCTCTGAGAGCCAAGAAATGAAAGAATGGAAATCATGCAACTACTCTTAGGTCAATATCAGTTAGCAAAGAGTTAATATCCCAAACAGAATTACGGATATATTTGATGACGATCGGATGAGAGATGTGGCCTGTAGGGCAAGCCCAAGGATTTGCCGGCGGCCATGTTTTTCATTGAAATTTTTTCAAATTCGATAGCTCCCATCTGGAGGTGATCCTAAACATGCCTAAAAATTAAAAAAACATTCCTCCAATAAATGTGGGCTGCTGTGTTTGCTGATGGAATTAAATTTAAAATCCAAGATGGCTGCTGGTAGTCATGTTTTAAAAACAATTTAGAAAAAAATTGATGGCTCCTATCTAGAGTCCCCCCAAAAGATCCATATAAAGTTTGGTGACTATCAGATGAGGGATGTGCCCTGTAGTGTTACATGAACTAGGGAAAATATGAATGGGAATATCAACTGACTGATCACTTAGAAATGGGCAGAACACTGAATGTCTTAGAAGTATGCTACGCTTCGCGTGAAGCATATTCCTCATATAGATATAGTTGAATTTTTAGGGTCACTCGGGGAGAAAAATATAAAAATATTTATTATGATATAAATAACATATACCCATAGTAGCCGAGAGTAACCACAATTCCACTCATGGTGAAAATTAGATACTCTAGGCCACTGTGGGTGTATTCTCTATTAATTTACAGTGTAATTCATAAATATATGTACCTAAACCTATATTGGAGCTTATATTATGTATGTCTGAATAAATGATTATATAATACTATAGTACTAACTTTTCTTTGGAGATGAATCAGGCTTTGAACCAGCCTGCGACGACTGTAGCTGTACGTAAGATATGAGTTCAGAAAAAAGTATCTTGATCATCTTTTCACTCCAAAGAAGCTGTAACTGTTGATCAACAAACAACATTGACTCATGCAAGCTGAAATATATATACAGTGAGTGCTTTATAACAAGAATGAGACTGGTGTTTAACTGTGTTTAAAGGTACTCAATCCGATTCGATGGTCCCCATATCATCAGATTCCAACAACAACAATATTTTTTAAAATGCCACTTCAGTTATCAGAATCGATTAATTGCCCAAAAATATAATATTTATAAATAATATTACTTTTTCCTTAAGGGAAGCCCGAAACTGAACTATATGGATTACGTCTCCGGCCTTGTGTCAATCAGGAGGGTTAAAATTTTATTGCTGTGCCGACCCCACTCACATCCGTGTCCAGATTAGTCTCGCATGAATACACCCGCATTCTATCTATTGTCTAGTCAGTTTTTTATTTCCGACTTAATCATGAGATTTGCGAGTCGCGGGGTTGGGAATGGCACCACCATGGGAGGGATCTATGATAGTTCAGTTTCGGGCTTCCCTTAAGGAAAAAGTAATATTATTTATAAATATTATATTTTTCCGCCAAGGAGAAGCCCTCAACTGAACTATATGGATTAGAATGCAAGCCCAGGAGGAGGCACGAGCAATAAAGTTAATTAATATCCAAATTCGATGGGAATGTACTCTTCCGAAACATGATTCATGTAAATGTGATTTAGTCATGAATCAGATATGATTATGTTACGTGAAAGAGCTCCCAATTCAGATTACGACATTGCTCAAATGTGTACCGCCCGCCCCCCTTGTTTTTGGAATAAACATCCCAGGTAGTGCCATATAATTCATGCTAGCGAGACAACCGAGCAAGTATAACTTTGCTGCATCCTATTCTCTTTGTCATCTTCTTCGCTCTCTCGACAGTTCACATTATGAACTGATGTCACATGCAGCCATTGTGTAGGCCATAAGATATCAGAATGCTTATGATACACCAGGGAGCAAATTAACTGGAATCGCATCGCGATTTGCCACTGAAATGTGGATACCGGTAATAGCGAGGAATTTCTTTATACATGTATGATGTTATAAAAATGCTATCTAATCATGTCAATGTGAGATTATTTGCTAATCAGATATCGAAAGTAAATTGCTCCCTGTGATACACAAACCAGATATAAAAATGATATGCTGCAGATATCATAGCGAGGTATGAGGTTTCATTATATCATGCCACACATCTGTACTCCAGCCTCGTATAATGTAGAGAGCAGGGAACGCCATCATGATCCAAGGTATCATTGCATACCAGTATATATGGGATTAGAGAACACCACAGCGGACTTGATGAACAAGCATAGAAGCATCAGTGATCTATGATGGCGCACATAACGAGTGTCGGGTACATTTCGAAATGATCAAATGTAGCAGAATGATCAAAATTGCAAAATGACCGGTGAAGGAGTGGCCTGGAGGTATCCCGAAGGTATTACGATTCCAGGAGATTGGACCCCATCGTGTGGAGATGTGGGCCACTGCACCGTGGGGAAGAGATAGAAGGCTGGTTGGTGCAGCTCTTGGAGGCACGCAACAAGACTTCCCCACCCAGATCATTCAGCCTTTCTTTCCTACCGGTGAAGGAGTGGCCTGGAGGTATCCCTAAGGTATTACGATTCCAGGGGATTGGACCCCATCTTGTGGAGATGTGGGCCCCTGCACCATGGGGAAGAGTTAGAAGGTTGGTTGGTGCAGCACTTGGAGGCACGCAACAACAAGTCTTCCCCACCCAGATCATTCAGCCTTTCTTTCCTACCGGTGAAGGAGTGGCCTGGATGTATCCCGAAGGTATTACGATTCCAGGGGATCGACTGGACCCCATCTTGTAATGATGTGGGCCACTGCACCATGGGGAAGAGTCAGAAGGCCATTTGGCTGGTGCGCTATGTCTAGACTATGAGAGCAAGAGCGTCACGTGACAACGAGTCTACCCCACCCAGAACATCCTCCAAAGGCTATTTTTTCTCTTTCTTCTTTTTATTTCTTCTTTCTTTTTCTTTTCTTCTTTGTTCTTTTATAAAAGAATCCTCGTCCGACAGTGTGCCTGACGACCCACTGTCGACCCGCGATTCTTGCTCATCGTCGTCAAACCTGCCGACGCCATGCGATGCAGAGAAGCATGTCAAGATCGACGCCAACAGAATTGGCTGCATCAGGTTGGGATACCAGACTGTGGAAGAGGCCTACTCTGAAATGGTTCGACGCAAGACAAATGCTCTTGCATTTGGGATAAGTAGCTATGGCCTGTCCAAGGTCACCCCCTCAAATTCTGGGGCATCATCAAGCTGCGCCCCCAAGGCCAGAGGGAATAAGTTCTGATGAGCCATTTGATCAGAGGAAGCCCCTTCCATGGAATCCCCCAAATGCAGGTGGTCCTGACCAAACTGGAATAAATGTCGATGACATACCACTATGATCGCATGACGGCGGAGGAGCAGGCCCGGATGTATCCCGAAGGTATTACGATTCCAGGGGATCGACTGGACCCCATCTTGTAATGATGTGGGCCACTGCACCATGGGGAAGAGTCAGAAGGCCATTTGGCTGGTGCGCTATGTCTATGAGAGCATATGCGTCACGTGACAACGAGTCTTCCCCACCCAGAACAGCCGCCAAAGGCTACTCCCAGGTGCCCAATAAACAGATCTTCGTGGCAGGAATCCAGGCCGAAATCAAAATACTGATGGAAATTTCACTCTATGTGGAATAATAGTATATCGATGTGAATTTTTTCGAAATTTAATAATCGTATTGCCACTACCATTAGGCACCTGAGAGAAAGGTGCCGGAGCAATCGCCCGTGAAGATTGGTTTCCCGAATCAACCGCATGCAGCACCCGCCTACCATTGGTTCAACTGCCGTAGCAGGACCTGGGGGGCCAGAACTGGTCCTGCCCGAGGTAAAGACTGGTACGGTTGCTCAAAGTAGGTAATCATTGACTAATATGCCCTTACCCAACTATAACAAGTAATACACCCGTGAATGAGCAACCTGCACGGTGTGTGGCCATCAAATTCGAATCATGTTCGACTGCAAGACATGCTGTTAGTTATAACAAAGCAAGGTTAATACACATAACACAATACAACCTAGGTTATTGAATATAAAGTAAGGTTAATATAAAATCACGTTATACCCCTGGCCACGTGATCTTACCTGCTATGACAGGTAAGATACTGTCTTTTCTCGTATATGAGGACGATGAGTTCCGAATGCACATAGGCAAGAACTAGGCGGTTTCCGTTAGGAAAGTGCGCTTACAGCGGACGTGAAGATACGAATGCCTGTATTTTCGTCATGATTGTATCGAATCGTTTTGTCACATAATCAGTGGATATGTCGATGATATACCACTATGATCACATGACTGCGGAGGAGCAGGCCCGGATGTATCCCGAAGGTATTACTATTCCAGGGGATCGACTGGACCCCATCTTGTAATGATGTGGGCCACTGCACCATGGGGAAGAGTCAGAAGGCCATTTGGCTGGTGCGCTATGTCTATGAGAGCAAGAGCGTCACGTGACAACGAGTCTTCCCCACCCAGAACAGCCGCCATAGACGAAGAGCCATGTCATGGCCGGTTTCGGAAATATATTGGCAGTAGATGTGCGCAATATAAACGCTGCGCATGTAAGCTCGCTTTAGACATGTAACAATACAAATGCAGTCCTTTCTGCGCAATATAAATGTGTTGCATGTAACTGCGCATCATACACGAGTGAAAGCTATGTGGCAGAATATCGTTTTGATATATGTGGAAATAGAAGTTAGTGAGCCAAGTGATGGTCTCTACTGGAAAGACTATTGGCAGTGAATCTGGAGCACGTGACAATATGTATTCTTTCTATTTCGCTGTTTGCCGTTATCATTCACTGATGAAACTGCAAAGTATGTCAGTATTGGGATGAAAACTGTTCACCATATGTAAGCATACTAGTAGTCAGTTCTGACAGCATACATGAGGCCCTGATACGATATGAGTGTCATGTACAATGTATGGAACTATTACGGCGTGCAATACATCATTGCAAGCTCGCCCACGCCGAGGCATATTAGAGCCTACGGTAAGATGGCTTAGTGTCAGGCCACAAAGTTTTCACTTCATTGCAGTTGGTGAACAATAGTTCGTAGGAACCCAAACTGTACATACATGGATGTAAAGAATGCAACACAATATTTAGAACGTCAGACAACACATCAATTCGAAGTGTGGTTATATATGTGATAACGAATACCATCCCCCTGTTACGGAGTGTTAGTAACTATTGTACTGATGATACAATGAGTTATATGATATTTAATCGTGATAGACAAGGTAGAATTTTCGAAATACCTTGAAGTCGATGTAATGTGTTATTACATTTGTCATGTGTCTAACAAGACCACGCGCTCATACATACTGGCGGGCGTAGATTCGCAGGTATTGATCGTTAAAACAATATTACAGATCGCTCAGTCGAAAGAAATGTGAATTGTCATCTGATAGTGATAACAAGTACTATCTTTCGTATTTATTCATGTAAATTATTACAAAGGAGGATATGGCTGTCCTGTGCAACTTTCTGCGAATTAACAGAGCAGTGCCATGTATGATTTGGCAGTATACATTAGGATACAAAGCAACGGAACTTACGAAATAACCGAAGCGAGTCGACGGAAACTTATGTAAAGTGAAACACGTGTAGCACGAAATTAGGAGACATCGCATACCGTACTACATTGCGTCCTCAATTGTAAGTCATGATAGTCATCACGCCGTATGTGTGGCACAATATGCACTATGTGGTTTTGCCACAAGTAAGCTATGTGCTTCTTTAGTCATTGTCAAGATGGCCATCTTAATTCCAATTGTTGGAAGATAAAGCCGTCTTGAGGAAAACAGAAAACACGGAAACAAATTACGGATACAGTGAAACGAAAAAAGTTCCCGTTTCGGATGTGAGAAATATTAATTAACTATCGGGTACAATAAATTGCAAGTTTGTAATATCAACAATAAATATTGAGTCGATAAACTCGCAACACAGAAAGATACAACCTTGAGAAAATAGAAACGATCCTGTCCTGGCGAGGAGGAATAAAAACTGACTAGACAATAGATAGAATGCGGGTGTATTCATGCGAGACTAATCTGGACACGGATGTGAGTGGGGTCGGCACAGCAATAAAATTTTAACCCTCCTGATTGACACAAGGCCGGAGACGTAATCCATATAGTTCAGTTGAGGGCTTCTCCTTGGCGGAAAAATAATACTAAACACAGTCAACTATAGTATAAAATTGCCCATAACCTGTTATTTATAAACATTTTGTTCAACGAAATTTTGCCAGTTTGTCAAATATCTGACATAAAAATGCCACTTGATTTTAGAGTTATCCATCTTCATCCACAATTTGGTCATAGAAAATCTTCTTGTCGACTGTTTACCGGGCCACCAAAAATTATCGGCGGTGAAAATAATAGATATCAAGCATCGATATCTGATCACTCTGAGCTTTAATGGGTGGGTTACTCAACTCGAATCAAATATTTTTTACCCCTTCATCCAAGGAAATAGTAATTTGCGAGCGTTAATTCAGATTATGAAATCTTTAATTAAACTTTGATATAAAAATTCTTGAGGGCTGTAAATCTATATGAATTATGAGAGCTGATTGGGAATAGGGACCAACCTACAGGATTGAAATCGGGAGAAGTCACTTCTCCCTATTAGATTATTAGGGAGAAATGGACGGACATCAGGGAGAAGTCATAATGACTGAAGTTCAATTTACTCTCTAACAACACCTTTCTGTGAATCAATAAATATTATGCAATACAAGAGCCCATTAATATTACCATTATAATGAGTAACTACACCATTAGAGTCAAATAGAGAGAAATGACTTCTCCCTAGGACAAAAATAGTGAGAAGTGACACATTTTAGGGAGAAGATGTCTCCCAAGTTGCCCTCTAGGCTGATCCCTGATTAGGATCAAATCCAGATCAGCATCAGACAGCCTCTATTAACCCTTTACTAAATGGATTCTCCCATCATTTATAAAAGTATACATTGGAAGGGTGTATTATTCATCTGGAGGGATGTTCAGCAAATATGAGCAGACGACAGACAATCGAAAGAGCAGAAGGAATCCTATTCATTGGTGGGAAATGTTCAGGTAATAAGTTCAACAAGGATAATGAGTATTTAGTAAATAAATGGTTAGCGATATATTCAGGGCTTCAAGCTTAATTTTATACAAGCTATTTTGATTTTAACTTCTATTAAAGTGTATAAAATAGCATGTTTTGATCCTGAGGAATCTTGTGGAAATAATTTTGTTAGATGTAGAAATTTATACCTACCGGTATTTAGTTTATGTTATCAAAGAATTAGAGAGACTCTAAAAATTGCAATAATATTTCCCCAATAAAAAGATGTTCATTTGAACAAGTTTTGGATGAGACAAGTTAACAGTGATGAGAAATTATAAGTTGATTAAAAATACGATGTCTGCGGAGTCTGTAGGTTTGGAACCATAAATAAATCTTTGGTCATTACATTATCCCTTAACAAAGAAGTAAAGCGCCTAGCCTAATATTGATCTCGTTCCACCTTTCATAAGAACATATCTCATTGTGGAGTGCCGTGGTCCATGGAGCTCCGTGGCCAGCATGTCCGACTTCTCTTTGCTGTCAACACATCAAGATGAGTTCACAGCCCGCCGGTGAACTTTTTTGAGTTTCACACAACAGTGGCTTGGTCGGTTAAGCGATGTGTGATTGTCGGACCATAAGCTGTTCAAATATTATGCTAAGTCGTTACCCTTGAGCAAGGTCACTCATACTGTGACAGCTTGGCACCACTCATGTGTTAAAAGAGTACTCATTTGGTGTGTTGATAGATTTTGTCAGTATGTTAAAGGTACTCAATCCGAATTAATGCTCGCAAATTACTATTTCCTTGGCTTCGAGGTAAAAAATATTTTATTCAAGGAACCCACCTATCAAAGCTCAGAGTGATCAGATATTGATGTTTGAATTCTATTTTTTTTATTTTAAGTTGCCCAGTAAACAGTCGACGAGAAGAATTTCTCGCAGATGAAGATGAATAACTCTAAAATCAAGTGGCTTTTTTGTGTCATATTTGAAAAACAAGCAAAATTCCGTTTAACAAAATGTTGATAAATAACAGGGTTTGGGCAATTTATACTATAGTTGACTGGTTAGCATTATTTTTGGGCAATTAATCGATTCTGATAACTGAAGCGGCATTTAAAAAAATGTTGTTGTTGTCGGAATCTAATGATATGGCAGGGTTTCCGCCAGGCCGGCTGCGGGTCTGTCCCAAGGACCCATTCCCCTCGTAGATGATCTGTTTGATTCATACATGTACCAAAAGTCAGTAGCAATATGTCATAAAAATTTAAACAATGTAATGTTTGGTGTGCATTGAAATAGCACGGGATTTCTGTGGTTGAAACTACTCTCTGAGATCCCGCGCTATCGTACAATTACATAATTTGATCAAAGAATGCCGAATTGCTGAGTTAGGCAGAGTAGGGATCAACATACGCCAACAGGCGGTTCTCCTACCAAAGGAGGTATTTACATCCGAGATCCCGTGCTATCGTACTATTATAATACGGAACCTGTCCCAAATCAGTCTTTATAGTGGGAATTCATAGTGACAACACCATTCATTTGACCCATATTACATGCATGGAGGATAAACACAAAAAACATACCTTATGTGATATCTTAAAATATTTAGTGATCACAAAATAATTTGTGATATCACAAAATAATTTGTGATATCACAAAATGAATTAGTGATATCACATAATCGAATTAGTGATATCATAAAATGAATTAGTGATATCTCACTAAATAGGTAATAAATAGGAGAACGGCGCCCCATAATAAATAGAAGAACGGCGCCCCATAGTTGTTGGACTAATACAGACTATTGACAAGCTACGCGTTCCGAGTTTGAAAGATTTTGCTACCCTTTATATTTCGCTGCTATAAATATCTCCTGCAGACAAACCCTGCAGTATATATGACGTCACAGCGCACAAATAGTTTTACGATTGACAGAATACATGGAATATATCTGTTTCATTTTCACGGAAGCTACTTGAAATTCTAGGAAATACTTAATTCAATTCTCCCAGCTAGGTATTATTGGACAATGCATAGATGCTTTTTAGTGTTTAGTTTCATTATACCTGTCGGAATCTTATTGTAAGTTATAAATTTGTAAACACTGTAACTTGTAGCTTGATATAGTCTTCAATCAGACGGCAGTCTTAATTGCATAATTACATGATTAATTATCTGGATACCATCAACAGAATTAATGCACCCACGGAACATGATCGACTTGCGTAATATACGTAGCTTTGGATTGCTTTGTGGGCCACTCAGGTGCAAGGAAATGGCTACTTTTCAGTGTCAAATAACAAAATTTTCGCCCGATGGTACGAACCATGGTCGTCCCGTCACGTTATGTGTTTCCCCAATACGGACTCATTAATTTCCCCTTGGCAGAAACCCTGGATATGGGGACCATCAAATCAGATTGAGTAACTTTAAACCTTAATATGCACACAAATTGGTTGCAGATGGGGTTATTCTTCATTAGGAGATTATTAATATACATACCATGAATCAGTTCTCTGTGCAAACCAGCCCAATACAGGATGCCAGTGAGTTAGATTTGAATGCTTGCTTATCACATACTGCTTACACTTGTCCAACAGACGAATTATCACATTCTGAAAACCAATATGTAAATAAATGGAACTCAGAATTTCATCTTGTATGCAGATGGTTAACAATATTATATAAAAATTATTTGCAGCAGCTTCATTGGCCTATCAGTTCTCACAATTTATTTGGGTTAATTCAGCCCAAATAAAATACATATGTGAACGGTCTGAGTACCGAACTATCCATTTGAAAATGAACTCAGCACACCAAAAGTCTTCAATATGCATGTAGAACTTTATATACATACCGTCAATGTATTGAAACAAAATGTTTATATTTTATCCTGATTATTATAAATTCCATTTGTCCCAAAATTATGCAGATAGCAGTGATACAATATTTTCCTAAATAAGTAAAATATATATCTCCTAGAAGTATCTTGCCCACTGAACTATATGGTATATTATCCCAAGTAGGAGGGGTTAACTCTCCGAGTTGAAAAAAACAGTACGAAATTCTATGGTACATATCCTCTGTCATGTTCATGACACGTGTAATCACGTGATTTCTGACACGTAGTGAAGTATTCGCCATATTTTTATCCCCAATAGGACATTCCTCGTGAGCGGGGTGGGTGCGAAACCCTGGGAGGGAGCTCAGCGTTCAGTGGGCAAGATACTTCTAGGAGATATATATTTTACTTATTTAGGAAAATATTGTATCTCCGTCAAAGGTATCTTGCCCACTGAACTATATGGTAAAGAATAGAATCTTCTAACAGGTGGAGGCCACGAGGAAACACAAAAACACCGCTATGCATCTGAATCAAAGAACTGGATTGACCTGATAACCTACAAAATATACATATATATGCACAGACATATAGATATATACGTATATACATATATATATATATATATACACATGCACAATAGGACCATAAGCCAATGTAATATTCCATCCTAAAACTAATACCTGTCAGCAAGCTCAAACGAACAAAAAGTGGCCACTTAAGAGTTTAAGATCCCTGCAAGTAAAGTAAATAGCTTCAGAAGACATGGAGACGGATACGACATTCGCATCGGAACTTAGGGCTAATAATGTATCAGCCGAGTACTTGCCGGGAAAGGTACGGGTAACACCCCCCCCCCCTGAAAGGGGAGAAGCATCCATGTTCTAAGGAAATAGAAAAATACCCGTTGACAAGAAATCCCCAGCCAGGTATTATAAACAACCCAGGGATGGCTAAATACTAATAACTCACCTAACAGGCTAACCCAGGCAGCAAAAGCCGCAAGCTATAAAGAAGACCCCCCTTAAAAACAATAGAACCAACCCCCGAACCAAATCTTGAGTGGGTTGGGCCGTGTCCCAGTACACGATGAGAGCCCGATGAAAAACCAGCTGCAAGCTCCCAAGAAAGGGCCTGACACCAACTACTTGGAGACATGCCATTGTCGATAAGGAGGAGGTATCATTGACCAATAGTCTGACCGGGAAGCGAATGGGTATTACACAGGCATACGTTGCAAGGCTCAGGCAGTATGAAGAACAGGGCTCAGAATTGGAGTTTCACAGCAGAAAACTTAGTTTGAAGCCTGGAGTTCGAGATATGACCGACTAAGATGCAATAAGCCATGTCATTTTCCCCTGATGAGAAACCGAAATTCCAAGATGTAAATATTTACCCTTTCGAGCACCCGAACCAGTCCAGAACACGTCTTAAAAGTCAGGAAAATGTAAGGGCGAGAGTCATATACTAATCTAGTGATATGAATGACTGTAGACATTCTCCAGCAAAGCCCGTGACCATGAAAGAGCTGGATGGAACATGGAAAGAAGCAACAACTTATAAAGCAAGAAGTTGAACACATCCCAACCCGAGAACAGTAAAATGGTTGAATACCTCTCAGGATGGTCAAACCCAGGTCGCCAAGTGTGCAGTCCGATGGCATAACCACCCAGCTCTGACGACGTTAGGCAGGGTACAAATTGACTGGCATCACAGAGCAAGTTGCTACCCAAATGCTAACAAAAGCCATGCAATTTGGATCCTATTTCCTCATTTGACTGTCCCAGGGTATGCCAACCGTCGTCCCCGAGTATCCGACTTGGAGTCCCTGTCGATAGTCCAGAAAGCCCACCAAATGCGGCCAATGGGTTCGATGGGTAGCCCCAACCCGCGACCTGTTTGGTGGGACTATCATCCTGAGTGCTAATTACGCCAATGAAGGGAACACTATACATCGACAAGTGACAGTGTCCTGGTCGTAAAGGTTTCTATCTCTTCCTTGAAACCCTCGAAACAAGGGAAAGCACTCTGATGTTCTGTTAAATTGTAAATGATTGTAGAACAATGCTATCAAATCATGTCAATCTGAGGTTATTTGCTAATCAAAATTCGACATTAATTTTCTTCCTGCGCTTGGCTGCATCAGAGAACACTGAACAACTAACTAAGCTCCCTCGTAAGCGCATGTAAAGGTGACCCGAAAGGAATGTCGAAAGCCCTTTCACCTCGTGCTGGAGCGACTGCTCGATCTGATCCTGATCTCCATCCGTCGATGGGGTGTTAACAGCACAATACACCATGACAAGCTTCATTTCTAATTGCATGTGAGGTCTGGTCATTGGGGACCCCGGAGGAATGTCCAGAGCCTGTACATCTCGGGGTGGAGCAGCAGCTCGACCGATCCCGATATCCAACCGACCGAACTGGCGATGGGAGGTTAGTAGGTACCAGTTCCCAAGCAAGCTTCCTGCTATAATGGCGTCATGGAATAAGATCTTTTGTTTTCATTTAAAATCAAACCCGAAGTTACTGGCAGCTGTTGGCCAGAACGCGGCCAGTAACCTGTCTGCCAAGCCTCCGGAAGTGGTGCTTATAATAAGGAGGAAACAAGCCTGTGAACTGTGATCCCATTCCAAGCCCAGCTGGGGCAGAAGGCATGGAGGATAAACTTTCAGGTGCCAAATAATAGCATAAATGTAATAATTTGAGAAAATGTCTCCTAATTTGAATTGAGAC
Organism: Siphonodentalium dalli; assembly: GCA_032622095.1. Lineage (NCBI taxonomy): Eukaryota > Metazoa > Mollusca > Scaphopoda > Gadilida > Siphonodentaliidae > Siphonodentalium > Siphonodentalium dalli. The sequence continues at coordinate 203,809,200 of CP136064.1, forward strand.
AAAGTAAAAATGGCCATTCGACTAGTAATTTTAGCCCAAATTTCCACACTATGATCATAAGGCACCGGAGAGCATGGTCAGGGACCACTGAGGGTGTATCCCCAGCCGCGCTGACCCCGAGATGACGACTTGTAGCGATGGACGGCGTGTGTCGAGTGTTAGTAGAGCTCAGTGGTCACAGCCGTCCGGGGCACGTCAACCGCCAACGGTCGACCCGAGGAAGCAGATTGACGTCCCGTTCGATAGTCCAGGGAGCGCACCAATGTGACTAATGGGTTCAATGGGTAGCCCCAACCCGCGCCCTGTTTGGTGTGACTATCGCCCCGAGTCCTAATTACGCCAGTTAGAGGAACACGATATATCGGCAAGTCAGAGAAAGATCCAGGGATGTTTTGATACCTGTTACAGGTTTGGGTGCCCAAACTATAGAGACCCAAATGTCCCCAAATTCCATGTAGATAGTATTTATTCCAGTTGGATCTTCCATATTTTCAAGGAATTTTTCTACAATTCAACCAAATGTACTAGTAATGCAAATCATCAGCCCGCAGATGATATATAGTCTATAATATGGAGCCTTTATTTGCACAATTAAGTATCCAGTACTGAATATTTTAACATCCAAATTTATATGGGCACATACTCAAATACAGAACAGGTGTCCCCAAACAAAAATTCTCTGGATCCTTCCCCGCGAGTTTGTCCGTGTCCTAGGGGAAGCAACTCGTGTGAGCTACAGGTTCGATGGGTAGCCCCAACCCGCGTCCTGTGTAGTGTGACTATCGCTCCGAGTGCTAATTATGCCAATTAGAGGAACCCTATATATCGACTTTCGTTCTCTATTCTTGGGAAATCGAAACGAGGGAAGCGACTTCAAGGGGAGCTACAGGGAAGGCGATTCATGAACCTGTTCTTACCTCGATGAGCAGTCCTGTGAAAGTAATTAATGTGATTACAAACAATCACAAATACACCTGTTGTGTTATGTTACCATGCCTGTGTCAACCAAGGCAGTAACGACTCCATTGTTAATCATTCAGGGTTAAAAAGGTTCAAATTGACATTCAGGATTTTACAATCATATCAGCCTATTTCACAAGCGTTAAAACAGTGCTTTTGTCTTCAGTTGTACACCAGACGGTGATTGTCAAATTGTCTAAATAAAGCCGTAAAACGAAAAAAAATTAACTCGAAAGTAAGTCACCTAATTTCGTGATACCTTTAACCACTGTCAACGCACGTGGTAACTTAAATAATACGTCACCTGTATGCCATAGATTTGTTATAAAGAAAACGATCAGCGTCTTTAGTCATATCCAATGGTGCCTCGAATGTTCTGCTGTTAATAGGCCAGAAACTCTGATATTGTCGGCATAAACACGGATATTAAATCATTGACCGATTAAAATTATGGAAGACAAAGTCCGTTAAAACGAAACGAGTCGTCCGCTTCCGAGATTATATTCGGAACAACCGCGTAATCTTTATGTGAATTGTACATAATTTTCAACTATAAGCAAAGAAATAATGTTGTTTGTATAAAACAAAAACAAAACTGTTTTTGCTATACAAACTGCAACTTAGCTTCGTTGGAGAGATTCTTTTTGCGTCCTTCCTAGTTGAGGAGGGATAAAAAAAAAAATACTTCACTACGTGTCAGAAATCATGTGATTACACGTGTCATGAACATGACAGAGGATATGTACCATTTCGTACTGTTTTTTTTCAACTCGGAGAGTTAACCCCTCCTACTTGGGAGAATATACCATATAGTTCAGTGAGCAAGATACCTTTGACGGAGATACAGAACTCTTGCACAATACTCACCATAAAATTTACAGTGTTTTCAACCAAACCCTACAACACAGAAAATAATTGTTATAATAAATCAACTATCCCCTAAAACACAGAAAATGTTATAATTGCTTAACCACATTAAAATACAAAATATCCATTATTAAACTTATCCTACCAATGGAAGATAACACAGTGATATCAGGTTGTATAAACACTTTTGTTATATTGTTGTTACTGTATCTATGATTTTTCTCAATAACAGCGAAGGCGGCAAAAAATACAAAAAATAAAAAATATGAAAATGCAGAGATTATACCTGTAAGTGAAATGTGCTAACAGACACATGGCTTGGCACTTCTGTTTTACCAGCAACTATCTCGATAAAGGCGGGAGAACATAGTCATAGTAATCACCTGCATGGAAGCCAGGAAGTATTGTTCATAAAACACTAAATGAAAGTGTCGTTCAACTTGGGGAGGAGTTAATTTTGGCTGAGCAATGAATAGAATGATAAAGAAGAAGGAAATATGTAGGGTGTGCCAAAGGATTTAGTCAAACAAAGAGTATAATTCAAGATGACTGCCGGCTGTCATGTTTTTCATCGAAAATCATTCATATTCAATTGAGGAGATCATAAACATGCCTGTAAATTTTCAAAACATTTATCAAAAAAATGCATGCTGCAAATAGTCAAATATGAAACCCAAGATGGCTGCTGGTGGCCATGTTTTTTAACTTCGGAAAAAATTGATGGCTCCTATCTAGAGGTCACTCCGAAAATCCATATGAAATTTGGTGACAATTGGACGAGGGAATCCCAAAATCAAAAGTTGTTATCCTCACAAAGATGAGTACTTGTTTTGTAATAATGAGAAAGTATTGTTCAAATACATAGCTTTTTATCATATAAATCAATACTGATCTACCCAAGAATGACCATCATACAATAATGCAAAATGCAAAAAATCTGTAATTTTTTAATATTCATATAATTAGGTACTAGAAGAATTAATGAGCTGACATTGGCATTGTAGGTATAACTGAATGTAAAAAAAACAACATTGAAAAAACCTGATGGAATTTTGGTTTCAGTGCAATATTTTCCTTGTCAAAATCATAACATATTGTGTTATAAAAGAACAATATTGGGTAAATATTGAAACTGGGAGCCCCCTCTGCTTGATTAATACTCTATTTTGATCTAGTTTATAAGCCTGAATATTTAGTTTCATTTTAATAGTCATAAATCTGCGATAGGGGTTCAGACCCACCCGGACCGTGTATCATGGATTTCTTTGACCCCCCCCCCCCCACCTCCCCCTCGGAAATAAGAAGAAAACAACAACTCATTCTTACCTCAAGTTCAGAGTATCCTAGATGAATTAGGTTTGCTGAAATGAGGATAATTATTGTCATTATAAAAATATATTTTCTAATTAATTCACTCCTTCAACTGTAAAATAATTTGCTTCTGTATAATAATTATAAGGCTGAGAATGAAGGAATCTTTTGCACGTTGTTCTTGTGAATAATAATGATGACAACCAAGTTGTTTTATGTTGGAATATTATGGGATTCGAATCAAAAATACATGTTTACTGGTTTATTATGGTATGAATCCCTAACTTTCCAAACAATTGTACTCGGATATATATCAACTTGTCAGTCAAATCATGATTAATCATTCTCAAATGTTATTGTCATAATTGTTATCATGTTTGAATGTGGAACATTCCGTATGACATAGCCTTAATACATTGAAATAAAAATGTAGGCAGTAATTTTAAGCTTACCTTGAAGACATAAGGCATAATTCCCCTCGAGAGTGTTGAATATGATTCTCGTACTCTGTTCGTGAGTCAAAAGTTCTATACATCTGTTGAATATTCTATGGGTAATTAATAAATTCATAAGCTGAAAAATACAAATAACAAAAATTTAAAATCAAAATCAGAAAGAAACCCATCTTTAAAAAAAATCTTTAATAGGTGTGGCGAATTTGAAAAATTTGATTTTGATAAATATAATACAAAAATTTTACTGCCTCTGTATACATGTTACAAATCTTAAATATGATTGAAACCATATCTTAAATTATCAATTCTCTATCTGGATAAGATAAGGTTGATGACATCCTTAAGGTACACAGAAAGAAGTATGGAAAAACAAATGATGCCGAATGGACAAAGACCATTTCTATATTTTCCAACAAGAGAGATTGTTATTTGTTTAGTTGAATCTAAACTTATTTTGAACCGATTGCAGAGAATTTTGTTTCAATAATATCAAATAATAATACAGATTTAACTAAAAAAAACTTTTTTTTACTGTAGACGTAGTGTATCTCTTCAGTGAAGAGAATAACCAAAGGTATTTTGTATTTTATTGCTGAGTTACATAATTTAAAAGACAGCTCGCTGTGAATTGATTCCATCTCCTTTCAAGCTGTCCATTTTGCAAATGATAGGAAGAAAGTACAAACATGAGTATGTTAAGATAACAGTTAAATAAAACCTGAAAACTGTGTTAAAATTTCTTAACATCTCACCTCATGTGCATTCTGATTGACATGATAGATATAGCCTGGCACAGAGAGAACATGTAGCAAGAAAGCAGTCAGTAAATTCTCCGAGAAGTTGGAGCCAATCAGAGGTCTAAAATAAATTTTTAAAAGTAACACTTTATAATGCCAGCAAAAATTGGTAATGGTTTCCATCATAAAATTTATATAATTGTAGTTTGTATATTGTATAATTGTTATAACCTATAGCTCTTTAATTACTACTGCCCGCTTTAGCGGACATGACATAATTTACAATCACCATGGCAGCCTGCTTTAGGCAGAGCTAATTTTCGAGAATACTACAATATTTCCACAATAAATAATTTTATTGGTTAGCAACTTGGATATCCTTTGGGTGATATTCAATATCAATACTAACAGACCTATTAACATGTACGGCAATAAAAAGATTTCCCCGGCCTAAATATAGACAACAAATGTATGACATCAAATTACTATTTTGGGATTTACTAAATACCGTTGTGGTGTTTATCACAAACACATACCAATAACATAAGTTTATGTTGACTTTTCTAACAATGTTATATTTGTGGTATCCATTTATTGCCTCCTATTTTCAACGCAATGTTATGAAAATCACTGTACCGCATGGTGCAACTTCAATAATAGTTGAGGGTGCATTTTATAAACATGACAAGGACATTCATAAACATTTTGGGAACCTGATCAGGACATCAGTAGTTAGTTGGAAAGTTACTCATAATTCATCAGCATAATCACAAGTAAATGCATGTGGGACTAATTGTGGGAAGATATGTGTATTTCGGTAAAATAATGTCTTTTTGGGCATACTAGGTTAATACGGGTCTGTTCTTGCCTTTGATAAGGAATTTAGGTTCAAGCAACTGATTGGTAAAACATGTGAAACAACGCAGGGTGTCACAACAACCATGAATGTACACCACACTTGAAAGAAATTGATACATGTAGTTGTCACAGTTGTGGGACACATTGTATGCATAGTTGCTATTCAAGATATCCCAAATACAGGTGATACAACTAGTGTTTATTGGGTTTCAATATCCCTTCTCAGTTATCAATTTAACACACCTGAGATATAATTTTGAGGTGACATCACCAACTGGCATATATCACAAATTGAAGGACACTTACTAACGATCATAAAAAACATGAAGATTGCCATATTCGACATCACTCTAAAGGCTGTATTGAAGCAATACATCAGGGACACATAATTTTACTTAGGCAAGCTGTAAATCCAAGGTTCTGTTAAATGTGGAAACCTGATGCTGAAAGTTGTAATAATAGAAAGAGAGAGGGATTTATGAGTAGAGAAAGATCATGCAAATTTTTTGAAAGGAATTTGGAGTTAACTATGATTAACCAGTCTACATTCATTATATGAATAAATACAAGCTTGAGTTGTATTTGTAGTAGCTTAATTCATTGTAGAATAAAAGAGTAATAAAAAATGTGAGAGCGAGAGAGTGACAGATAGTGAGGTTTGGTTATCAGTGCGTACCTGATAGCTAGAGTTGTAATGGCCGAGAGCGAGGCTCTATTCAGTGACGGCTTTGACCGCACCAAACCCTTGGTAAGTACTTTCTGAAAACAGAAACTGTGTTTATGAGCTGGGATTGAAAGTAGTGTATTACCAATAATCAATTTGCAATCATTATTAATGAATCAAGCATTGATGATGAAAAATATACATAAAAACCTTAGGCTTAAAAAAAAACTATTTCCCCTAACCCGACTGCCCCTCCAAAACAAAATTGATAAGCGAAAATTTTACATCTTGTGGACTGATGTATACCTGTTGTATGACAGACCATACCTCAATGTGTTGAAAATGAAGGTAGATAATTTAAAGAACCTTGTACTAGGGCCCTGCAAATCGGGAGGTTTTAGTGTCAAATCGAACCTTGATCAAATCAGTGGTAAGATTAGCGAATCTTGAAACTAATATATATATTACCCAAACCTGGGTATCAAAATACCAGTTTCAGCGAACCTGGATACCAGTTTTGTGAAGCTGGGAACTTTAGTGTACAAACCCATGGAATAAAGACCAATTCATCAGTATTACTATGCGTACAGGAGCAAAATAGGGTATAAAATTACAAAGGCTTCGGATTGGTGATGAAGCATGCTAAAATGTATATGACCACTGGCCAACCGCTGGAAGTTACAGTACCAAAAGAATCTTCCCGAACTTCAAATTATAAAAGTTGGTGCAGTTTGTGTTTCAAAATCATTAAGTCTGCAAGTACATTTCAAGAATGTCTAGACGAACATATCTCTGATCAATCAATTTCGCATTCGTAAAATGTTTTCAATAATTCCTATACTCTACAATACTGTGGTATGGTACAAATCAATGCAACAATACAAAACAGTGAGTTATAGCAAAATTTCAGGCGTTATTCCAAATGACCTATAATTAAATTTGAAATTTAGAAAAAGGCATCTTCAACCTGATGATTGATTGTTTGTTTTCACCCACAAGAATGCCAAGAAGTTTAACCCTTCCATGACTGAAGCTTCCTGAAATTTTGCGAAAACCCTGTGCCAATGTATTTTCTTATATATGGGAGTCTCCCGTAGGGAGCCTGGCATATATAAGAGAATACATTGGCCTAACAATATTTACCTTGACTCTGTAAGCCAGTGCATTCTCTTATATATGCGAGGCTCCCGACACAGGGTATTTAATATTACACCAGCGCAGCTCCCATCATGAAAGGGTTAACAGAGATTCAAATTTTTTTTTTTTAATCTTATGATCAAATTTAATTGAATCAGCAGCCCAATTTGCAAATCAAATTGAATCTCGAGTCTTCGCAGGGCCCAACCATGTATATTTGTATAACTTTGTTATTTCCTGTATCTTTTCATGTATAAAGAAGCTTGTATATTCCTTGAACCCTGTCACCTTACCTGTAAAATCTTGTACATTCCTTTCGAATTGAGATCACCGAGAACATTGTTACACAGCTGGTTCATGCTTGGTACCAAGGGCTCTTCTGCAATAGATCAACACACATCAAAAAATGCGTCAAAAATGCATACTCTTAACAAATTTATGTATCACACTTTTGTGCCGTAGTCTAAGGTCTCCACAGTTGAGTGATCTTGTATATCTGCTTACTTCACATGACAACTTTTTAGCTTTTATGATCTTGATTTTATGATATTTTGTCAAATGAAAACACTGATGAAAAGGGAAAAAAGTTATGCTTCAAAATAGACCTAATAATATTAGTTTTTTAATTTTTGCTGGTACCGAAATAGGTCGATAAATATCTGATATTCTTTTCTACGAGCATTATATGTCCCAGAAAGATGCATTAAAAAATATATGAAACAAAACAAGTGCTTTGAGCACTTTATCAACAAATTTGATTTGGAAATGTTATGCATAGGTATGTTTTGAAATACCTCTTACCAAATTATGTATTCATAATGTCCGCTTAATTAAATGTTAATAACTCTGCTCAATGAATTTAACACACATCCTATCCTATACGTCTGCTCTATGAACTTAACACACATCCTATCCTATATGTCTGCTCTATGAGTTTAACACACACCCTATCCTATACGTCTGCTCAATGAATTTAACACACATCCTATCCTATGTGTCTGCTCTATGAATTTAACATACATCCTATCCTATACGTCTGCTCAATGAATTTAACACACATCCTATCCTATGTGTCTGCTCTATGAATTTAACACACATCCTATCCTATACGTCTGCTCAATGAATTTAACATACATCCTATCCTATACGTCTGCTCTATGAATTTAACAAACATCCTATCCTATGTGTCTGCTCTATGAATTTTGTCTGTCTGTACTCACTTGATTTGACCTTCAGCATTTTCCATGTCGCCGTGTTTGTAAATGAGACTAGAACTCTCAGGTATATCATCAGCAGCTTCATCTGGCTGTGATTCTCCGGCTATAAAGACAGGCAATATGAAATGTTTAGAATGAAAACTTTTAACTTCAACCATCAAGCAAACACAGACAAAATCAGTTTATGCAAGTATTATTAACCAGTAGTATGGTAGCTATGTTCCAAATGAAGTCCATGCAACAATTCACAGAAGTTTATTTGGTAAGACACAAAACATGCCACACTATGGTCAGTATTAATAGGTCTTTTATTGAACTTACTATCTGAACAATTCCCTTACAATGGAAATGAATCCTTCTGTACTTCTATTATCTTTTCGTCTGTCTGTCGTCTGCTCAACTTTTCTGAACACTCCTCCAAATTAATAATAGAACATTCCAATATATATTGCATAACTGGGTGGGAGAATCCATTTAGTAAAGGGTTACGTGGATAAATGTCATACCCTGAGTTTTTGCATGAAGATGCAGCATTTCCACAGAATTATCTTCAGTAGTCGAATCCATGCGAGGATATGTTTCTTGTTAAGGACGAGGGATACAAAGGACAGCTGAAATAATAAATTTATATGTGACTTTGATAGACAAACTAATGACAAGAGGGTCTGTTTCTTCGCGCATGCGCAGAGGCCTATTTTGAGAAAAAAAATAGCTTTTTGTCGTTGGAAAATGGGAAGTATTTCATTAGAAATTTTGCGATCAAAGCCCAAATTAGCTAGAGTTGTGCTTCTACTTTGTGCGAATGAGTCACAGGTTCATGCCTCTGACTTTAGCATCCAAATTGGAAACCGGAGGTCTGTTTCTTCCTGCATGCACAGACAGAGGTGAATTTTGAGAAACGCCTTTTATTGTAGGCAAAGGATAAGAATTTTGTTATAAATATAAAGCGCGACCAATGGAAGCCACTATATAATTTATATATTGAATGTGGAATAGACTGTCTTGAAATACCTTGTGACATATTTCACCGCACACTAGTTCAGTTAGCATAGTAGATTGCCATATAGTTGAGCGTGTATACATGTGTACGTCCCATTTAAGAGCATTGTGAGTACGTCGTCGGAACACTAGATAACGTCAGGCGCCTCGGGTTGGGGCCATTTAACGTTCAGGACGTCAGGGTTCATATGGTTCAAGTATTTAGTGATGCAAAGACTAAAATCCAATAAATGTCCGCTGCAGGGTGTGCTGAGGGATCTCCGACTCACACATACGATGCTCTTTGGGGGTCATCAACATTCCAGATAATGAGAGGATTATGAATTATCTAATGCCATACTTTGTGCTCTGAGAATATTTTCAGGAATGAAAGATTCTCAGACATACCCAGAACAATTGTGAAATTTGTATCTTAGTTTCATAGGCAGCTGGCAAATTGGAAGATACATTAAAAGGCTACCCACTCTATGTGTGGGTCACACATCCATGCATCAAGCCTATTTTTGTGTGTTTGGCATTTGCAGAATGAGGTCCCTAGAGGGTGAAATTATTGACACTATCCCACACCTTTGGCTAGCATCACCAAATTCACCCTCTGTGGACCTCAATCTGCTATGAGAGACCTAGGAATTCCCAAGTTGAAGTTGGAAATGTTCATCCATTAGTCACCGCGATTATGCATTTTATCGTCTGCAAATTAGGAACTAAAACCAATGTTAATTTGAGACTATAGATACTTCCCAGAAGATGAGGCCTAAGCAGAATGAGGTTCACAAAGGGTTAATTTAATTATACTAGCCCACCATGCGGGATAGTGTCACTAAATTCACCCTCTGGGGACTTCATTCTGCAAATGTCAGACACACTAAATTCAGGCTTGTCTTGCATATCAGGAACTGAACTAGCTTCATCATCTTGTGGTTTTAATGGAAAAATTCCAACGCTGTTTGCACCATACCAACTGAGTCCCTGGGGGCCCCTCTCATAGGCTGCAGGCTTAAGTAATTACTAGGAAGCATTAATTAGAAAATTCATGGAATCATGAAATTTACCTTTGTAATATCTGACTCCATGGAACACAGAAGATATCTGCACAAGTATTCAAATCTCTGAAAAAATAAACCAAGCATTTTAGTGTCCATATCGAAGATCAAGGTAACTTGTATAGGAAATTTGTCACAGTATGCGTTTGGCAGCATCTGAACCTGACACATGTTGAATTTAGCCACATACATACATAGTTTTTACATACATACATGTAGTCTGGAGCGGACCAGTCCAGCTAGCACTGGACTGGTCCAGAAGGGGTGGTCGGGTACAGCCGTGGACCGGTTATTTGCGGTCCGGTCCGTATCACTAATCAGAATGGGCGGAGGCACTGGTTCAGTATGAATTGAATTGAATGCTTTATTTATTACAGTGACATGCATGAGTTTGTTATAATTAACAATAAAAGGATACAATAATGGAATCACGCCTGAGTTATGGTATATAAAGTTACATATAGGTCTTATGGGTCAGGCTGCGTGACCCATAAGACCTATATGTAACTTTATATACCATAAATACAAATATAATATAAATATATACACTAATTGTGCGGCATTGACAGAAGTGTTTGCTTTCTCCTATATGATTGGAAAAATTTTGCCATCTGTCAATGGAACCCATTTATTGATAGATCAGTCATGAATGTAAGTGAGTGAACACCATTCATATTAAAGTCAGTAGTTCAAAATAATTGTACTCTTAAGGTGACGTAGGCGTCATATTGAAGAATAAAATTACATTCATCCTCAACAGAGTTAGTGGAACAAAAAAAACACATATTCTATCATTAAGGTCCTCCTTTCCCAACCACCAGTCTCTACCCACAATGGTAGTATTCCACATCGAAATTGAGCAAACACAGACCGTTCATATTTTGTTATATCAATGCAAACAGAGTTTTCAATACAATATACATGCTTTAGTTCTATATAGAGACAAACTGTGTCAAGTTTTTCTATATCCAGTATACATTTTTGTAGATGCACATAGCGAAGAGAGGATTCATATGTTGTAATATCGCACACACGTTTATTTGCGGATAAGTGGACTTGTCCAACAGTTGTCATCACTGACTTTACTTCCACTGACCAACTATGTATGATGTGTTCATTGTGATAACTCTATTTAGAAAATGCAGAGAAAATGTAAATGTAAATGATAATAACTGCAGCAATTTTGTCCCGGAAAACACAGCACTAACCATATTGTCCTCATGTTTGTCCCATTAATTAGTTTACCTTTTCATCCTGATTCTCTTCAAATATGAACAGTAGACCTCTAACAGAGCTGAACACTCTAACAGCTGTAGAATACAAATAACAGTATTTAGAAAAGAAAGGGTTAAAATTCTGCTTCTAGCTGAGCAAAATGCATAGACATAAATCAATACCATATACCAAAATTTGAAAAATGATTCTTGGCGATGAAACAGGATAGGGAAAAAATAATTATTTTAATTATTAACCTTTTACAGAGAGTCAACTGAGAGAGTGGGTCAAATTTAACTGAGATTGGATCCCAGTTAGGTTGCATCATGTAAAAATAAAGTTAATTTACTGATACGATAAAAACAAAGAGTGTTCGTCTCACTTACTGTGCAGAAAGTTGTTAAGAAATTATTTATCATTTAAGTTTTTTTCATTACATATAACATCATCATTTCAAGTATTCATTGACTGCATAATTGGATAATAAAGATAAGGGCTAAGCAGAATGAGGTCCCCAGAGGGTGAATTTAGTAATGTTAGCCCGCTGTGCGGGGTTGTGCCACTAAATTCACCATCTGGGAACATTTTGCAAATGCCCAGCATCGTATTTTGAGGCCTGATTGTAAACAATGTGCCACAATGGTAGAAAGTAAGAACAACTCTTATCCTTCATATTGAACCAACATAAATTTAAATAAATGTCTCACCATCAACAAGTTCTGGTGAGTAATCAGCCTCTGTGTCCGAAGGTATAGATATAAGATCGTCCAGAGATTTTCTGTAAAAAAAGTGCATCTATTGATATGACGGTGAATTTAGCTGAGCTAAATATTATGTAAATGACACTGTAGCTCCAACTTGGAGAGGGGATAATGTCATACATTAGAGTTAATTGAGTTATAAGGAATGCGGAAAGTTTAAATGTTTTAAGTGATACTAGAGGTAAACCCGGAGAGAGATATGAAGATTGGGATCAGTCAGATAGGAAATGACAATTATAAGTTGTGACAAAGACAAGATGGCTGCCAGCTAGAGGTCAGCCACATTTTTAATTGAAAATCATTCAAATTTGATAGGTGATCCTAAACATGCCTATACATTTTCAAAAACATTTCTCCAATGTGGGCTGCAGGGTGTGCAAATGGATTTAATATGAAATACAAGATGGCCACTGACAGCAATGTTTTTCAACGAAATTGGGATATTAAATCATATTTTGATAGCGCCATCTAGGTCACCCATCACCCCAACGATTCATATAAAGTTTGGGATGAATCAGATAAAAAATTGTGTTTAAAGCAATGTAGGCGTGCCAAAGAATTTATTCATGTGAAGAGTGAAATCCAAGATGGCTGCTGGTGGCAATGTTTTTTTTTTATCAAAAATTATTCAAATTTAATATCTCTCATCTAAAGATCATCAAAAAGATCCAAGTTTGGGATCAATTGGATGAAAAATGTTAGTTTTAGGGCACGCCAAATGATTTAATATACAAGATGGCTGCCGTTGGCCATGTTTTTGATAGCTCCCATCTAGAGGTAATCCCAAAATTTGCCTATAAATTTTCAAAAGATGGCTGCCATCAGCCTGGTTTTTCAATGAAATCAGAACAATATTATAGCTCCCATTGAGAGGTCACCACGAAGATCTATATTAAGTTTGGTGACAATCTGATGAGGGATGTGGCCTGTATGGTGTGCCAAAGGATTTAGTCATGTAAAGAGTAAAATCCAGAATGGCTGCCAGTGGTCATCGAAAATCGTTCAAATTCAATAGGTCCCATTTAGAAGTGATCCCAAACATGCCAGTAAATTTTCAAACAATTTCGCCAATAATTGTGGGCTGCAGTCTGTGCCGATGGATTGAAATGTGAATCAAAGATGTTTTTTAACAATATTTGGGGAAAATGGTAAACTCTATTCTTGAGGTCACCCTGAGGATTCATTTGAAGTTTGGTGACAATCGCATGAGGGATGTTGCCGGCAGCCCTCAAAATTCACACATTTTCTCCACTGCAGTGTATTGCCATGGCAAAACTAGACCCCCATGGCAATTTTAATTCACATTCCCAATATAGTTATTCTACATTCTAATGATTCTACTATCATTCTAGTACATCGATTGTGTCTGACAGGCTCTATACAAAGGTAAGTACAAACAATTTTATGAATAAAAAGTTTCAATCTCACCTTCATGTGTTCATTTCATTGATATTATCCATTTTCCCCAGGTATCCCGTGTATTTTTGGTGATGTCTAAAACAATCCCTACACCTCGTGTGCACCGCAACCATCGTGTCTATGCGTGACTGTTTAATTTGAACTTATGTTTAAATTTTATTCCATTCAGGGGACAAATATCTATTAGCCAGCATCAAGACGAGTCTTGTGACGTATTAATTCAAATGCTTTCGATCAAACAATATTCTCTGTCGCACTCATATTTCGTCATCTCTACGAATCCACTGCAATCGACCTATGTTTAGAACGCAACACATGGTACCAAACTTACGTAGCGTTGGTGATGGGGGTGCACGGCGGTATTATGTGTGTCGCGGTCGCGCGATTTTAACACTTTCCAGGTAAATACACGTGGTTGTGAATTACGTCATGCCACGTGGATCCAGGTGGAAGTTAACCTGACCCTTCCGATGCCGCGTATGTTAGCGATACCGGAGATATAGCGTGCGCGTTATGTTTTTTGACTGACCGCAGTGCCCGATCCGCCGAATGTGAACATGTTATCAACTGTTACGGCAGTCTGTGGCCCACGGCAGTCAATTGTCGTGGCGAATATTGAAGCCTACGGCGATTGCCACAGCAATGCCGATTGCCGTGGTGAATTTCGAGGGCTGTACCTGTAGGGTGTGCCAAAGGAAATTGTTAAATGGGGGGGGGGGGGGTGAACACACACATGCACACACACACACAACAGATGCCAACATCCAAAAACCAGAATATTTGGGGAGAAATGAAAATAAAAGACACACAACTCAGACGAAAATCACTGTCCAAACTACACCTCAAGCTTGAGCAATATTTTTAGCCAGGTAGTCTGGTAAATATACACTCAGGAGTCATACTGACATACTGAATCTATCGTAGTTTTGCTGAAATGTCATTTTCTTGAAGCATGCAGGCTTCCCCCAAATTATATCACATGGCATTATGTTAATCCATTCGATTAGACACTTTTATTTTGGGGCTACTAATAAAGAATTTTGATTAGCACTACTGACGTGGAATCCCGCAGTTCCGAAAATAGAAAGCCTACAACAAGAAATTAGATCCACTATTTATATGTGGGACCAGCCCTCGAAGTCAGCTATGGCAAAAGGTGATGCCGTAGAAAAAGCCATAGAAGCCAATATAGTATTTCATGAAATTCTAAAGCAATGCCATAGAAGAAAAATGTCAATTTCAAGGGCTAGGGTCTAACCGGAGCATTCAACTGCAAATCTAGAAAACTCAAATAGCCCATATAGTCAAAAGGGGTTTATAGCTATGGCAAAAATAATCAGACATATCTCTAATTTGGGTTAAATTGACTGGAGCTACCTGACGTTTTGCAAAAAACCCTTTGGCAATGCATTCTCTTATATATGCGAGTCTCCCATAGAGAGCCTCGCATATGAGAGAATACATTGGCCTAACAATATTAACTTTACCTTGTACGCCAGAGCATTCTTTTATATATCTGATGCTCCCTATGGGAGACTCGCATATGTAAGAGAATGTACTGCCACAGAATTTGTTATGCTGCATCAGCGCAGATCCAACCACAAAAGGGCTAAATGGAATTATAATCTGGAAACAATGAATGGGCATATATTATGGAATTAATTATATTTAATTTCTCTTTCATGTTTTTGTTGGTAATAATGGTGTAACAAACTTTGTATGATTTTTCAGATGTACTCACTGTGAATGCCATGAGGCACATTAATCTTCATTTCATACATGCAACAAAAGAAAAGAAAAGAACAAAAATTCTACAAAGGAACACATTTATGTATACGTACCTGACATCATGTTTCAGTTTCTGTTTTGCAAGAAATCTTCGGACTAGAGCCTATAATATAGATATGTAGTAATTGCAAGTATTTGGGTTAGAGACCTGCATCAGTTTGCAAACCAGACTAATATTTTATGTTCAGAGAAACAACTACATGAATTCCGTAAAAAAATTGTAAATACTTTTTGTGATCTGGTTTATCCTTAGATCATAAAGTTAAGCAACAGCCTGAATTCTTTCCATGGTATTGCATGTGTAAGTAAAATTCCAGGTATGCATCAGTCAACAATACAATGATATTATTCAAAGTACAAACTGACATACTAATATGTATGCCTGACTCATCTGAAGTACTACTAGTACATGTATACTGAAGAATCACATAAGATTCACAGAAATATAACTCTGGTTCGATTGTGCCTCTGACGCGAGGAGAACTGGCTCATCTCGATCTACTACATGTACCATTGATCCATCAGCATATACTTCCGAAATATCATCTAAGCACTTATTATAACCCAATATATTGGTGCAAATATCCAGTCAGTCAACAGGAATTTGCATTAGTCATTTTGGGCAAAGGGTGAGGATTTCACATTTTAAACAACCGCTTTAAGCATAATGAGATCCATTTAACTGTTCTTATTGAATTGTACTTTTCTGATATTTGCAATGCTCTCATATTAATAAGAACATGAATAAATATTTGTAGCAGAAAAACGTAGACCAATCTATGTGACAAGCTGTCGTCACCCCAACAGCCCCCAATATCAGATTCTATATATCTGCAGTACAATATGACAATGGAGTGAGAGGAGTTTACGGTTGCTAGGAGACATGTCATATGAAGAAACAGTTTAATTAGTTCTACATTGCTGCATATATGCTCTAATACACCCGACATCATAAATTATTTTCGTCTTCATTTGTGAAATGTATTATGACAGTCATGCAAAATAAAAAACAATGTTATAATTGCTGATGAATTTCCAAAATTAATGCGCAAATCTAAATTTCAGTACACTATGAATTGATAACAAAAATGTTGTTAGAAAATAGGCAATTTAATACTGACCAAGCCTTGAAATAGTGTGTCTGTCATTTGCAGAATGAGGTCCCCAGAGGGTGAATTTAGTGATGCTACCCTGCATAGCGGGCTAGCATCACCAAATTCACCCTCTGGGGACCTCATTCTGCTTACACCTCAGCAGAATGAGGTTCCCAGAGGGTGAATTTGGTGATGCTAGCCCGCTATGCGGGGTAGCATCACTAAATTCACCCTCTGGGGACCTCATTCTGCAAATGACAGACACCCTATTTCAAGGCTTGATACTGTGAGGATTAACAAAGAATCATCAGTGCAGCAAGCGACAAGCTCAGTGGCTGATTGGTAGAAAATATCTGCTAATAATTAATTTTGATTGAAAGTTGTGGAAAGGTTCATTTATGAGTATGAGCCTTGAGGATCATATGGGATGATCACTTCATATATAAAAAAAAAAGGGACAACCCACATTAGTAACAAATTCACAGATAAACAATTCCTGAACATCCTACCTGAATTATGATAACTGATGATTCTTTTTTCTTCACATGAGCCCGACCTTCTCTCGCAGCTTTAGTTTGTTCCAAAAACTGATTCTTCTTGGCATCAACTTTGCTGAACATTTTTCTGAAAATTAAATAGGGAATTGTAATAAACTTTTAAGCCCTGGGGTAGTTGAAAGTCTGAAATTATGCTGGCATGTGTTATATTCTGGTTTTATTTCGAGGAAATAAAATACGTTGAACAATATGTGAAATCCTTTTCAAGTTGAAAAGGATTTCACATATTGTTCAAAATACTTTATGTGTGGAAGAATGACTTACAGTAATGCCCTAAATAATTGACTCCTTAACCACAGCAGAATTATGGGTAACTTTTCAGGATTTAGTCGGAAATATGGCTTGTTGCCATTCATCGGAAAGCTCTCAGTGAGAAGTTTCCGATTAATGGCAACAAGCCATATTTCCGACTAAATCCTGAAAAGTTACCCATAATTCTGCTGTGGTTAAGGAGTCGATTATTTAGGGCATTACTGTATATAAGCCATATAATTTGGAAAAGTTCTGCAGCATGGAACACAACAGAGTGCTCCTTGTTTGTCCATTTCTGATATCCTAAAATTAAAGAATGTTGGTCTATTTTCTGTATGAACATTTTAAAACAACTTGAAAATTACAATGAGTCTATGAGTTTGGCATGTTTTTAGTGTATCAGTATACATATAAAAAGACTTTACAGTGATATTTTGTGTATTTAACCTAAACTTATCTCTCCATCCAATTAGATTCACAAACACCGTAATAAAATGCAATAAGTAAGTCTGTCTGGTCTACCGGTAATTCAGCAACAAAAAGGATACATGGTGCCACCTCTTGGGATTTATCTTGTCACAAAGCAGAAAGCTGTATATGATTATCGTCACCTCCATTAAATACATGCAAAAATAGTTAATACATGTACATGTACTTTGAGATTTTATCTTCACTGTATTAAAAAATATAGTATTTATATGATCTAGACATAAAAATAAGCCTATACTATCGTTGCTTTCAATGACCAAAATCAGCATGTAACTCTATAGCCAGATAACTTGTGAGGAATGTCGGCTATAGTGTACTGTGTAGTGACAATCCTGGAAATATTATTCCGTGAAATTATCAGACGCAATTGCAAGGTCAAGAATCAAAGAGTTCAGAATGGACATGAACCAGAGTCGGCAGCTCTAGTATGAATGAGGCTTTCTTGTGCATTCCCGGGCCTTGCGCAGAATAAACTCACTCACAGTCACAGTCAACACAGAACTTGCGATGACAGTTAAAACACTCCAGAGTCCAGATTATAGTACCCATTGAATTTAACACGATTCGTTGGAACAATTCAAGGCAATTATCTCATGCCACTTCTCTGTCAAATAAATTTTGGGCTAAGTTTTGTTAGAAAGTGCCACCATCCTCCCGGGTACCCACACACCCTGCCAGGATTATTTCCTATAGTGTTCATTAATGTGCCTCTCTGTGGTGAGAATATTTTGGTACATGTATGACCATTATTTAATATCTGTATCTTTGTTTTTACAGCGCTTTAACCTCTCAATTGAATTTGTAGTATGCTGTGGGAGGACTATGATGTTATTGATGTTTCCATGCATGCATCCTCTAAGCTATTACAGTCACGAAATAGGAATGTTTACATTGACTGGTGTTTGCGAATATTAGTTCTGACCCATCCACAATCCTCTGGAATAACTTGAGCCATTGGTCTTTTCTTCTGTCTTGTAGAGGTGGCAGTTCTTCCTCTTCAAGAATTTTCGTCACTGTTCATTTGGTCCTGTTGCTGTACTATGGCTGTAGTTCCCGGTTAGGCAAAAAAAAGAGAAGATACTATGTTTCCGTACATCGACCGACCCTAAAAATAACTGCCGACCCTAAACTTTCTATTGATATTTTGAGAAAAAG
This sequence comes from Siphonodentalium dalli, assembly GCA_032622095.1. Taxonomy (NCBI): domain Eukaryota; kingdom Metazoa; phylum Mollusca; class Scaphopoda; order Gadilida; family Siphonodentaliidae; genus Siphonodentalium; species Siphonodentalium dalli. The sequence continues at coordinate 203,828,178 of CP136064.1, forward strand.
TTTTTACTGTTTTTACCACCAATGCACATTAATATTGATGATAATTAGTGTGCAAAACAGCTGGACCTCAAAAGTTAAAACTCCAGGTGTGTGATGGGTTGTGGATTGATGGGCACGATTTTTGCAATTTTAATTTCCTGAGAGTGGATCTCAGGTCTGCTTTATGTTGTTTGGGACTTATGGAACATAGGAACACTATCAACATACATGGTGGGTTTGTATGTATGTATAGAGGTTATTGCCACCAGGGTTGGGGCGATTACATGACAATGTCATTGATTATGATTACAATTACTTTTGATTTACATGATTACGATTACAATTACTGATTACATATTTTTCAATGTAATTGATTACGATTACATTAGTAAATGTAATCGATTACTTTTCGATTACATATGATTACAATTGTTAGTTTCCAACCATTTTGATCCCATAGGAATAAATAATGATCTAAATCAAATTAAAATATCAAATTTGATTGAATAAAAACATCACTACATAACATGGAAACAAAGAAACGACCGAAAAAATAGAAAGAAGCAAGCAATAAACACATAGACTTTTTACACTTACATGTATTGGTGAGGTTTCACCATGAAGTTGTGCACCAACATATTGGGAATATATTATAAGTTACGGGACACTTAGTGGTCAGATATGGTGTCATGTGACTCCCCATGTGAGGTGAAGTGAGATCAATATTAGGCGAGGGCATAGGTCGAGCCTAATATTGATCTCGCTGAGCCTCACATGACACCATATCCGACCACTAAGCATCCCGTAACGTATTTATTATGTCAGTGGACAAAATCCAGCATATCCGTTTAATTAATCGTCACTGTAATTTATTGTAATTTGGTAAGATAAATGTGTCGTCTATGGCCATTAACTTATGTAACGTCACAGTGACGCATCATGGGCGTTGAACGTCAACCCATTGAGTCAATGGATAATTGCCAGAAGTAGGACAACTTGTTGAGTTTGATAGTTAATTTACGAGTCTTTAGAATTCTCAAATATATCGCATGCAGGTTTTGGTACATGGTACTATGTCTTTAAATTCACAGAAAATGATTTCCGACAGATATATCCTTTCTTGGCGCCAAAAATATTCCCGAGGCGACTGAGTTTCTGAAAAAACAAGATGGCGGATAAGCACCTAATATTGATTTCATATTAGGTCATATACTGTCACTATATATCGACGCTGATTGGCTAATTGCAAGAGCTGACATAATAATATGTTTTATGTGTATTTATTTATGTAAATATATTTTTAATATATTTTTTTATTTTCTTACATGCATTTAAACTATCGCATACTATTTATGAAACTATCATTGGAAACAATTATAAATTATTTGCATGTTCTGTTAGATTCAATGGGGTCGTCCTGTTCATCCGGCATCTATTGTTTCCGATAGGTGTTGCGGTAGGTGTCATAATCCTTCAAATCAGAGAGTTGCCGCCTATAGTTTTTATCACAATTGTCACTGGGAATTGGTGGTGATGTCGAATTTCGCATTTTCAATTGACTCAGATGAAATGAAATCAATGTACACATACTATATATTTCAACAAATTTATTAAATACTCAGTATATATATAACAAATACCATCAACATAACATACCATATATACACATTAATTATGGATGCTATTAGAAACTGAATCTATATACTCCAGAACGTTGATTTCCCCTGCACCGAAAACTCGCTTGAAGTGTCCGATTGAATTATCAACCTTTCGATACTTCATCTTCTGTGGCCCAAGCTTCCCACCTGCTCTTAGCTGGGTGATGGTTGCTTCCTGGAAGGCTTGCTCTTTCTTTAGGAAATCGATCATCCTGAAGATATTCGGGTGGGAGCAGGATAGCCCCATCTGAAGTTTTCTGTGCCATCGACGTGATTTGTTGTTCATGTTGGTTTCAGCTACATCTAGGTTCTGAAGATTCTCTCTGGTTGCGAAGATGAGAATCTTTTCGGTGTTGACTCCTGAACAATGGCGCGGTAACTTCGGGTGTGTTTCGGCTCTAGTGTGATACTAGGCTGTTTTGACGCTGTAGTATGTCGGTATTTTCGCTATTATGCCAGGGTCGGTCTCGTCTGCTCGAAGATCTGTTGGAGAAAAACAATTATGGTTAAATGATATACAATTCATTCCGAAAATTCGTATAAAGAGCGTTGCCTCACTAGTGCAAAATTGAGTTGTTACTGGCTTAGTACTCGTTATGACGAATAGATATAAAGAGCGTCGCCTCATTATATAATGAGAATGTGAAATATCTTCTTGGTATATAGTTGTTACTGGCTTAGTACTCGTTATGACAAATAAATGTAAAGAGCGTCGCCTCATTAATGACAATGCAAAATTTATAACGATTTTACTTAGTACATACTTGCTATGTCTTCTTGGTATAGAGTTGGTACTGGCATAGTATTTGTCTTAATGCGCTTTTTCAGATCTGCAATGAAGGCATCTGCTGCTACTTGGTTGAAGTCAGGTTCATGGTTATGATCGCCACTGTGGGATGTCACATGTCGTTCACGGTTTTGGTGGTTGCACGGCACTCTTTCTTGCAACATCGCCAATGAATTTGCTGATCTCTCCTTGCTTTTATGCAGAATTTATAATCATTATATACCAGATACTTTCCTCCTCTGTTATTTGGAATATAATTTACTTTAACTTGAGCACATGCCATTGTATTTATGCCAGAATGGTAATGGTATATATATTAAGTAGTAAACTCTACTTAGAACTCTGACAATAACTCATGGTACCGCTTTACCAAAAAATTCACAAAAAAAGCGTAAAACAATATCATTCATGCTAAACCTTATTCACCACAAACAGCTCACGGCTGAGACAACACCGACCGAGTGTGTTTTGATACGAACTATAATCCTCGCCGGCCGAATAATTAATCCGTGCCTGTTGATGAACAGGACAGACCCTATTCAATACCCAAATATGAAAATAACACTAAGATTTATTTGATGATCATCCATTCAGATGATATCCTGATGAGGATTAAATGAGGCTTAACTCCATGAGTGCAGTATATGACAAACCAGCTAATTAGGTCTACGGATGTACATCATACCTGCTTTGTTCAGTTCATTAGCCCTATTGTACCAGTGTTACTATACGGCCATTGTCTGCAGCATTCCCAATAATATTTAATCCTAATTGAAGTTGGCTAGCTTATTATTTTCATATTAGAACATTTCATTGTCTGTATCATTTAAGCTTATTGCCATACATGATGTATTCAATATTTCAGAAATTGAGTGTTATCTTAGTCCACTGCCAGAATGTACACAGTGTACCACTAACATAACACATGAAAAAATTGTACTAACTTTCTGATATATTGTTTGTATCTGTGCACACTCCACAGTACTACAGTGTGAGACTGAGTATCCAATAGCCATCCATATGAATATATAGTAAAAGTAATCAAAAAGTAATCAAAATGTAATAATGATTACAGGTACATTTTGAAAGTAATCGATTACGATTACTTGTAATAAAAAAATGTCATGATTACTTATTACAGATGATTACTCCAAATGTTTTAATCGATTACTTTGATTACGATTACCCCAACCCTGATTGCCACTCATGGTAGGGGTGTAGCTACTGTTTCCAAACACCAGGCATGCGAGGTTAGGTGTACATGTACTGGCTACCTCCAGACAATGGGATGCAGTCATCGCAATACAAGTACCGCTATAATGGCGGTATTATCGGTAAAATTCTCATCAAATGTTAGTGACATCATTTGGGGGTCGTCCCATTTTGCAGACAGCTATTGTTTTCGGTAGGTTAGGGTAGAGGTGTGAATAATGATCTTAATGACTACTTAGGCCCTTCCTAGTTGGTTTGATTGGATTCGGTTTTTTTTCTGCCCTTTTGATTATGAGAAAGAACGGAGGTTTGGGTTGCATTTATGACTGTGTATTAGTTATGAATAATATAAAATGCATGCAAATATTATAACACAAAAACATGAGGTACAAACATTAACAAATTAGAAACTTATAAATGACGACAACATGTCCAGTGACCACATAACTTGGCCATCTCATCCAGGAACTCTACTTTGTCTATCTCGCCTGCCAAGTACACTCTCTTGAAATGACGTCTTGAATTTTCTAAGGCATGATACTTTCTCTTCTGTGTGTTCACTTTGCCACCCGCAATTATCTGTAATATCGTACATTCATTGAATGCTTGCTTCTTCTTTATGAAATATTTCGGCCAGAATAAGTTTGGATGGGAGCCCGCATCCTCAGATGCAGTTTTCTGCGCCACCCTTCTACGTGGTTCGTGGTCATTATTGGCCCAACGGTGTCAAAGTGGTTCCACATAGTTCTTCCGTGGTCATCTTCCACCCAGAAGGTTGGTTACAATACACCAAATGATTTGTATAGGCCTCATGCAGTGTTAACAAATCCCGCTGGCCTGTAACCGTTCACCATGTGGCTATATTTAATGTTTCTCGTCGGGAAACACATTTGTGCATTTTATCGTGCACTTTTCATCCATGTGTCATTGACCATTCAGCTGCCAGGATTTTTGTATGCTGTTCATAGCTTGGTGGGGGGGGGGGGGTCCCAGGGGAAATCACTCTACTAATTTGTATTTAGTGTATTATAACCGGTTGTCATATAGTCTGTAAACTACGTTACCCTGGGGTCGACTTGTTGGTCGTTGATCAGTGAAATTTTGTGCTCTTCGATTGTGGTGAACCAAGCATCGCTAATCTTGTCAATCGGTAGAAATGGCAGCGCGATGGCTCTTCTAATTTTTGCTTGAGAAGACTGAAGAAGATGTATGTTTGTTGCGTCTTGTTCGACAGGAGTCCATACACCAGGGGAACCATTATACTGTCAACGAACGCGTGGACTAAATATATTCAAACTGGATTAAAATCATTCCACAACATTAAATATTCACGGTGAAAATTAGTTAGTGTAACTTATATATACATGAAAAACAAGTGACAACAGTTACCGTGGCCTTAGTATAAACAAGTTGGCCTGGACACAACGCTTAACTTGGATCGGCGTAATTGCCAGCGTTGTAACAACACAACCGTTCGCACCTCGAGTTAATCCCCTGCCGCATGTCTGCAAAGTGAGACCAACCCATCATTTGGTACCAAGTAAATGAAGTAATATAGCCAAAATGATGAAAAAGCAGTGTGTGAATAACAAATCACACACTTAAGCAAAAAGCAAATTTGATATTTTATTCAATCTTATTGTATATTTCCACTGTGGTATTCAAGTAATACTTTCCCCACAACATGAGTTGGCATTTTATGTCACTTCGGTCGAGATAGATTAATATTTCTGCAGCTGGATAAAAATTATTTTAAAAAATATAAAAAATATTTCCCTACCTACCCTAATATTTTCACTCCGTTAGCGGAAACATACAATCTTTTTTTTTTGGCCTTATGAACCTTGCCACATTCTTCTGCACTTTCTCTAGATGTCCGATGTCTCCAACTTCATATGGGTCCCAGATTTCTGAACCATAGACCATCAGCTGTTGTGTCAGTGTTATGTATGCAATATTTTTGCATTTCCTATTTGATCTTATCAGGTATCTTTTAGGAAGCCCAATGTGCTGCTGGCTCCACTAACATTTTTGTTGATATGTGGTCTCCAGTCAAATTCCTAAGTGTGGTATTTATGTTTCTGATGCTGAAATGGTCACTGTTGTCCCCTTTCGTTCAGTTGGGTACCCATATTTTTATAATTTTCAGTTGGACACCCAGCATATATAAAATTTACATATGGGTACCCAGCTTTATGAAGTCTCACACAGAACGTGATTTAATTAGTGATTGCCATCAGTTGTTTTTTAAATAAAACTGTTAAATACTTGTTTATATGCTAAATATTTGTCACAATACTTGAAAATAACAACAGAGAAGAATTGTAGGCATAAGACATGTGCATTTATATATACATGAATGCATAAAGTTCTCGCGTAATGTCACAAGGCAGGGGTCATTGTTGTAGTGTTTTCTACATAATTTCACATGTGTTATTCATTTTGCCAGCATCGATAAAAACAAGCAGTCCGTTCAGTCTCATTTAACGTGTGACCAATGACTAACATACTTTATGGCATTTCCAGTGGTCTTGAAAGAAAATACTTCCAAATTGAAGCAGACGCCAACTAATTTCCTGCTCAAGATCTTAATCTCGCACCTACTGAGACTGGTGTGCATTTATATATATACACATGAGCATTTATGTATAAAACGTTATGACAACGACCCCATCAACTGTATTGTATCCTTAAAACAGAATCAAAGGCTGACATACTCTAAACTTGAATAAATAAAACGAATGTCCTTGAATTAGCTTTTAGGCCATATTAATCTACCCACAAAATTCCACTCATAATTAAATCGCAATTTAAATACCGCTAAGTATTTAATAAAGCTGGGTAACAAATTGTAAATTTTATAAAAGCTCATGGGTACCCCACTGAAAATTTAACAAAGGTTGGTACCCAAATGAACGAAAGGGGTGACATCTGCATGATATGGTTGTTGAGTTGGTACATTTTTTGAGTGGGTTTTTCTGGCTGACGCTCACGATTTAACATTTTTCGGCATTAAATTTCATGTATGTATGGTACACATGTATCAGCCCAGATCTCTAGAGATTTCAGGTCAGTTTGGAGTATCTTTTGGTCTAACTGTGGTGTGATCTGATATGATGATAGTGTAGGCAGTGTGTCAGCGAATAGTCGTACTGCATATTTGATGTTTGTTGGGAAATCGTTGATGTAACACAGGAACAAGAGAGGACCCAGTATTGTTCCCTGCGGTACTCCAGATTCTGCCATGGTTTCGGTCAATCAGGATGTTGTTGTTTTCCAGGTGGTAGCAATCCTTCCCAGGAGATGGAATTCAGTGATTGATCTCACACCCGTAAGCACTCAATTGTCAATTCACAGATGCTAAAATTCGGACTCGTCCCTTTTGTCAAAATGTTTATGGTAACTGTAATCGTTCTGTATCTGTCTGCATGTACCTGTATACCTGTAATTTCAGCACGGGAGCCCTTCGACTGTATTTGCACCGTTGAAGGACTAAGTTGTTATGTGAGCTGTTCCTTCGAATGCGCAATCTTCAAGTTCCAAGCTATTCCATTCCTCGATGCTAAATCAGGTAATGTAAATTAAAATAGTACTGTAACTTATAAGTGTAACTGTAGTGCCTAATGCCGAGTAGATACTGATATTGCCCAATCCATTTGCTCATGTGAAAGTGAAATTTTAGTTGTATCACTTTTGTGACATAATTCCAAAAAGAAAATTTCTATATCTGTAGTGGTCGCGTTGTAAATATAGAACTTAGAAGGCCGATTACTTCTCTGATCGAGAGGTCTAGATCTCTTTTGGTCACGGTCGTTAGACGCTTTGTGTGATCACCGAAGTTAAGCAACATCGAGCCCGGTTAGTACCTGGATGGGTGGCCTGAGATTTCGGGTGCTGCCAACTTTCGGTGCGACTCCCGCACTTCTCTCTCTCGTTCTGTTACATATCGAAACAGCTATATATACATGTACCACGAAATTAGGAGAGTGATTAGCGATTTCATAAATTGGGTAAGGTGGAGTTTGTGGTCGAAGCGTTATGATCACATAACATTATTAATACCATGGAATGAATCACTTTATGGTGCTCTTCGAAATGAATCGTTAAATAGCATTTTTATGGTTGCAAATTTTGTCCAAATTTTCACCGGAAATGACGTTTATTTTCAGAACCAAAACAGGAACGCTAATCGAGTGGACCCATGCAGCGGCAAATTTCCAAAAAAATTCTACAGCATCTTCGAATTTAAAACGAAAATAGAGTAAATATGCAAAATTTTGCGCACAAAACAGATCATACCTTTCTGGGGTCATCATTGCCATCCCCATTATCCGAGCTGTTTGATGTTAAGCACGTATTCTTCTCAAATTTGCAACTGCTTGGTTTCGATATCAGAGCGATGGAAGCCAAATATCGCAGACCATTCAACGTTGCTATGTTCAAGTTGCCGAATAAAGCAGGTTCCGAAGTAGTGTTGTATTTTTTGTTCAGTAAACTTGATCCAGTTATGTGTAGGGAAGAATTTCGTGACTGCTGGCCAATCAGAGATAAGGAAACAGACAGATTGTTCAGAAAAACATGTTGCAATTGGCTCACAAATGTTTCCAAAGATGGTGATTCCCATTTCCCCAGGATAAACTCATCAATATTTCTCACTCCTGGTGGTGAAAAATTCTACCAGCTGTTGTTTTCGTTCTCAAGATACGTTCTTCAGCATACCATAAAAACTGACAATATCACAAAAGAGAGACTCATGTATGCACCAGTGCTCAATGTTGAAAATAAAGATAGCGAAGATGTTATGTACAAGAATACAGAATGCGCATCTATAAAACAAAGACAAGAATTTCTCGAGGATTCTAAACAACTGATATCTTTGAATTCCACATGGAAACAAAATGCGAGTGAGCTTATCAGAGAGAATAGAAGGTTGACTAAAATTTCACGAGATTTAGAAAGAGGACTACGCGAATTAAAACATGTCAAGTCAAGTGAAGACTCTTCCCAGGATAGCAGCATCTCAATTCAAAATAATCACACAACTTCACATGATGCTGATTTGAGTGGCTTGAATAGGACCAAGAAAAGGCAACATGTTTTGGACATGTGGAACAGACTGGATGATTTTGCAGCAAGTGAAATGCCCAAACGTGAAGTAATCAACTCAATCTTGAATTCACATACAGATAAACATTGTATTGATTCTGGTGACATACAATTCCAGGTTCCATCTAAATTGATCAGAAACTGCCAGAATGAAATAATGAAGAAAGGGGCTGATAGCACTTACATAGGTGGCAAACTGAATCTTCTCAGTCTGATAAAGTTATCTAATATATCTCTTAATCTTTACTCTCAAACAACAAGTGATACTGGAATTCCAGATTTGAAGGAGGACTTTTCTCACGTCAGCTTACAAGTTCACACACACCATTCTCATGTTGCCAGTATACAGTCATTGCGGACAAAATCAACAGAGTTAATTCTTTCATTGAAAGAGTCTATCAATGATCTTCAAGAGAAGTGGAACAAACAGATGCAAAGTATCACACCCGAGAGGCTCCGAGCTACAAACTCCAATTTTGGATTGCAACCAACTACCCCTCCAATATCTTTTACACCTGATCAGGAAAACACAAGTAAGGTTTCGACAGACATACTGAGGGGCATGTCTGCATATGAAAATAGCACACCTGAGGCGGTTGCTAAATTGATTGACACTGTGTCTGAACAATCTCGAGGGAATCCAAGACATCTTTTTATGCAATCACCAGTAGTACATTCTCCACCAAAATCCAAATTGCAAAACTGTGAAAGTATAAAAAAGTATTCAAAGATTCCAGGAAGGGCAAATGTAATACCAAATAGAAATCAACCTAATCCTGCAAGGAGGAAGGAACTTTCAGACAATAGAAGTAAACCACGGACAGATTCAACCAGAAAAGAGAGTACTCTCATAACTAACATAGAACAATCTGGCACAAAGTACAGTCATTCTACAACTGTTAAAGTTATTAAAGAAGTTCCAAGTATTCCTTCTCCTGTTTCACCAAGTGACCGAGAAGCCGAGATAATAGCAGACTCTGTTATTGAAGATCGCTCTCCACTCAGAGACATGACAGATACTAATAATAGCTTCGATGATTCTCGTGTGCAAGAACCCATTGCCAGACTTCCCTACCCCAGCCTAGGAGCAAGAATTGAATTGGAGCCTAGTCCTTTAAAAGATGTTGTCAGGGAGATGTGGAAAGAGGCGATATCAAACGTAGAACAATCCCCACACAATTTTAAGGTTAGTTTTAATACTTTAAAAAAATGCATGTCTCAAGAGAAAATGAACTGCAAAAACAGACTGGCTTTCCTTGTCCTGGACACGTACGGCAGTTCAATACATACATGCATACCCGATAACTTGGAGACCACTGAATTTTTTTATTGTAGAATTGCACTAAATTAACAGATGTAGTTACAAAAAAGGTTTACCCATGGAGTCATTGACATCAGGTGAATCCTTCCAAGAAAATGCCATAAGATTTTGAAAGAATGGCTTCCGAAAGTACTATAAGATTCTCGGCTAATCGAATCAAATTTGAGCAACAATGCGAATTGGAATATAGGTCAAACATTGATATACATGTATACTGGTACTAGTAGGTTGCTGTTTTACTGCTTTAAATTAAAGCATGGAAATACCATGATCATAGTCAACCAATTATGGTAAATTTGAGGAAAATTTTACAATTACCAATTAAACGACAGTGAGCTCGAAGCATAAATTTGGGGCTGTGGTGATATGCTTTGAAACTGAACTCCTGTTTCTAGTTTAAGAATTACATGTATTTACTGACTGATTTTGTTCTACAATGTAAGCAGAAATTGGCTTGCATGCATCAAACTGCTCATTGTATGATTGTGATGATCACCAGCATCAAAATTTCCATCCAAAAAATAATATAAAAATGTTCCGTAAATATAGGATAAGAAAAGATAAAGTTTATTTAAAGATGGCTTATCTTAGCCGGGCCACAATTAAAACAACAACACATTTTTAAAATCCCAATTTCAAGACTACAAATACCGGTAGCTATTTTGTGAATATGACAAATATGATCAGGCTGATATAATAACTTGAATTACGAACATGGACAATGAAAATCTGTAGATACAGGGGTGGGTGAACGAACGAAAAATAGTAATCATGTAATAAAATACAATTTGTGACATGGACCTTGATTGGAAATAGAACATAGCGGTCTCACTAAAATGGGTTGTCTTTTCCAGGCCTCAGGCATACATGTAGATGGTTTTAGACTCCCAAAGCCTATTGTGTAGAAGTTTTCCAATCTAAATCTTCCTTCTATTTGGTTCAGCATTCTTCACTATACAATGTATTCATCCATTCCAATTATAGTTGGTGCTTTTGGAAATGACAAATTGCAGTTTTGAACGAAGTTTACAATGAGCTACATTTTCTGCTTCTTTGGGTTCATTTTATTTTATCTGTTTTTGAACAGTTTAATGGAGAATTGTGTAACGGTATGTAAAATATATCTTTTACTCAAGCGTTTGTTGTTAGAATTTCAGGAATCAGATTTGGTATCTGTGAGTAAAGGCTGTTGGAAGTGAGGAACTATTTGATCTTTAAATCTCCCTCAAGCTGCCTTAAGCAGCTTTATGTCATTAGATATGCCTGTGTTAAAATGGCACATTAGTTTTTTGGTCGAGTTGTGTAACAAACTTGACCTATGGAGTGATGAATGACAGTGTTATCCACCGGTGTCGCGAAGTAAGCGAGATAACTTTTAACAATCGTAATCCATTTTAAGATTTTGACCAAATTTGGACCATTACTTCCAATTATGAATCTCTATATTTTTTTAATGAGTTTGATTGTATGACATTTAATTTACTCTTTTCTTGGGCTATAACTATAAATAAGGCTCAAGCATAATGTGGCTTTAATGATTTGTATGGCTGCTAAATATGAGGCAGAAATTTCCCAGTTGTAGTCAGAGACATTCGTAAGTGTACCTTTTTTGCTTCAGGCTGACTCACCATCTGTGAGAAAGTCACCATCTACCGAAAACAATGGATACCATAGCTTCCTTGGTGCAGCTGGTCACATGGATGATGAAACTCTGATCAATTGTTCACGAGACCAATCGTATGTGGATCCGGAATCTGTGGTCAGCTACTCACGAGATCAATCATATGTAGATCCAGAATTTGTGATCAGCCATTCAGGAGTCCAAACATCTGCAGACATATTCAGCAAGAAGCTGGATGAATATTTGACATCAGACAAGGACCTATTAGCAGATTTAAATGAATTTTCTGACTTCAAAGATGACTTGTGTGAGATTGACTTGGACAGTATTGAGGTTCCGTCTGTTGGCTCTGGCTGGAGAAAAACCGAAGCTTCTCCGTTGATTGACATTTCTGGTGATGATGTTTTTACCGGTGCTGCAAATCTTATTACAAATTCTCCAAGTAACTTTATTGGAAATATGAGAACGCCAAAGAAACAGACCAATTTGAATTTCTCTGGTTCGTCAGACAATTCAGTAACTTATGGAAATGAACTATGTTCTCCTGTTCTGGGTAGAGACAAAGTGCATATGTACACTCCAGGTAAGATGCACGCTGTAGAAGGAGGAGAAAATGTAGATTCCGACTTAGATGACCTCACAAGACGTTTCCAGCAGATTCGACGGTTCGCTAGCCACTCACAGACTACCGATATTTTATGATAAAATAAATTAATTGCCAATTCATTAATACCATGTTTGATATTACACACCTTATACTATTATTGAATTAGTCACTCTCGTTAGTGTTTGTTCTATACTTACCCAGGTTGGAGAAAATTATGATAAATTTACCCAGGTTTGGGGAAATTGTGACAAAGGTACCCATGTTGAACAAATCTCCTTGGGTAACCACGTTTTCATTCTTCATGGCCGCCTCCATTAACCTAGTGACAATATTTATAAATTCAGTCAACCTGGGTAATTTTATCACAATTTGGGAACATGGGTAACTTTATCACAACAAAACTCTTGAGAGTGACCAAGCTACAGTAATGCTCTAATTAATCGACTCCTTAAACACAGCATAATTGACGCTTCGACAGATATTGGCATTATCCAATCAGATAACGGCATCTTTCACTGAGAGCCTATCGTTATTTCCGGTAAGACATCAATGTTTGTTAATAGTGTAGCAACACTCAATATCGGCGGATGTTTGTTCGGATTAAACATCATTTTTTGTGTAATTAGCAAGACTATTATATTTCATACTAAGTATCCGTGCATCACCTTATCATCCAATCAGAAAATGTTGTCATTTATTCCTGGTTTGGTGATTAATTTCGACGCCCGGCGAGAGATTTCGTTTGTCTTATTAACAGTTCATACGGATAATTTGTTCGATGTGCACCAGAATATTTCCAAGCTGAGTCGGGTTTTCATAAAATGGTGAAAACGTATAGCCATGGGAGGTGTAACACTGACAATCGATACCCGGATAGATGTATCGGAGCGAATTTTATTCCGCTTGCGAAGCCGAAAGTTGACATTGACAAACTATGTTATTATAATTGAATAGTTATTGTGTTCTTATATCTGACTGCTAGAAAATTTGAGTAAGCAGTTCATATGAGGTGTGTTCACAGTACGTGAGCTGCAACTGATTATGGGATTACGTAATGATATAATTATGTGCAAAATGGGGTCTCAGTCCCGGCCCAATAAAACCATGTTTAACCGGATCCATGTCATGCTAATCAACTTTGTTAATGAGTCTGCCAAATAACGAGAGTGTCACTTACACCCTGGCTGCATTAGTAATGACGTGTGAAGTAATTGATTTATAATATGTGTTGTCTCAATGACAGGTATACCTATAATCAACAAGTCTCATCACACTTGGCTTCTTTCTTTGTCCATCAGTTGGAAGTCTGGCCTTTGTTACACATAACTTGGTGATTGCCACAGGCTCGATCTTGTCACCACATGGAACAGACCACAGTGACTGTGTCAGATTTTTTAGGTAGAAAAGGATTTCATTTACATACACTAAAAAACTAAATCCTCAGACGACAAGCTTGTTGGGTAGGGCTGGGGGTTGTATGTATTTCACAAAGTAAATCCCCCAAATATAACATTTTGGAATTGGGGTATGAGTAAAGGTAATATAAGGTCAGCGCGTTTTAAACGTTTTATAGATATAAATTACCAATACAGAATCAGTGTGTATCCGCAGCATTGGGCCCGATTATGTCTATAGGGCGAATCGAAATGCGATTAGGTGACCCAAACAGACTTCTCTATATTTGTATTGTATTGTGTTTGTGTTTTTTATTTGATTTTAAAAAATAAATATTGTTTATACACCAACCAGACTTGATGCTAATTTGTGTTGACAAACACAATAAATTTAGGTGGTGATAATAAATGTTGATTCTTACGTTTATATCGTCATTTAGCTACAAAATGCCGTTATGGTCAAACTAGTTGTGAAGAAATGTACGTTACAATGAAAAAAATCAAACGAGCAGCCTTGACGTCGCGCGTGATCGCTGATCGGGAGGGGCGGCTTGACCAAAATCAGTAGCAACACAAACGTTCTGAGCGTCATAGCATACGAACATAACACTAAAATGTATATAAACATCAAAATCACTCGTTATGAATAATAAGCTCGGAATTTACGGATCGGATATATATTCCACATAGGAAATATTCGATGAATCAACCTCTAAATCAACCTGGAGTGGACTTTCATTTTTCCGCTGGTTTCGGTGACATTTTGCTCCAACAAACAGTTTATTTTCCAACTTATTTATTGACACGTTGTGGACATAACCTTCGCTATAGTATCTGAAACCTTGCTGACGGGATTTTAAATATGTTCCCACCAAATTAAAAAAGATTTTATCGAAATTGTCCGGCAAATCCGACAGAGCTCCTATGCACAGTTTCACTCATATTTACCATTTGATTGTCTTACCGCAGCCAGCTCTAAGCTGTAGGCGAGGTTATCGGCCGCTGGCCGAAAGGTGAATTATGGGTAACTTTTCAGGATTTAGTCGGAAATATGGCTTGTTGCCATTCATCGGAAAGCTCTCCCCGAGAGCTTTCCGATGAATGGCAACAAGCCATATTTCCGACTAAATCCTGAAAAGTTACCCATAATTCTGCTGTGGTTATGGAGTCGATTAATTAGAGCATTGCTGTATATTATTATCCCACTGCAGGTATGTATTGGAAATTATTTCTAAAGGAATGTTCTGATGAGTTTGTTGTGTGCAGTATGTTAAGGTTTCCATGGAAAGTTTTGATGGGCCCACACAGAAAACTAATTAATAGTTAAGCTAGTACACCATCTGAAGGAATCTATGCTATCTGGAGACCACAACAAGCATATTATATAACAATAAATTTGTCAAAGAGATGACTTTAATCATATTTTTAGAGTGGAAATTTTAGGAACAGCTTTCTCAGGAAGAATAACAAATTATTGGAAATTAATAACTGCCACAAAAAGTAGATGATCTGACCAAGCAAAACTCTTGAATAAGTATTTAATAGACAGCAACACTGATTCAAGACTGTTAAAAGAATGTTGTTTGTGCTGGAAAACATAAGCATCCATTTTGCAAGAAATGTTACCTTGAAATGTTGGTATGCAGGTCATTCACTCCAGTAGGGAGCATTTAACTTTAACCCTTTCAGTGCCAAGTCCGATTTTTGTATCAACCCATATTTCCTTGATCATTTTTCAAATTTATTGATCATAATAATGTGATAATTTGATGGAAAGAGCTCTAAGAGCTCTTTCCATCAATGTATCACATTATTATAATCAATAAATTTGAAAAATGATCAAGGAAATATGGGTTCATTGGGTTGATACAAAAATCGTACTTGGCACTGAAAGGGTTAAATAGTGTTAGAGGTAACTGGTCAGCTGGTGATTTGGCTATTGAGATATGACCTAAAACTCATCTCAGGTTCATATTAGTTCTTGCAAAATGGATGCTTACTAATTTCCAGCACAAACTAACATGACAGTCTCGTTTAATATAGATCACGTAACAATAACAAAGGTGACCTCCATCACCTTTTCATTTACCCAGTAGTGGTTAGCCGAGCAATTTGATATGACCGAATCAAAATGGTGTATTGTCAGCTTCGAATGCAAAACATCAATTATCTTTCAACACAACCATTTTCTGAAAATTCATCAACGAACTTTGAAATAACACCAACTAAACTTGCCCAACCTGGGTAAATAAATGCCAATTTCATCAAACCTGGGAAAATAAAAAACCCATTTTGCAAATCTGGGTAAAATTTTCCTGAAACCATGGGATAATGACCAATTGAGTGTAACCAACTCATCTGAACACTCCTTATAACACAGCCAACAGAAAGTAACAAACACCACACTTTTGATGTAGTTGAGCACTGGTATATATATACTGTATTTTGCAACTGCATTGCATATTTATTATGAACATGTTAACATAAGATATATACATGTATCTGTTCCATGACTGCTTTCAGTTTTATATTGCAGCACATGGAATTATTAATTTTGAAATACTTTTGTGTATTATACCATTGAAGGGGTCATTGTCGTCACATTTTGGAATTGTGGGTACCTACTAGTAGGTTTGCGAAAAGGGCATTTTGAGTACCCAGCTTTGTGGGTATTTGTTATTGAAACTATCACCTTTCGTTATGTCGCTGATAAAAAGCAAAATTGAAGCAGGCATAAGAGTTTTAAAGATGACTGCCTATGTGCCATATGATCGTATGCAAGATTTTTGGATCAAATGTAACACTCAACAAAAGTCAAGCTGGGAATAGTACCAAAAAAACCTTTTCGTAAAGTTGGATATCCAACACACCAAAATATGGTGACAATGACCCCTTCAGCAGTAGTATATGCAAAAGTATTCAATGAATTGTTTAAGTGGAGATTTTTTGGTGCATTTCCAACTGCAACATTTGAAAGAGGCATGAAAAGAAGGCATTTACATTTTTACTTCATTGACAAAGGTGACCAAAATTGTATAAAGCATCTTGATTTTAAGTAGTTGACACTTAGGAAATGTTCAGATAATAAGTTCAACAAACAACCATTATCAGAACATTTCTCTGCAATAAATTGAACTCCTGCACTTTTATGATCTCTCGACTGCTTATAAAACGCCCTGTTGAAAAAAAGGTCGTATTATGTAATAGGGCTGTCCATTCGTTGGTCTAGCCGTTCATCCGTCCGACTGTTAACATTTCTGGTTTCTGATCGATAACTATAGTTTGGATTATTTGATCTGAACCAAAGTTGGTGGTATGTGTATTTCCCAGCTAAAAAGAGAGGCCATGTTTGAATATGGGTTCTGTCAATTATTTTTACATGAGTTACGGCCCTTTTTGTCCCCAGAAAGAAAAAAAAATTCGAGGGACTATTAAAATACCCGGTGTCCGTCCGTCTGTGCATTCGGAAATGGTTTCCTGATGATAACTTTAGTTTCGGTTATTAGATCAAAAGCAAATTTCATAGGTGAGTTTATCAGACCAAAATACAGGTCAAGTTCGAATATGGGTTTGCTCCGCCCATTTTTGCGAGAGTTATGGCCCTTTATTTACTTAGAATCTTGTAATTTTCTGGTTTCCGGATGATAACTTCAGTTTGTGTGATCATATCTGAACCAAATTTGGTATGTGAGTTTATCAGCCCTATATACAGGTCAAGTTCGAATATGGGTTTGCTGCACCCATTTTTTCGAGAGTTGTGGCCCTTTTTCGACTTGGAATCCTGTCAATTTCTGGTTTCCGGATGATAACTTTAGTTTGTGTGATCGTATCTGAATCAAATTTGGTATATGAGTTTATCAGCTCGAAATACAGATCAAGTTCGAATATGGGTACGATCCGCCCATTTTGTTCTGAAATTTAGTATCGGATTTAGGGTCCTTGTTATTTTTTCCAGAAAAGCTGATGCCCCCAATGAAGCCATTTTTTCGGGGGACACTGTGGCCGGACGGCCTTTTATTCAAATTAGAATTTGACTGATTTCATAACATTTCTGTTACTGATCGGTAACTCCTTTTTGGATTATTTGAACCAAAGCTGGTAAGTGTATTTCCCAGCTAAAACAACAGGCCAAGTTCTTATAAGGGTTCTGTCCAATTATTTCACATGAGTTATGGCTATTTTTCGACTTAGAATTTGACCGCATTGAAATTAGGGCTGTATCAGATATTCTTTGTATGCTCAAATTATTATTTTATTTTGCGGTAGAACAATTCGAAATGGCTAAAGGGCGTATTTTGCCATGCCCTTGTGATGCTCATGTTTTACCTGAAGACCCCTTTAGATGAACAATAGACCATTCCAGTGTATACTTTTATGACTAAATGGGAGATTAAATTTAGTATGGAAAGGGTTAATCTCCATATGTCCATATAACAAGGTTGGCAAGTGACCATCTACAGTATAAAAACATTGATTACATTATTTTAATAAATATTTTTCTCTAATCATTCTGGCTTTCTTGTGTGTTCTGCGATCTCCACATTTTTGCCAACATAATTGACATCAAATTATTATTCTTCGGAATTTAATCATCAATGCTGCAGTCGCAGAAAATTTGGAAAATTGAATATATCTCTATATATCATGTATATACAAAATATAGATCTATAAATAAAATCATCTTTTCATTGCTTGGGCAAATTGTAAGCTTCTCGTCAATGGTGAATCATACTAATTTTTACCCATTTCAGATTCTGAAACTACTAGTAGGACTGCACTTATAAACATTTTGGTCTGAATTGCTTCTAAATGTTCATCTGTTGTGGGTTTTAGCCAGAAACCAGGTCCATTTGCATCTTATCATTATGTAAGCAAAATAACTCCAACATACATGTATCCCATTTAAAATTTGGCTCATTACTTCTACTCATGAATATCTAAAACAAGTTCGAAAACCAAAATTTGCCTCCTGAATTATTTTGATCAAATATAATTTATGGCTTATACATGTAGATGTACCAGGGCTCACATTCAAATTTCCTCATTCTACCACAACTCCCATGCGTACCTTTTGTTTAACCCTTTCATGATGGGAGCTGCGCTGGTGCAGCATTAATGGTCCTGTGTGAGTGCATTCTCTTATATATGTGAGTCTCCCACAGGGAGCCTCGCATACATTAGAGAATGCATTGGCTTACAAGGTAAATAGTGTTGGCCAATGTATTCTGTTATATATGAGAGGCTCCCTATGGGAGACACATATATAAGAGAATGCATTAGCACAGGGTTTTCACAAAATTTCAGGAAGCTCCAGTCATGGAAGGAATATCGATTCTGGCCTATAAAACAATTATTTTGAGTCAAAAACACCACTCACTGGAAGGATATCTAAATAGAAATAGAATTTTCTTTCAATTTCTGTTCACTCACTGAGACTGCAACAAAACATATTTTTTAATTGAAACCAGAATATGCTATTAGGGTATTACATGTTGTACATGAACTTGCCAATTGGTAGAAGGTGGATGTTGAGGTGTTAATGGGACTTTCAATAGTTTGGCTTTTCCCTGACAAATGATTTGGAGATGTGAAACTAACATGAATCTGAACATGTTTATTAAAGACATATTCAGCATTCCAGACCTCCAGTTACAAGAACATACAAAATCTAATTTGCCACAGTTTTTATGTGTACCCATATCATAGCATGATACACATATTGACAACTCGTTGTTCGTATGTCTGTCTTATACCATCTGTCTGTCAGTAGACGCTTTATGCATGGCGTGACAACATTTTCTATCTGATCGGAACCAATTTTTGTATATGAGTTTCTCAGCCCAAAAAAAATGTTGGAAAATAAATGTCAGATATAAATTAGACCCACATATATGATAGAAAAATCATTTTGTTATTGAAAAAATTACAATATAATTAGTTCTATCCATCTAAAACATCAAAACTATATGGATAAATGGATAGCAAATTGAATACCAAACAAGATAGTGTCTTTTAGGTGATACATCATCATGTTCCCAACATGTTAATTTAATAGACTTACTAAAGATGGTCTATCTCTTCCTAACAAGTTTTACATAGTTTCCTGGGTATAAAATAATAAATATTAATCGAAGACACCTCATCGGAAATGCTTCTATCAACTAATATTGATTTTATTTCAAATTTTCTTGTATAATATACATATAATAAATTTGGGACATATACGGCTCGTGTTCATTCGGAACCTTCCAAGCGGGAGCACTCGATCTAAAAATTCTAAAAATAGTAATGAAAAATTGTCCCATTTGATTATCGCATTATAAGGAAAATATTGATATAAAATCTATATTAATTAATAGAAACGTTTCCAGATAGGTGTCTTCGACACATATCTATTATTTTACAGAAACTATACAAAACATATATAGGATCTTCTTTAAGAAGTAAAATAGTATTTTTTTTAATTTACCCAGAGCCATGAATACATCTTTAATAGGAATTTCACTGTAAAAAACAACAAAATTGTTATTCTTCTTTCTGTATTATAGATGCATGCAAATATAAGTTATTTTCTTCAAGTATCTTATTGTTTTAAATCAGCGAGTTCCAAAACAAAAATGAAATTATTATTGAGGTAACGATAGGGTATTTCTTCTGGGCTGAATTACAGAGAAATTATAATACAATACTTTCAAAATCACACTGGGTGAACAACACACAAACAAACCCGGATCATGTCTACAAGAAACCCAGCAGGGACCAGCCTAGACTTGTGAGATATCTTTTCCCCGAAATGTGATATTTTTGTCCCAAGGGTGAAGTGACTTCTTGTTTGATATACCAGTATGTATATGACCGAACAGATATTCAAAGAGTATATACTGATTTTAATGGTGTACTTACTCATTATAATGGTTTAACCCTTCCATGACTGGAGCTTCCTGAAAGTATGCGAAAACCTAAGCCAATGCATTTACTTATATATGTGAGTCTCCCATAGGGAGCCTTGCATATATAGGAGAATACATTTGGTCTATTAACAATATTTACTTTGACCTTGTGAGCCAGCACATTATCTTATATATGCGAGGCTCCCTATGGAGACTTGCATATATAAGAGAATTCACTGGCACAGGATCTTTAGTGCTGCACCAACACAGCTCCTGCCATGAAAGGGTTAATAAACAAATGGTCTATTGTATCGCGTAATAGTTATTGGATCATAGAAGTGTGATGTAGGGTGGAAATTGAACTTAAGCTATTATGATGAATCCCTAACAGTCCAGACCGCATGTTAGTGCTGAAGCATAATTTTGCAGAGAAAAAGCAATCATTAATAGGTGTGCCAATATCTTATGAAAAGTCAATATTGTAACTGTTATCTCAGAAGAAAGACCCTATATTTAACCACCTTTATTTCATAAAATTGTTATGTTTGTTATTTTCTACTGTTAAAAAACTCAATTGATGAATTATATGATAAACCATACTATAACTTTGAAATCTCTCTTGTTTCTCCCCACTATTAACCCTTTCTATACTAAATACTCATTAAAGATACATTATCCGAATTAACAATCCTAAATACTATTTCTTTGGCTTCAGGGGTAAAAATATATTTGATTTGAGTCAAGGAACCACCCACCCATCAAAGCTCAAAGTTATCAGATATACAGTAATGCCCAAAGTAATTTACTGTAGATTTTTTTAATCTGTTATTTTTCACCACCTTGAATATTTAGCGGCCTACCAAATATTTGACGAGCTGATCGATATACTCTTATTACCAAATTGCATTGAACAATCTTTGATATGTAACACATTTTTTAGAATTATATACCAGAGTTGACAGTGGTTAGCATTATTTTTTGGAAATGAATCGATTCTGATAACTAAAGCATCTGTTGAAGAAATGTTGTTGCTGAAATTTGATTGTGTGCCTATAACAAGTAGTTCCCTTAGGATATGTTCAGATAATATACTCATTGAGTCAAGACAATTCTTCAAGGGCACTACCCACAATATAAAATTTTAGATGATACCATTTTATCCAAGATAAGAAAAGTAGAAACCCCAATTATGCTTTAGCATAATTCAATTACGAAAATAATGCTTAAGCGTAATTCAATTGATCGTTATTCAATTAAGAATCACTGAATTACACTTAAAGGGGTACTGTACACAGAGATAGGCAATTTTGTTATTTACTCCCATTGACATAACTTTCAAGTTAGATTATGTTCGTGTTATATGAGTTTCGTATAAACCTAATTTAGCGACGAAAATATTGATCTTAGAAATAAAAATATAACGATTAATGAATCTTGTTTCTTCTCTTTTTTTCCGAATCGGTTATAGCGGGACTTCCTTGCATGTAACATGTTTTGTTCGCAACTCAATAATGTTTGTCGTAAACGGCCATCGATAAAAGACACCCAACAGGTGAGATTTCAAGAACGGTAACTCGTAATGGCATAATTCGCCATTTATGACTCCAGCCATAAATTCATTTTTATTAAATAATTCAATTTGACTTTTATGATAGCCTGTTAATCGGAACGTTTTCAGTAGACATCGTCGACTCAAATAAGTTATTTTAAAATATAATATTGATATTAGATCGCAATTGTCACCGGGAATTTATTGGAATTGGGGTACAGTACCCATTTAAGCATCATTGGCTAATAAATGTCTTAAGACACCAATCCATCATACACACTTAACCCGGTTAATCAGGGCACAGAAGCCTGGAATTTAGTCAAAAACTCTCTTTTATTGGCGGAACCAGCACCCGGGACCGCAGGTCACGGAAGGAACGAAACAGAAAATTGTTGCCACCCATTTTGAACTCAACTGTATTCCTACAAAAAATATTTTTTCACTTAAAACTGTTGGTACCTCTTACACCCTAGATGCCAATCTACAACATTCCATAGGTATATTTTTCCAGTTCTTCGAAAATCTCACTGTATTTCGGTAATTTATTTTAAATTCACCAACGAAGACAAATGTGCCGCATCTCCATCACCCGATGACGAATCGAAAGTAGCGGAAATAGTACGGAAATATTCGCAAACTTTAAAACTATGATCCGGAGACGGATAGCATGAAAGTACCGTTTCTAATTTGGAAGATAGCTGCTGATTACATGTTTATGTAGAGCCCGTACCGATGCACTGATCATCATGAAATTTTTCATGGATGATGACATACATGTAGGCGTCTAGATGGGAACGAGTCATTTTGGGCTCATTTGCATAAAAACATAAAAAACATGGCCGCTGGCAGCCATCTTGGATTTCAAAATTTCATCCTTTAGCATGGGCTAGAAGAAGCAGTGTTTGTCTGATCATTTAAATATGTCATGGAGGTTTTCATTGACATGTAGATGGGAACGAGTCATTTTGGTGTGAATCCTCCAAGAAACATGGCCACCATCGGCCATCTTGGATTTCAGTGATAATACTAGATAAATCTGAATCAATAACACAGCCTAGAGCCTGTGTCGATGCACCGATCATCATGAAATTTTTCATCGATCATGACATTGATATCTAGACGACACCGAGTCATTTTGGGCTCATTTGCATAAAACAACATGGCCGCCAGCAGCCATCTTGGATTTCAAAATTGGATCCTTTAGCACGGGCAAGAGGTCGCAGTGTTGGTCCGATCATAATTTAATTTGCCATGGAGGTTGACATGTAGATGGGAAAGAGTCATTTTGGTGTGAATTCTCCAAGAAACATGGCCGCTGTCGGCCATCTTGGATTTCAGCGATAACACTGCATATATAAATCAATAACACTGCCTAGAGCCTATTTCGATGCACCGATCATCGTGAAATTTTTCATGGGTCATGCATGACATTGGTATCAAAATGAGAACGAATCATTGCTAGAGACTGTAGCATTGGTGCGATCATCGTGAAATTAGTCATAGAAACATGGCAGCCGTCGGATTTCAGCCACTCGTTTCATCGACCATGAAAGTTATATTAAGTAATGTTTTTAATATTTTTTTGGTATTTTTGACTTTGAGAAAAACAATGCCGATGGTGGCTAGCTGTCTTGAATTTAAAAATTGAATTTCCAATTCATGAGCACAGGCTATATAATCATATGCATAAAGCCATTCTTTTGAGAGTTTTGGTGCTGATTCGTTACGACACACGAGTGACGTATACTATTTATAGATCCTGGTACCGGTACAATTGACAATACTTATAGTTGCTTATTAACTAAAATTTATGTTAGTGAGTTTATCACTAACTCAAATTTATAAACTAGTTATTCGGTAAACCAGTTTGCATTACAACTTGCAAATGCACAAATAAAACGTATACCGTAAAGAATACGCAGGATAATTTTGTGCTCTTAAATTAAAGAATCTTATTACATTTTGTTACTATATTTGGCATATTAATCAGTGTATTAATGGCGAGTTTTTGTACCCTACATTGACAACTTTGCATTTTGAATTTCGCGAAACTAAGCACTCGTTCTATATATGCATGGCCAATATCGTTACCTAACTCAAGAAAAGTTCTACTCTCATCAACTAAGACATATATTTGTTCGTCAGAACTAGTAAAAAACAGCATTTTATGTGGAAATAATTCAGATATTCTGGCAACGAATCTGCACCAATACACACAAAGGAATTACTTCATGCATAGGCATATATACCAGGCTTCCCCGTGACTCAAAATATCTTCTTTTTAGCTCACCTGAGACGAAGTCTCCGGTGGAGCTATAGTCATCACTCCTCGTCCGTCTGTGCGTCCGTCCGTCCGTCAACTTTAAAAAAAACATCTTCTCCTCTGAAACCATCATACCGAATTGGTTCATATTTGGTGTGGATGTTCCCTAGGTGACTCTCATTCAGATTGTTCAAATGAGGTCACTGGGTCAAATAGTTGTGAAACCAGGGCCATAACTCGATTCATCCACAGTAATTCTTACAACGACTTCTTGTCCATAACCATTGTGCCGATTTAGCTAATATTTGGTATGGAGGGTCCTTGGGTGACTGGTGTTCAGATTGAGGTCACCCGGTCAATTAGTTGAGAAACCAGGGCCATAACTCATAGTATTTCTTACAATGACTTCTTCTAAAAACGTATTTGGCCGATTTAGCTTATATTTGGTACAGAGATACCTTGGGTGACTGGGGTTCAGATTTGTTCAAATTGGGTCACTGGGTCAATTAGGGGCAGAGCCAGGGCCATAACTCTAAAAACCAAAAAATTACATTTTTGCATTTTGATCATATTTGGTGTGGATGTTCCCTAGGTGACTGTCATTCAGATTTGTTCAAATGAGGTCACTGTGTCAAACAGTTGCGAAACCAGGGCCATAACTATATTCCTCCTTGGTAATTATTATAACGACTTCTTGTCAAGAACCATTATGCCGATTTAGTTTATATTTGGTATGTGGGGTCATTGAATGACTGGGGTTCAGATTTGTTCAAATGGGGTCACTGGGTCAAATAGGGGTGGAGCCAGGGCCGTAATTCCCCAAAAAATAATAAAAAATTCAGGAACTCCTTGATCAATTTAACATACAAAAAAAATTATCACCCCCCCCCACATGACCCAGAACCCCACCCTGCCCCCAACCAACAGCATTCCACCCTATCTCACCTCCTAACTCACAGGTAAATAAAGTATTTTTTATTTAAATAAATTAAAAAACATTTAATTAAAATTTTGAAGAACTTGTGACATTACATCTTCGGGGATTGGGAGAAAAGATGAACAGACAGATCAGTAAATTCCTTTTAATACTAGTATCTGTGCATTCCCATTACAAGGCAACTCTACTCTGAGCTGACAGACATGACACATGGCAGGGCAGATAGAGCGATAAGAAAACTTCTGTAGCTATAGGCAGAGTCACCAGGGAGTGTATTCATGTCATTCATAATTTAAATGAGATTAATGGTGTTATCAATGAAGCGCCCTTGTTGTTTACATTATCACTCAGTGGTCATTAAAATCAGATTAATTTCATTTTCTCCAAGAGTGTCTGGCATTTGTAGAATGAGGTTCCCAGAGGGTGAATTCACGTTGCTCCACACAGCAGGCTAGCATAACCAAATACACCCTCTGAGAACCTTATTCTGCTTAGGCTTCATCTTCTGGGAAGTATCTAGAGTCTCAAGATCTCATTCTGCTTAGGCCTCATCTTCTGTGAAGTATCTATAGTATCAAATTTACATTGTTGTTAGTTAAATTTCCCTTCTAGGAAGTTTCTGTATCCCTTAATTTGCAGAAGATAAAATTCATGATTGAGGTGCCCAATGGGTGAACATCACCAATTTCAACTGGGGAACTTCAATCTTATTCTAGGTCTTCCATAGCAGTTGAGGGCCTTATCAGAATGAGGTCCCCATAGGGTGAGTTTAGTGATACTAGCCCGCTGTGCAGGATAGCGTCACTAAATTCACCCTCTGGGGACCTCATTCTGCAAATAACAGACAGACTATCTCAAGGCTTGATTGTATAATACAGTGTGTTGCTTGAGGCCAGACATGCACAATGTAGGAACAGACATGCTTTTAGTGATGCTATCCCACACAGCGGGCTAGCATCACCAAATTCACCATTTGGAGACCTCATTCTGCTTAGGCCTCATCTTCTGGGAAGTATCTATAGTATCAAATTTACATTGTTGCTAGTTCCCTTCTAGGAAGTTTCTATATCCCCTAATTTGCAGAAGATAAAATTCATAATTGAGGGGCCCAATGGGTGAACATCACCAACTTCAACTGGGGAAATTCAATTTTATTCTAGGTCTTCCATAGCAGTTGAGGGCCTTATCAGAATGAGGTCCCCAGAGGGTGAATTTAGCGTCACTAAATTCACCCTCTGGGGACCTCATTCTGCAAATGACAGACACACTACCACACTATTTCAAGGCTTGTTGTATAATACATTGTGTTGCTTGAGGCCAGGCATGCACAATGTTGGAACAGACACGCTTTTTGTGATGCTATCCCGCACAGCAGGCTAGCATCACCAAATTCACCCTCTGGTGACCTCATTCTGCTTAGGCCTGGGAAGTATCTATAGTATCAAATGTACATTGTTGTTAGTTAAATTTCCCTTCTAGGAAGTTTCTATATCCCCTAATTTGCAGAAGATAAAATTCATAAATGAGGTGCCCAATGGGTGAATATCACCAACTTCAACTGGGGAACTTAATTTTTATCCTTATCAGATTTGTGAAAATGGGATCACAAAGTCAAATAAGGGCAGAGCAAGAGACTTAACGATTTCACTACATAGTAATTCTTAAAATATGTTTGCAAGAACTAGTTGGCTTATATAGAATGGAATGTTCTTCCTTGACTGCAATTCAGATTTTTTTAGTGGGGTCACCTGGTCAAATAGGGGCCAAGCGAAGGACAGTTTCCCTCTTAATATTCTTCCTTCACAAGGACCATCAGGTCTATTTGACTGATATTTATGATATGTATGAAGGGTTCTTTGGTGTCTGGGATTCAAATTTATTCAGATGGGGGTCACCAGGTTAAAGAGGGTGGGACCAGGGACATAACTATATGTCTCTATAGTAATTCTAAAAATGTCTTCTCAAGTGAGTTTGGACTATTTAGCTTACATATAGTATGGAGGAATCAGGAGGATCCTTTAGTGACTGAGATTCAGATTTGTTAAAATGAGGTCAACCTGTCAAGAAATGGCAGGCTATGGGGGGTTAACACTTTTGTGTATAATAAAATCATCGAAATACCAAATTCATTAAAACATCTACCTTGGAACCACCTGACTGATTGGTCTGACATACATGTATTGTGTTTTGGGTCCATGGATAATTGGGCTTCAAACATGTTTAAATGGTTTTAGAAAAAGGCGCTTGTGAGATTGGAAATTTCCAACAATTGAGAAAGTTTGAGGTGTCGGTTGTGAAATTCCAACCTAAGACTTGGGAGTCTGGATCCCGGTCGGGAGGGGACTTGTTGAGCTGGAGGAGGGGGGGGGGGATCAGTAGTGTACAGTTGGCAATTTCAAGGTGGATTTTTACCAAGCTACAAACTTGAAGTATCTCTAGCCACATATCCTGTTTAAATCTACTTCTTTTAAAGTGATTATGAAAAGTGCTGACTGTTTTGGTCTCCAGAGTCCCAGTCTTGTCAGTCGTTGCAGTCTGGTGAGCGACCCCACAGTCATTGACTGTCTTGTTCTTCTACTTCGTGATATTCGACCAGTAATCAGTGGGTTGATTACTATTATATGATGGATATTTTAGGCCTATACAAGAGGGTATCACCCCCCCCCCCCCCTTCGGTACGCGGGATTCAGGGTGTTTTGAAGCCGTACGCGGGATTCATACCCCCGAATTAACTGGTATTCGGGTTCAAGCAAAACATCTTGGACGCAGGTTTTGATGGCGCAAAGTAATATTTTGTGCTAGTTATCTGTGTGAATGGGTGGGTATAATAGCTTCTTGGGCATATTCGACCACCGTGCCATCATAAACATGCTAAAAATGCTTGACGCCAGTCTAGATGCTAGGATTTTGCGATTTTCTTGTTCAGATTACAAAATTTTCGCACACCGTGGGTCGGCCAGGTGTGTCATTGTCTCTCCCCTGTGGCCAATACAAAAATGCTAATAAGTTTAACAATATTTTACTACATTTGGTCAAACTTGTGGTCATCAGTTGGAGAATTTTCCAACCTGAGGGAGTATGAGGTTTGAAATTTCCAACACTATATATAGGAGAGCTTTAGTTGAGGCCAGTCTGGATGCTAGGATTTGCGATTTTCTTGTTCAAATTTCAAAATTTTCTCACACCGGCCGAACAACGATGGTCAGCTCGGTGTGTCGTGGTCTCTTGTCCGTAGCCGTGTGCATTTGTATGGAGTTAGACCACTAGATGTTAGGATTTATGCAATGTTTCAGGTTAAAATATCTGAATTTTCTCATACCGGGAATATAGAATCATGGTTTATTGAAGATATAGGATATTAGGCCTAAACACTGAGGTGCAAGGAGGGGGGGGGGGTGCAAATGGAATTATGCAAAACTTGTGTTAGGTCTGATTCTGACTCAAGGAGGGGGTGCAGTTGGAATTTCCCAAGGTGGACACCCCCCAACGGAAACCCTCTAGCCACGTCCCTGGTCATAAAGTATCATTAATGGTATCATAACGGCCTCATAACGCGACCGGCATCAAAATTAACTCGTATTCAGGATTCACCCCCCAAAATTAACTCGTATTCAGGATTCAGGGGTAGGGGGGGGTGATACCCTCATACAACGGAGCGCGACACAAGCTCCTATGAGAGAGAGCTATAGAGAGTTATGGTCCTTTTATGGCCAATCAT
Source organism: Siphonodentalium dalli (assembly GCA_032622095.1). Taxonomy (NCBI): domain Eukaryota; kingdom Metazoa; phylum Mollusca; class Scaphopoda; order Gadilida; family Siphonodentaliidae; genus Siphonodentalium; species Siphonodentalium dalli. Next base: position 203,857,220 of record CP136064.1, read on the forward strand.
TGCAACCAGTAGCATTACAAAGTCAAGTAGTACATAGGCCTACCGGTACATAACGAACATAAAATAAGAAGAAAAAAAACCAATACCACGTGGTCGTGCCATAAATAGAAATAAATTATATTTAAAATATTTGTATTATTAAATTACCATTCAGTCAAATGAAGAATATCTTCTTGGGCAGTCGTCATTTTCATCAGATGATAACAGCAGACACAGAATATCAGGAAATACAAAAACTTTCAGGAAAATATCTTCAAAAACGCCCATAATATGACGGAAACATAAACCGATTTAAGTTTTCTGGCGCATAAGTTCGAAAACCGCACGCGCTTTCAAATATTTTTGAATTTCGCGGGCTTTAAGTTTAGGTTTTTATTTTATTTTGTTTCCGATTTGTCATCGGGTGATGGAGAGGCGGCACATTTGTCTTCGTTGGTGAATTTAAAATAAATTGCTGAAATACAGTGAGATTTTCGAAGAACTGGAAAAATATACCTTGGCATCTAGGGTGTAAGAGGTACCAACAGATTTTACTGATTTTTTTTTTGTAGCAATACAGTTGAGTTCAAAATGGGTGGCAACAATTCTCTGTTTCGTTCCTTCCGTGACCTGCAGAATAAAAGAGGGGTTTTGACCAAATTCCAGGCTCCTGTGATCAGGGATAAGATAAAATATGCGGTTTTGAGTACCTGGATAAGATAAAATACAGTAATGCCCTAAATAATCGACTCCTTAACCACAGCAGAATTATGGGTAACTTTTGAGGATTTAGTCAGAAATATGGCTTGTTGACATTCATAGGAAAGCTCTCACTGAGAGCTTTCTGATGAATGGCAACAAGCCATATTTCCGACTAAATCCTCAAAAGTTACCCATAATTCTGCTGTGGCTAAGGAGTCGATTATTTAGGGCATTACTGTATGCTGTTTCATGCAGTGGTAACAGCTTTAGTCTTCATTCCCTCTGGTATAATTTGATCTCAACATTCAGAAATATGGCTTGTTGCCATTCATCGGAAGGCTCTCACTGAGAGCTTTCTGATGAATGGCAACAAGCCATATTTCCGACTAAATCCTCAAAAGTTA